>JAYGXS010000006.1:14874747-14971644 GCA_036362985.1 Ligula intestinalis | reverse complement strand
CCTTACCGCTCGTCCGCAAGCCCAAACTCCTTGGTGTGCGTTTTGATCCGCTCTTCACGTTCGCAGACCATGCCAGGGAGACCGCAAGCAAAGTAAGCCACTGCACCAAGGTCCTCAAGGCTCTAGCAGGCACATCCTGGGGCTGCGCGAAAGAGACTCTGTCGACTGCTTTCAAGGCGCTGGCCAAGCCGCACCTCACTTATGCGGCATCAATCTGGTCTCCTACGATGAGCTCTTCCAGCCTCCGCCGCCTCCAGTCAGCCCAAAACGCTGCCCTCCGCACGATCACGGGTTGCTATAAAATGTCACCTATAGATCATCTTCATGCGGAGGCTTCTGTTCTACCGAACGCCCATCACAACACTCTCCTTAGCCAGCAGTTCTGATGGAGTTGTTCGCGACCCGGCCATTCCAATCATCACCGTCGCACCGCTCCCGAGCCCTGCCGCAACGTCCGGCCGTCTATTCGAGCACTCCAAAAGGAAGCTGTTGCCTCGTCTCTCGCGGATCTACCTGTTGATAGCTCTGCCACCAAGACAGGCTTCCAGCGTCTCCACCAGAGAGTCTTTGTGGAGGAGAAACGAGATTACCGTCCCCCGGTCCTTTTGAGTGGCTATCCACCTCCGATTGTGGCCTCGGAACGACATCTCCCGAGGGTCACTCGCTATACCCTGGCGCAGCTACGCGGTGGCTACTGCATGCTCCTTCGCCAGTACCAGCACCGGCTCGACCCATCCATACCCGACTGCGGCGTCTCGCCGCATGACTGCCGTCATCTGTTCGCCTGCAGTTCTCGGCCAGGCACCCACCTCACTCCCGCGGACCTGTGGCTCAAGCCGGTCGAGAACGCGGCTTTTCTCCGTCTCCCAACTACTCCCAGTTTGGATTCCGGCGGGGATTCCTGATCCAACTATGGGCTACGACACACACACAAGGATGTCCCTGCTGTGCGGGTTCGAGTCCCGCCGGCCCCGCGAGTTTTTTTTCACAATTTGGTCAAGAAAATTAGGCAAATCTGCCAAACCCCTCTAACTGATAACTTAAAATCTTTTTATAGTAGTTCGATTACTCTTTCTGTGTGCGATAGAATACTAGCTGGTCGATTTTGGTGTTCTTTGTCTCCTGATAAAATTATTCCGTATAATTGACTTTAGTTCTCGAGGCACGATCAAGACATTTCTAAATGTAGTAGTCGAACGCTCAAGTGTCTGTGGCTCAATGGCTAGGGTGTTGGACTTCGCAACAACAGATCGCGGATCGGATGATGGGTTACGGATTTTTAGTCGTGAGCTCGCCATGCTCAAATAAATGTTTAGTACCTGGGGCTCGTATCTCTGATTTTCGTATTCTAGACTCAACGCTTAAACAGAGTTACGGATACGTTGTCATGATTATTACCGCCTAAAAACTTGACGTTATTGTGGTTTCCATTTCATATACTCTTGCATAATAGTAGTAGATATGCCTAGGGCCGAAGAGTTCAGCCATCTTGTAAACTCCAGTTTGAGGTTGCTATTATCACAGCCCCCAGACGGGCAATAATTTGCTCTGGAGCTCCGTGTCTGCAACCGAAAGGAAGTGGTTTAATTGATGGAGCGTTTAGCTTTACGCTCAATGACTACGTAAACGTTAGTTTAAACCCCTGATCTAACTGTATCGATCCTTGGCGTCGTCAACACTTTCGAATGTTGTTGTCAAAAGATTACTCAGCGCCACTCTATGATGGCAGGTATAAGCCAGACCTACTTACCTCTCGATCTTTAAAGAACCAACTTAGGCAATATCACACAAGGCAACGATGGCTTGCGACGGGGGTCTGGTGAACGGTTGACTTATTCATAATCGCCGTATTCGACTGAAGGTGGCTAAATCCTTCTAAGGTAGTACCGCATGTCACTGAAAGCCCTTTATGTCGGAACAGACCATTGTTATAGTCTCACCGTCGTGTTTTGGGGCGCTTGATTTGCTAAACCCGTCACCAATCGCGCATAAGCGTGCTACGTCCACAGGATCCGCGGTTGCTTATTAGCTGCCCAAGAACCTTATCTCATAGCAGTTTTTCGCCGATGGATGTATCATTTTCCATTCCACAAAGACTTCCCGAAAAGGTGGCAACAGGTAGGCCACTATCCTCCTGTCTTCCCAGTATAGCGTGCAAACTACAGGACATCTAACTGCTTGGATATCCCGAATTTAGTATCCCTGAATCGCTTACGGCTGTCATATCTGATATTTTGATTATGCTACGTACAATTATTTTCACCGACTGGTAATTTGTGGGAGCATTTTATGATGAGTATTATTATAAACAATTTCCGCTGCCGTGGGCTGATGAGATTTCAAAGTGCTGAAAGTTTATTGGCAAATCTCTGGCTTGTTGCCTGTCAGTTGATACAAGCTTCGGAAGCTATTTACGGATTTATTCGTGACTGTGGCAAGCGGGTGTAATGACCATCATATGGTGCGTTCTCTGAAAGGTAGTATGGTAGAAGGCAAATGGTCAATATAACTAGGTCCTTTAGTTATGGTTAATGTCATTGCAGCGTTTCTTTCTCCTCTCGCACATGTTTTGCCTGACAGTCCGTACTTTGCACAGCATTTCCGTCGCCTAACGCCTTGGGATTGACCTTCGAATTGCCACCAATAGATTGGAAATCCCAAGGTTGGGCGTTGCCGTTGTTTATTTTTAAGCCGAATGTTTGATATTCATTCTGTTACCTGACTTTACCGCGAAATGTCTGTGATCTTCCCGATTTTTTCATGCCATCGGTCGGCGAGGAGGTGTAGCGGTTCCGCAGCTCACCTCCTTCAAACTCGAGACGCCACTGACGTGTTCCCGCAGGGTAAATCTTGGTCGCCCAGTCGCGCCTTTCCCAGTGCGATGGCGCATGCCCGCACCAATGCGCGACCTCGCACTACCGGAGCGCAAAGACGCGTCCTAAATTGGTCGACCAATTAGCGTCCCGAAGCGCTCGTGGCCAATCAGCTTCCTGAAGCGCTCTCCAGTCCTCAGTCAAATCCTGCCCTGACGGACGCATTGGAATCTGTTCTGAGCGGGACGCCCGCTCACGCGCCCTCACGGCCGGACCGAGTGGCAACTTCCTCCTAACACCTCTGTACACAATATATTGTTCCTTCTACTCAGGCTTTTCCACCGTCTCCTCTCATCTCCTAAGGAAGCGGGTTCGGAAGGTCGTAGCTGTTAGGGGTGCCCTTCGTAGCCTTAACTCCTATTGATGTGTGTTGGGGCAGATACTAAGCGAGTTTACCTTACCGCAAAAAAATTCACGCAAATGCATTCATCAGTCCCTCTCGTAAGGCTTTGGTAGACCTCATCATGTACTCTAGTTTAATAGTGTGCTGTCAGGTCATGCCGCTTGATATGCGAAGTCTTGAGTTTATTTTAGTGTATTTTAAGGGGTTCTGTCAATTTTCCACATGTGTTTTAGGGTAAACGTAATGTTTGCTCAGATTTGATTTTTACTTCAATTCAAATAAAACAGTAATAACATCGCAGTTTATCAAGTTGGTTAAATGTTCATGTTTTGTTCTTGACTGTAAGGAGTTACCACACTTAACACTTTGACTGCGACTGCCAAAATAGCCTGTATGCCCGTGTGTGTATGCCTGTACCACATATGGCGCACGTCGCAGTCAAAGTGTTACTGAGCATACGTAGCGCGGTTTAAATCACTACAGTAGTCCTCGATTAACTCCGGCTTTAAGAGATCTTGTCGAAGTTTGGCTGGAAAATATCGTTTAAGTCCGTTCTAGCGCAAACTATGCACATCGGAGTACGGTCCATAAAATCTGAACACCAGTTATCGCAGTGTTTCCAGACTTTGAGTTATCGCGGCTGTTGACTGGGCGTGCGAAAGTATCGACCTCGCCTCATCCTGACGTGATAGGACTCCGTTCTTTTTTTTTACAGAAAGTCACTTTTTGAAATTAAATGGTAATTTATAAAACGTCGGGTGCTTCACAAAACTGGCCAAAATATTGTAAATATGACGTAATTGAGGATGTTAGGGAAACTCATGGAAATTGCGAACGTATTTGACGTCATCACAAAGTTTGCGTATTCAATTCTGTATTCTAAGATGAAAATGACACCAGATAAATAGCAAACGTCAAGATTTTTTCTTGGGAGCGTGACTTTCTTACAGTTAAAGCGGCTATCCCGGATGTTCCACCTGTGCACGCAAACACATACACTTTTCTCCAAGTTGGTGTATTTTTAAATTAGTATCGTGAAATACTTGCTTCAAAAAATGAGGAACTCGAATGTTCTTTTGTTGGCTTATTAACGTTGTTGGTCAATCAACAGTGAGAGAAACCTGAGATCTGGAGCCGAGTCACATCTGTACTTAAACGGTAGTCTGCCAATTGAGACGCGGACTAGAACAAGGTTGCGGTCAAAGATACTTTAGGCAACTTGGTGGTTGCTTTCTGCCTCGACTTGAACTACGACCTTGACAGCCATTTGATTGCGACAAGCAATCCAAACTTTATATGATAATGAAGGCTGGAATATTTATTTTTCGCCTGTTTTCCGTCGCCAGGCGGTCCAATCAGAGGCCGCAACGACTTTTTATCCGAACTGGGGTACAGCTGGCTGGCCGACAAGCACAGCACCCCGGCAACAAACTGAATGTCCGCCCTCCATTCTGTAAATGGACCAGACCGATAAATTTCACAATCATGCCGCACGATGCGTTGAAATAGGCTTCTCAAGGTGAATGCATTATCATGTAGTCACCAGATACACAGGTGTCGCAGACCTTTACTTAGCTAAGTTGTTATACGGTGGGGCCTCGGGTGCCGATCAGCCCCATCTACGAGCATTTTAGGTAACGAGTGAGCCACTATGAGAAAACTTGTTTCGATGGACGAGCTTTCGCACAGGTAGCAAGCTGTCAGTGCCTGTGTCCACCGTTGAGCCTTGCCCCAATGGCGTGGGTCCTCGAAGCCAATCAGTGAGCTGGTGCAGTTTGATTGGCTACATTTCGCAAGACGAGTATTTAATGTGACGAGCTCGGTGCCGGAACGGATTAAACTCGTTAACCGAGGTTCTACTGTACGAGCTAAACATAACAACGCCATTCTAAGCGTTGATCTTACTTTTTCCCCTTTTATTCGTCGATTTTTGGTCGCTGTCTATTTGCCTACATAAACTCATTTGTGTGTTTTAAGTGTCTTATCGTAGTTAAGATCTCACACCAGGAACGTGTAGTTTGTTGACGTTGCTTTGTCGTTCCTCCCTCCTTTACGCTGTATCATTAGCCTGGCCCACTCACAATAAAACAGGTTCTGTTCTTTGTGAAAACATTGTTTACCATCTCTTTGGTCATAACTTGCTTTAGTGGTAACGGTTAAGGAGAGGAGAGGTGATGAGATATCAGGGTATGAAGATACATTCTTCAGTGCCGTGTCTTGAATTTTTCATAGGCACTACCGTCTTAGTGCACTCATCTAGACTATAGGATTTTTTTAAAGTAACCGTCGAAATGTCAGGTCTGACTTTATTGTATTCCTGACTCCTGCGCCTGACACGGGGGTGGCGATGTTCATGCGCGTAGGCATCTTTGTACACAAATTATTGGTGCTCCTGTTGCAGGGCATGTTTATGTGACAGACTCCTTGATTGGCTGAAGTGAGACGCGAGTAGGCCCATCGACCTATTAGGTCTCCTCTTCTGTGTGCTCCATTTGGTTGAAAAAGATGCGCAGTAGAAAGATGTTGATTGCAATGATGATAAGCAGAAAGGTGTTAGCGCGAAACCAGTCCTGAAAGGAAGGAAACATTCGGAGATAAGGCTTGCCAAAAGTGTTTGTACAAACGCGAAGCTGAAAATAATATTTTACAATATGCTGGAAATATTGTTTTCCCGGAAGAAATTTAAACCAGGCAAAGATCACTAGATTAGCAGAATCTAATGACGTTATGCAATTTCACGACCTCTCATTCAGCTGCAGACGGCCGTTGCCCATTAATAAGATAATTAACTGTCCAATTAAGTGTCAGCCTCGAACGATGAAACTTGATAGGTGAAGGGGTTAGAAACAATCAGTCATAGATGTGGGCGCATGGTGAGGGGTAGAAAGGGGGGGAGGTAATTGTCGCAGCATGGCTGTTGGTGTTAGTGCATGTTCATGAAAGCTTGTGGGACGTGTTTAAAAGGGGGATGGGTTGGGCCAGGGGATAGGGTAACAGTCAATCCTAAGGGTGGCGAGGGGGCGTAAGCGGGGATGAATTTATCGATCGTTACCACGGCAATGCGAGGTTGACCGCATGGTGCAGTTACTTACAGAGTTCTAGTTGTCTCCGTATCGCAGCCGTCTCTGCAAAGCGTAGGAGACGCCCAGTCATCGCCCGAGGTACGAACTTAAATGCAGTTGATTGGTCGACTGTATGGCCCGTGTCCACTAAATGCTTCGTGATTGAACTATCGGGTACTTTTTGTTCCGCTCTGAGCGACCACGTCGACGTGCGTTAAGCTGACCGCTTTGCCAACTGCCTTTGCGTGCGCCTGAGGTATTTGCATCCGCAACTACACGTGAACTCGTAAACACAGTTTGAACTGGCGTGCATAGGCAGAAGTTCTTTACACGGTCTAACTGGAATAGTCGTCGCGCTTACGTACAACAATTTAGCGGCAGGATAAGTTCTTTCAATTGTGCATCGAAACCTCCATTTTATCACGTTGGAGGCATTATCACCCTTGAAAGGGAGGATAATGTTCACCGAAGTTTTAGGCACCGATATTTCAGGAGTGATTTGTTGTCTTCAGTTTCGATACTTATCAATGAATTTCTCAGGAAAGGCTTTTCCTCGTAACATTTTCTTGAGAAAACTCATCTCTTCGTCGATCGTATCTGAAGAACAGATTCTAGCGGCTCTATTGAAGAGGTAAATAACCAAATTTCGTTTCCTCTGAATTGGAACGAAACTAAGAAAGTGCATGCATTGTCCTTTCCACGTGGTTTTTCGATAGATGGGCCTTTGAATGGAACCACCTACGCGCCTGCGGATAAGCGCGTCTAAGAAAGCCAGTGTGTCTTCCTTTTCAGGCTCGATCGCAAATTTGGTCTTTGCATGTGCCTCGTTCATAACTTTACGTAGCAGTTCTCCCTTTGCAGCTGAATGAGAGGTCACGAAATTCAAGGACATCATTAAATTCTGCTAAGCAAGTAATATTTGCCTTGTTCATACTGGAAATAGTTTATCGGTCTCTAGGAGCTATATAACGTATTTTATTCAGAAGCCTACTTTGGCGAGTATACGTGTACTTTTGACAAATTCTCGTCAGGCCTTATATTTATGTGGAAACTGGGTGCAAGTTCAAACGTATTTTATTCACTTAACATAATGCTGCGACATTTTGGCTCTGTGCGTTTTCTTAAAGCTTGTGACACAGACCTCGAAAATCATGTATGTAGCTTCACAGGCAAACTTCTCGTGAAAGTAGTTATTACAAACACACTTTAGGTGTTTGCGTGTAGACTTTTTCTACAGATCACGTCAGTGACAAAAATATGGAGAGAGACTATGCATTCCCGTGTTGCATGCACACAAAATGGGCTAAGTTGCAAGAACGTCTGAAAAAAACGAGACATATTGGCGTAGGACAACGCCTTTAACCGTATCCAACATTTTAAATATCTTGAGTGGTTACTTCCTCCGCGCTTCCCAGCAGTCTGGTGTGCGTGGGGACGATGATTAATAAATTAATTAGTCTACTGTTATTGTGGAGCGGCTCAGCATCCGCCACATAACTCTTCCTCTCTCTCTCCCTCATATGAGCCCGTTGGCATGCAGCGTCTGGATGGCCGGAGAAGAATTCAGGGGTAGTGGCTGATGAAGCTGTACAGCCTGTCTACTTACGTCGGGATCACCAATTGTCGCAAGCTGTGATGTCGACAGACAGAAGGTTCCCCCAAATCACAAGTAAAGCAAGACGGAGGACAGAAGTTCTACTGCCGGAAAGTAGGGAGTACGCAGGCGGAGTTATGCATGCCGAGTCAGGATGCCAAATTGCGTGTTCGGTGCTGTGGAGCCGAGACTGCTGAACCATGCACTCAGCCAGGTGGACATGCGCGCATCTATTGGCTGGAGCTAACGTGCGCACTGAGCCGTGACAAGCGGGGGAGCATAGGACAAGTAGGACATCGCGGGGCCTCTCGTAGCTGTTGGCAGACACAGTGCGTAGGTGCGTAGACACTGAACCTGCGCGGCTTTTGGCAACAAAGCCAGCGTGAGTCAGTGAGGCAGGCTCCCATAGCTTTGGTTCCCGCAGGATATACCGATGTTTTCGCAAAATCTGGACGTACATCTCGGTGCGGAAGTGCCATAAAGGCTACCTTAGGAAAGAGTCACTGAGTCTGATTTTCCATTCTCCATCCCGCCACTCTACATACACCCACAGCATTGGCTACGAGAACCGAGTTACGCCATCAGTAAACAGTCTTCGGAACCATGACATTTATCGCCTCATAACTGTCTCAAAGCATGTTGGACTGATTATTAACACGAATGCGCTAAAGTCCCATAGAAATGTATTCCCCGCGTTGATCTTCTTCTTCCCTTCGCCAGTCGATTTTCTGGACATGGTGTTATTGGGCGCCAAAAATCTGATAAAATTACGATCATCCATCTACTCCTGCCACAAACGACCTGGTCGCCAATTCATGTACGAAAGTTCTGGAAGAAACATGCTTGCCACTTGCTTGAGGGATGTATGTTCAGCGCAAATGGGTGGGGGGATTTGTAGGGGTTTTAGTTGTGGTCTAGGAACTTGTTAGCTAGGGCTGGGACGGAATGTTGTGGTGGTGGTGCTTGAACTGCAATGTTTTACCACAGGCTTTACTGGAGGTGCATATGCTTGAGAAGGCCCATGCGGTGACTGAATGTCCGTAGGTGGTTTGTGCATTGGTCGTGGGTGTGTAGTGACAAGCTCCAAAGGAAGCACACTTGTAAACACCTGTCGTGACTAGCTCGAGTCAAAGGCACACTTGTGAACGCTTACTGCTTCCGGCCCCTGGAAAAGCCAATCACAAATCGACTCACACAGGGCTCATGTGACGACTGCCGAGCAAACATGATTTCAGACGCCGTCCGCTGGCTTGCAGTTGTGCGATCGTCTGACAGTCAGTTTCCTCTTGCCTATTATCCACTTCATCCTGTACAGAATAAACTCTTCCTTCTACTCTGACTTCTCTTCTCCTAAGAAACCGAGCCTGAAGATCGCAGTTGCTAGGGTTTAACTTACTTAACCACCGGCGATAGGTGCAACTGACGTAGTTTGATTTTCTTCGAATGTCTCAGTGCGACGGATTCGCCGCTGGTCGAGCAGATAAATGTATGATATGAAGATGCGATCGCACTGGGGCCAACTCGGGATCGAAATTACAGTGCTGGTTTAATCGGCGGTTGTGATAGCGTCTGCTATGGTGGTGGGAGTGATGGTGAAGGTGAAGGGTCTAGTGAATGCGGCGGCTGCGTTCGGTTAGATGTTAGTCGTCATCTGCGGCGGTCTGGGGCTTTTGGAATTTATGGACGATGGAGCGCTGGAAATCCACTCGTTGGTGGTGGTGGTGGTGGTGGGGAGCATTGACGTTGTGTGGGGGCTGCGTTAGTGGGGGAGGTAGTTTCGGAAACAGTAGGAGCTTGTGCCGCATTAATAGGGCATGGCGTCAGAAGATGTCTGACGTGGGTGGTCCGCTTGCGAAGCATGATGGAAGGGGATGGGGTGAAAATTTTTTCTCCGCGAGATTCGACACTTGCGAACTACAATTTGGGTTTAGGCAGCGGCGAAACGGTTGGCTTCCTACATTACTGCTACAGTCTTTATTCCCGTTTTGAGGCCGCTTTATCCAAACGGAGGTAATCCTGGGTCTCCACTTTGACTTAGAGATTTTTGAGGGATATTTTAGGTGTCTTTGTTAATACTTTTCTGCACCCCTCCTCCTGTTGACCAGGGCCCGCGGTGAAGTCGTCGTGAAATGACTGCTGTACTATGCGTTAGTCGCCCGTATTCAGGACTAGGTTGGTTCATCGTATTCGGATTTGTCTCAACATTAGATGAGAACTCTGGTTCTTTCCTGGGCATCTGTGTTTGGGAGTTTGCCCTTTCACGTTAGCGTCAATATTCTCTGGCAGCAGCGGAAGTCGAAGTGGTTGAGCTTCGTCCCTTGATTCCCAAACACTCTCCAGGTTTTGGTTGTGTATATGAGCTTTGTTAAATGATGTCTCTTCGTATCTTCGGTCTCTTATTGCCAACTGAATTCTGTAGGCTACCGAGCTTGGTTCTAACCTTCGATATCTAGTTAGTCACTTCAATGTTCATGTGGAAATTACTTCCATCGGTATGTAAGTTTATCCACTGATGCAAATGAGATTTCATTGATGTTCATATAGGGTTCATCATATTCGATTTCCGATTGGGGCATGACGACCGTCTTTAGGGTGTCGATGGTCTGTCCGAATTTAGAGCAATCGGAGTGGAAGAATCGGTCATTGACACAGGCCTCTGAAATCCCCTGACGAATGCCGATTGGATTTGTAACTACTGAAACCTATAAAAAAACACTATCTAGATCGGATAACATCTAACTGGTAGAATTTCTTCCAGGCCAAAAAAGCCTATTAACAATAGAAAATGTGGTGATCGGTTAAATTCGAATGCCGTCCTTCAATAATAATATAGGTTACTCTTTTTTTTATCATGAAAGTTAGTAACGTCTCCCATATGAAAGGTAGCATTGCTGATAAAGTGAAAGGTTTCACAATAAGCAGATAAACAATCCAACTAAGAAGAGATATTTGAGGATATTTCTTCGATGTTTACTTTTGGAATAAACTGTCCTTCAAATTTTAAAAACGAGGGGAGCACCAGCGTCACCAGGGGGAAGCCGAGCAATGAAATCGTGCGATTTTTTTACGCTGAAGCAGACCCTAATAGCATTGCGCGCGTTAGCGTATCACGCAAACACGCGCTTCACGCGTGCTTGGTTGTCATTGGCTGGGATAATGACGTAATCGATAGGTGATTGGCTTATCGATTTTTGCATGCTCCGCGAGCGGAATATGTCTTACCAGACTTCCTTCGGCACACATCCACTGTCGAACAGTGGCAAGACAAAGTCGGAACGATTGCAGATGGTCAGAGTCCGAGTGGAGAAAGTAGCCAAGACAACCCGCGTGGCCCACACGAACTCGATCAAGGTGCGAGGTCTCTGATATCACCTAGGTGAGAGCCATTGCAGCCTGACCATCAGCCCTGAGCGGCACCAATTTACCCGGTCAGATCGCAGTCGTTCTGGCCGCGATTCTTAGCACGCTGTGATATTAAAAAAGTATTTCAGATATTTAAAGAAATAAAACTAAACGCTGCATATAGGCTAGGTCGACTGCATTCTCTATGCTGTTCCACTGGTCTTTTCGAGCAAAGCTGGCCGGTAACGGAGTTACGAACAGGGCTGGCGTGGCGCGAATTCGTTGTTTATCGCATGCCACCAATGGGCTCTGATGTCGCAGAAGTAGGCGCTTCCGAGATTCAAATTAAGGAGGCGCAACGCTAGTTCAACCCTTGTTCGAAAGAACGACCAAGTTATCTCATCAAATGGCGGTCTTTCGGGTCAGATCTGTGTAAGCGAGGAATGGGTTAATTTGCCCCAAGGATGATTTCTTCGATTCTGGCCACAATTTTCTCCCTCAAGCAGTGGCTTGCTCTTTAGATTAGAGGATGATGTGGATGGACGCAGCATCTAGCGTGGACTTTGCTTATTACCGTAGACCAGGCCTCCAGCAGACGCGATTCAGCTCGACGAATACAAGCTTTATGACAGTGTGAAGACAAAGTCTTTTTGACATGCCGGGTTACCTGTTACTTCGGTTGTATAAGAGCTGCTTGACGCGTACATTTGGATTCATTTTTTGCAGTCAGCACTTTATCATCCCTATTCATAGGATATTTTAGACTAGGCAAAGGTGGCTATTGATATACTTATCCAGCAGCCTTTAATTTGAGAGCATACTTAACAAATATAAATAGTAGAAATATTTATCTAACGACGAAGAAATATTTGATTTACCGGCAGATTTGAGTTTTTTTAATTGGAGGTTTGGGAACCATAAAAGCAGACGAAGTGCAGACCTAGTTTGACAGATAAACAAAAGTATGCAACTACTTCACCTGTGATATATATAGGCGACTGTTCTTAAATACATGATAATTTTCTGCAAAAGAATCCTGTGAAATGTTTTTAAGCATCCTTTCTCGAAACCGGGCTTTGACCTAAAGTGACATGGGAGATAAATGTAAGTAGGCATACTTCATCAAAAGTATTTTATTTCCATGAAACTTATGCAGGTACCGGAACCTTGCGCTTGATAGAATTTACTCTGATGATTATTAGAGCAGTTTTAGGCAAGTAAACGTTTTGGTGTTCATCACAGTATGCTGAAGATTTCAAACATTTGTAAAATTTATTAATCGTTGTCTTGGCACCCATCCACTCTCATCGGTGGTCTTTCAGCCCCGTCACCATTCAGACATTCACGATCGTATCAACCAAGCTTTAAACGAACGTTTATTTGCATGTGAGTGGTTTCGGTGTGCAGTAAGTTAATGGGAGGTGGTAAAGGGGTGGTGCATCCTAAACGGGCCGCAAAGTAGATGCCGTGTACCGACACCGGGTGCCCAGTTCAGGGGATGGCAAGGGTTATTCGGGATACATTCCCACAACAAATGCCACGCATTTGGAGGAAGGGGGGGGGTGATGGCACGTGCAGTTACAGGCTTACGCAGCACCAACCGCCTTCGATTTTATTGACCCCATATTGACACCGGCCACACGTGGGTGGGAAAAGGGAGAGTGTGGTAGATGCGATGCAAGTCTACCAGCACTTTACGCTACGCCGCCACCTGCTCCAGAGCACACGATGGAATTCATCGCATATGACCAACAAACTGTCGGTGTAGGGACTAAACTCACCAGAAGATCTGAGGCTTGGTGTAATGTGCTGCTGTCAGCGGTGTTTTCACGACACAGAGCCGATGGGGACGTCGCCTGATCGTCCGGAGTCGACCTTTTGCCTGGCAGAAGGTGAGTGAAGGCGGAGAAGGGGAAACGGGAAGCCCGTTCCGTTGATCCGGGCGGATCTGCAGACAGATGCCTCTGTTGCTGCTGCTGCTGTTCTTGCTGGTCCTGTTTTTTTGTGCCCTCAGATTTGTTCAGGGGAAACAGAGGAATGCTCATAGGTAAAACAGGATACACCACAGCCCACAAAAGTATACTGCAAATAGAACGAGCAGATAAGTTGCAAGAGGCAGTTAAAAGATGAAAAATTTGATCCGTAGACCTAGAGGCCCAAAAGCTTTTGATCCAATCATCATACTGTTTTTATATTTTTCTTCTACAAGGGAGAATCATAAGAAACGATTGCAGTTTGGGCATATTGCACGCTTATTCGGTAGTATCCGATGAAATTCAGTTCAAATATTCATATCAAATTTAAGACCGAACGTGAAATGACTTGTTCCGAGGGATTTAATCCAAACTTGTTCCGGGAGATTTAATCCAAGCTTGTTTATTAATTTTCCTTGGAAATTAAGCAAGATAGTATGGAGGCTGCAGTTTATTTACCAGAAAACACACAGAATACGCAAGCATGTCCAAAGGCCCACCGCTCCTAACCCATGCGTCTACACTAAAGGCGGTATCTGCAACAGCCAATCACAGATGCTACAAAAGCTGGTCTCTCCCGGCGGCGAATTAGACGCAGGCACGCCTAGGCCGATGACGTATGTCCGGCCAATAACCTTCAAGGCAACTTGACAATACCGTTCTCGCTGCCGCTTGCATGTCTGCCACTTAAACCCCACTTGGGCCCACCCGGCTCTCCTGGCTGGTCGTGTTCTCCCAAGACAAACTCCTTCCATCTATTATCCGTTCCTCTGTGTACACAATATACTTCCCATTACTCTGGCCTCCATCGACTTCTCGTCTAAGTAACCATGGTCTGGAGATCGCAGTTGCTAGGGTTTAACTCACGGATAAACTCACGGATGAGTCAAATCCTACTCAGCTGCGTTATGCAGCGGCAAAAGATCAGTAAAACACACGCGATTGAACGTTCAGCTAATGTTTGTGCTGTCAGCATGGTAAATAATGACACATTACTGGTTTACTTGTTGCAGTTGGATTATCATTACTTAATCTCGATGATGAATGGTAAATGGTGGTAAATCCTACTTATCAATCCGTCGCGAGTCACAAATACAGCAAATGAAATATTGCGAGAAATATCGTGAGTTTAACTTGAATGAGTAGCTTGGCATACATTTGAGGGGGTTAGCTGTTTTTGTTAAATTGATTTGAGGCTCAGAAAGCCATTCACTGAAGAGGGCTTCTGATATCGGTTTTATGAAAGGAAAACTGACCAGAGTTGGGCGAATTTGGATATCTTAAGGATTTCATAAGCTATTTACTATCCTAGATCAAAACCAGTTGTTTGTACTATAAACGAACATACATATAAGTTAGGCAGATTTTGGGTAAATCTATTCTGGAACTTGAAAGTCTGATCTTATGTCAATGAAAATCAGCTGAAGGCAGGTATGTGGAATCATATTGTTTTCAAGAAACAAGGAGCATCATAAGTTGAATGCTTTTGTACATGCGTTGATGACAGTCGTTGAGCGACTATCAATCTTTCGCCAATTTCGCCCTTCTGAACGAGTTAGGTTATCTACTGCATACCCACGAAATGCTGTCACTTTCTGCGTCACGTGGGCTGACCAGGCTGTAACCGTGTTTCCAGTAGGACCTGGAGTGTGAGAGCCTATGGAAAATGGCTGTCAAAGAGGTGCCGCTTGAATCATTAGCTAGTTGTTTTAAATTGATGTCAAGTCATGGCCGTGAATTGTTTCTAATAGAAAAGTACCAGAATCAAGCAAAGGGAATGGTAAACAATGAGTATGCAACCCCACTAATCACCACAATCGATAGGTGGACGTGTATTGGGGGAACGGTGGCAATGGGATAAAGCAGTTTAAAGTACGGAAAAGGGTGGCAATGCGTTGATGATGAAAATATCCTTATAGGTCCAACTTCCTAATTCAAGTTAGCTGGCTTTTAACACCGAGAAAGATCGTAGTACACGCTACCCTAACGCTCAGCCGAAGTCTATCCACTTTGTTCGTTAGAGTGAGCATCCGCTGAAAAGCAGTCCTTGCTGGTAGATCCTAAGAGTCTCTAAGCCGTAAGCAGGACGAAGATCTCATGTGTTATTCATTAAAAAGTGCACTTTGTTTTATTAAGCCATGGATGTCGATGTGCTCACCATACTCGAAAGAGCATCGTTTCGAGGGTCATAGTAATAATCTTCTCCAAATAACCCTTCTTAGCGGGATTATTAATTTGAAAAAGTGTATAACTTGCCCATTCAAATAAGAAGCTAAATGCCTCGACATCCTCTGACCAACGCGTTTTTTATGGTGGATGCATTGGATTATAAGAAATCGTATGGTGTGTGATCAGTTTTCATCAAAGAAAAAATCTATGATGACGTCTGTCACTTGCAATCTCAATCACATCGATACCACGATCTATGAAACAAAAAGACCAATTATTTTTATCAAATAACATACGACAGGTCTTGAGTTTGTGTCGAATACGTTTATCACCTTCCACTTCAGTAATTATAATCCGATCTCTTTTGTGTTTTTTGGACCAGCAGAAACGACAGGTTTTCCTCACCCATCGGAATTTGTTAGCCTGTGGTCAAAAAGGGTTTATTTTCTTAACAATGCCACTGACAACAGTTTGTTGGTCTTTGAAGCTGAGAGGCTTTTTTTACCCATATCACTCCTGCTCATGCCTGTGTTGTTTTCATACACAGCAACGGAGAAAGATGAACGTTACAAGGTTTTTATTGCCTATTATAAGACAATGGCGGTTCGCAACTACGTCGAGAATTCTGTGAAAGACCTTTGGAAATCCTCTATGTATACGATGGATTTTGCGATTTGTTTTGATGCTTTTTTCAACTGAAATTTACGATCACTCGATAGCATTTCACAATCACGATAGACATTATCCTATGCCTATCATTTCTATAGCCTTTAGCATCAGTGCGACGGATGCCTATTACTTAAACTTTAACCTGAAAGTAGCTTTCCCCCACGTTTCTATTGATTATCATTCTGTGTCCAGTGGCAATCGTCACCTTGATTTTATATTTACATATTTGATATCTGAAAAAAAAATTTTTGTTAGAAATTGCTTTTACATATTGGATTAACGCTCCAACTCAATTGCAGACTGTCCTCTGATACGCATGCACAAAATACTAAATGCCTTTACTTAGCAAGCAGCTCTGGAACATAGAACAAGAAGCCCGCTGACCATACATCCATAAAGACTTCGCTATTACTGGTGGTGACCACAAAGAATACAGATCATTAGCTTTACAGTTGGAGGAAACCGTGCGAGCATCCTATTATGCCAATTTACAGACTGCCTACTCTGCTTTGAGCTCTCGACATTGGAGTTGTGATCCTGTTGTTGACCAAAGTCGCACACGACGTAGCAATGGCGAAAGACCATAAAAAGACACATTTTCTTCGCTCTTTGGATTACCTATGTGGTTGAACTGCAGCCTACTGTTTCAAGTTCTAACCACTATAGGCTGACCATGGCAGCGATCTACCGACTTCTTCACTTCGACCGTATATTCTATGTTCCGCACCTCGTTTGATGAAGTGTGGTTAGGGTGAATATGGGAAATTAAATGGTCCTGAACGACCATGTGCATTATTTCTATGTATGCACACACACATAAAGTGATTACCTCCGTGCTTGTCCACGACCACTGCGGAACTCGAAAGGAGAAAACGAAACCTTCATCAGCTGGCTCTAGCGCCGTGACCGCCTCCAACAGAGGGGCCGCGGTCTGATCCACACCGCCGCGTTGCATTCCTGATTCTTGGAAGTAAGTGAATGGTTCAGGCGGTGGTGGATGGTGGTTCTGCTGATGGTGGGGTTTGCTGTTCACGTGTGGGGCAGGAGACTCAGTAGATGCATAGTAGTCAAAATGGTTTGAAAGGAGTGTAGGATTTGCCAGTAATTTAATCAGGGGGAAGGCTGGAATCTCGTACTCATTCTTGACCTCAGTCACTGGGACATAAGAAAGCAAAAAATTAAGAGCTGAGTAGATTGTACGTAGTGAATCACCTTGCATCATTTATACGCTGGAAAATGATTGACATTACACGATCGGATATAATCTGCAAGCCCCAGGTCAAAAACAAGGTATTGAACCGTCAGGTATGAGTTTTGTAGAAAATATTTAAAAAAACTCTTTAATACAAGGAAGGGTTTTCTTTATCGAAATACGCACCCATATTGTCGGTAAAGTTTGTCAGTTAAGCGGTAGCTTGTTGAGTCCGGTGGTGTAAAAGTCTGATGATCGAAAGTGCATGAAATATTTAAAGGTCTATTTTACAACGATGTCGAAATTACAGTGTTTTCCTTTGAAAAAGTTATCCAAATTCCGAAAAAATGGTAGTCAGTAGGGGCAATATCTGTCGAGTACGGTGGATGGTGGAGAACATCCTGCACTAATAAAGCAGTCCAGACTGCTTTTCAGCATGTTCTTGGAACATTTAGTCCATCCGGTTACCCTATACTTTTGCCGTGACTGATGAGCCAGGCTTCATGAAATCGTAACGAATCAAGCCTGCACCAGCCCACCAAAACTCATCATTAGCTTATTTGCAGTGTGTTTTGTGGCCTGTACTTGTTCAAGCACTGTGCTGAACCGAGAGAGTTATCGTATGGGGTCCATTTGACATGAAACTCTACAATTTGATTGAAAAATAACTCACTATTGTGATGAGTAAGCAACATCATGTAAGCTTAAAAATCTCGCTAAAACTGCTTTTTAAAATCACCATACATCTAACACGAAATACCTGCGACAATTCATGCACACCTTGAAATGGATCTGACGAAAATGTGTATTCCAATTCGTCATGATGTTTCGTTGATTCCAATGAAAAACCAATTTGATACTATCTGTTGCATAGTAATATCAGAGCAAAATATAGCTTCACTATTCCAAGCTGTCATATTCAAATTCGAATATCATCCCTCCAAGTTCAATCCTCGCTTTATATATGACCCATTCGACTTTATTTTGACGGCCGCTGTTATCAGATCCACGGTAAATTCGGAGTGCCCTTATCGTCCTAGGCCATCATAAGCAGGTCTGATTTGGTCTAAGCTGCAAGCTAGCTCCTTGTGTGCAAAAAGCGTTGAGTGGTGATTAAACGAAAATCAACTTTCGTTAAGGTTGGTTATCTCGTCAGAAGAGTTTCCGACTACTGGAAACTTGCAGAAGCGGAGATTTTAAACCAACAACCAGGAAAACTAAGGGTAATTTAATTCGAAGTACAGAAATTATAAAAGTTCCAGTTTATAAACACATTCTAGAGTTGCTTGTCAGACCTTTGAGAACCTATCGGCTAGCCAGTCAGTTCTTCTTCATTTTTAGTTCTTCGCGCATAAGCATACAATTCCGAAAGTCCTACAGTAAATACTGCTTGTAGAGAGCATCGCTTAACTTTGTCATAATTTAAAATTATAAGTAGCTCATCCCTTGTTTACTTTTACTTCTGGCAGTATTGACGCTGTTAATGTAGGCGAGAGGTCAGTTATCACATTCATCTCAGAGCTATCATTAACCTGACTATTGGTAGTACAGTAGTCGCTGGCTATTAAGCCCACCTCGGACCCAGACCAAATTGGGCTTAATAAGCGGCGGGTGCAATAACCGGAGAGTCCTTGTTCTTCATTAGCAAACGCAGGATAGGCACTATGCATTACATACGTACTGTATTATGTGTAGAGCTTGGTTATGTAAAGAAATGAATGTTTTTGTCGATATTTTACGTAATAACAAAAGCAAAAAAATAATTTGCGACACGTTTAAAGAAAGCGGTCTAGTGTCAGTTGTTTTGGAGGAAACTTCACTCGCAAGTACTCTTTGATGTCCTTCTCCAGGCACCAGAAATCGTCAAAATCATCGAAATCTGATGCCTGTAGACCGCGTTGCGCACGCAGAGAGATGAGAATCTTACTCTATCCTGTTGGCAAACTGGGCTGTTTAGTCGGCGACTGGGCTTATTAGCCGGCGGATTTTTCTATGTAAAATTCCGTCTCAAGCTGATTTGGGCTAAATACGTGGCTGGGCCTATTAACCATGGGCTTAATAACCAGCGACTACTGTACTGGTATTGTCGTAGGGGAAGAACAATAAGAGAAGACTTACTATTTGGGAGATCGACGTAGGAGGAACCTTCAGAGATTTCGTCATCCTCATCCTCGTCAAACTTATCGTTCTGTACTGCCATAAAGCCGGGTTCTGGAACTCGAAGGTAGATGTTCCCTTCCGAGGAACTGCCGTCCTGCGGCGTAGCAGTATTTGGTGCCTCCTGGCCCGTCTGTATCCAATCAGAGTTGATAGAGGCCTGGCCATCTGGCTGACTCCTGCCATCTCCCAGTGACGGTGTATTCTTCAGTTCAAGCAAATTAAGGGAAAGAGACTATATGACTTGGCTAAGCGCAATAAAAGTCGGATTTACTAGCGTCATTTTCGTGCAAAGCTTGCCTGACGATCGTCAAACCTAGTGTTAACAAAATAGGCTTCCAAACATTTATCTGCCAAGGCCAGAACGGTACAGTAAGAACGCACTATTGTGGGGTTGTGATGCTTCCGCATATTCATTTTTATCTCACCGTTCCGACTTCGCAGTGTATAGTTGCCAGTTTATGGCTCTTACCAAATCAGGGGGAATTCTAATGTCTGTCGCTCGACGCAGGTGTTCATTTGCACAGATATGATAAATAGTTGTAGCGGGCCATTTACTAGTTTATCGCACAATTTAAAAGAACCACTTTTTACGGGCAGTACTTTAGGTCTGCTGGCCGGAGGTAAGAAAGAAAAACACAGAACGGGAAGTTACTAACGTGAAAAAGCTTCCATCGTTTGGAAACTACATTTTAATGGGGTGTGCTACTCAGTAAGTCTGTTTATAGATGTTCCAACTACCAATCTCCTCAAGAGCGTGCACAATTACTACCTCGAGGATGCTGACTCGAAATTCCCTATGACAGACGGACTTTTCAAATTTGTTGCATTTATTTTGCTTTCTCCTTATCACCCCTTTTCGCTCCCGTCCCAACACAGACAGAATAATAACTGTACGGGTGGACATCAAGACAGGTCTCGAACTACTGTGGGTCTGGAATTCTAAGAACCCCATTGATGAAGGAGAAAGAACCTCACCTAATAGCTTTTTATCCGTTATTTTCACAAGCATTCGTTGCAAACGAATGGAGAAAGCAATCAAAACGGAACAAGTGAGACATACTAAGGAGAACAACTTGCTAAGCGCGCAGCAACATAGATTTAGAGGTGGTCGATCTTGTCTCCGCAAGCTGGAAAGCTGGACGAATTCATTGGAAATGGGTTTTTAGTGACCCTAGCAGCCACTCGGAACCCAAGATCGGACGGGAGGCGTCTTTGGCCCGCGCGCCTAATGCCGCCTGCGGTCAGGCGCTAATTGCCGGCACCCTGTCCGTTCTGGCTCAATGGTCTAAGCCACTTACGAACACACCCAGTCTCGCCTGTGCACACCTTGCGCTGTGCAACCAATCACCACCAGTCTACAGAGACAAAGCGAGTATTCAGCGGCCGCCCGGGATGAATGCAGTCAGAGGGCCTTTGGGATTCCGCTCAGGCGCGCTGAGGTCGGCGGCGGCGCCCTGTCCCACGGGCTTCACGGTCGGACGACCTGCAAGACCTATTGGCAACTTTCCCCTTAACTCTTCTGTAAACAATACACTGTTCCGTCTACTTTACCTTTCCAAGACTTCTCCTACCTTCTAAGGACCCGGGCCTGGAAGATTGCAGCTGTTCGGGTTAACCAACTTAGCCTTAACTCTTAAAGGTTCACCGGTTGATGCGATCTATATTAACTTCAGTAAGGTATTCTTTAGAGTTTCGTACAAACGACTGATGTCAAACCTGCATCAAATAAGTGTGAATGTAAATCTACTCATATGGTTTGCCGACCCTCTTACAGGTAGGCGTCAGCGTGTTTTGAGAGACACCAAAGCAGAATGGAAAGCACTTTCCAGTGGAGTTGCGCAGGGGAACGTTAGGAGTCTTATTCTGTTTCTGATATACGTGAAAGACTGCCTTGATTGCCTCACGTGTGAGGAGGCAATGTTTACAGACGATCTGAAGATTTAGAATTCAATTGAAAGCTCGGAGGATGGGCAGAACTTACAAAAGCACTTGAACCGCTTGCAAGAGTGATGTGATAAGTGGCTACTGCACCTCAATTTGAACGGATGCTAAATCATCCGCCTATGGTCTACTTACAGAAAGCTGATACGATTTTAATATGATTACTTCATTGGAGGTCAACAACTCGAGCAAGTGAACGAACAAAAATGACGCCCACTTTCAAACCATCAACTCACTGTGCCAAAACTGCAAAGAGGGCTATGAGGATCCTATGAGCGATCGGGAGATACTTCCTCTGTTTGATGCAAAGCTTTTTGGACGAGTGTTTGGAACATTTGTCCGGCCGATGGTAGAATATTGCGTTCAGGCGTCGTGCTCCTGGATGGAGGAAGATTACACAGCGCTGGAGAAAGTTCAGCCTAGGGCGACCAAATTAGTCGGTGGCTTGGAAGGCCTTCGACTACAAGGGCTCAAACTTTTTCCTCTCTATTATAGACAATACAGAGGAGATATGATCATGATCTTCAAAGGCGTCAGATGAGTAGCCTGTGCTCTTCGGATGGCTGATTTTTTTAAATTAGCAAAAACAACACATCTCGAGGTTATGTATACAAACTGAAGAAACACCATACCAAACTAAAAGAGCGGGCCAACTTCTTTTCCTACCGGGTCATTGAAGACTGGAACAAACTATCCTCTTCAGTTTTTTGCTGTAAGCGTTGATCCACATAAAACTTTACTTGATGCTCATGCATTTAGTAGACACAACCGACTGATATATTGTACAGAGAGGGCTCTGAAACATATGCATGATTTGCCAGAATCTATCTGAAAATAGGGTTTTCAAGGGTTTTGCCTTTTTTCCCTAATATATAATGATATGAATTGCACTGAAACCTGAAGTATAGATTTATAATGCACCTATCCCTTGTCGCATTCGCTACTAGTGGCCGGTAAGGCAGTACAAAGGCCACCCATTTCTTACTGGCTGTATCATTGTCCCTGGTGCAGGTGTGAACCGACCTTGGTTTGGTAATTATATATATAAGGCTAGATAACTTTTGAGATGACAGAACAAGTGAATATGCTGTGCATACAAACTTATTTGAATGGACCTATCATCGGAGGAGATTTGGCTCAACACTCGGCAAAAATGAAAGGCAGCGGGATGTTTTGTGTATGTGACGAAAAAGCTTTTCGAAAACCGACATATACACAGCATCAAAGTAGTAGTCACGTTATTTTAATTGTCCAGGAACATGGACCTACTGATGGTGGCGGCGGTGGCGGCGGCGATGCAACATACAAAATGAACGGTAAGCCATTTGAGTCTTTACATACGATTAGCGGCAAAAAGTTCTACTGTTCAGCAGGACAGATGAGGTGTTCGAAGGATTAGATGACAAAAAGTTCTACTGTTCAACAGAAAAGATAAAGTGTTCAAACGAATTAGACCTGTTGCACCACTTACTTCTCCCTGCATCTGATGCCGTTTTTCTTTTAGGAGGCGTTGCTGTTGCATGCGCTGGAGCTTCTTCTGTTGCTCTTGCATCTTTGCCAGCCGCGCCCGTCTTTGTTCTCGCAGCGAGCCCGCCCGCGAAATGGGCTTTTTGTCATTCTTCTGACCAGCATTGATCTGGAAGCTGAACTTTGGTGGCAGGGTAAGGTCCTCCTGGGGCTGTAGTTCCTCCTCCTCCGAGTCCTCCTCGCCTGAGCGGGTGAGACCACGGATCACGCCTGCAATCACGTCCTTTGCGGACTGTAGAGCCGCTTCGAAGGTAGGGCTTCCGCGCCGACTGACGCGCATCATTCTTACAATGTCCTCCAGGTACTTTACACCTAGATGACGGAAAGCCATGTTAGCCGCCCTTCCGGAGTACATACTATCCGCTATAACTTACGGTCCCGCGATTGGCAGAATAGTTTTTCACATAAGAGAAATCGTGGTTAAGTTCGGCCTACGAGATATCAAATAAAGTAGGTAAAAGGTTCCTAACATAAACGAGAGTCGACGCATATACAGATAGTATGGCGATTGCTGCAAGCAAAATGCCGCAATTTGCGGAAGACTGGTAATCACTCTCAAAACAACAGTAAGTGCGGTTGCAATATTGATTATCATGCAGTCTAATCTAAAGCCCTTTCAGTCAAGCCAGGATGCCGACTCTGTAATGAGCTTCTTTCTGACCGCTTACAAAAAAGTGATTTTCTTAACACCCTGCCAGCACACGCCCAAAACTGAGCGGGTTGACGAAGGGGGGATGCGAATGTATCTGGGGTTTATGTTTAAGCCATAGGTATTATTCTGCAACCTGACCTTTCCAGAATGCTGTAGACGGACCTAAAAGGCATTCTAACTCATTTTTTGACTATTTTTGAACTTAAAGTGTGTTTTTAGGTGACATTTGATATTATTTTTATGGATAATTTGATAATATGCAGACCCACCCCGGAATTTCGACGGGAAGGTCTGGGGATGACGACGGGTGCGAGAACGCGGATATGCGGGTTGAAACCCCCTCATCACCCCTGTAGAACCCCTTTTGTCATCCCCGTATCACCCCTTATCTCCCCGGAATTTCGACGGGGGAATCCGGGGATTTTTGGCTGACAGGGAAATAGGTACTTAAATAGCATGCACTTTTACCATGGATTTTGACTGCATTTATAAATTCAAATATATTTTATAGAAAACATGTACGAAAATACTTTTTCTTGAACTCGTCTGATAGGAAATTATGCCACCTTTAAATTTTATACTTAAAGAATAGGTTATCCTTCCCTTTACACAAAAATTGACGCTGTAGGAAATTTGGATATACACTTCATTTTAAAGCTGTGGCCTGAGGTCTCAACAACTAAGACTCCTTGGTTGAACTTCTCTTCAGTTTGCCTAGAAATGCACATTAGCAACTGGCATTTTATGGTTGTTGGTTCACAGTTTGCGCTTTTATTTTTTTACGTTGATGTGACTAGATCCTACTAGTAGTTTTGTTGAGACCCCGCCACACCTTGTTTTAACGAGTTCAGTTGACTGGCAGCCTACAGTTTAACAGGTTTGTTCTTTTTCACCGCTGACTCATTGTCGTTCCAGCCGTACCGCTGACTAAAGTACCATGGATGTTTTCCAAAGCTTCCTCATTAAGAGCGCCATTTACTGAAAATATTTTCATACACTAAGTCACAGTGCGAACACAACCCACCTTTAGAAGACGTTAAGTCGCTTAAGTTAATGAAAAACAGTGTTAGTTTTGCGAAAACACACTTGACAGCCATAGACACTTCACGTTGTGTCTAGTGAATGAGCACAGTCAGCGAGCGAGCTCATGCAACGTTAACCAACATTTTAGTAGTCATTCTGGTGGACTCTAGATGAATGCTTAGGAAATCCTGCGTGGGCAGTCAACTTGCTCCCGTATTGGTGGATTTCATATGAGCGAAAAGTTGAGCGGGTAATATCGATCCAAGTGTGGTTAAATTCACGGTGCGAGGCAGGGCGTTTGTAGCTTAGCGGTTAGAGCATTGATCTCCGGCAAATGTCTTCTCTGATGAGCAGGCTCAAATCTCGTCAAACGCGTGGAGGTTTTTCACAATTGAGTCAACTCAAATTTTAGAGTGCGTTTTAATTTAAGAAATATTACTAAAAGTGGAATGTTAATATTTCTAATCATGGGGCCTAATCCCAAGATATTTAAGACAGCCCGGAAGGCCGGCTCTGAACAAACGCCTTTTTGGTCTCTTGAAGATAAACTCATTTATAAAAAACGGCTGCGTATGTAGTCTGCATTTTGTATATAAGTTTTCGATATGCTTTAAAATTCAACCATATTTTATAGAAATCATAAACAAAAAAATTTTGAGCTCATTTGATAGCAAATCACATCTTCAAGTTCTTGAGCCTCATAAGGGCTATCTTTTTATCGTTTTAAATGTATCGGATTGTAAAATACTTGAGGCCGTACAATACTCATTTTATCTGTACTTTTATTACTGGCCATCCGTATCATTGATAAAGAATATTATATTATGTCTCAAAAGGTGGCGTAGAGCCGGTAGACTGAAAACCCTAAAGTTAAATGCAACGGCAGATTGGGCTCAATATTATCGAAAACTGGGAACTAAAAAATACTCTTAGAAGAAACATACCCCCTCTTTGCATATAATCAACGGGCACAAATAATAATATTTTCGCTAATGTTTTTTATAAAACAGATTGGAAATTATAAGGGTGTTAAAAAATGTAGAAAACAATATTCTACATAAGAAGTAATGTTTCATCGAGGGAGGATGAACAGACGTTCTTTAAAAGCCGGCTGCCCTTGTTTGTCTGAAATATGTTGAGATTTTGGTGCAAGGTAAAAAATTTGCACACCTAAGTATTAAATTTTAATCTAAACCACACGTTTTTTATATGGTTGGCATTGTCTGAGTTCAGTCAGTGACTGCATTTACCAACGTGTTAAGCTACTAGAAATTGGCATAGGAAGGACAATCAGAACTACAGTAGACGCCATAGATCACGCAACATTTCGACACAGGCGAAAGATTGATACTCTTTCGCTAATCGGTATTGACTAAGGTTGTGATACTGATTATCGTGTAGTCTATTCTGAAGTTTATTCCGTCATGATAGGATGCGGGCTTTTTAATGAGCTTCTTTCTGACTACTAGTAAAAAGTAAATATTGTAAAGACTGGCTACTTAAGTAGTATGCCTTGTTTTCATTTATTTGGAATGCCTTTATATATTCAAATATATTTAATGGAAAACGTGCACGAAACATTATTTCTTGTAATTGTTTGACAGTAAATCATGCCTTCTTTAAATTTTATACCTAGTGACTGCTACACTCGAATTCAAGGTTTAAACACTGCGCACTATGAACATCCAGTTTAAGGAAAAGTACGTGTTCGCCTACTGTTTGAGGAAGAAGACACATAGCTGTCATAAAATATTGAAATAGATGTGGAACATATCTTATGCGGTACAGGCAGCATTACTATATTGACGGATACGATGTATTATGAATCAACACCTCACAATTGTAAAAAAGCTCATAATGAGCAACTTTTTATGACCGAAAGCTACCCTTTCTTTGAGTATAAAATTTAAAGAAGGCGTAATTTGCGATCAAGCAAGGACAAGAAATAATTTTTCCCGCATGTTTTCCATAAAAAATATTTGAATTTATAAAGGCAGTCAAAATAAATGATAAAAAGGCATACTACTTACGTAGCCAGTTTTTACAATAGATACGTTTTGTTAGTGGTCCGAACGAAGCTCGTTAAAAAGCCCGTATCCTATAATCATCCTACCAGAATAGACTACAAGATAATCAGTATCTCAACCTGAGTCAATACCGATTAGCTAAAGAGTATCAACCATTCGCCTTTGTCAAAATGTTGCGTGATCCGTGGCGTCTACTGAATCTCTCTCGAAATGTTTTCTCGTGGAAAATAACTTGCCTGGCTGCTCGAAATCTGGATACATTTCCCGAACGAGCTCTCGGGCCTCCAGTGAGTATTCGTTTGCTGTTGCTGCTGCGGCCTTGGCCTTCTCCACATAGTCCAAGATCGTGCTACTCACTCTGAATAATGCAAGGGAGATGAGGGATGAACTTAGCAAAGGCCGCGGTTAGATGAAAAAGGTTTAAACTAAGGGAGATTGCTGAAGCCTTATCGCATGGAGATGGTGCCACTCGCTCTCGGGCTCAAACCGGTCTCTCTATCCACATGTCTGGGACCTTTAGTATCGCCAGAATTTAGGCCGCTCCTTGTTTGAATGAATACTGGCACGACCTTCACCAGTCCCTAAAGAAATCGGCAACTAACTCTTGCTGATACGTGCTATGAGCTATCTTCATTGAATAACGGTTATGCCGATTCCGTCTCTGTGACTTCCTCTCTGCAAAAGTATCCTGAGAAAGGGAATAAATCATCTTGGACGCAAAAGATTGTGTATGTTCACCTAAGTAACCCATTCTTAGCATGGAGTGTTACTTTATGTGACGCTCAACGAGCCCGTAGTGACCCTGTAGCGCCCTTCACCATGCCCGCCATGCATGAAGTCACGTGATTGCAGTCTTGGTCACCCGTGGGACAGACAGTCAACGGTGACGAAGAATGCGCCAAGGCTCAACGTCTCGCAATGGCTAATAAGTGCGGACACACCAACGCCTGTCTCCCCAAATCCGTTTGGCTAATCACATTTCGAAGATGACTCAGACCAAGACCGCTCCTCACACCTGTGACGATTCCTGCGCTGAAACACTTACGGTCGGACGTGCACTAGTCCGAAAGTCAACGTCCTCCCACCTTTTATCTACTTCTTCTGTATAGAATAAACTATTCCTTCCAACTGGCGTCTTTCTGCTTCTCATTTCCTACCGAACAGGACCTGAAGGTCACAGTGACACGGGTTTCACATATTAACCTAACCCCTGTGATAAGCCTTCGTTGTTTAGATCTGTCAGAGGACAGGACTTTGCCTTGTGCCCAATAATCAAAGGTTTGTATCTCGGCACAGCACTGTAAGTACTCATAGCAGATGAACAAACACCCAAAGGATAACAGGTGACAGATTATAATGATTCCTTCCATCAAGACGTATTTTCGTTTTACCTCATGTAGTAAAAACGAACATTTACTCACATTGTTTTCAATAAAATCACTCGAGCTTATTTTGAAGGATCACGCTTAATTTAAGTCATTTGTTCTACCAAGATGAAGTTGGAAATTAGCTAGTAGGAAAATGAATGAGTTCCAACATTGTTCGTATGATCATTCTTCGCTAAAACGGGCACACTTAATCGTAAATTATTACGTTTGATTTCGCCAATCGAAGTGGTATCCAAATTTTTCGGTAGCTAGTTGTTATCTTATGCCTGTAAATCAACATCATTATATGGTAATCTAATATCCAAACTCACTGATACTTGTCTATCAGTATTACAGTGTAAGGTATTATGGAAATAGTTATAGGTACATTATCGCTTTGGGGATCCCTACGCTGCCCTAAAGTTCCCTCGGCAATTTTGGTAGCGGTGGGCTTGACTGGTATACTGGTATACAGACAAAAAATATGGTCAGTTTTAAAACTCACTGTTCTCTGGCCTCGATTTCTTTCTTGTGAGCAGCCTCACTTGCGGCCCGCGCCCTCTCCAGGACCAAATGAATTTGGCGTACCATTTGATAGTTGTAGAGGGCCAGATGAGGTTTATTTCCCATTGGCAATGCCAGGAACACCAGTTTGCCGTTATGGTAGCGACCCTGCTCAAAGGTTCCGTCCTGGAAGCGGGTTTGTCCGAGGCCGTGACGTTGGTTCTTAAACCACTGCCCACAATAAGCCAGACCGTCAGTACGTTCGCAGACACCGAAGCCGTGTCTAGTATCGGATAGCCATTCGCCGGAATACACCTCTACGGTATCGTCAGACACAAGGTCCAGTTCCAGCTACCAAAAAGCATTATAAGCATGCTCTTAAATGATCAGGCAGTCAGGTTAACATATAGGTTCAATGTGATTGAGACTAAGAAGATCGCAGTGGGCTATTCGAATACACAAAAAGAGCGTTCAGTGATAGAAAGGCAGAAATTGCTCTTGACTGGTATAGTTTTCTGGAGAGTCCCAATAGCAGATGCTGAATAGCACGCTCCAAGGGCTGAGGGGTTAAATTGTTCCTTTGGAAAGACAGCCTTGATGTGGCCAAAAAAGGACCAGCTGGTGGATGGAAGTTGGCATGAATATGCCATCTTTTGCCGATTCAATTCTCTTTGTAAGTAAAATATTTATGTGGCTTTGTCTTCTGAGTGATCCAGTGCGTTTGAATTTAACGGTAAAGATTGGATATATGGCCGCAACTAGTACTTACTTCTACGAAAAACCTATTAATGCCATTTTGGCAGACTTAGGTTAACTCCTCTTTCCTGGGGCTCACTCCCCATCACCCCCCGTTAGAGCACGTGTTAGGCTTAGGGTTAAAGGTTTGTGTTAGGATTAGCAGGTATGATTAGGGCTAGGTTTAGGCAAAGGGGCTTTTAAATGGTAGATCAAGGTATAGTTAACCTATTTTACCAACATCAATCACATCTTCATTTGCAGCCATCACAAGTGTCTACTTTAGCGATGTACCGCTTTTACTTTCTCCTATAATTTGCCTGGTCAGCACCAACTGGGATCAGATCGACTGGAAATTTTAAACAAGCTTCCCTGTTTTCATTCTTCCACTAGTTAACAACTCCTAATTTCCGATATTTCGAATTGCACGATCACATTTTTGCGTGTTTTGTTGTATTTGAATAAGTTAATGAAAATATGGTTATTTTTTAGCCGTTTGCCTCCGAAAACAGCCGCATATGAGTTGTAGTTAAATCACCAATAAAACTCCTAGAACCGAAATTCCTATATTACCAAAGTCCTTGCTTCGGGTTTTCTGGGTGGCGCTACCAAAATACACCTAGAAGTACCAGTCATGTCTGTCGACGAGGGCAGATTTATCGACGTCCTACACAGAATCCCCCATCGAAGCAAAGTTATGACACTCCCCAACGATCGCATTTTTGATACGACTGTCCTCTATACTTATTAGAGACCGGACTTGAACTTAAAAACTTGGACGCAATAACTTAAAATAAAAACTAGAGAGGCGCATAAAGTAAGTTTGCATGGTTCCCAGCCCATAAGCTCATCTGACGCCATATTTCAACTGGTTCTCGTACGCCGGATTCTGTTCACCTATTAGATCGCATCCGGTCTTAACGGAAGCTAAAATGTCACGATTAGCGATCTATTCAGCTGAGCGGCTGATGGTCGACTAATGAACACTAAGCTTTAGGCAGTTCAGAGATTGCTTTCTATACCTTTCTTCTTAATCTTCACTTACATATGTCGAACGGCCGCCGTGGAAATTATAAGGTATACTGATCAAGAGGTTTTTGTTCACCCACTCGTACGTTAAGGGCCGTCAAATACTAACAATCCCTTTGTGGACTTTTGATTCAACCCTGATTGTGATTTGTGATTGCTCCCCCTCTCTTTTTCTTTGGCGTATGTTTCACTAGCTCTGGCTATAGCTGACGTCTGTTATGCCATTCAAAGGGCGGAATTCCCAATTGATTTCAATTCCCTCTTCAGCTGCCGCAGTTCCAAGCTACCGAACAGACAACAACTGTCCTCATCCGGGATATCCCTCCGCCGAGTTAGTCTTTTAAATTACATTCCAATACAACTGCATTTAATTTGTCCCAGCTGCTGCTCGAAAACCATTTCTGTATCACTCGTCCTAACCGCAATACAGGTCTCCCGCTGCCAGAGGCAGTTTATCATAAACTGCATCGGTGTTCTCCCAGATTTATCTCAGCCCCGTCGTCTCGCATCTGGGTCTCTGGGATCTCTCATGTTTATCAGATGTCATTATTGACAGGGGGCAATCATTCAGTGCCTGGCAATAGCTGCAGTGAAGACAGATAAGTCGAAATAATGAATATATTTACCAATGACTAGACAAGAGCGAACTACAACAGTGAGGATTTTAGACCACTAGCAATGGTTTGTGCTGACCAAACTGAACACTGTGTATTCAAAGTTCTGTGCTAAGAAGAGGACCGCACAGCAGGGGCGTTTTCAAGGTAAGCCACGGACAAAGGACCACTTAATAAACCACAATATTTATTTGACCGTGGCTCATGCGGTTTTCTAACACCACATAACGAAAGCCCAAAGTAACACGTGAATTAAAGGAAACCTGCGGATTACTGGTGGGTAGATATGTAGTGGCTCCGCAGTCCACCTTCTAAAGTGAGACGCAGACGAGGTCACGTGATGGCAATCTCGGTCACCCGGTCGCGGGGACCGATCCCTGCATCAACGCTCGATCCAACGCATCGGGCCAAGTCCGCATGCGACGCATAACCTTTGCCCTCGCGCGACTGCGGCGCACGCGTGCACCTCAGACTGGTCGAGCCAATCAACGCCCAGAGGCTCACTCGCATAAAGCTCGCTCTGGGCCCTCGTGACAATTCCCGTGCTGACGGACGCACCTGAATCTTTCCTGGCAGCGTGCGAACGCAGGCAGCATCGTTGGCCACTATGACAATCCCGCGCTCTCACACAGCCCACACTGCCGAACGCCATTCCAGACCGAGTGACAACCTCCTCCTAACTATTCTCTAATTTTTCTTTACATAATACGCTGTTCATTCTACTCTGACCTTCCCATGATTCTTTCCTCTCCTCGTAGTAAGAAGTGTTAACTCCAGTTACCTTAATTCCTCGACAGATCCTCGCAGCTAACTAGAACGGAGAGCGATGAAGGCAGTCATAGGGTCTACACTGACCCTCAGTCGGCCCTTACAAGTACAGCGTCAGGCACGGCTCACGAGTTTTGGAATTCTGTTTGTCCGCAGGACTCCGAAAAGTTGAAGGTAAGTCACCCAATTCGTTACTTGGAAAGGCAGGCCGGGAATGCACCTCTCTCAGTGAAAGTAGCCTCCGCTTTCGATACATTCGTAGCCTAAGAGGATACTGGCATGATGATTGCTCGGCTATCTTGCTTACCCACACTGGCGTTGAAAACGCCACCCGCCTACGCGATTATCGAGTGATTTTTTTACTTTAGTCAGTGAGTTACGTTGCCACATGCAGGAGGTGACCAGTGAAGAACACGCCAAAAATAACATTTTCGCGTTTAGGCGGACGTCTAGATCCCCGTCGTACTGAACACAATATGCTCGTGCGCGCGTATGACTACAGTAATGACTATGGGCTTATTTTATAGTTAGCTTAGACTGTTAGCACAAACTTCACAAAACCCTTTGGAGGAATTTCCGTGTTTTGCTAATGTTATTCATTTAGTAAGGGTTGTTTTGGTTATTCTCTTCTAAATTAAGCTTACCCAAACGATGCATTCGCCTCATAGCCTAATATTCCGATTGACTGACGCGAACCCTTAAAAATCTATTATTCGGCCTGTTTGGGAAAGACTAACCCTAGGACAGTGGCCGAACTTTGTAGACAAGTCGCTCTCTTATACTGTGATACACCTGAGGACTAGTTCCGAGAATTCCCCAAGGAACTTTGTCTTGACTTGCAAGACCAGAGGTTCAGGTTATTTTGCGGGATCGAATTTTATACGAGACAAATAACGTTTACATGCATGACAGATTTTTCTCGACAGATGTTTCTCTTTTCACTTACGATAGCTGTAGTTAAGGCATAAAGTGTGACAGTCTTGATAACAGCGTGATTTTGGTTATGGACAAAACCTTGCTAAATAATACTGCCGAGGAAGACGTTTGAAGAAATTTATACGAAATGTATGGAGTGGAGCGTGCATTTTACCTGTTTAGATGAACCAATTTTCCCGACTCGGGCTCTTCCAACTTCAGAGTAATTACTAGGCAACCCAATACTCAGAGAGAGTCGCCGGACGATCATCCACCTAGAGCTCTTCGTAACGCAGAACTTTAGCGTCCTCCAGTACGCACGGTACAACACGAAAAAGTGCTCTCAGGCGCCACTAGTTGCTAATGCGAATCTGTCAATCTGTAAGGTACCTTCTTTCAGAGCAAATTTGATTGCACAGCTAAACGCGGGTTCAAAGATGATGATTCACGAAAGAGGCCGATGAACCCGGTCACTCTAGCTAACAAACGCGGATGGCCGTTCCACCCATCTCACTGAAAACGGTTTCCAAGTGAGACTAGTCAGCTTACATAAAATTACATAATCAGGTATTTTTCTAGCAGCTAGAGCCCATGTAATGTAACGATCGTTCGTAGCATTGACCGCCTTCAAAAGAAGTTTGGACCAGTTGAAGCTCTCATAAGTCTGCAAACCATGCACTTTAAAATTTAACAGCTGTGCTGCTAGTTGGGGAGGCAAGGGGGAAACCGGCCGATCCGAAGGAAGGAAAATGCCAGTCATCTGTGGGAATTGTACAATGCATTCCGGAAATGGGCAGTAAACTAAACCACCCGAAACTCCAAATAGCACATAGCCTTGTTCCGACAAGCACTTTCAACTCCCTATTTTTGCTCCGTTCGCGAAAATTACAATTGGGGTGAGGCTTTGGGTATACTGTTCCCAAATTCTAGGCAATTTTACAAAAAAGCTATCAATAATTAGGCACGTTTTACTAAAGGAATCCACACAAATCATCTGGAATAGCGGCGAAATCACCAAAATGCCTGCTAATTTAATTGCAGAAAAGAAAGACGTGTACATAAGACTGCCTTTCCTAGGCGATACAGCAAGCGAGCTGATAAGACTACTTCTAGAAACAGCGATCACAAGCGCTTTCCCCGCGGCAAACGTATGTGTATTCCTCACGAACTCTTTCCTCTTACGATTGGCAGGTAAAAATAGACTCCCGGTGAAGACCACATCGATGTGCATTTATTCTTTCACCTGCTGCTGTGGAGCAGGATATATTAGCCGAGCAAAGAGGCGCTCGAAAAAAAGAGTGCGTGAACGCATACCGACTTGGCTAAGTAAAGGTGAAACTAGATCGAACTCCAGTTCTATTTTCGTATATCTTGTTTATACGAATCACCGAGTCGATCCTAACGAAACCTTTCAGGTTGTCTACCGGGCATCAGCCAACTCTTCCAAGCGCCTACGCCAACGGATGCCAGCAACAGTCGAAGCAGTAGCTACAGGGCTAGCGAATCCATTGCTGTTTTGTTGCAAGACGCTTATACAGGAACTATTGCGAAGACAAGGGTTCTTTGGAAAAATCAAACTGTATCTTTGAATTTTCGAGCTGGAAACACTAGCCCGTCACCTGACAAAAATAAAAGGAAGTGAGAAACTAAAGACGTTACACTAGACAGATTAAGCGACAGGGCGACTCGACCACGGGCATGTGAGGGGGTGAGTCATGGTTTGTTTGCGAAAGGTGTGGGGACATTATTGGTTCAGTGGCCGACGCTGACGCCAGGTTGCCATCGCAACCCTGATGACAGTTATTCACTCCGTACAAGAGACAATTTTTTTGACTTCACCCATGACCAATACTCAGAGCCTGTCCTAATTGTTCTCCTCCATCAGCGCAATGACTTCTACATACCGATCTGGCTAGGCAGGCGGCGTGAAAACGATGCGTTGTAATCATAAGACAGATAATAACCCTATCCAGCTGTACAATGATCACTATCCTTTCAACTGTACCCAACCGATGATGAATTGCCGAAAACGTAGGTTGCCAAATAGACCCCTCTGGAATTAACTTGAATTTTTTGTCCAGCGCGCATAATACTCAGATGACCAATCATAGATTAGTCAATTGAGAAGATGACTCGATCGCTGGGACAATACTTTTATTCGCCTGACGTTTCGAGATCCATCGCGGATTCATCATCAGAGAAATAAACAGAAATCAGTAGCAGATACGGTTAGCATATCCGTGATTTTCTTGCATGGAACTGATATATCTGCTACTGCTCTCTAACTATGTCTCTGATGATGAATCCACGATGGATCTCGAAACGTCAGGCGAATAAAATAAATGTCCCTGTGATCGAGACATCTTCTTCTCAGTTACCTCCTGGGACTCGCATGTGCATTTGTATTGGCAGATTGGGCAATGTACTTTCATTCAGCTTATGTTCTACAAGAGGTACCCATATATTCGCTGGACCGAGAAATTTCCCCTTCTCTCCTTATTTAGCACATTTACACCTCGTTGGGACACGTAGAAGTTTTAAATTCGCAGGACTGTTTGGGTTGTATAACACCTAGTATTCCAAATGAAAAGGCACGGTTTCAAAGATTATCATGGAGTGGGTTTAAATTCATACAGAACGTATTACGCTAATAGCGACTAAGCTCTGGTTTCAAAAAATACTTCAAGTGGCTTACCATATCACTGGAGGCAATCTGTTTCCTTCGTGGGGTGCTTGGGGAACTGACAGCAGAGTGGGTCGAGTCGCGAATAGGTTTCATGCAGCCGCCGGTAAAGCTGGAGCACTGTGAGGGGAACGACTCGTCCGCTTGGAAGAGATCCGAAAGCGACTGTGTACGAGTTCGCCGTGTACTCGATGCTCTGACGGGCCGGCAGCCAAAGGGATTCCGTCGTGGAGACTGCAACTTACGTACGCGTCGGATAAATAGATCTGATCGACGGGAGGTTAGCACGAAGCCACACTTGAATCGCGTGGCCAGAAGACGGATCTCATGGTCACGGTCCCGCCGCAAACCGCTGTTGTAGCGCGAAGTCGGTGCGGTGTAGGGCTCGGAGTCCACCTTGACGATGGCATCCGCATCGATTTCGTCGGGGTCAATATCGTCCGGGTCCTCGTCGGGATCGATGTCGCAGGGAACGTCGCCAGACCGGTCGCTATTAAGACTAGGTCGATGACGTAGGTCTGGTGACTTAGAGGGGATCTTGCCGCGCTTTTTGAGTTCAGCAAGTTTTGAAGAATTGGCCGCTGACTGAGCCTCGGGATAGTAGCTGAGGACCTCACCATAAGGAATGGATTTTCGCACACCCAGGCCCTCCCGAATGCCGTTTTTGTACTCCCCCGCATATATGCCTGATATGGAAGAGAGGGATAGGACGGAAAGCATTATTCAGTCGGTTTTGACAGAATGTATGACGCAAACCGTTTAAAAATAAAAAAGCGTCTATGAGTCATGATTTTGCAAGGATTCATTACCCGTGTATTCTACAATCATCTGGCACGCATGCAGGAATGGAAATAGTAGTTCACCCGGCTATAATGATGCCGACTATCAACAAACAGTTAACCTATTCTGAAACGATAATGGAATTGGAATTCCGTTCGATTCACACGCACATCGCTTTTCAACATTAATGCTCAATTTAAAGGACCATTGACATGAGTGGATGTTGTCTTTGACCTGGCTTGCAACCCTTTTCATTCTAGTTACATAAAAAAACATTTACTATTTGAGTAGAAAAGGAAATCAATAGTACAAGTTGGTAAAAACTAAGCTGGTCGCCAGCCTTATATACCCCTTAGTTGATTTTTGATATAGTGGCTGAGTTATAGTTTGAGTTCAGGTTAGCTTACAACTTAATTTAGTAAGAGGCCGCCAATGTTAAATAAACAAACTCGAGTAACTGCTATATACCAAACCAATCAACCTAAAAACTAAATAAACTACAGCAAAACTTAAACTAATAAGCCAAATAACAAACTTAAAACGAACCTTATACCACCGCTCCCATTAGACAGAATTCTGGCGCTAGGGACAACCCATTTAACTTTCACCGAAACATTTTTTAGATTCTCTGTGCTTTCAAGTCTTACCTGCATTTTCTCTTTTTTATATGGCTTTCAGTCACTCTCCCAGTTATGTTTTATGTTTTCGTGCACGAGTTTTTTGGGGCACATTAACCGTTGGCATCATTTCAGATCGCATTACAAACTGCATCAGTGGGTGTGTAGTCGCAAATTTGCAGATTTAATACAGAATAAGACACTATCTTAACGTCCAATAAACTTCCTTAAATCAAGGTCTAGATTTCAAGCATACGATAAGGACTACAAATTGTTTGTTCCACACAAAAATATTTTTTGGTCTTTTATGCAAGTTTAATGCTTTTACGGAAACCTCTGCAACTACGTTAATGAATGGCGGGAGAACTGTCTTCCGAAGACCAAGATTTTGTCGCCTACGAAGGGGCATCGTAGTAGCTTCCTTGCTTATCAACATTCAATGTGTACATTAGTAATGCTTTCCATTTGAGGGTGTTTTTAAGATTTGCGTTTGTTCTGTGCAGCTTAACACATATGACTGATTTAGGTTAACCTAAGGCGATTGTTGCGTAAACTCCCCTTCCGAAAATATTATCAGAGAATAAACAGGTAAACATCATGATCGGTCATGTCCTTGTCGATACATCGCATAATCAAAAGTGTTTGAATATAAATAAGCGTTATTTTAATGTTTAAAAGTCGGCTATTATGTGTTAACGCTCGACGTTACCTGACAACGGGGGCTATCTACTGAGTGGCTTCCGAGTATCATGAATGATTTCAATTACGTACAGTCTTCAACTGGGTTTTGTAGCCTGACTGAAATGTATGACTATTCTCTGTTTTTTTTACTCAGGTAATTACTAGCATCCCATACAGCTCTTCAACTTTTCTGTGTAGAATGCGGTGTATTACTTTCGTTTTCCTGAAAATATGCATTCCGAAATACATTTGTCAGTTATAATTCTTCTGACTCTCCTAAAATTCCGACTGTTATACTTTAATGCTGCTGCTAGACCTCACGCCTTTAAATGAAAATGTGCTTGACTGAGGGAACCTGATCAGGCTCAATTCATGATTGATGTTAGTTTATCATGATTAATGAACGCGGCATCCGACGAAAGTATTTTATGAATGCGTTTGTTTGGCTCTTAGTCGTCTGTTCATGTTGGCAAAGTCACATTTTTGTAAGCGGAATAAAGGAAGCAATTCAATTTGTTTGCTCAGGTTACACAGTGACGGTGTTATCCACGAATATACGCCGGCAAACTGGACGCCCTTGTAATAAATAGGAGAACCGTAGCCAAAGGCGTAAGCCTGCATTTTTACACCTAGCCTCCTCATAAATTAATCCTGGTGAAAGGTCATTGAATTGGTGATTACCTGCCAATACATGCGAAAATGCAAGTCCCAGGAAGTAATTGAGAAAGAAGCCGATATAAGCGCTGGGACAAGGAGTGAGTGTGATGATTACTTAGCCATCTGTCTCCCGGCACTGGTGTCAGACGACACGTTGGTCTGTGTGTTCCCGGAGTGACGTCTGGCTTTCGCCAAATTCAGCCTCAGCAGTGAATATGGCTTGGACAGATAATTGCGATTGTTTATAAAGTGGGAGGCTGTGAAACGTGTCTCAAGTAGCCCGCGCGTCATACGGTTGCCTCTTCTCACGACAATGGACCAAAGCAATTCCCCACTCTCGGACCGCACAGGCGAACGCGTTGTCTGACGCCAGAGTCAGGGCGCCAGATGGCCGAGCAGTCATCATTCTCAATCGCACCACGCGCGCGGAAAATTCAGCAAGTCACGACCAGTACGCCGGCCTTCAAGCAATTAGCGCACAAACGGCCAAATATCCTCGATAGGGGGGGGACCGTTAATTGTCCTAGGTGTGCAGTAGCATAGCGACATTATCCACTGCCTCGACGTCCTGCAACTTTGCATAGAGCGCTTTCCGACTTGCTGACCTGCAAACTCTTGACCGACTTCCACTCGCGCACACACGCGTGTACAGATAGTCGCGGCTGCCAAGGGTCACTTGAATATGCCCCCCTCCCCTCGGCCGACGTGGCATGGGCCGCCATACACGAGATCCCATCGGTTAATGCGGTGCACCAATAAGACATCCCTGGGAATGGCTCCACAATCATTTCAAAGCAGCTGCGGTCATTGTCTCACTCGCTCTAAGGCCTGAATGGACGCAGTCAACACGAACCCTGACTGCCACTCCGGGTTCTGTGCACAATAAAGTACTCATTATGGTGCCTTCTGCTTTTTACCTGTAATTTGGACTTGACCTGATGATTTTAATGATCCGAGTACACTTACTGCTTAGGTGTTGTACTTGTACTGGATAGAACATTCGATAGCTAAGTGAAACATTGCATTGCATAAAAAATTCGTTGATACTGTCAGGGCTATTCTATTGAGTAAAGACATATTTGAGGTTTCGGTCAAACTCAGCTAGACGTGCCCAGTAAATATGAAGTAAACGCCACTAAGTTTTCAGCGTCTTGCAAAAAACGTTTTTTGGTTTAAATATTCTCGGATAGAAATTTTTTATCGAAAATCATTTAAAACCACGGCTTCTTATCACATTTCATAAAATAAAACTTTGCGCTGCGGAATGCTAGGTATTAAATTTTTAGATCAGGGCCAGTTGCGTAATGGCGTTATCCCATTGATACATGTTTGATCAATCTTGTGAATCACTTTTAAAGAAAGGGATTGAAGTAATTCTGGATCAGAAAAATTATCTTTTCAATTATGCCTATGTGGTGCATAGTTAACCGTGAATTGAGTGTTTAATATGTGCCCTGCGTATTTGTAAGTCATCTAACTTTCAGGAAGTCAAGCTAGGCTAACGAACGTTTTCGGTTAATTCATCATCAGGCAAGGGCAATAATATAAGGGAGGATAGAGTAAGCGAAAGTTTCAGTAACCAATCAGCAATAATTAGGCGGAAAAAGAGGGAGAAGAGGTTAAAGGGACAAAAGTAGTCAGATTCTACTCTTAATTGAGGATTAAAGAGGGGAAGGGGTCCGGCAATTTGTTGATGTGTTCCCTCGCGTTTTGTTGGGAGGCTTGAGGAAGCAAGGTGTCATCGTCTCATGACGGTGTGGGGGGCCTAGGGATGCTTGCTATCGCAGCCTCTTCACTGGTTCGCGGCCTATTAGGAAGCGTGTTGGCGGATATTGAGTCGGTATTCGGCCACGACAGCCTTAGAGCCGCTATAAACGCCTTTTGTTCGCATGAGATTAGGCTGGTGAAGTGTATGGTGACTGCCTCTGCCGTCACAAGTATCCGCTGACGCAGGAACTTGGAATGTTTCGCCGGCACTTCATAGATAACTCCAAACGCTTGGTTGATGCCTATTCGGTAACCGCTGTCAATCCAATGGACCAAAATCACGCTTGGTAATGACTTTACCTCGCTCTGTTTATCCAATCAGGATGATTTTATCGCATGCGCTTGGATAGCCTCTTCTTTCCTTAAACTTTCGTTAACTCTACTCTCCCTTATGTTATTGTATTTGCCTGATGATGAATAAATCGAAAATTTTCGTTCGCCTTATTTGTCTTCCTGAATGCTTACATAGGTTTCATGTAACTTTCTATAATTTGAATGAAAAAAGGCCACAACATGCATTTCGCTTGAGACAAGTTTCCGTAAGTTATTAGATACAATGAGAACGCCTAAACAGTCTTCAAAGCAGGAAGAACGGTTTATAAGCAAACTTACACAGAAAATATTCATGGAAACACGTTTCTCAGTGTCCTCGCGTGATGAACGGAAAATGTTTACCGAAATTGTCTTCGGAATCAAATAAAATGTCAAAGACTTGGCTTTTACAGGCTGTAAACTGAAAACTGGAGGTTTTGTGAATTTTTTAACCCTTTAAGGTAGCTTAACATTTGATTTGAGTAGATGTTGCGAAGGGGTGTTTCTGAACGAAAGTTGCATTCAAACCGAGTCCAGAGCATGTGTCCGATCGTAGTATAAAATGGCAATTTGTTCACAAAATCCGTATGAGCATCGACTGAAATATCATGGTGCAGAGCTAAGGCATATTTAAACCGACAGCCGCGTTTCATATTCAGTTGCTTTCATAAGCTGGCTCACAACATGCTGTTTTTACCATAGTTAGTTTGCATTACAATCTGATTTTCTTTCAAGTGTGATCATTTTATAAAAGGCCAGGTCCATTGTTGACGACTGGAATGGTTTTTTGTGAGGTATGCAGTGCATATAAGTTCGACTAAAAGCTGCAGCTTAGTGCACAAAATTAGTAATTATAATCTGAAACCCGCAATTCCGCTAAACGGACGCAACGTGACTGATGACTGCAATTTTTGGTTAAGAAAATAATGTCCAGAGTGCCATTGAGGGCAACATTCCTCATGACCAGATTCACGAGGAGGAAATCTTAGCGTAGACTGTTCAGGTCAAGTTTTCGACTACATGCCTTGGCTTTTTGGCTTTTAATGTGTTTCAGTAGGTGTTAATGCTGAAATTTACGAAAAAATAGCTGGCTTATTTAATATATCTTTAACACAGAAAGCAACTTCATTTAAACGACAATGTCGACTAGCAAAAAAGAATACCAAGGTAATTAGTACATAGTAAAATGCTAGCCATAGGTAAATAATATTTTCGGTTACATTTGTTAATAATGGGACATTTAAGATGGGACTATTTAAGATGTGTGGACCTTGTCCTTGAATGTATATATTTGCTTAAGGTCGGGTTTGGCTTGTAAAAGGAGTGCAAAATAATTCAGTTACTTGTAATCGCATTGCAAAAATAAAGGATGTTGATAGGTAGCAGCTGTTCACAGGCTATAGCTTTTGTAATTCACGATAAAATAGTTTCTAGCAAAGGAGTTTACATTTGGCAGACGTATTCACACATACGCGTCCACTGCTTTCTATCCCTTTGGGATGGAACATGCTCATTTGAATTCATCCCTGTGGATTTCGTATGAGGCATCTTAATCAATTTGCCGATCTTTGCAGGCCTGGTCTTGGTGTATAGGCTCGGGGAATTCACGGCCTTCCCTTATAAGATAGACATGGAAATCCCGAGCGTTTTCTTTACAAATTTGTCCTTAATATGTTAGCGGCCACCTGGGATAGACGATGACGCTGTCATCTCACTGTTTGCAGCTGCCCATGCACATGGATTGACTCGAGAATCCCAGTTTGGTCACAATAGATGCCATCACAAGTAGCAAATGTTTTTTGTGGACAACACCGGCGGAATCGAGTTGAAGGGAATGATTGTGCCCAATGCTAACATTTTCTCGTCAGTAGCAACTTGGACTCCCCTTAATTGTCTGATGCGCTCTTTTGAATCTTTATTGGGACTGAATGTTTTATTCGTAAAAAGATGGTGCTAGTGGAGAAGCGACTGTGTAATCACATATTTTGATGCATTGATTAAGCAGCCCATCGTTCGTAGTGAAATGCCGGGTTTGTGAATTTCGGGAAGTCAATATATCTCGGCTATTAGTTTTCTATCGTTTTTTAAGACTTGACAAAGGCGTCTGAGATTAGTGTCCATCCCGTAAGGCCCCTTCCATTCTGTAATCTTGCGGGGTCGGCCGTTTTAGGATGGTATGTTGAGTCATCCTTTAACAGTAACGTCGTCTTCTTTGTGTAGTCTTCGTTTTACACAATAGTGGCGGCATCTTCTTGTCGGTGGGTAGGCTGATTATCATAGCTGTGTCTTGGTCAAGTGTAGCAGATGCTTTCTTTTCATCGCAAAATAGGGTTAAGATGTTGTTTGGGTTTTTTAAGGCCTAAACACTGCTGCCACGGACTATTCTTCTTCTGTGAGACTTTCTGACCATAGGAGTGATAGGAAGCCGGCAAGGAGGTACAGACAATTCAAGTCAGTCAAATCGTATTTAGTTCCTCTGCACAGCCGGTTTTTATCCGTTTTCTTGAAGGACCCCAACGACGACTTTACAACTTTCCCTTGATTCCAACATTTTACGAGAAATCGCCCCCATTTTTTATCCTAGATGTTCCTCAGTTTAAACATTGTGTTCTGAGATATGCTTACCGACATCTTTTAGAAATGCGAATGGACGAATAGGTAGTTGTTCATGGCAAAACTGTCGATCGGCGTTCCCTATAACATCGCCTTCTTGTTACTTGAATTCACATAGTCCACAGTGCATATCAGTTCTAAATGCTTCGAGCATATGCTAATCATAGCGGATAGCGATTTAAAAAGAATCCAATTAACTTAACTACCGGTTTCGCCCGCGAAGCCTTTGGTAGAATCTCGCTACTTTCACAGCTGTGTTCACATCAAAACTTCGTGAAGTTTACAATTTTCCCAGAGTACGAAGCAAAACACCGCGCTTACCAATTGGGTTACAGGAGGCGTTTGTCCACTTGTGCCTCAAATACGCGTTACTTAGTCACTAAGCGAAAAGTAGTCCACCGTCTACACGCGAGTCACGGGTCCGTTATCCTGTTGATTATAATTTATTTACTGTAGTGGAAGTGCGTTCATCGTACGATGAAACCCAGAGTCCACTTAAAATCGAACAATTTAGCCAAAAGACCAACTTCACCCTTGCTGGAACGACTTACGAACAAATCAAGGGAACTCCGATGGGCTCTCCAATCTCCGGTTTTATAGCAGAATCGGTCCTGCAAGAGTTGGAAAAGATTGCCTTCACCCAACAGCCCCCGATCTTTTGGCACCGTTACGTTGACGAAACGTTCGTTATCGTCAGAAGGAACACGCTGCAGAGTTTCCATGATCTTCTCAACTCGATCTTCCCAGAAATACAATTCATGCGGGAAGAAGAAAAGGATCAGCAGCTGCCCTTCCTCGACGTTCTCGTCATGCGAACTCCCGACGGCAACATAGAAACGAGTGTCTACAGCAAGGCAACGAACACCACACAGCTTCTTAGTTTTTGCTGCTGCCATCCGATGGCTCACAAACGAAGCTGTTTGAGAACGCTGTTCAAAAGAATCCAGACTCACTGCAGTAACCCGGAAGAAAGAGCACGTGAGGCTCGAAATCTGCATGACCAGTTTATGCAGAATGGCTATCGCACATCGTCCCAAGGCTAAAATGCGCAGCCGGGTCATAAGGATCAAGGATCGACTAAATCCTAGTGAGCAGTCGAGTTTAGTGTATCGCATACCATGTCTAAACTATTATGTAAATTATATGGGACAGACTGGACGCGTGCTGTGTTCACGCATACATGAACACAAGTCGGCTGTTCGACGAGGTGATGAAGCTTCGCAAGTGGCAACCCACACCTACGAGACGGGTCACGAGTACAACTTCGCATGTGCGAGGATAATTGCCCACGCAAGCAGCAAGACGGGCCAAGAACTTATTAAAGCCTGGTAGTCGGATGACAACTCAGTTAACCGATGCACCGAGCTGGCTCCCTCATATGTTGCTCTGCGCAGGTATGTCCAGACTCACGGCACTGGTGTTCCTGTCTGTCCGTCCGTCCGTCCGTCCCCCTCTTTCCTATGACTTATGATTGACTTTTCCCCTATAGGATATTGCTTGCTGACGACTTTATTTCTGTAAATATTTCCACTCACCACGCCGATCTCGCCCACTAGCACATACTGATAAAGTCCGCAGTAGTGAGTCGATGGTCACAGCATACAATTATCGATTTTCTACCCGCTCAATTTTTAGCTGTTTTGTGCACACGCCAGAACTAGCCACCGCAGTTGCTGCTGTTTGTCCAATCCCTGACGATGGACTCCTGCAGGAGCCTGAAAGCTCAGACTAATAAAATTATGATTCCAGTGTTCGATAATCTTTCTTCTTCTCCTCTAGGGAGTCATTATCTTCGATAGGGGAAGTCGGTAATTTTCATAAGTATGTAGTAGCACAGTGACTTTATCCTATAATAACGCAACTCCCTGTATATGAATTAACCGATTCTGTTGTGCATATATCATCCGCCTCCGCTGATGTCTCTGATGACAGATCAATGGCGGAATCCAAAACATCAGTTCTTGTCCCAGCGATCACATCTGCTTCTTCTTAATTATTTCATGGGACTCGCAGGTTCGCCTTAATTTGCAATGACTGTACTCTATCCAAAAATTAATGCTCAATGTCGGAATACGGTAGCTGTCATTGTTCGCATTGTAAACCAGATAAATGGACATCAACAATATTAATCCGTTTACGCTGGGTGCACCTTAGCTGTACGTTGTTGTTGTTCCTTTTGGACAGGCAGTAACGATGTAAGACCCTTCCTAGGCAGGGTTTACCATCTACTGTATGAATAAGCGTCTGGAATAGTTCACAATTTATGCATATTAAGAGCCGATGTTAATGCATACGGTACGAAAAAGGTTTCCGATTTGATTGAAATAGACTGCATCGCATCTTGTGCATAGCATTTTTAGACGACTTCCATTGTAGGAACATAGCCAATCTATTCGTTAGGAGACATAAGCTAGGCATGCAAAGCAACTCAATAGGTGTATGCGATCGTATCTATCTTGTTGTTTAATATTCTTTTGATTAGCTCAGAAACGCTTCTACTTCAGAGAGAGAGAGAGGGATTGCAAGGCTATTGGTTGTGATTGCTATGAAATCAAAATAATCTTCTTTGAACACTTTTGTTTTGTGAGTTGATTCAAAATATTTAAATCTACACATTCAATAGAATAAGCTTAAACGTGTATTTTATTGCTATCTGATAACATTGTTCGGTAGAGCGGTGAAGGAGATATTTCTCGGGATTGTACAGTGTTAAAAATTCTATGATTGTCAGGTCAAATGTCAAGATAACAAATTTTAGAACCAAACTTTCAGTTATTTTCTATAAATACATTTGAATATTCCAATGGAATGCTACGGCTATCCAACTATCAAAGGACACTGATGCGAATGAGGGGTATGAAATGTCCATAGTTGGAAGGATACTTAGCTAACAATTAGCAAACTCACACGACTAAGTTGCGAATAAGTTGAGTCGTAGTTCACGGTCTGCAGTATATAAATCATCTGCGCTGACTTGCTCAACGCATACTCGGTGCTGAGGCTCAATTTGGCCAAAGCAAGTAGTTACTTGGGGAACGCAAAGGCCAACGCCAGCGCCGGCGAACCAGATGGCCGGACGATCATCGCGTCCAATTCCACCACGCGCGAGGAAAATTCAGCAATTCACGGCCCACACGCGCGTCATCAAGCAATTAGCGCACAAGCGGACAATTATCCTCGATAGGGGGTCATTAATTGCCATAAGTGTGCAGTGGCATCCTTACTATATCGTATAAACGTTGCAAATCCTTGTGCATGAATTACCTGTTTCTGCTAATGTCTCTGATGATTAATCTATGACGGATTTCGAAATGTTAGGCAATTACTTCCTGGGATTCGCATGTTCGCTTGCATTGGCAATAACTGCACTCTGTCCATAAATGAATGCTATGTTCTTAGCCCTGCCTACCCATGACCGACGTAGGAATAAGATAGCAATCAGTGTTGCACACTCTGCTACTGGCTCTGATGATGGATTCGCGACAGAATCCGAAACGTCAGATGAATATAGTTTCGTTTTCCAGCAATCACATTTGCTTCTTCTCATTAACAACCCTAATATATTCTGCTTATAAATTTTCCTTATCGGTTGCACAAATGAAGCATCGTCCTCCGAAAAACTTCGAAGTCTAGAAAAACTACGTATTAATATTTTGTTCAATGCTGCATGAATGATTTGGTTGCTTCTAAAACGAGCCATGCGGTAGACGTCCACACGTCCACATGGTAGGCGTGAGGGTAGGTTGGCAAACTTAGATGGGGGCTTCCGTCACGCTAGCCATGTGCACTTGGTGCCCCCTGCGTTTTTCTGGACTCTGTCATGACACCAGGTCCAGGTAAGTAAGGGCGAAGACTGCGCGGTAGATGCTACGTAAGTATACTATCACTATGAGCCGAGTCACGCGGTAGTAACCGTCCCTACACACACGCACACACACACTGCTGTAGGGCACACGGTAGTCTGCGCATGCGCTCAAATTAGTTGACCTTCATCCGCACTGCATACTCCGGAACGGATTCAAAATTTATTACTTTTATATCTAAGGTAGCGTTATGTATAATTTGTAAATCGAAGACAGCAAGGGGGACGGATTTTTAGACTGAACTGTATTTTATCGGTTTTTATGGACTTTAGCGGATTAAACCAACTAAAGTCACCTCTCTCTCTCTCTCTCGAAGGAAGCGTAGTAAGAATGTGTAGTTGACAAAAGTAGATTACTGGAATGAGCTATTTGCTGATAAGCTACTTAATTAAGTTCTCTTCACAAGGTAGGGACCAACGCTTAAGTAAGTGCAAACGCAGGGAATGGTTTCGTCTTGGATAAAATTACGAATCGGACACCTTATCATGCACATTTGTCTTCATGACCGACTAGCCAACTATCCAGTCCATCCTATGGCTAGTTAATTAACGTGAGAAATACTATCATTGATTGCAAGGGAAATTCACTGATATGGTGTACTTGCATCTGTTATTGGTCACGCTATGCAGTATTGTGATGCAGTCAGTATGTCGAAACCCAGTTTATCTGTTTTATCCACATGAACCACTCTTCAAATATGCTATCGTTTAACTGTTTTTCCATTTAATGATAGATGAAAATTTGTTTTTCTCCTAACAAAGTTAACGGGGTCGGCTGAAATTCCTCCCAATGACACCCAGCATACCAAAAGCTTGCAGCTTATCCTTGGAGCACAGTATATGCGGATCACCCCCAGCAGATTCATTCAGGTTTTATTTCAAAGGACCCCCTTTGAGGAATTCGTTTCATAGGAGAAGTTTCGTCAAAGGTAAATGATACCGGATGGTGAGTTCTGGTTTATCGACTGTCGTCAACTAGTTTTGTTCAACCCTAGGTCGGTAGCATCTGAGAATTGCAATCACGCGCCTGAGTGCTGATTAGTCTGCCATTATCATTAGGCTACATTGAAGTTTTTTTCAGTTGCTGCCGGGAACATGGACAGTGGTGAAAGTGACTACTCCTATATAGTTACTTGTTGTCATGTGACTGACTGCCGCTTCTCTAGGTCAGTCCACGTAATCTGATCCGTGAACACGCTTTCACAAAAATACGTTATCTGCTTCTTTCTATTTGGTTTCTTGGCTACTTTAATGCAAATTCCACATAAATTGGAAGCTTAATCACGTGGAAAAGGAAAAAAGAAAATGAATCGAGCTTCCTTATTCATTACCGATGTCGCCTATAGGCCCGCTAAAAAGCACATCTTCACCCCTTAGCATAATATTTGTCCCCACCCATTCTTCATTCAGACAGATTGAAAAGCTGACATGGTTTTTGTACGAATCTGGCGAGATATTAAGCGAATATCTTCTTACTCGCTCGACGCAAAACGGTGCACTTTAATGTCAGACTTGGCGAAACTGTGTTTAGTGTATTTTGACCTCATCGCACTTCGAAGGTTTGACTGAAGGTCGTGCACTTGTAGGATATTTAGAATAACATTTGTACTTTGGACAAGCCAATACAGAGTCTAACATTAGGGAACGTAAAGTAGGAGTTGGAATTCCTGATGGCCATACCTACACTCCCCGTTCACTACTATCATCTGGTAAGATCACCGAGGTTATTCTAAATGCGTTACGTTATTAGTTAAGTCAATTCGAACACTAGAAATTATACCTCTCTGTTGCCAGGCATGAAAGTAACTCCAAAGCTTTTTTATGCCAGGTAGCTCCGATTAAAATAAAGAATAAAATCACGCTTACCTCCGTCACCATAAGTCTCCACGCCAAAGGCAGGCAGTCCGTTCTCAAAACGACCCTCAAAACGCGCCGCAGTATTCTCCTTACCCTTGACGCCGATGGTTATGAAATCATCTACAAACTTTCCCATGATGGTCCAATCCTCACGATTGAAGACGCCGAAGCCATTTCTTCGATTGGAGGCCCATTCACCTTCGTACATCGCACCCGGAGCGTTTGGCCACAGGAAGACTCCCGATTTCTCCGACCCGGCGTCCCATAATCCCGTATACTCTCCTTGGGACTTGTCCTTTGTAATGAGTCCCAACCCGACAGCCTTCTCATCCAACCACTCTCCAATATAAATTCCAGAGTCTTTAAATTCGTATCTTCCTGCTGGAAGATAGACGGGCTTGTTGGGTGATGATGGTGGCTGCGTCTCCTTTGCTGTTGCTTCACTTGCTGCCATCGCGGACATTGCATATTACATGTCCAGATGCTCAGCCACTCTTTCAAGCGAATGCCTGCTGGCTCACGTACGAACGAAGGGAAGTAACTTCCAGCGAAAAGTGTAGGATTTGAAAAAAGTAGAGGAAGTCACAGAGGTACTGTCACTGTCGCTAGACAAGGGCCGGACGCTATCGGGGATCCACCTCGTTGTAGGCGCACAACAGTGCCTCTGATTCACTGGACAGCTGCGAGGGTGCCTTTCGAAGGGATGCCTTTTGCAGGAATTGTCGACGGCGTGACAGTAGCAGCCGCAGCTGTGTCCGTCTGTGCGTTTGCCTCGACCAATCACTGAAACCCGTCTCGATTGGGCGACGTGCGCCCACATTATTGACCCAAGGCCTATGCACACTCGCGTCCGTGCGCACGCCCACGCCAGGAAGGGGGCTGACGCCGGCGCGACTGATGTCAGCGGAAGCACAAAATTCGGGCGGCAGGCACGTTGACTATCGCATGCGCATTCAGTCGGGGGCAAAGACACGCCGACGAACACCGTTTATCTGCATCATTTGGGAGTGCGTGTTCCTCTGCGTCGGGCTTTATGGGGATCGTTCTGTTGTGTGTGGGCAAGATCGCCTAGAGGTAACACTAATCACGAACCGAATATTGCTTCATTTGCGGCAAGCGCAAGTGTAATTAAGCCCGTTGATTCTGGCCAGCTACACTCCGGACATTTACCTCATTAACCGAACAACAGTGTCTTCCTCGGATCTGGCCTTCACTGTGGCACCTATTTAATCTGCATCACATGCGCGTCCATGTACAAAAGAATCTGCGTGCCTCTTAGCCACTTATTTAAAATCAAAATTAAAGTACAGACGTTATTGGTGCAGTTGAAGTTCCATTTAGATCTATGGGTAGAGATGATAGTCCGTTCCAACGATTCACAGCGGCTGGTCGGCAACGATGTTTTACCGATAATTAAAATGTCACAACGTAGCTAGAAAGTGACCATCAAGGTGTTTTGGTTCGGGTCATATCTTAGCCCCCAACCAGTTAATCTAGACAAGCAAATAAAATCATCTCGTCTGCAAATAGACATCTCTGCGTTTCCATGTGTTGGTCAAAAAATAGATGAATACACGTGGGATGAGCTAATTGTTCAAAAACTATGAAGCCTTGCAGAATAATTCAAGAAGCCATTCCCGTTATTGAATGAATACCTAGACAATATTTTGAAACTCGCAAGGATACAAGTTACATTTTTTTCCAATAAGCATTCATTTTCTTTAGAACTTACATAAAACCACATATTTCATTTTTTCTTCAGTAAAATAGACAATTAAGTGAGTAGAAATAATATGAATTTGAAAATAGGCATCCCGAGAAATGTAATTTGATGAAGAAATTCTTCGGGAAACGCTAACAAACTTTGTTCGTAGATTTTCGACGCTAGCACGCTAGGTCGTCTTCAAACGTGAGGATATAGTGTGATTAACAGTTCACACTTTTAAACGTGTCAAAAAATTGATAATGCTGTGTCAGCTGTGGTCATTAGCCTGCTTTTGTGGTTGGTCTATTTTCCAGGCCTTTTTAACGTTGGTGTATATTGGATCCAATTCAACGTGCCTGTTGATGCAGTATTCGTCGGAATTCATAGCTTCTAAAAATTCGCGACCCTTCTTGTATGGGCAAAAGCCGAAACTGCAAGTTTTGTCCCATGCAACTTGGTGATAAGTTTCTACTGTGTGCATGGTGACGTCGGACAACGGATATCGTCCCTTTACCGCTCACTGATGTTCACGTTAGCGTGTGGAAGCCGATCGTCCTGTTTGTCCGCAATAAACTGTATTGCAACAGTTACAAGGAATTTTGTAAACGACCTCTTTTCTGTCTAAATAGCCAACCCTATCCTTAGGGTGTACAAGGTGGTTTCGTAAAGTATGTGTTGGTTTGTGCGCTACTTGGATTTGATACTTCTTCAACGAGTTCAGACACGTTTTTAATACATGGAAGTGTTCGCCAATTTTTTGGATCAGGCGTTTCATTGGAACATTGTAGTTCCTTTTTGTTTTGTTTAAACTTTTGCTGTTTCATGCATCGACGCACGAACTCTCTGGGGTAGCCGTTTTTTGAAAACAATGTGAATAGGTAATTGAGTTCGGCTTGGTAGAGGTCGGAGTTAGAACAATGCGTTTTCGCTCGATTCATTAGGGTGATAACAGTACCGTTTCCCAAAGAATTTCTCCAGCAAAGTAGAAATCATTCTTGTCCTCATACAATTAACATATACGATATACAGGCATCAGCGGCCCTGTCTAAAGAGTTTGCTGAGCGACTCGTACCATTTTTATGTCAGCCTGTTGTTTTTAATGTTGCCTGCACTGGGGATAGTGCTTGAAAAACACACTCAAGACTGGGTGACGATTGGGAAAGATGAGCGCATGTAGAATTCTGGACTGCTGCCCCTGGCAATAGAGATCCTCTGTTGACGTCAGAGCATGTGATGACTGTGCTGACTCGGACTCGAGAATGCCGTTGCCACCTGATTTTAGAAGTTACTTAGGGCAGAACCAAGGGTGTTGCTCACATGTGCAGACTGAGTGCAGCATGTAAGGTAAACGCAGGACGTTGAACAAAGCGGTGAGCGGCACGGTAATGGCTGTCAGCCGCGTTCTTAAAAATCACTTGTTAAGTTTCGCAATTGTAGTTTTTGAGATCAATGAGATGACGGTACCCAGTCACTTGTACTATTATTGGTTGCTTCGCAGTTGCTTTGTTATGTTTTTTGCTAGGACCATTCTCACAAAGGCCTACTTTATCGTTTTTTGCTATTGCGGAATGACTGATGCTTGACCGGAATCATTTGTTTTCGGCACTTTGGAATCACGCCACTATAGTTACGTGGACCCTTAATACTCGAGGTTTATATGCGTCTCGGAGGTCAGCCAAACATGTTGCAAGCGTTAATGGGCAAGGTGGTGAAAACATTTTTCAAGGATACCAGTGGTGACCTCCACTTCTGTGGTCTGTACGTGGACAACAGTGTCTGCCTGACATTAACGTCCTACTTCTGAAGTTTAACAGGGCATACTGTTCGCTAAATTTTTTCGCAGAGCCTGAAACGAGTAATGAACTCGCGTTCCTCAGTGACTCTTTGCATACACAAGAAGATGAAGCTATTCAACACAAAGAAGTTCCAGAGTAAACCTGGATGGGAGATTACCTTACTTTCCTCCACAGTTCTTTTTCGTTAAATCTGGGGATTGATGGCTGAAGTGCGACACATTTGCAGCCCCAGAACTGTCCGAGTGGACACCCAGCAACTAAGAAAAACACCTAAGAAAACAGCTATTTTGAGAAATTTATTCGCCCGAATATGCGGGAGAGTGTGCCAATAAAGGTACCTCTGGAATGTCAGACTCTGTAAGACTGGCTTTTCTTGGCGACGCAACAAGATGACATTTGAACATATCTAGCACGAGCGCTTTCTTCACGGCCAAAGCACGCTTATTTTTTGCAAAGTCTCCCCTGGAATTATATAGACTAGCTCATTTATTGTTAACAGAAATTCTGGAAGGTGTTTTTGTTTCGAACAGAATACTAAAGTGGAGTTTTTAGTTTAATTGTCCTATAGCGTTACCTCACGATTTTTCTGTCACTTCAGGATGCTAAATTTTAAATAAGCCTATTTCCTGTCGCCTCCAAAAACTGCAGTCTACAAAAAATAACTACTTAAGTGGTATGATTTTGGCCAGCCGACTTTCGATGGCTTCATTAATACAAATATATTCAATGGAGAACATGTGCACGAATATTTTCACTTGAACTCACTTTATAGTGAATTGCGTCTTCGTCAAATTTATAACTAAAGAAAGGCTATCTTTTTGCTTTAGTTAAGTTTATAATGATGAGGCTTTAATACCAGACAATGTCAATTAGTATAACATGACGGCTGTCCCTTCGTTAATGCTTTTTATAAGGAATACACCATCGCCCACATTCACTTCAAAATTTATAGGCCCATTGTAACGTCTTCCTAATAAAGGAGTGAAAGATGTGAGTTTTCTTAAATGAAACAGACATATCTGCTGCTGCTCTCTGACTATGCCTCTGATGATGAATCCGCAACGGATCTCGAAAAGTCTGGCGAATAAAAGTATCGTCCCAGCGATCGATTTGTCTTCTTCTTCTTCTTCTTCTTCTTCTTCTTCTTCTTCTTCCTCTTCTTCTTCTTCTTCTTCTGCTTCTTCTTCTTCTTCTTCTTCTTCTTCTTCTTCTTCTCAGAACAGACATAGCTTGTCGTTTGGAAACCTTGAATATAAACGTAATGACAAGTTAGTTTTCAAACCACAAATATCTCCTCACTTGAAGCATAAAATAGGAAGAAGGTGTAATTTGTTACTAAATGCATACAAAAATAGGTTTTTGTAGGGTTTTTATGAAATTTACTTGAAATTATCAAGGTATTCAAAGTCATTGGGAAAATTTCGTGCGACTTAAATACTTTTCTTTTGAAGAGTGCGGTTTTATAGGTGACCGGAAGGGAGCTCATTCTAAAGGTGACATCCTGATCTGACGAACATATGTTTAAATTATGGTGGACGACTATTAATACAAGAACCCCAAAATTCAGTAGTCCATTCGAAAAGCAAATATATTCGGAATTTCGGCCAAAATTTCGTGAGATAGTAAGTTTGGAAGATCGATTACCGCTGCATGCCAAATCGATACGCATTCATTCATTTATTCGCTCCCTAAGAACGGGCTAGATTAGACGTGCGCCGAGACGTCTGCAAAGTAGGTAATGTGAGCAAATACCTGTCAGGTTAGGTAGAGGTGATTATATTCTCACAAGAACCACCGAGTCGACGTCAAAAGAGTTAGGGCTGGCTAATGGACACCAACAAAATATTTTGAAGGGTGCTTATGACAGCCGGGGCAGTAGTTGGTTGATTAGCGAATCCAGCGGTTTGTTGCCCGAAGCGGCCTGGTGCCCTTGATGGGGATCCCACACCGTCCCAGTACTCTAGTGACATGCTTGCGCACTCTACGTGTTTGGCCTACAGGCATCGTTCAAACCTCACCAACCCTCGCCTCTGAAGTCAATGAGCGCGACACACCGTCTTTGTCATACACCAGACGAGGGGACGAGGGATGTGACTAACTCCGCGAGTCCCCTGTTAACCCTGTGCAGAGTCCACCAGTCCTTCTCCATGTAGTTGCGATAACCTCATGCAGTAGTACCACAAAATATTTTCAACTGACTTTCTAAGCCTTACCTGCGAATATTCTCTGAAATAATTTTCATTGTTTCCCCGATAAATTGGCCCTCCTCCGTGCTTCACCTTCCGAGAGATGTAATATCCAGAAATAACTGCAATGAAAAGTCCCTAATCTATTAGATCAGACAGAAGAGTAATCCTTAGTAGTTTCTCACAACAATTTTTGGGTTTCCCCGATGCTCATTTACATTGATAGAGTAGGATACGTAGTAGTTGGGCCGGGTAATAGAAGACAGAAATATCCAAATGATAAGACCAGTAAATAAGAAGCGAAAACGTTGAAGGCTAGTGTTTTAGGAATAGTTTTATTAAATGCAAGAGAAGTAGCGTATGGGTAAGAGGAAACTGACTCTCGAACGAGTGCAGTCCAGCCATGAGCGAGCCGGGTCCGGGAGTGGTCTTAGCGCAGGCAGTCACCGCAACAATGTCCTTTGAGAACCGGCCTTGGAAAGTCATTGGCAAGTAAGGACAGAGAGATGGTGCACACATGTCCGTGACCTTAACCGGTCTATGGCACGACTGGTGTGCACGTGTTTGGTGTAGACGAGAGACAGACATGCGGCCTGCCCCAGAGACACGCGAAGAACACGATCGTGTGGTCTCATGCATGGCTTAGCCTGCGAGGTCACTACAGGAGTACCGTTTCCTCAGAATTTTTGGGACGGGCCTAGGGCTATCCAGATATTTGGTACCCCTTTCTCAAAACAAATCTTAATATTTGTAATACTCCGGATGCATGGTGCTTTCAATTGACCCAATGATTACGGGCTCCTTATTCTTTGTTGTTAAAAAGAGTGCGGTAAAACTGATAACAAAATAATGCTTTTACAAATGAGGATGCAGGATTAGAGAACATAAAATGTTGTGCCAGACAATGAACAACCACGCTACACGAAAAATGTGTAATTCGGTGTATTTTATTGGCTGCAACCAATCAGCCGAGTAAACTCATCGATCACGTCACACCTTCGGTGAAACAGCAAGGTCCTGAACCTAATTAAAACTAAACCAGGCGTTAAATAATGTCAAATAATCTACGAGGTAAGAATCTGAAAAGAAGTGCTTGTATCTAGGATGCAGAATCATTACCAACGAAACACCATTCGCGATTTCTTTCTACAATATACTCAACATGCAACTATGAACGCCTTGATGAATTTTCAAAGTTTTGACACTCTACTTTATCCCAATTTTCCCCTTTTCTCCTACAAACGCGCCGACTGACTGACGGACTTTATCGAGATGACCTTTCCTCATACAAACGTGCCGACTAACTGGCACACGTTGTCGAGATCACGGAAGCATTATTTCCTCATAACAACTTGCCGACTCACGGACACACGTCAGAACCGCGCCAGCATATCCTTCGACTGATGCTACAACTGCGCCTCAGTGCAGGTCGCAAGCATCAGCTTGGCATCCAACAGGAGCCAAACCTGTCACACGATAAACGCTCTTCAATCTGCATGTGCACTGGATTTCAAAATTCATTTAATCCTTGGCCAGAATGTCTACCCATCACTTTGTCCGGTTTCTGAGGGAGGGTTACAGCCGGCGCCCAACAGTGCTGTCCGGCTCCCTTGTTCAAGGCCAACTGTCTCAAGGTCATCCACTATCTCAGTCAGCACTTTCAGATGCTCTGACCGGTAGGCCCTTGGTCGATTCCCACTCTGGCACACGCACGTGCATCCAGGTAGTCGCTGTTGTCCGAGCGCCACTTGAATACGCCCCTTTCCCCTACTCTCGACTGACAACCTGCGTCACCAGAAACGACTTCCCTCGGGTAATGTCACGCACACACCAATTGGAGAACAGGTGAACCTGCTCCGCAATCCTACTTAAGCAACTGCCACCACAGTTTCGTTCTTTCTCGGACCTGACTGGACGCAGTCAACACTAGCCCTGGCTTCGCCAACGGCCACTACTGCCTGAGACAACGACAAAGATTTCCGCGCACAATAAATCCCTCATTGTGATGGCTTCAGCCTTTTACCTACTTCTGGGGATTTGGCCTGAAGATTGTAGTGCTCCAAGTACAATCACCAGTTTGACGCTACAGCGCCGCATCTTTATTGAAGGATATTCAGTCAATGAAGAGACAGGACAGGGGGCGGCGGCTTATGCTGACCCAGGGACTTTGAGCAGTTTGGCGCGACCGCGATCTGGTTGAGAAAGCCGGTTTTGTGCGCGCAAGCCCCGAGCTTGGCATGGTCAACGGTTACATAACTGTCTGCATCTTTCGGCGCTTTTTACCCCTTTCACCCTCACCCCGTCCGGATTCAACAAACCAACATCACCTCGCAAGCAGCTGAGTACTATCAACCCCACCCCCTACCCTAGTCCCATGACAAATTTGCTTGTGATTATGAACATACTTGCGAGCATGTTACATTTTACCTCCTCTCTATATAAATGTAATGGCCCCAAGAGAGTTTATCGGAAGCTGCGTATGCACGCCAGATATTCTTCTGAATTCTTTGACGGGAAGTTTTGCGACCTGAGTGTTTGTTAGTTGCTCTAAGTAGATGACAATATTGCTGGCTATAAAGCTATGCCTTTACAGTCTGGTCCCATCCAATTGATTCATAATAGTTAACTGTCTACACATCTCAAAGACAGATGACATTGTCTTACGAGGATAAAGATCAGCTTTGGTTCAAAATCTGGCTTGGTGATTGGATCTTAGTCATTCTTTCGTTGATTTCATATTCCAATACAAGCATCATTTTTCATCGTCAGTAATAAGCAGCTTCGAAAATGGTAAACGTTCATGACGTGCGATGTGAAATCGAACTAGTAATGAGGTGGAGACCTTTGCACGTTGACTCTTGTCCGCCTCACCCAAGGCGTACTGAAAACTCGAAACATGCTTTTGGACCTTTCCCACCAATTGCAGATATTGAGCTATTGTGTATTGGCGTCTCTTTTCTCTCTGGCCAATTTCCAAAAGGTTTAACGAGGATCTGCGTTGATAAAAGCATTGATACGATTCTCATCGTAGATTGACTTCCACCCAGAAAGCAGAGAGACCGTCTTTTTTTGAAAAAAAAAGGAAAACCACTTCTGAGTGGTTTCGTAGAAATTAAAATTTTTCCCAAATAGCACAAATGTTTCTGGTGGCCTCATGGCTTTGAATACTCTATTTAAGCAGAAAATGGGGAAAATGGTCATTTTTGTCGACCTGTCACTTTATTGTCCTTCCTTTAGTCTTCCACCATTAAATATCGATAAAAGCATGCAGTTTTGTCCGAAAACTCCAAAATACCATGTTTGGCGTAAGATGTTAAGGTCATCATCATATTCATCATCATTACCGAAGCTAGCGTTGACATGAGATTCCTCCTCATCTCTTTCTTAGTCTCCAATAACCTCTCCTCTACCATTCGCCTAATAAGAGACCTAATCACCATTTATAACACAGCGATGCTAATGCAAGCCATAACTTTACCATTTCCCTCTTTGTCCGTAGCTGTTTTGAGGAATCTTTATCTCATCTGCATGTCTTGCCGTATCAATCCAAAACAATCTACATACAATCTTACATAAATCTCGACTTCTAGAATAGCTATGCGAAAAGATAACGATCTGATTTGGGTTGAGGTGCTGAATACCTTGTGCTTCCACGCGTTTATCTCACTGCAGGATTTTTATGCGCCTGCGAAATCACGATCTAACCGAATGCGGATTCTTTTGGAGGTATTTGCGTTTACAGCCAGCGGGATTGCGAATCTGTTTGTGAAAAAAAGAACGTAAAATACAAGCCGCTTTAAAATGCCTAGCAGAAAATATCAAATGCTCTTTTTTGGTTCCAAAGTCTGCACCATTTTCACTTGATTTTTCACTACCTATGGGGTTTTGAGCCTTTCGCAATAGTGGTGCGAGGGGAGTATACATCAAGCTGGTGACCACTGTCTGAAAAGTGCCTTCCCAGGAATCCTTGTGTGAAGGTATATTTTATATGTTAGCATTAATAATAATACCCAATAGACCGAATAAAGACAACTTGGAAAAAACGACCCTTGTGTAGGACTAGGCTATACGATCTTTTGAACAATCCAAACACTGTTAGAAATTTAGCTAAACTCAATGAAGTATATTTATTGTGAAGCTTTTGTCAACATGCGCAGAATGCCTGGAAGTTGAACTTCAGGCAAATTGCCTGAAACAGGTCGAAGACCGAAACCTAAGTTTTAAAATATGCGCATGCAAGCATAACTGTGCTTGCGAGGTGAAATGCCATATTTCAAAGAAAAGGTAGTTGCCTCATTCTTCCTTGTTCACCACAATGATTAGGTCACTCTTAAATCTTTGGCAAAAGTTACTCTTTTCACTGTGGTCAGAATACAAAGTAACACGTATAGCAGAAGTCAATAGATTACATAAAAATAAGCATCTTTTACGCGGACAGGCCACGTCTCTGTTGTAGTTCTCTCTCTGACGCTGATATGCCGTCTATGACAAGCGATGTGACGAAAGCCTCAGCGCATGGGTTGGAAGACTGCAACAATTAATTCAGATTGAAGGCAATGGAACTCGTAATCTAAAACTAGATCAGCGAATCGCTTGGCCGTTTTGATATGTGATTGTATCCCCATCTCAGCTAAAATGAGAGATGAAACACTAACAGCAAAAAAGAGCATTCAGAGGAAACGATTTTAAGTCAGCATATTTCTTACGTAAATCCGAAATAAATAAAAGACGAGAGAGAATGCGGTTATTATGAAATATATAGACTATAGATTGATGAGTAGGATAGGTACGCAAAGAACAAATGTAATAAACAAGCTTACAAATGTCAGTGAAGGGGTTCAGTACAAAGGAAGAATGAAAGATCTTATGTCAGGGTAACAACAATTTACCAGAATGAGGATACCTCGTTGGAAAAGATATTCAAGGATTGAGGAGAAGGAAAAGGTCACAGTCGAAAAACAAACTGGAATGATTTCTGATTACTTAGTAAGAAACAATTTTTCAACGACCATGCTGAAACGTGATCCATGTCGTCCTTCAGAAACTAGACATGTACTTGTAACAGGTCGACCCACAACGATAGCACCAGCATATTACATATACAGATACTTATCTGGCGAACTCAAGTCGTCCTTCTGAATGAGGAGAGGTCTGAAGATGGAACGGTAGACAGAAATTTAGCCAATCGATTGTTGACAAGCAACATGCTGCAGATTTTATTGATTCGCCCAACCGATTCCGGCGAATTCCCCATTTTCCATGCAGAAGGTGCTCACTTATAATTTTATCAGGCAAATATTTTAGCACTTTTAGCGGACATCGATAATAACTTGTATTCCAACGGTTTCCTATACTAATAGCTGGCATAGGCTAAGTTTTCACATCCACGCGCGTTCTATGCGACCAGAGTAATCTAAGCCCGAGAGTTTTACCAAACCGAACTTAAAGCATTATTTGAAGTGCAGCCTAACCCCATGCCAGCCTTCTTAAGGCGCCGTACCTGTCACCGACTGTCACAATGATTTCTTTGCCAACGCGGACTGCCTCCAAGGTCATATGCGTTTGCGGTGGCTGTTTCCGCGCAATGACCTTAAACCTCTGGAGAGAACATAGACGCACGCGAGCCTACCCCCGTGGCCAACTGGTCGCAGTTCCTCAAGGACCACATAGGTTCGCCACGACAGGTGACCTTCTCCCAATGCGTCCAATTACGCCACAAGCAAACGCGCTTGAAAATCAGTTATAAGCCACTGTCACCGCTTAGACAGTGAGTCGTACACGGACTGCAAGGACAACACCAGTCCGCCTCAGGCCCGGGCTTTGCCTCGCGGTCTAGACACTCAGCACTCGACATCAGCTAGCGGCCATTGCCACCAAAGAAAGCAACTCCTGGTTTTGTACACAATAAACCCTCCTATGGGTGGATTCTAAAGTTACGCCCTTCTCATTATGTTCTTCCTTGGGAATTCCAAAGGGTGTACTTAGATGGAGACATCATTGTAGTCTCCAGTACAACAAACATTTCCAACATTTTTCCACCTAAAGCAGATAGAACAGACTTCATTTATCATCCCAGTCGTGATGTCCAATTTTTAATGTTCACATTTGAAAATCTATGTGCTTCTATGAGTTAAAACCAGCAATACGTCTACTGTCAGTCTTTTGTTCGAACACCCGAGATTTTACGGATACTTTTATATGGGATAATGACTCGGCCACCTCACGTAAAGCCACGAGCAGGTACTATGTTTTTGTACAATATAGTTTCTGTTACCGCATAATTTTCAAATGAAACGGGCAGAAAATTAGGAGTTTTAACACGAATTCTTGTGGGAAATGTGACGTGCTGGGTGAGAAGTAGGGAATACAACCCAATCCCTACTTCTCACCCAGCACGTCACATTTCCCACAAGAATTCGTGAAGGCCAGCGGATGAACTGCCTCGACCTTGTGCTCACTAAGTCGCTCGACAATATCGACATTGTGGATTGCTATCTCCCACTAGGCCAAAGTGACCATGTAGTTCTCATGTGGGAATACAGTTTATTTTCTTTGCCTGCCCAACCACAAGACCTCCGTCCTAATATCTGGCGTGGTGATTTCGAGCAAATGAAACATGATCTCTGTTTCATAGACTGGGCATCCACACTCTCCGACAACGTTGAAGAAGCTTGGGAACAGTTCAAAGGGATAGTCCATAATCTCATCTCTAGCCACTGCCCTATCACTCGCCGAAAACTTACGAACAGGCCTCGCTGGCTGAATCCATCCTTAAAAATCAAGTTAACAAGAAGGGAAAACTGTTTAAAAAGTACCGAATTGATAGGTCACCTGAATTTCTTAATATGTACAAAATGCAGAGGAACCGGGTCAAACGTCTCATTGTCAGAGCTCGACAGCAGTTCGAAGAGGATCTGTTAAACCGAGCCACGGTTAACCCCAAAGTCCTGTACAGTTATATAAGAGAGAGCACGCGGAATAAGGATCCTATCCCCTACTGTGAACTGCCGAAGGTGCCGAAATCTCAGAGGACAAGGATAAAGCTGACCATCTCTCTCAGTTCTTCCGGTCCGTCGAGGTGACTGAACCCGGTTTTCTATCCCACACTTATGAAGACAATTCGATCCCATCTATTAATACAGGGCTCTTCACCGAAGATGTAGTTAAGAATGAGCTTCGTAAATTGAAAGAATCGACCTCCCCAGGCCCCGATGCAAATCCGGCCAAGCTGTTGAAGGAACTAGCTTCTGAAATCGCCAAACCGTTAGCCCTAATCTTCCAGGCGTCATTTGTTATGGGCTGCCTACCATCTGATTCGAAGACAGCGACGATCATCCCACTTTTCAAGAGTGGCAGCCGAGCGTCCGCAAATAATTACAGGCCGGTGAACCTTACCTCCATTTGTTGCAAAATCATGGAAAAAATCATTAAGAAGGCGTTGATGCAGTTTCTCGAGCAGAATCACCTCCTTTCCGATGCCCAACACGGTTTTCGCAGTGGTAGGTCCTGTATTACCAATCTGCTTTTCTCACTTGATAGCTGGACCAAAGCACGTGACGAGGGCAAAACGGTGCATGCGATCTACATTGACTTCAAAAGGGCGTTCGATACCGTCCCTCATCAACGCCTGCTGCTTAAGCTGCGCAGCCCAGGCGTTCGCGGGAACCTCCTCCTATGGATCCAACACTTTTTGACAGGACGGTCACAAAGAGTCCAAGTCAGTCGCCAGCAGTTTTCAAGTTTACCTGTGGTGAGTGGCGTCCCACAGGGCTCAGTTTTAGGTCCCATATTGTCCCTCGTTTTCATCAACGACTGTGTCAGGGATCCAGACTGTGAAGTCACCTTGTTCGCCGATGACATCAAATTATGGAAAGTTGTCCAAAGTACGGCAGACGAAAACCATCTACAAGCCAACTTGAACAGATTGGAGGACTGGTCAAAGCTTTGGTTTATGCCTTTCAATGCTAGCAAATGTAACTTTCTTCAAATCGGCAGTTGTAGAGCATCCTGCACGAAAGCCTATTCTTTAAATGGTACTCCGTTGCAACAAGCTGAGAGTCAGAACGACTTGGGTGTGTGGATAACTTCTTCACTCAAACCAACGCTGAACTGTACGAAGGCAGCGAAGTCGGCCAGATGTATGTTACAGCTGATTAGACGAGACTTTATGGGGTTTGAAAAAGACAGCTTTTCCAAAACCTTTGGAAGCTTCATTCGGCCGCACCTGGAGTTCGCTATACAGGCATGGAGACCTTGGACTGTCAAAGACTGTACTGTCTTAGAGAAGGTCCAGAGGCGGGCGACAAAGATGGTCAAAGGTCTAGGAACATTGTCCTATGAAAGCAGACTGTCTATTCTCGACCTATTCCCCCTTTTCTACAGACAACTCCGAGAGGACCTCATATTAACGTTCCGTATTATGAATAACCTGCATTGTTGTTGCGTTCCTGGTGATTTCTTTGCCCAGGCTAACATGCCAACTTTGCGCGGGCATTCCCTTAAACTACGCCCGGGCAAAGCAAGGATCGACGGAAGAAAATTTTTCTTTACCAACAGAGTAGTTTCAGCGTGGAACGTTCTTCCAGAAGAGGTTGTCCTCTCCACTAGCGTCCATGCATTGAAGAGTAGACTGGACATGTATCAAGTGCAAACGCAATGAAGGCGAAAACTTCTTCATCAGATTCCAATGAATCACTTACAAATGAATCACATTGTTTATCACATCCACGGCATCAAATTATACTACTTGCAATTTGCGAGTAGTCATATATTCTTTAGTATTTTTCTGTCATATTTTTTGTGAAGACTGTCTTCCCGGAACATGTAACTGTCGTAAATTTTAAATTTTTCTTTGTATCAACTTATTTCATATCATCCTGTTACCAACAGGGAGTTCAAAGGCATTCACATATCTTTCCCTCAATAAACTGATACTGATACTGAATATCTAATTTTTATATAGGCAGTATGTTGTGCATTTCAAATTATAGAACCGAAGCTAAAATTACACAAATATTGCTCAAAGACTTCACGATAAAGAGTAGAGTACGTCCTTCAATTTGCTGTCGATAGATTAGCCCCCAGTTTCAGGACAGTGAAAACAGTCGCATGCCCTTATTATTACCTTGATATTATATTAAAAAGAAGGGGAAGTTCATATGCAGCAATCAGCGCAATACCCAATAAAGCTTTTTAAAGTGATAGCTTATTCAAGTAAGTTTTGAATTGCTCTAGGGCATATTCTTTGCCCACTTTTGTTGTGGATATTCAATTTTCTCGGCGATGACGCTCCATGGTTAAGTGAATCTACAAATATTATTCAAATGACAATTTTCATCAGAAAGAGTGTCTGCAAACGATGTAATGTGGTAAATAACGTTAAGAAACCTCTTATTTTGAAAGTTTTGATCAACTAATTGACGAGGGTGTATATTTGTGGACAATCGATAGAATACAAGCGGAAATAGTGAATTATTCAGCGCAGTTTTAAGGATAATCAGAACTTCATGGGTTCAAACCCCTGACCTACCAGGAAATTCGTTGGGTAGGGAAATTCTGTTAATATACACAAAATGTTCTGGTTACGATTGCAGCTGACAATACTATTGACATTTCTGTGCGCATGAACGGCCTGTAAACCTGTCACATTATGAAAAGTTTCATTCTTATGCTATCGCTATCACTGGAAGCCAACGAAAAGCAGTTCGCCTTAGTTAATTGCAGCTCAAAAGGAAGAACCAGCAGTCCAGTCTCGTTAAACCATGACAAAATCTAAACTTAAACTGTAGGCTCTTTGCTACTGACCAAACTTGACAATTAAGTTATATTTGAAGGATATAAGAGAGCAAGCTTCACTTAAGAGCTAGTTTCAAACGTTCCTCTTCTTGCACTGACCACACTTACTCCGGTGTTTTTGTCATGGACAGGCGTCCTGGACATTTAAACTGGAGTTTGCTCAAGCACAAAATTTTTTGATAAGATGAAAGTGTTCGTCACCAACTGGATAAAGAGCAGAAACAAGAATTTTAGATGCTGGCATAATGGTGCTTTCTCGTCTTACACTTCTACTGGGGTCTATTTGCCTTGTAATCAACCTTGCACGCACAAGGTGACAAGTCGGAGCTGGTGCAGGATGAAGGGGGAGGGAGAGGACTTGCAGCATCCATTCAACTCACGCAATACACATGCTTGGTTCCAATTTTGGTTAAACTCAACAACGCAGTGGACCGTGCCCGCGGGAAAGCAATCCTGATCGTATTTCAACCGCTTTTAAGCTGTGCCTAGTAAGCCGAAACGAATGGGAGCAGAACTGGAAGTATACCAAAAGAGATCTCACGCACAGAAACGAAATTAACTTACTTTTGAATCAAATATTAACGTCCTAAATCCTTAGATGTTCTGGCGAACTAGGTTTCTATTTCCCGTACCTTGATGATACTCTGACATCTAATCTTTCATTCTCCTTTCATATTGTAACCCTTTTTACTGCAATTCATAAACTTCTTATTTATATCCGTCCTTAACGTTCATAGTTCACACTTCTAGCCTACTTCGGCGATTTAAATGTGCCTGCATTCTCTCCTTAAGTTGACTGTAGTCTAGTCTTATGAGCTTTTTCAACGGCACCACAATTTTGGTGGTAAAAACACTTTTTTGGCATTACACGCTTTTCTAAAACGTCAGTATTTTTAACTGGTGTAATATTAAGTTGCATATGTCTTCAACGTCTAAACTTCCCTTAGCGTCGTTAATTATTATTTCACGTCTTCAGTCCATTTGTTGGCACCAATTTGTGAGTGAAAGCAACCTTTCAGCAGTTTTGGTACTTAACATGAGGTCGGTCGTATGCTGCAGCCTTTCAGCCGGCAAGCTATTTGGCAGACTGCTGCAAATAACAATATGAGAGCTACTAAGGCTATTTTTCTCACAACAATTCTCTAGGTCCTGAAGGTCTAAACAGTCTGCCAAAGTCAATGAGGAGGGTTTAACCATTTTCACCAAAATTTATTTTGAAAAATAATTACGAATTTTCAGACCCGGGAAGCGACTGGTATGCGCCGGCACTTTACGATGTACAGGCAACCCCAAATGTTTCTCAGTAACCACGCCTTAAAGTTGAATTTTGAGTAGGTGCCGAAGCGACACTTCTATGGTGACGTCAGCGCAACCTATGACGTTCGCAGTTTCCAAGGCAAGTTCGGCATATAAGGCTTATTCGCCGACTGAGCAGTATAATCGATACTAGTATGTAATAGTATGTGGTGGACAAAAAAGACGCTGAATGTGCATTTGAAAAATGAGTGGGAATCATTCGGGTCGCCTGTGTAGCGGCAGGCAAGGAATCCTGTTGGAAAATTTTGAGCAACAATCCTTACCATGTAGCAACTTCGGGTGTCCATAAGAAAACAAAGAGCCAATCACACAAAACGGGAATGTCGCAGACCAAGGCTAGTGATACCGAAACCCAACCGTGAAAAGGACACATAAGGTAGTTTAAGCAGCACCTATGGGGTGCCAATCTATACCTTCTATGACAGCACTTCCTAATTGAAACCGCAGGACGAATGACTTACCGTTTCCACAGCCTACAATCAACAAGCTTCAGGCTCATGTGATTTCTTACGTTGTTTACAAAAAATTAGACCTAAAACTTGCATACGGGATTGTATATACGGATAAGTTTCGCAATGATCCTCATTTTCGTCTCGGCCACTATGGAAGAATAGACTGATTTCACGCGCGTTGCTTGCACAGCCTACTTAAACACTTATCTGCCACAAATATACACGCATCCGTTCACTTTTGATTGGTTCGGTTGGAAGCTGCTTGTTCAGTTAAAGTCAGTTGCGTGGTCAATGTGACGAATTTGCAGCATATCTTAATTGTTCAATCGCCCGACTACTGCAATCTTATGAGGTACAATACTGACTGGAAGGCTTTATTAACGCCCCTGACTACGTTTTCGTCAATTATCGTGAAACATTATCCGTATCTAGCGTCATATTGCATAAGCGGGATTTAATTAATGAGGTAGTGAGATTTGAAGTTAATTAGAGAAGCCCTCGAAAACTCTATGTCAGCGGTACAGGTCTACAGGAGAAATAGTTCAGTTGGAAACAACACGAGATGGACACAATAGCCAATCCATCCGTTGGCTGCTGAGGAGCAAGCCAGCAAGCACGCTGACTTGCCAACAAGTACAACGGCCACAGAGGGGACAAATACAACGCTAGTTCACCAGCAGTCCGTCTTAGAGCGCTCAACACTAATCAGCGGCGAACAGACCAGTCAAAATTCACGCGCTGAGAGCGGGTATGATGGCGGGTATGATGGCAGGCAGGTGTCAAGGCTGAAACAGTCACGGCCAGCAGGAGGAACCACCACATTAATCTGATGATGGAATTGAGAGTGTTATCGAAACGTCAGTCTGAAGACAATTCGGTCAATAAACTCCTACCTTCTTCGTCTTCTTTGGGAAACAAGGAAACGACACGTGTGCAAGATACATAAGCCGAATAACGAATTATGGATATTAAAATACTGCAGAAATTGTAAAATAACAACGAACAGCTCATACACTGCATTTACATTCTGGAATATTTAGTACATTGTCAAGGTCTGGTTAACATAACGACGTACTAAAATCAAGGCAGTAGTATGTTTATAAAGAAGAAGACGACTCGATCGCTGGGACAATACATTTGTTCACCTGAGGTTTCGAGATCCGTGGCGGATTCGTCATCAGAGACATGGTGAGAGAGCCATAGCAGTCTTGGGATGGGGTAATGAGTCGTCTCGGTGTTCCCTCGTCTCCTGTGTGCTGACGCCAGCGTGTTGAAGACGTTGGCTACGGCACGCAGGGAAGAGGGGGAGATGTCCTCACCATCGGCGGTTTCGAGTCCGTACGTCAGATGTGCGACGTGCGTTTGACTACCTTCTGTGGCTTTTTGTTATGTAGTTTCACACGGCGGGGTTTCGGACGGCGTGGGATTTCCGCGTGTGGTCGGTCAATGGAGAAAAACTGCTTGTACCAGCACCTTTTGAGAGCAGAGCGTGGGTTTGGCTAACCGGATTGCCACGGCTTCGGCTGTGGCTAGCACCCTTGGTATATGACCAGAAAGGCCTCTCTCGCGTCAACTTGGTGGTTCGTATCGATTAACTGGGCGAGGATTAAACTTGAACTCGATTGATTAACTTCCTTGCCGACCCAGGCTGGTATGTGTTCGCGTATTCTCTTCTCCAGACGTCGCGTTGTTCGGCCAATATATCCCACCCCACAGGAGGAGGTGAAGCAATGCATACACATGGATATGGCCTATAACGGTACTCGGTCTTTACCCCCTCCTACCATCTGCAGAAGAGAAGAGTTTGTTAAAAATATGCTACCGTTCACCTTGGGGAAGACACTCGAGGCTGCTGTCCTTAGAAGTCGTCTTACAAGTTTGCATGCTGCGCCTCCTGTAAAAAGCAGTCTCATGAATAAATCTTTCTTTTCTGCCGTTGCGATTGCAGCCCCTGTGACACGCTGCCTCATAAAGGCTGTCATTTTAACGGCAGAAACTAAATATTTATTCATGAGACTGCTTTTTCCAGGAGGCGTAGGAAGCAAAATGGTAGGACGACTTCTAAGCTCAGCAGTCTCGAGTGCCCTCGTACTGTCCTGAAGATGAATGAACGAAAACAATTTTTGCCAATAAGAATATTTGCTGGGATTTCCTTTTCCTTATACTTGGATCTGCGGATGGTATGAGTGATAATAAGTCCCCTTGACTGACCCTGTTTACTGCGTGCATTCCAGCCATTCTTCAACCTGACCTGCGTAGATGAAACAAGATTGCGTCCGACTCGAGAGACTGCATAGGTACATCAAATCCTTCTTTCATTGTACGCAACAAAAACTAACAGTGCATGGAGAGGATTTAGTATCGACTTATTCATGTGTTAGATAAAGCGAAAGAAGTTTGTGCTGCATCGACTCCCCTCTCTCTTTCTATACCTGTTGTGCTCCAACAACAGGAACAGTATCGCAGCAACGGTTGACCACGCATTTCTACTACGTCAGTCTTTTGTCTCACACATGCCGGTTGCTCAACTGACCTAAGAGTGATCCTGTTCGAATAGTTATCTACTAAAGAAAACTTGACAATCTTTCGAGGCATATATTGTCATACTAGGACTTTCAAGAATCTTGAAATCTCCCTCCCTCTCGTCTATTCGATCTTTTAACTAGACGTGTTATAAATGTCCCAGGTACGGAAACTAACAGGGACTGAAGTACCAGTCTTCTGCTTTCATGGATTAGCATACAATAACTTACGGCACAATATTGAAAAATTTTACTTTGGCGCCGATCTGACAACTTGTGAATCTTATCATTCCTCGCTTTCACAGAAGTCGCCCCCCTTTAGTGTAAATAAAGGGTTCTGTCGGTTTCGTTTTGTTTAGATAGATGTTCGCCTTTAAACTTCCTCTAGACTTGACAAGATTTAAAACCTCGCATCTAAATCCGAGCTTGTTGCATAGTAGTTTTGCTGAATTCGGAGGGTTGAACATTTTTACCGGAAAGAATGTGCTGTACATTTAAGAAAAACTTGCGAGTGCGTCTTTGTTAGGCGCTGTCCCACGTAAGGCAACGTTCGGCACCAGCAACACACGCCACGTATTTGGGGGCTGTCTAACCGGATGCCAAATTCAGTTACTCGCAACGTACGTGTTTGGCGGCTGGTGAGGTTGTGCGGGGTCCAGACAGTGACAACCGTTAATGTTGTGTAATGACAAAGAAGTTCGTCTAAGAGGATAACGTGGTCGATCTGAATAAAAATCCAGTTTCGAATGTCGTTGGAAACTCCACCTTTAATTGCCCACAAATCAGTCATTGAGGTACGTTATTAGAGAATAGATGGGCTCAAATGGCCACGTGGAGATATTTTTCGTTCAACCCGATTGGAATGTTGGGTGGGTACGTAGACTTTGATTCTGATTGTTATTCCTTAGCTCAGCCTAGTTTAATGCAGAGTGACCCTGGTGAACTGAGGTTAGAAACTATTTTAATTCAGAGGGTTGACAGTAAACGCTTCCAAGATCGTGCAACAGCTATTCAGTTGGCGAGCATATCAGTGTCCGCGAGAGCTAAGTACCTATTTGCCAAGAAGAGGAAGGAAAATCTATTCTGTTCAGAATTCAGTAGGCTAACATGGTTGGAATTACTCACTAGTGAACATGGAGAGGTACTTTTGATTAAAAAAAGAATATTCACAGGCTATGTTCCATCTGTTTACCGGTTGTTTACTTATATCCCTAAAATCTTTCAAACTTTGAATTGCATTTTGCTTTTTCGATAGTGTTTACTGAGCTCTGACAGGATTTACGAATTAATTCGTGCGTGAGGGTGCACTTCCTTTTCTCTATCGGAGTGCCTAGCCTTGACGCCTAAATATCTCGGTAAGTCAAGAAGTTCGGCTACATACCAGCGAAAATGTGAATCCCAGAAAGAATAAAAAAGAAGGAGTAAATGCAATCGCTGGAACAATAACTTTATTCGTCTGACATTTCAGCTTCAGTCATTAACTTATCTCTGTAGACAGTATTATGCACAGGGATTTGCAGCACTTATGGGATGCGGTCGTTAGGCTAGTGCATACTTTTAACAATTATCAGTCTCCCCTTTATTGATGATGACTGCCTTCTGGTGTACTACTAGCTGGGTGGCCGGTATGCGGTTCGTTAACTCCTCGATCCATATTCAGTGCTGAGCCAGGTGGCTGAGCAATCATCATGCCAACTCCAACACCGGTGATGAAAGTTCAGCAGATAAGGACCGGCATGCCGGTCACCAAGTCATAACGGAACTTACGTACGTACCAGACGTGAACGCTCGACCGGGTGTCTTACAAATCAGCCCAGATGAAATTTAGAACGCGCGTAAGCCCTTATATGCTTGTTGCAATAATAGGATGCATGTCAGCTATTGATATAATTATAGGATTATATCACTAGAATATACTATTCGCTGGTCATAGTTAGTATACTTAATAGAATAAGCACTCTTAAGAGTGGCATATAACCACTAGCAGCAGTATTCAAGCCCAAACGTAGGAAAATGTGAAACAGCTTTTGGTGGACAGAGGTGAGAATGCAGAAACCAACAAAATCCTTGATATCCCCGGGTTTCAAACGCGTAGTTATTCGGAATAGCATAAAACCAGAGTCACACTCCCTGCTGGAACTGAGTGGATATAAGTAGACGTTCCGTAAAATCCAAGCTAGAGCCGGATACTGTATTAGGTCTATAGGCAGTCTGTAGACGGCTAACTTTACGAAATAAAGGCATGGTATGAATTGTGCTATTATTGAATAATGCTCTACTTAACCCCTAAGCTAATCAGTTAACCTCATACAGATAAGGAGTGCATACTGGGTGCCGACTTCTTAAAAAGCAGACGCAGGCTGTAGTATAAAATTTACTGGCTTTAGTAAACATGACTACTAGAGGTAGCACTTTAGCATAGGCAAGCTCTTTTAGCAACAGTATTGTAGTCTGAACCTTGTAGAAACGGATAAAGTCTGAGGGATAGAAATTACAGGCTGGAAACCAAGACAAACTCTGCTGTGTTCAGGGACCCAAACGTGTACTTACTTGGAATAGTTTTAATTCAGATTTACACTCCTTGTTAAGTTCCAGGGGGTATGAGCTCCAGCTTTGGCTTTAATCAGCGTTACCTTTCCCAAATGGTAGCGTCAGTGTTATTATCAGTACTACTAACGCGCAACTAAATTGCTAGCTAGTAGTAGAAATAGGATTAGCCGTAACCGTCTGGGCCTCGTTGAGCCTGTTTTGACACCTACTGAAGGTGAGTGGGGGTTAATGGTGCGGTAGTACCCGCGCAAAGTCTGCACTCACTTAAGAATAAGTAAGGTGGTGTTTCAGGTTTGTAGTGGAGAATGCGGCTAACACCGGGTCCCTTTGATCTTCTTGCCACTGGGCGCAGCTAAGGAGTGTGGTTGGCGCTATCAGTTGGCAATATCAGTATAATTTACCCCTTGAGAGTGTCAACGTCTGTACCAACTTGTTGGTGAACTTCGTGGACTTCATCGAAATTGATGATCGAACACACACAGAACTGGAAGACAATCTTCGTCGACGAAGGGGATATACAATCCTAGATATACAGTAATCTAGCGATTTCATTCTGTAAATACTGCAACTCACTGTGCACGAATTACCTATATCTGGCGTGGTCTGTGAGGATGGGCTCAAGCTGGCGATAAAGTTCTTGTCCCAGAAATCGCGTCTACCTTTTCTTCATCTGAATGTCAGATAGAGCTATTTTCTTCTTATATGCGGCATCATTTCCGTTTGTATGCAGTAGGAGGAGGCAACTTCGCATATCTTCCATCTCTGTCCTTTAAGCATCTATTAAATTGAGCGGATTCCTTTTGTGAACTATGTTCTTCTAATAGCTAGACCTGATAAACAGAGGTTACTTTGATCTCACTGTCGGGTACCATTTCACGTACAAGGAAGCTATACTACTACGAAATTCGTGTCCGATTCCGCATGAAGAGAGAGGAGAAGTGGGACAGCAGTTGGAAAAATGTTGCATTCTGTGACGAACTGTTGGGGAATACATTGAAGGAAATTGGAAGCCGGACGTGGAAACCTTCGGAGCGGCAAGAACGTTCCCTGAGTGTGAGGAAGTCATCACAATGCTTTTAGAGGAATTCAGAATGTAGGTGATTGGTCGGTTGGGGCAGCCGAACTTGGGTCTGTCACTGGTGCGCACATGCAAGTACTCGTGAGCCGCATAGCGCTGTGGCAGTCTTCCGGGTAGAACCACTTCCTCTGGGAAGTAAAACAACTCGCTGAGAATGGACATATAGACATAGGCGGGTTCTGCCCATCAAACAATGCTCTGTCCGTGGCGAGCTCAAACTCAGAAACTTAAATCAGTGGGCTGGAGAAGAACTGAAGAGCAGCCACCATTTCCAAAAATAGTAATGTCGCAAAGGCGTATTTCGGACAGTTTTAGCAGTTTATTCGGCTTGCATTAAATAGGTCAGAGTAGTTGGTGCCTAATTGTTCATAGTTTGGAGGCTTATTTAGGCGCGCGTTCAACGCGTTTGGAGCTTAGCCTTCGCAGTTTTATGAATCCAAGCCAAAAGTGGGCTGCTAAATATTCATATCGTTCCAAGGTCAAATCAAAGTAGTTCATTGTTCTGCTTAAAGTGCTAGATATATTTGTTCGATAGAGCGCACCGAGGAGGAGGTTTGGAAAATTCAGGACCTACCTCGCAAAAATGAGTATATCATCTTGACTACTGCACAGATTATTATCGAGAGATCAACGAAATAAGCCGGGCCGAAGGTCAATGGGCGTACTTCCAAAAGTTCTCTTTAGACAATAGGTGACAACTAAACTCCCGGGGAGAAGTTGTTACCAAGCTGTTTCAAAAACTGTTCCAACAGACCGTGGCCATGTACAATTATTGCTTTGCTAAAACGGTGAAGGTTCGGAGAGGTTGCCAGCTCAGACCACTTCTACGTGTATTTGCTTCTTTATTTGCTCCTATGAAGCAGAAAACATTGGTTGCACGAGTCATCGACAACTTAAAAAATGCATTATCACCTTTCAGTATAGCTGAACAAAAGCAGACGTTTGAGCGTAAGCAGGATCACTCTCTCGCTTATTGTTAATTCTGGGCACCGTTTTGACCTCAATCGAGCCCTCAGAGAGACGTTTAATGTCTCACTGAACTAACCTAAATCTTTGAGATAATGCTACTAGAAACAGCAATGAAAGCGGGTCAATCAAGCGCACAGAAGTATCCCGTGAAGGCACAGTATTTATTATGGCAAAAGGCTGCCTAACCTGTTATGGCCATTGCTTATTTTTGGTGCTTTGACGTTTTCCTAAATAATACGAATATCGTTATGTACAGTAGTTGCCAAAGACCATGCGATTTTCAGAACTTTGTGTAAATTTGATCATTACTCGAATACCAGTGTGAATGCATTAAGGAAGATTGACAAATAATAATAAACTGCATCAATCATATTACGTACTTAAAGGAACTATAAGAATTACTAAGTGTTGGTAAAGAAAACTAAAATTTTCTCGATAATCCCGTGGTTTTGGAGACGTAAAAACGAGCTTTAAATTAGAAAAATTAATTAAGAGATTGTATTAAATTGAAAACTTGAAGCAACCACTTTCGATTTTTAAAAAGAACTTTTCTTTAGTCAAGATATTCTGTAAACTTTACTCTTACTGGATAAGTATTTATTGAATGTCAGAAAAAATTTTGTCATAATTTTCTTTGTTTTTACTGTCTTCATTCATAAATTTATAAATTCTGCATCTGATCGGCATTTACAACAAAAGCTTTGCAATAAGATCGATATAAAGAGCATTTACCGAAATAAAGTGTTTGTCAATATTAGTTTTAATGAAGATGGTAACGTTTTTGATGTACAAAAATGCCTCAAAACAGCAAAACACATTCTCGAGGGTAAATCTTCTCCGCAAAAGAATTGTAAAAACTAATATCCCTAAGATTTAAAAAATTCCATTAAAAGGTCACCTCTTAAAAAATGCTTTGATTAGATATTCAGCTAACGATCTCCTGCATATATTAACTTTTTGCAGCGTAATATCACAATAAACTTTGCGAATGTTGTGAATTTATTTAAGTTTCCTGAAGATACACAATTTAATTTGACTAAAGATGAAAGAAATTTCTTTTCTCTTTATAATGGATTATTTTTCGCATAAGTGGATTTATTCCACTTTCTGATATAATTATGCTAATTCAAAAAAACTGGCCATATACATTGCCATTTTTTGACATATTTATTATTCTTCTGTCTGTTCCGTTGCTAAAAAACGCAAAAAGTGAACGTTAAGTACACAAAAACTATATTTCTACACGACTTAAATTTAATTAGACCTTCTTTGTCTTAAATTCGCATTAACATGTTGGATATTTTGTTTTTGTGTCAAGTTCAAAAAGTGAATTATTCATGCATTCAAGCAAACCCTTCTTTTACGGCATTTTGCGCAAAAAAAACTTCACAGGATAGCTAAACATAATTTTTTAAAATACAAATCTACAATGTTAATGCCAAAAATGTGATTCCTTTAACTTGGCTGCACTTGAATCTGAACAATTTTCGGCAAACTTTTCCAGTTTGGGAAGGGATATCTTTTATACCTATTTCACTTATTTTGGAGTTCTTTCTCAGTATTATCAACATTAACGTGCAGTTTGGTTCTCTCTTTCGTATTAGCATAGGAAATTCCCTCGATATGAGACTATTCCCAATCTTCCCAAAATATATGGCCGTCTACCTTAATAAACCTTATTAAAAGGAAGATTAGCTAAGCAAAAGGCTTTCACAGAATTCAATAAACTGAATGAATCAAAAAAGTGTTACTAAATATACCCTAAAATGCCAGGTCTAACTTCATAATGAACGTTGCATGGTCATTGGCGACTACTGTATATAGATTTTGCCTGTTTGCCTACCGATAAATGTCATCAGTTCTATACATTTTACAAAATTATGTCTTCTTCGTAAGAATAGTTGTAGATCTAAGTAACATTTCCAGGGATTTCGTGCTCATTTTGCCGATTAAATTTGTTTTTTACAGTGTCCTATCTAACTGACTGGTTTTCAGTTTATTAAAGAGTCACCACAACCTTCTGCCAACTATAGATAAGGAAAATTTCTGTTACAGTTTTCAGTTTACGATATTATGTATAAAGTATTTTTCTAAGAAACATTTATGGGATAGAAAGGGCCAGATTTTAGTCCTAATAGGGGACCAGAGAAGGGGAATGGGGGAAAATTGTCCAATGATTAGGTAATTTCGCCCCATCGTTCCTTTATCGCGTTGTGTTGGGGAGCCTGAGGACGCAAGGTGCCATCGTGTCGCGACGGCGTGGGTGGCCTGGGGGTGCTTGCTGTCACTGTTTCGTCGCCGTTAAACGGCGTGTGGACATCTGCTGTCGCTGTCTCGTCACCATCTCGCAGCTTGATGGCAAGCGTGTGGAAAGATGTGGAGTCACTAAGGATTATCCGGCATGAACATTACTACTTGAAAGACATTCACCCTTCATCGTAAACCTTTTCATGAAAGGCAGCACTTGTGGATCGACACTTCATCGTAAATAAATGTAAATGCTTACGACTTTGCGCCAAAAATTTTCTCTAGTTCTTCTGAATTTTGAGAGCTCGCGAGATTATGGGTTTTGAAACTAGCATGATGAGAAAATCTGGAACTGTGAACATACACTTAGGAATAGTTTTATAGACCAAAAAGGGTGGAGTAACTAAAGAGATATTAAGATTAACTCTGGTCACTACGATCTTCCAGGCCCAGTTCCTTAGAAAAGATGTCATGAGAAGGCCAGGGTGATAGGAAAAGTATGCTCTGTACAGAAGGAACTGAGAATAGGTAGGAGGAGGTTTGACTGTCGGACGTACGCACGTCCGTAGGCCGGCGGGCTCTGTCTGAAGTGACGAGAGCGTAGGGCTTGCTAGAATCCCAGTGCATAGTTGTTCCTGCAGCCAATCAGGGACTGAGTCACACTGATTGGTGCGAGTTCTCACCAGGGTGGATGAAGACTAGAGAGGCTGAGGCCGGGCCGAGAGGCGAGAGTGTAGGCGTGTAAGCGGACAGTCTAGTGTGGGCTGGCATCTCGGCAGCCGCAGAAAAGGCGAGTCAGCGCAGTGGCGTTTGTCGGCCACTGCATGAATGCAACTGCAATCAACGTTGGTAAATAACGTGGACAAATGACTACATACCAAGTAGACCAACGATAAAAACGAATGTAGGTAGGCAGACAAGGATGGAGGGAAATTGGGACATCAGCTGTCTTAGACTTATACATGTCCCTTTAGCAAGCCATTTTATGTGAGTCCTTTCGAGGGCTGCCACTGTCCCAGAAGGTGAGCTGAACAGCGATTTGCGTGTGAAGTTATTTGCAGCGAGGCGGACTTTCGGAAAGCTACCTGACTCTCGCTTTGACACTCCTTGTGTTCGGACGTTAAAGCAATTAGATGTGAACGTAGACTGAGCAGTCGGCAACATTAAAAGCTCTTCCCAGCATTTAACACCCTTCGTCTCAAACTTTCCTAGCACCAAACTACACCAAGGGTTCTTCGAATTTCACATAAATGAATGTGTCAACAAATAAGAGATTTAAATGCCATTACAGTCCGACTCTTAATCCTGAGGGGTGCCGAGTTACTTCTTCAGTTGGAAACCTTCAAAACCACAAATCTAGATGCGTTACGTAGATTGAATATACATTCGATTGTTGGTAAATGCAAACTAAACCAATCTCACTGACATCCTGGTTCCAGATGCAATTGCGGCTTATCAAGTTCTAGAGGACTTGGACACGGTGACTGAAGTGAGGTGACATCGCCATATATCGCGTGCACATGGACTAGGATGTCACAGAAAAAAGAAATGTCATAGATTAATTAATGTGTTTGTTATATTTGAATAACTCATTTGACACAGTTTTTAAAAATTTGGCGATCTCGGTGGGATTCAAACCCTCGCTAGCAAGTGAAAAGCCACAGCCCGCGGTACGCGGGATGGGTTACTTGACCCAATTGTGGTTTAACTAATGGTTCACGTTGGATGCTTCACAGTTTTGGTCGACAGGGTTGGCTGTACTAAACTTCTCTCCTTGCTGTTCTCGTTTCGAATCTCACCGAGGCCGCAGAGAGTTTGACAAATGAGTCAAATAAAATGTCATTGAGCCTACACCAGGAAGGAGTCACTGTAGAAAGAAAACAGTTGGCCATTCGGCTGGCGGTCGTCCACACCCTACGTTTTGACTTGATGCAATGTGGGTTCGAACGCGTCTGATTTATTATCATACAAATTGCCTCAATCACCAACGCCCCATAGCGTTCTACCAGCCGACTGATGACTAAATCGGGCCGAATACTCGGCATAGCATAGCTTCTCGCCTATCGTGTGCTTCTGACGCCCATAAAAACAAGCGTAATAATTCACTGGTCATTAACGCTGTTAAGGAGCACTAGCGCGCAGAGCTGACGTGTTTAGCGGGTACCACTATTTCGCACACAGGGGCTCGAATAGGCCCATGCGATGGCCGAACATGTAAACGCAGCGTTACCTTTAATGTAGCCGCGAAAGGCCACAAATACTTTCACTTGCCTGACGAGCCACCATTCGAACCACATCGCGTCCTTATCGCAGGGGGGTAGGTAAGATAAACACAAGCAACTGTGATCTTGAGGTCTGGTTCCCTAGGAGAAGAAAAGTCATGGTAGGAAAAGTTTTTTCTGTACCGAAGGCGTGGAGAATAGGTAAGAGGAATTCAACTGTCAGATGAGCCGGCAATTTTTCGGTTACAGCGCCACATCTGAAGTCAGGCGACCGTGGGAATCGCCACAGGGTCTTAACAGGTGATTGGTCAGACGGATTATCTAGACGGACGGATGAAAGCGATCAGTGCATGTGAACTCGCTGGTGGCGCTCAGTCTTGGCACAAACTCGCCTGTGCGGAGTGTGTCACCACACCCTAAAGGTGGACTGCTAGACCTTACAACTCGAATTAATGTTAATTCCTTTGCGTCATCTTTATATTCAACTCCCCTTGGGTCCAACAAAACTGACAGCATTCTGTCGATTATAAATCTCAAGCAGCAACCAAAAGTGTTACCACCTGCGTCTGTTAGAATTAAGGCTAAAAAGCATCGCTTTGCTTAGTGTATGATTCCTCCGGCGAATGAAGGGCTTGCCTATGATCGAGCAATCTCGAAAACCGGCTCACATTAAAACAGTGAAAAATTGGATAGCGTTAACGCGAATATTGAAGAAAGGCCTCTGAAAACAATTAATGAATGGATATATTCGCAAAAGATTGGCTTAATTCCATAAGCAAACTCTCCACCAGAAGCATTGGCGACGTATGAAGAAACGTTGACGAACATCCACGATAAAGTTAAAATAACGCTATCACGAAATTTGGTTGAATTAGGCTGCTCACTTTTTAAGTCAACTCTGCTAATTTTAGAGAAAACTTGCCAGCTGAATATCTATACTTTTATTAAGTTACCGTGAGGGTGGAAATTGAAGGCAATTTCTTTGAAGATTCAGCGACCAGTCAAGATCTTAAAACAGCGTTTCTTTAATTTTTGGCATATGGATAAATTGTGTGAATACTCTGAAATGTTCTGATGAATATTTCTACGGTTTCTCATTCTGACGTTTATTCAGCAGCCATGAGCAAACTCTCGGCCAGAAGCATTGGTGACGTATGGAGAAGCATTGATTAACATCCACGATAACGTTAAATAAATGTTAACAGGAACGTTGCTTTGAATTAGACTGGTAACATTTTAAGTTACCTCTGCTGATTTAAGAGTAAAATTGCTAGCTCAATATCTATACTTATATTGCGTTACCGTGGAGGTAAAAATTGTAGGCAATTTCTTTGACGCTTCAGTAACCATTCAATATCTTAAAACAGCGTTACCTTAACGCTTGGCATTTGAATAAATTGTGTGAATACTCTGAAATGCTCTAAAAAATATTTCTACGGCTTCAAATCCTGACGTTTATTAAGCAGCCATAAGCTATTTCTCGGCCAGAAGCATTGGTGGCGTATAAAGAAACATTGATAAACATCCACGATAAAGCTCAAATAATTTTTACAGCAAAGTTGGTTTGAAATAGACTGGTACCATTTAAAGTCACCTCTGCTGATTTTATAGAAAACTTGCTAGCTTAAGATCTTTACATTTATTGCGTTTCCGCTAGAGAGGAAATTGAACGCAAATTCTTTGAAGCATCAGCGACCAGTCAAGATCTTCAAACAGCGTAATCTTAACTTTTGGCATTTGGATAAATTGTCTGAATACTCTGCAATTTTTTAATGAATATTTCTATGGTTTCAGATTTGACGTTTATTTAGCAGCCATATGAAAACTCTCGGCCAGAAGCATTGGCGACGTATCGAGAAACATTGATGAACATCCACGATAATGTTAAAATAATGTTAACAGGAACGTTGGTTTGAATTAGACTGGTACCATTTTACGTCAACTCTGCTAATTTAAGAGAAAACTTGCTAGCTCAAGATCTTCACTTTTATTGCGTTTCCGTGCGAGTGCAAAGTGTAGGCAAATTCTTTGAGGCTGCCACGACCAGTCAAGATCTTAAGACAGCGTTACCTTAAATTGCGGCACTTGGATAAATTGTGTGAATACTGAAATTTTCAAATGAATAATTTAAAAATTTCCCATTCTGACATTTATTCAGCAGCGATAAACAATTTCACGCCCAGAAGCATTGGCGACGTATGGATAAACGTTGATGAACATCAACGATAACGTTAAATTAATGTTAACAGGAACGATGGTTTGAATTAGACTGGTACCATTTAAAGTCACCTTGCCGATTTAAGAGAAAAATTGCCTGCTCAATATCAATCCTTTTATTGCGTTTCCGTGGAGGTGAAAATTGTAGGCAAATTCTTTGAAGCTTCAGTGAACAGTCAAGATCATCTTACAGCGTAATCTTAACTTTTGGCATGTGGGTAAATTGTTTGAATACTCTGCAATGTTCTAATGAATATTTCTATGGTTTCACATTTTGACGTTTATTTAGCAGCCATAAGAAAACTCTCGGCCAGAACCATTGGCGACGTATCGAGAAAAATTGATGAACATCCACGATAACGTTAAAATAATGTTATTTCGTAATTTGTTTGAATAAGACTCTTCAGTTTCAAAGCCACCTCTGCTAATTAAAGAGGAAACTGGCTAGATCAAGGTCTTAAATTTTATTGCGTTTCCATGAAGGTGGAAATTGCAGGCAAATTCTTTGAAGCTTCAGCGACCAGTCAATATCTTAAAACTGCGCTACCTTAACCTTTGGCATTTATATAAATTGTGTTTATACTCTGAAATGTTCTAGTGAATACTTCTATGGTCTCACATTTTGACGTTTATTCAGCAGTCATAAGCAAACTCTCGGCCAGAAGCATTAGCGACGTATGGAGAAACATTAATGAACATCCACGATAACGTTAAATAAATGTTAACATGAAAGTTGGTTTGAATTAGACTGGTACCATTTTAAGTCACCTCTGCTAATTTAAGAGGAAACTTGCTAGCTCAAGATCTTCACTTTTATTGCGTTTCCGTGAGAGTGCAAAGTGTAGGCAAATTCTTTGAGGCTGCCACGACCAGTCAAGATCTTAAGACAGCGTTACCTAAACTTGCGGCAGTTGGATGAATTGTGTGAATACTCTGAAATGTTCTAATGAATATATCAAAAATTTCCCATTCTGACATTTATTCAGCAGCGATAAACAATTTCACGCCCAGAAGCATTGCCGACGCATGGAGAAACGTTTATGAACATCAACGATGACGTTAAAATAATGTTAACAGGAACATTGGTTTGAATGAGACTGGTACCATTTTAAGTCACCTCTGCTAATTTAAGAGGAAACTTTCTAGCTCACGGTCTTTACATTTATTGCGTTTCCGTAAGAGTGCAAAGTGTAGGCAAATTTGTTGCGGCTGCCAAGACCAGTCAAGATCTTTAGACAGCGTTACCTAAACTTGCGGCAGTTGGATGAATTGTGTCAATACTCTGAAATGCCTAATGAATATATCAACGGTTTCCCATTCTAACATTTATTAAGCAGCGATAAACAATTTAACGGCCAGACGCATTGGCGACTTATAGAGAAACGTTCAATGACATCCACGAAAACGCTTAAATAATTTTAACAGAAAATTTTGTTTGAATTAGAATGGTACCATTTAAAAACACCTCTGTTGATTTTATAGAGAACTTTCTAGTTATAGATCTTAACATTTATTGCGTGTCCGTTAAGGTGGAAATTGTAGGCAAATTCTTTGAAGCTTCAGTGAACAGTCAAGTTCATCTTACAGCGTAATCTTAACTTTTGGCATGTGGATAAATTGTTTGAATACTCTGCAATGTTCTAATGAATATTTCTATGGTTCCACATTTTGACGTTTATTTAGCAGCCATAAGAAAACTCTCGGCCAGAAGAATTGGCGACGTATTGAGAAACATTGATGAACATCCACGATAACGTTAACATAATGTTAACAGGAACGTTGGTTTGAATTAGACTGGTACCATTTAAAGTCACCTCTGCTGATTTAAGAGAAAACTTGCCAGCTCAATACCAATCCTTTCATTGCGTTTCCGTGAAGGTGAAAATTGTAGGCAAATTCTTTGAAGCTTCAGTGAACAGTCAAGATCATCTTACAGCGTAATCTTAACTTTTGGCATGTGGATAAATTGTTTGAATACTCTGAAATGTTCGAATGAATACTTCTATGGTCTCACATTTTGACGTTTATTCAGCAGCCATAAGCAAACTCTCGGCCAGAAGCATTGGCGACGTATGGAGAAACATTGATGAACATCCACGATAACGTTAAAATAATGTTATTTCGTAATTTGTTTGAATAAGACTGTTCAGTTTTAAAGCCACCTCTGCTTATTAAAGAGGAAACTTGCTAGCTCAAGGTCTTAACTTTTATTGCGTTTCCGTGAAGGTGGAAATTGTAGGCAAATTCTTTGAAGCTTCAGCGACCAGTCAATATCTTCAAACTGCGCTACCTTAAATTTTGGCATTTGGATAAATTGTGTGAATACGCTGAAATGTCCTAATGAATATTTCTACGGTTTCCCATATTGACGTTTTTCCAGCAGCCATAAGCAAACTCTCAGCCAAAAGAATTGGCGACTTATGGAGAAACATTAATGAACATCCACGATAACGTTAAAAAATGTTATCACGAAATTTGTTTGAATTAGGCTGCGCACTTTTCAAGTCACCTCTGCGTATGTTAGAAGAAACTTGCAAGCCAATATCAACTTTTTTTATTGCGTTTCTGTGAGAGCAGAAATTGATGGCAATTTATTTAGAGCTTAAACGGCCAGTCAAGATTTCAAAACAGGGTTACCTTAAATTTTGGCATTTGGATAAATTGTGTGAATACTCCGAAATGATCGAATGAATATTTCGACGGTTTCTAATTCTGTCGTTTTTTCAGCAGCCATAAGCAATATCTCGGCCAGAAGCATTGGTGACGTATGGAGAAGCATTGATTTACATCCACGATAAAGTAAAAATAATGTTGACAGTAAATTTGTTTGAACAAGACTGTTAACTTTTAAAGCCACCTCTGCTAATTAAAGGGGAAAATTGCTAGCTCAATGTCTGAAATTTTATTGCGTTTTCGCCAACGTGGAAATTGTAGGCAAATTCTTTGAAGCTTCAGCAACCAGTCAATATCTTAAAACTGCGCTAACTTAAATTTTGGCATTTGGATAAATTGTGTGAATTCTCTGAAATGTTCGAATGAATATTTCTACGGTTTCCCATACTGACGTTTATTTAGCAGCCATTAGCAAACTCTCGGCCAGAAGCATTGGCGACGTATGGAGAAACATTTATGAACATCCACGATAATGTTTAATTAATGTTATCATGAAATTTGTTTGAATAAGGCTGCGCTCTTTCAAGTCACCTCTGCGTATGTTAGAAGAAACTTGCAAGCCAATATCAACTTTTTTATTGCGTTTCTGTGAGAGCGGAAATTGATAGCAATTTCTTTAGAGCATAAACGGCCAGCTAAGATTTTAAAGCAGCGCTAGCTTAAATTTGGCATCTGGATAAATTGTGTGAATACTCCGAAATGTTCGAATGAATATTTCGACGGTTTCTAATTCTGACGTTTTTTCAGCAGCCATAAGCAACATCTCGGCCAGAAGCATAGGCGACGTATGCAGAAACATTAATGAACATCCACGAAATTTTCAAACAAAGTTTACATAAGAAGTTGGTTTGAATTAGACTGGTACCATTTGAAGTCACCTTTGCTAATTTAAGAGGAAACTTGCTAGCTCAATATCAATACTTTGATTTCGTTTCCGTAAGTGTGGAAATTAAAGGCAAATTCTTCGAATGTTCTGCGATCAGAAAAGGTCATATAACAGCGTTACCTTAAATTTTGGCATTTAGATAAATTGTGTGAATACTCTGAAATGTTCTAATGAATATTTCTACGGTTTCCCATACTGATAATTATTCAGCAGCCATTAGCAAACTCTCGGCCAGAAGCATTGGTGACCTATGGAGAAACATTGATGAACATCCGCGATAACTTTAAAATAATTTTATCACGCAATTTGTTTGAATAAGAATGCGCACTTTTCAAGTCACCTCTGCGTATGTTAGAAGAAACTTGCTAGCTAATAACGATCTTTTTATTGCGTTCCCATGAGAGCGAAAATTGATGGCAATTTCTTTAGAGCATCAACGACCAGTCAAGATTTCAAAACAGTGTTAATTTAACATTTGGCAGTTGGATAATTTGTGTAAATAGTCTGAAATGTTTGAATGAATATTCATTCTTTTTCACATTTTGACGTTTATTTAGCAGCCATAAGCAAACTCTCGGCCAGAAGCATTGGCGACGTATGCAGAAACATTGATGAACATCCACGATAACGTCAAAATAATGTTATCACGAAATTTGTTTGAATAAGGCTGCGCAATTTTCAAGTCACCTCTGCCTATGTTAGAAGAAACTTGTTAGCCAAAATCAATATTCTTTTTGCGCTTCCGTGAGAGCGGAAATTGATGGCAATTTTTTAAGAGCATAAACGACCAGTCAAGATTTTACAACTGCGTTACCTTAAATTTTGGCATTTGGATAAATTGTTTGAATACTGTAGAGGCTTTATCACTACAAATATACAAAACGTCTTAGCAAATACGCGATGAAAACTTTCGAGGGTAGACTAACTGCTAATAAGGGATTTACTAGACTATTCTAGTGGAAAAGTTGTAAAGTCCAGTAAAGAGATTGACGATGAAGATTAGAAATGATACAACTCACTTAGATCCTTCACGATCCTAGTCGGCAGTAGTCAAGTAGTCGACTTGCCAAAGGATAACTCTGCGAGGACTGGATCTAAGTTCGTTGGGCTGTGAGTTGCAAAAATGGGGAGAAAGCTCGTTTGCAAATTGTCGCTGGATTCTCCTGGAGCCCGAGAGTGATCACCAGAGAGGTGTCGTTGAAGGGCAAAATAAACAGCGGCAGGTGAGGAGAGAATTGAGCTGTGGAGAGTGATTAGCAAGATAGTTGCTAGCACGCGTCAAAACCGAAAGTGTGAAACAGTGTTGTATTTAGTTTTAACAAACTTCGTTATTGATAAATTTAAACAACACGTAAGTAGGGCCAAGAGCCCACAATACTCTGCAATGTTCTAATGAATATTTATATGGTTTTTCATTCTGACGTTTATTTAGCAGCCATAAGCAAACTCTCGGCCAGAAGCATTGGCGACGTATGCAGAAACATTGATGAACATGCAAGAAAACGCTCAAACAAGGTTTACATGAAAGTTGGTTTGAATTAGACTGGTACCATTTTAAGTCACTTTTGCTAATTTAAGAGGAAACTTACTAGCTCAGTATCAATACTTTGATTGCGTTTCCGTAATTGTTGAAATTAAAGGCAAATTCTGTGAAGCTCCAGTGACCAGTCAAGATCGTATAACAGCGTTACCTTAACATTTGGCAGTTGGATAATTTGTGTGAATATTCTGAAATATTCTAATGAATATTCCTTCTTTTTCACATTTTGACGTTTATTCAGCAGCCGTGAGCAAACTGTCGGCCAGAAGCATTGGCGACGTATGCGGAAACATTGATGAACATCCACGATAACGTTTAAATAATGTTATCACGAAATTTGTTTGAAGTAGGCTGCGCACTTTTCAAGCCACCTCTGCGTATGTTAGAAGAAACTTGTTAGCCAATAGCAATATTCTTTTTGCGCTTCCGTGAGAGCGGAAATTGATGGCAATTTCTTAAGAGCAGAAACGACCAGTCAAGATTTTAAAACAGCGGTACCTAAACATTTGGCATTTGGATAGTTAGTGTGAATAGTCTGAATGGTTCTAATGAATATTCCTACGGTTTTTCATGCTGACGTTTATTTAGCAGCCATAAGCAAACTCTCGGCCACAAGCATTGGCGACCTATGCAGAAACATTGATGAACATCCACGAAAACGCTCAAACAAAGTTTACGTGACAGTTAGTTTGAATTAGGCTGCGCACTTTTCAAGTCAACCCTGCGTATGTTAGAAGAAACTTGTTAGCCAATATCAATATTTTTATTGCGTTTCCGTGGGAGCGGAAATTGATGGCAATTTCTTTAGAGCATCAACGGGCAGTCAAGATTTTAAAACAGCGTCACCTTAACATTTGGCAGTTGGATAATCTGTGTGAATAGTCTGAAATGTTCTAATGAATATTCCTACTTTTTCACATTTTGACGTTTATTCAGCAGCCATAAGCAAACTCTCGGCCAGAAGCATTGGCGATGTATGGAGAAACATTGATGAACATCCATTATAACGTTAAAACAAAGTTTTTATGAAAGTTGGTTTGAATTAGACTGGTACCATTTTGAGTCACCTCTGCTAATTCAAGAGGAAACTTGCTAGCTCAAGGTCTTCAGTTTTATTGCGTTTCCGTAAGAGTGGAAATTAAAGGCAAATTCTTTGTTGCTTCAGCGAACACTCAAGATATTTAAACAGCATTAACTTAACTTTAGGGCGTTGGATAATTTATTCGAATACTCTGAAATGTTCTAATGAATATTACTTCTTTTTCAAATTTTGACGTTTATTCAGCAGCTATAAGCAAACTCTCGGCCAGAAGCATTGGCGACGTATGGAGCAAAATGGATGAACATGCACGATAACGTTAAAATTAGATTATCACGAAATTTGTTTGAATTAGGCTGCGCACTTTTCAAGTCAACTCTGCGTATGTTAGAAGAAACTTGTTAGCCAATATCAATCTTTTTATTGCGTTTCCGTGGGAGTGGAAATTGATGGCAATATCTTTAGCGCATAAAGGACCAGTCAAGATTTTAAAACTCCGTTACCTTAATTTTTGGCATTTGGATAAATTTTGTGAATACTCTGAAATGTTCTAATGAATATATCTACAGTTTTACATTCTCACGTTTATTCAGCAGCCATACACAAACTCTCGGCCAGAGGCATTGGGGACGTATAGAGAAAAATTGACAAGCGTCCACGATAACGTTAAAATAATGTTTACAGGAAATTTGGTTTGAATTAGTCTGGTAACATTTTAATTCACCTCTGGTTATTTTAGAGGAAACTTGCTAGCTCAATATCTATAGTTTTATTGCGTTTTCCTGATAGTGTACATGGTAGGCAATTTCTTTAGTGCTTCAGCGACCAGTCAAGATCTTCAAACAGCCTTTCATTTTGTTTTGGCATTTGGATAAATTGTGTGAATACTCTGAAATGTTCGATTGAATATTTTCACGGTTTTACATTCCGACGTTTATTCAGCAGCCATGACAACTTCTTTATTCATAAGAATGCAGTGCCAAATTATCCCCTTGCTAATTTTTACGTGATTTGTGATTCATTTTACACACCGCTCATTCCCATCCCAGTATTTCTTTTGTAAAACCGACAAAATTTGCAGTACAGTTTCATTTAAAAATGCACACACAAATTGGCGGCAAGCTGAATCGCATCTTAGAGCCCCGGAGGACTAAATACTATTTGTAGATCCTGTAAACAGCAAAATTAATTAGCTGCACTAAGTTTGAGAGAGCTTCAAATTTATACTTTTTAGTGGTTAAGGTAAGTAATTTGGTTTCGGTTTTATGGGGGTGTTCCCATACGTTCATGCGGTTTTCGATTATTCTTAATTTAATTCTTGAATAATCCTTGAATATTGAAAAGGCAATTCTCACGTAGTATTTCAGAAGAAATAAGAGCGTTCACTGCGATAGGTACCACTTTATGGCAATAGTATTTGCAAATTTAATCAAATTCGCATCGTCCTTTTTTGTCCGTGGCCATGTGCAAACTCATTTCCGTTCCCCAAGCGACAACTTGCTTTGGCCAAATTTAGTCTCAACACCAAATATGGATTTGGCAAATCATTGCTCTTGTTGATGGATTAGGAGCCCGTGAACCATAACTTAAGTAATTCCCAGCTTACCCGATTGTCACCTCTTGCGAGAATGTCAGCCTCATCAAATTTGAATGCGTGGCCGGGTCTCGTCGAATGAGCCACAACTTGAGAATTGGCATCATTTCGCCGCTCTGCTGCCGTGTTTTCGGCAATTGGCGTCTTGAGAAGCCTGCCAGTTTTTCTTACATAGTTGCTTAGCTCGCAACTGTACCTGATCCTATAAACAACTCCAGATGTTTCTTGTCGTGACAGCGGGTCTTCCGGCCTGTGTGCCGTGCGGCAGTGCGGTAAAATGATACCAATTCTCAAGTTGCGGCTCATTCGACGAGACCCGGCCGCACATTCAAATTTGATAAGGCTGACATTCTCGCAAGAGGTGACGACCGGGTGAGCTTGGAATTACTTAAGTCATGGTTCCCGGAACCCTAATCCATCAAAAGGCGCAACTATTTGTCAAATCCATATTTGGTGCTGACACTCAATGTGGCCATAGCAAGTCGCCGCTTGGGGAACGGACAGGCCACCGCATCATCCTACATTAGTACCGGAGGCCCAGGTGACCGGGCAATCATCAGGCCGGAGACCACCACGCGTGATGAAAGGTCAGCAGGCCAGAGCTCGCATGCCGTTCAACAGACCATCAACACTCAAGAAGCCAAGTACGGTTAATTGCCATTGTATGTTTGCAGTAATTACTGTATCCTACAAATCCTGCTTACTCCTATGCATATGCTACCCTATCTGCTATTGCTCTCTGACTATGTCTCTGATGACGAATCTGCGATGGATGTCGAAACACCAGGCGAATAGAAGTATTGTCGCGGCGATCGAGTCACCTACTTCTGAATTAATTCCTGGGACTCGCATGTTCGCTTATATTGGCAATTCCCGAATTGTTGGATGAGCATCCGCATGGTTTAACATATAAGGACGATATTAACCGAAGCCTCTCTCCCATGTAAGAGCATGGAGCGTCCGTCGTATCAGAATCTCTTTCTTTGAAACGAGCAAGGCGCATATGAGTGTTTTTATAGAAATATAGTCTACTTCCTAAATAGAAAAAGTTTGTTGTATAGCTTCCACTGTTTTGAGTCCTCTTTCAAATTGCATCAAAAAAAGATATCAAAAATGTTCATTTTTGTCAACGTGAAACACTGTGTTCTTTGAGCTCTAAATAATCAAAAATGAGCCAAATAAAAAACCATAAAAATGCTGCAAGTGTTTAATAAGATGAAAAACTGAAATATAACCGGGCCAAATAGAACATGCAGAGCTTTGAACACTTACAGACCATACGAACTTGTGGAATAACGCAAAATCACAAAACACCCGGTTGGTGTTTGGGCGCTTAGTATTTAGCATGACAGTTTTGGCGAGAGGTGCGCAGCCATGGCAAACATGCTTTTCGTGTCTGTTTGTAGAAATTTTTTTTAATTTCTCGCAGTGAACAGAAATTAACCTATACACTCCATATTTATTGCAGAAAGAAACGATGAATACAAGTTTTTACTATTTATAACGCGTCAGTTAAGAATCTTCCTCAACCATAATGTAAGTTATTGCTAGCGATCCTTGAAAATTTTATCCCGGGCGGAAGTTACTTGCAACCTCTGTGCGACGATATTACCATCAAAAAGGTTAGCTATGTCGCCTTAATTTCGTGTCTACGATGCTGATTCATTAATGAACAAAACGTCTGCTGGCAACTGAATTAATTATTCAGGTGTGGTTCTTAATTTATACACAGACAATATGGGAAATTTGGATTGTTTAAGTTTAACGATGATACCCATGTTAGCGTTCAGAAAGTCACGTTAGGCGAACGAACGTATTCGATTAATTCATCATCAGGCAAATACAATAATATAAGGGAGGGTAGAGTTAACAAGCATTTAAGCAATCAATCAGAAATAATTATGGAAAGATGGGGGAGATGTGCTTAGGGCCAGATTCCAGTCATAATTAGAGACCAGAGAGGGAAAGGGGGGAGGGATCCGATAATTAGTTCCTGTCGTCCCATCGTCCCTGTCTCACGTTTTTTTGGGAGGAGTGAGGACAAAAGGTGTCAGTCTCGTGACGGCGTGGGTGGCCTAGGAATGCCTGCGACGGCAGAGCCATACGGCTCACTAACCCAATCTTCTGCGCGCAGAAGGTGTTTGTACAGATACGAAAGATCCCGTGGCCGAAGACCAACTCAGCATCCGGCCACATGCCTCTTACCAGGCCGCGAAACGGCGACGAGACAGCGACAGCAAGCATCCCCAGGCCACCCACGCCATCCTCAAGCCTCCCAACAAAACGCCAGAAAGGGACGCTGAGGTGACAAGAACTAATTGCCGCACCCCTTTCCCCTTTTCTCTCTCTGGTTCTTAATTATGAGTGGCATCTGACCCCTTTGATCCCTTAAAACCTCCCCCTCTAATTACTACTGATTGGGTGCTTAAAATCATGCTAATTCTACTCTTCTTTGCAATATTGTACTTGCCTGATGATGAATTTATCGAAAACGTTCGTTCGCCTAACTTCACTTCTTGAATATGGGAAGTAATTAATCCACGTTGTCACTTACCATACTAACAGGCTAGGTACTTGGTAAAAGGCCCAGACACGTATTTCGCCGGTATTCTGCCGCTGCTTGACACAGCTGTTAGGGGTCCGGCTCATCAGTGGGTCCCCCGCTTTTCCTACCTGCTTTCTGGTTGATATACCGGTTTAGAAAGTTAAGGTTTTAAATCTCCAGAGAAATTAATTCCTGATCGCGGTATCTATCAGTATATATCACGTCTATAGGCATAGACCGAAATTGTAAGTGTTCATTTGTGTTGAAACCCTCAACCCCAATGAAATATACACCTGCTGCCACAGGACAGTCTTAATTAGTATAGATTGACGTTGTTACTTACCAAACTAACAGGCTAGGTACTTGCTAAAATGCCCAGACACGTGTTTTGCCGGTATTCTGCCGCTGCTTGACACAAATACGAGGGGTCCGGCTCATCAGTGGGTCCCCCACTTTCCCTATCTGCTTTCTGGTTGATATACCGGTTTAGAACGTTTAGCTTTTTAATATCCAGAGAAAGGTATTTCTGATTGCGGTATATATCAGTATATATAAGGTCTATAGGCGTAGACCGAAATTGTAAGTGTATATTTGTGTTGAAACCCGTCAACCCCAATGAAATATACACCTGCTGCCACAGGACAGTCTTAAGTAGTACCTACAATACACCATCTACTACCATATTCGAGTAGAATATGTGACTAGAATGCATTGTTGCTGGAAGCCCGTACTGCCTATTTGTTGAACCGTCACTTGCATGAAGAAATGCCGATCTATGCAATTCGCTATTACATTACTACTATGGGATAAAAATGGGTCTTTTGACTTCAATGAGCTTATTTTGTTTTAATTCCAGGCTGAGAAAAAGCACGTGACGATAAATAATTTCCGAAAAGTTGTAAAGCCTTTTAATGTCCCACGAAATTCTACAGCATCGAGATCAGTTTACTTCACTTTGGGACTAGAGTAAAATGGGTCAATAGTCATGCGAATTTCTCTAAGTGGAAGCAGGGTTTATGAGTATTGCTTCATGAAAATGTTGAACGGGGGTCGTCTATTCTGTTTTGAGGTCTCATTTTATAGCTCCTATTGGCGACCACATAATGATTAGTAGCTGCGAATCATTGCAATTAAAACTTACATATCACATGGGTATTCATGGGTATTTTACCAACTATTAATGATCGTTGTTGTGCCATTTAATTATCGGTAGCTAGTTAAATAATTGTTCCGGGATAAGAAAACCTACAATAAAGGGAGCAAATGGTCTTTTCGGGGCCGATGATAGGGAAACCTTTGAGCAAGTGTGTACGAAGGTGTTCCTTTCCATAATTATGAGAGATGGACGCGTGCCACACTTAGATGCTCTGAGGTTTCCAAACCGGAACGAGCACGTGAATGAGGCTTAACCTCATTCAATAAAATACTGAATGTTTCTTAACTCCGCGCAAAATAAATCACGTTTCGATGGAAGTTCTGCGTGACTCGAGGTGACATATCTTGCTAAGATGTTATCTACTGGAATCCTCGTTTTTCAGTAAGCTCAGCTATGGTACTTGTTAGAGTATGCTGGGACATCTCAAAAGTTATGGTTAATTAGACTTTGAACCTTAATGCTTTCCACACCTGCTGTTAGATGTTTCGCCGTTAGCCCATTTTCGTCTTCAGCAATAAGGGTAACGACATAGCTATTTATTCGGCCTATAACGTTTCAGATAAAAAAAACAAAATACATTTTTGCAGAAAATCCATTAATTTATAGTAGTATTTATTAAGTTACTACTTAGAATTTGACCTTATGCACGCTCGTACTTACTGGATGCTATGGCCTGGACATAAGTGAACGACAGCAATCTATAAAATAGAAGAAGTGAAAAAGAATGTATAACAATATACAGCAACTCCAGCTTATGCCGAAGGCGGCAATAACAGGTTTTCATGCAGGACCACTGATCCGAAAATTAAAGCCCGTTTTATGATGAAGCTAAGAATAAATTCAAACGCTTCATATCGGCCGGAGAGAGAAAGGTTATAGATTTTCACCTTCATTAAAGGTTCGTTCTCGCAAGTTATAGGTAATAGCAGCATCGTGCGGAACCTTTAACTGCTGGACTATATAAGTGCGACCTGAAATGACCGAGATTTGGCTGCTAGTGCCTTTTTAAAAGAAGCCACAAGCCACAAAATCAAGGTTGATGTTCGCCTAAGAACGCCAATGGCACAAAAGAGCGCAGGATCACATGTTCTAACCAAGAGAGCAGTCATCCTAACAACTTGATAGAAAATATAATTTTCCCATTTGGGAGGCAATATATTTTGTTGTTGGTCGCCATTTTTGAACATCACAGGCTGATAAGAGTCGCCCATCTCTCATTCTATGCAATTACAGGAAAACGTCCTAGTGAGCGAGTTTATCCTTCAAACGTGCACCTTTAGGGTTAGAAAACAAGGAGGCAAACAAAATTTAGGCGCAATTTCTTTTCCAGTCGGCACGCGTGCACTCCTTGTTTTCTGCGTTCCTGTATCGACTTTTCGAATTTGCGCACGTGGTTGTTTGCTGGCGTGGGCAACTTCCACTTCATAATGAATGCTAAGGAGAGGTAAAGTTTAACGGCAAATCCTCCTGATTTCGGACTGAAGGCTGCAGTTCGGCATTCCAAATGTAAATGGCGAAATCCAAGAAGGGCAACTCGCCGAAGAGTAAGGGATCCAAGGGGAAGTCGCCCAAAAGCAAGGGTTCCAAGAAAGGCAAGGGATCCAAGAGTTCGAATGGAGGGCCCCCAGTGGACGCTGCTATGCAGACAGAACCAACCTGTGTCTGCTATCTTTGCTCGCGTGAATTCAAGGACTATGCCACTGTTCAGGCTCATCTCCTACTAATGAACCATTTCCCACCGAATGACGTTATCAGCCAGCAATGTCGGGCCTGCAGAAGGGTCATTCATATAAAGTTCGTCGAGAAACATGGTTGTTGTGAACAGAAAGCCAATTTCATTCGATATATCCAACATGAGTCCGTCCTTAAACTGGGCCCACCCTACCGGTGTCTGCTCTGTCGAAGCCGACCCTTTGCTTCACGAATTGACCTCTCCGTCCACATTATTGCCTACCATCGGCCAAATCGAGATCCCGGTTGCTGTGGTCTGTGTAAGTTCACTTTCCAGGAACCACCACCGCCTCCACCGGCGAAGGTTCCAACTCCTCCAGCAGGCGCTGATGCGGCTACTATGATTAAGTACCAGAAGGAACTACAACTGGTGGAGGAGGAACGTATGTGCGCCTTCGAGAACGCGGAGATACAACCTGGTCTTTTGGCTTTAGACCAACACCTTATGGAGGATCATTCGGCGGCATATACCCTCCTGGCACGTCGAGCCCTTCTTACCAAGTTCCACTTACGAGCAGCTTATTCCTGTTGTCTCTGCGATCAGATCTTCCCGAACAATGTGGAGTTTCAGGCTCACATACTCTGTCGACATGCGGTTGATCAGCCTATCAAGTATGATCATCGCATCTGCACCATCTGTAAAGCAGCATTCATGTCAGAGAAGGCCTTTAACATACACGTGGTAACTGGCCATCTGCATCAAATAAATTACCTGGCTAATTTGTGGATCCGCCGTGAGGTTATGGTCAATGCAACTGATTGTGGCCAGACCTGTGGTACTTGCTGGCAAGTTTTTCGCAATGACTGGTACCTTCAAGCGCACATAATAGCAGCACATACGACTTCCGATCCCCAGGTATGCGGCTGGTGTCGTCAAGACTTTACGGGGTGCACTGACCCTATATTTGGCTTTGGGGCCTTCCAGCGACACGAGGCCAACCATGGACGTTACATGCAGGAGCGGGCAATTGAACTGAAACTCTGTTTTGATCCGCTGCCGGAGATACTGTCCGAGGACTTCTCCGACGAAGCGATGGCCGCAGCGTTGGAGAAGAAAGCCGAGGGAAGTAAATCACCGAAAAGCAAATCCAAAAGCAAATCCAAAGGCAAGTCAAAGGGAAAATCGAACAAGAGCAAGTCCTCTCCTAAGAAAAAGAAGAAATGATTGACAGCCAAACGCTTTGACATTGTCCTACGCTTGACCGTTTGGCGATATCTGTGCAAACACACACCGGTTTCCATTGTTTGCTATACATGACATAACCGGGAAATGTAAAGTGTACATTTCGTGCTAAAGTGTTTCGTCCACTGCTGTTTCTTGGTTTCCGACCTAAGCATTCCTTGGAGCTTATCTTGGTTGCGCTCAAAGTACTTAACTGACGCCGAATAAGAGGAATCAAAGTAAAGCCTACGTACATGGCGGTGATGATATAGTAGAAGTTGTGCTAGGTGACTCGGCCTTCAGAATATTGAACTTCTCCAGTCCCCGCAGTGAAAAAGGGTTTAATCTCCAGGCTGATTTATAGAATCACAGAAAATTTAGATTAAATACTAATTTGGCTGCTAAATTATGATAGCGCTAAGAGGTCGAACATGTGCATGTAGATAGAAAACGCACACATGTTAATGACAGGCTCTGTTATTAGTGAAATTTATTAAGCAGTGAGTGAAAGCAGGTACGATGCTTCGTTATCAATCAAATTTTGTTTAAATTTGGCGACGCGAAATGTGTACATATCCACCATCGGTTGAGTCAAGTGTGAAAGTGAAGCATGGAATTTTCCCAAACTCACACATTATTTCCTTAAGTGCCTTAATGCTGAATTATTGGGATACTAAGAACTGTTGCAAACGGTTAAAATGAATGATACCTCTGCTTTAGAGAATCTCTAAACTAGACCGAATAACAGAACTATTTATTTGAGTGAGCCCATAATGCTCACCAGCTAAGGCAGAACGAATGTCGACAACTTTGAGATTTAAAATGAAGAAAAGCAGTACAAATTGTTGGGATATGTTAAATATAATTTCCTTTGACTTAGTATATGCTTGACGATATACAAACTGACAATTCAACCATCATTTTTGACGAGGTCCATCCTGCACTCCACAGCCTTTGGGAGCCATATCTTAAACTTTGACAGGATTATGAAAGAGCAGGATTTTTCTGTAAACATTTGAGCACAAAGCAACGTTTGGACCTCACCCGGTAAAAAGGTATGTAACGGGGTAGCACATGCCATCAAAAATCACAAAAAGGATATTTCTTTGAGAATTATTGCATACTTCGTCATTGACGCAACTTATAATTAGGCGTACTTCTCATGGAAGTTTCCCAGAATTTCAGACATACGAAAGCAGAATGTATAATTATCTTGTAACTTCACAATAGCTAAAAGAGCTAGCTCCCACGCAGATGAAAAATTGTTTAGGACAAAAAATGTATCTTAATATCGTTCGACGTATACTAGATACGAAAGGAAGGCCAAACGTTAAAAATTAGGGGCCTGCGTTCTTTCACTGAAGTTAAAAAGAGCGAACACCAAATAATTTTAGTTCCTAGTTGCAGCCAGTGATCAACCATATTGAATGTTAACCAAAATTTTAAAATACACATTAGATTAGAAATTGACGGTTAAGAGTAATTGGAGTGACCGTAACCTTACAATATAAATTCAAGGCAACTCAGGTGCGTGAGAATGTCGACTTTGCCCTGATGTGCCCTTGACCTCCAGAAAATATCACGCTGAATAAAGATGACTACCGAAGAAATATGTATTTCTATAGATTGTCGATGCTCTTATCAATTAAACTTTAGTTCATAAAAAACATAGGCGGAAACGCTTCCTCTTGTAGATGCTTGAACGAAAATGAAGTGTCAATAGAAGCGAATATTCAAGTTACAGGAAACAGTTCAGAAGACGAAGATGCGAACAGAGGAACAAGAGTTTTATTTGCCTGACGTTTCGGATTCCGTCGGGAATCCTTAGTCATAGGTTATGGTAAATAAGTCTGACAAATGCGCAGATAAGGGGTGATACATGCACAGATCGCACGGTATTTATGGTTCGTAGCGGTCACCCGCCTGCCTACTATAATTGTCAGTTCTTGAGGTCTTAATTGGTGCGCTGATGGCTCATCAATTTCCCCAGCGTTCTTGTCCGCTTCAGCTATGGGTTTGAGTTGTTGTTGCACCCAGTTCTTCCCACGTGACTACTTCTGTCGCTCAGGAAATTACTCAGTACACCATATTCGAATGCCAAATCATTGCACTTTTTGATTGACTGGGGGCCTGAAAACCATGACTCGAGCAGCTCGCGGCTCACGCGGTTGTCTCTTCTTGCGAGAATTTCGGCCTCGTCAAACTTGAAAATGGCCGGGTCCCGTTGAGTGAGCTGCAACCTGGGAGTTTGCGTCTTTCTTCCTCACCGCCGCTGCATGCTCGGCCATTCGCATCCGGAGTAATCTCCCGGTTTCTCCGACGTAGTTTCTTTGTCCACAACTACACCAGATCCGGTAAACGATTCCAGCCGTTTCCTGTCGTGGCAGTGGGTCTTTCGGCCTCATTACCCGGTGTCTGATGGTTGATTCGTGGCTGTGTGCAACTCCAACTCTAAGTGGGGCGAGAAGACGGCGGAACGCTTCCGAAACATTATTTACGTACGGAAGGGCCTGCCAAACGTTTGGACCAGTTAGACGTGGCTTCTTCTCTCGTTTGCGTATGCATTGGTCGACAAATTTGCTCTCAGTACCCGTCGAACATATTGTAATTCAGCAACCTTGTCTTCCGCTTCGCTGCAAAGCTTCTTGACGCGCCGGAAGAGCGCTCTAACGCTGCTGCGTTTGTGACTGATTGGGTGGTTTTTGTTGTTGTTCAGGAATTGTATAGTGTTGGTTGCTTTCCTGAACACTTAAGTTTTGAGGCCACCATCGGCTTTGGGGCAAGCGAGCACACGCAGAAAGGCCAGTTGGTCGTTTTCTACTTCTTTCAACGTGAATTGAATGTCCGGGAAGACGGTGTTTTGACTTTCCTTGAATGTCAGCACCTGATCCCGTTCAATTACGACGAAGGTGTCGCCCACATACCGAGCCCAGAGTTTCGGTCTGTGGTGTTGGGAAACCAGCGACTCCAGCCGTTGCAGGACCGCCCCTGCTATGAGTCCGGAAATGGGCGAACCCATAGGCGTGCCCTTCACCTGCTCCTAGATAGTTCTGTTGAAGGTAAAGTACGTCTTCAGGCAGAACTTTAGGAGCTGGAGGATTTGGGCGTGCCCAAGGTGACTCTCAGTTTCAGTGTTTTTCTCTCGTAGGAGTATTTGGATAGTCTCAACTGCCAGGTCCTGTGAAATAGAAGTTAAAAGGGACGTGA
>JAYGXS010000006.1:14816699-14874737 GCA_036362985.1 Ligula intestinalis | reverse complement strand
AGTCTCAACTGCCAGGTCCTGTGAAATAGAAGTTAAAAGGGACGTGACATCCAAGGAAACCATGATATCATTTGGCTGGAGGCTTTTACCTTTAAGTTTCTCCAAGAATTGTGTTGACGACCTGACTGTTGTGTCTGAATCAGCGGTCAAGAATTTGAGCCATCGGAACAGCCACTTCGCCAGTCCGTAGGTTGCAGTTCCTTTGAGAGATACGATTGGCCAGAGGGGTGCACCTTCTTGATGCACATTGGGGAGACCATAGAAGCGGGGCAGGGCCGTTTCTTGCGCTCTTGCCATGCGTCGGTCGATTGGCGATATCGCACCTGAGTTCTCCATTGCCAACAGGTTGGTAAAGTGACATAGAGTAGCTGGAGGGGTAGATTAGTGATAGGTGACGTAGTTAGTGCCAACCACATTCTTCAGCTTCATCATGGGTCAAGAAGACAAGCTTGGATCCGGCATTGGCCGCGTTCTCGAAGGCAAGCCAGAAAACACGACTAAATTAGTGTTACCTGTCAGTAGAATTTGTGCGGGTACTACCCCACTATCTACCCTCACTCACCTTCAGTAGGTGTCAACAACCTGCTTAATAAGGCCGAGACGGATACGGCTACTCATATTTCTACTACTACTGGCTAGCAATATAGCTGCGCGTTAGTAGTACTGGTACTAACACTGACGCCACCACTTGTCAGAGCTGACGCATATTAAAGCCAACACTGGAGGCTTACACTATTCCGAATAAGTTTAGGGCCCTGAGCACAGCAAAGCTTGCCTTGCTTTCCAGCCTCTCAAATCTATCCATCAGGCTTTTTCCGCTTTTATTAGATTCAAACTATGATACTGCTGCTAGAAGTGCTTGCCTTTGCTTAAATGCTAATCCTAGTAATAATGCACACCACTGCCAGTAAATAGTAGACTATAATACGGCATGTGTGTGTTTTTTAAGAAGTCAGCAACCAGTATGCACTCCCAACATGTATGAGGTAAAGTAATTAGCTTGTGGGTTAAATAAAGCGTTATTTAATAAAAGCACAAATCCTACCATGCCTTGGACTAAACAGAACGTCTACTCATATCCTCTCGATCCTAGCAAGGATTGTGAATTTGGGTTTATGCCATATCGAGTAACAACACGCGCAATTGTCAAGACAACTCACCATTTAAAACGCTAGGTTCTAAGGTACAGATGGAACAGAGGCCATAAAAAGCAGTTTAACCAGGGCGAATGATAAAGATGAGCTAGATATTTTCAGGAAAACCTAGTCAACGAACTCGCATCAAAAAAGACGACTGCATTTACAGAATGACGTTTTTTAACTAAATTTCATTATTATCAGTAAAGAGACATCGTTCCGTCAACATCAAGGGCAGAAAAGTTACCAACAATGATTGCATTAAACCAATTTGATATCACCTCATCGACGGGCGTTTTTCTCAAGGACACGGGGCATGATGTAGGCTGCTTATGCCAATGGTTTTTTTAGGAAGCTGGAAAGTACATAAATACAGAAAATTTGAAATGCATTCTTTATGAGTAGAAGCGCAGTTTAGTACGCTATTTTCCGCAGGGCATTTGTCCTTCTGATAAGCAGCTCTGCCCTATTAATTCTTAGCGAAAGTAGATAATTCAATTTCCGGAGGAAAAAGACGTGATCTAGGGGGAAAAAGTTAATGGAACTAACCTATTTCCGTTTTCATATTAGGGTTGCTGACGACGTTTGCCATGTAATATTTATCACTCAAGAACTCTCTAAAATTCAGATTCTCCAGTTAGCCCAACCTTTAGAAGTGTTTTGATCGTTTAATCGTTTCCTAGAGTTTTCAGTTCCCGTTAAACTTGCATTTGCAAGTTTATTACTTTCAGGACAAATGCCTGCTCAAAAAAGGTACATCAAACTCGACCCCAAATCGCGCGGTTTGTCGTTTTAGGAGAACGATGGCAGAAAGTCGAGACTCCTTTGTTTTAGCGCAATACTTCGTTCGAAACAATATGCCTAATCCGATTTTTAGTTACCGAATCAGTATCTTAGAGCTGTCACATCTGGTAGTTAGAGGTGTTCACCAGCAAAATACGCATTCAGCGTGATAGTCCAACACTGTGGCTTCTGATCTTTTCCTTATTGTGAAACGTTACTAAATAAACAGGGCGGGATCTATTCATTAAAAAATTCAGTAATTAAAAACTAAGGTCTTGCAGATATGGCAAGTATGCACCCGGAGGACTAAAGAAGAGGCTAAAAAAGTTTTAAAAATATAAGCGCGATGTGCGCACATGGTTTCCTTATAAAAACGTTTTGCCAACACTGTGTGACACTCCCAATTTATCTCAACTACCTAATAGAATACCAGTCCATAGGTTTTACCAGCTGGCACATAGTGCCAAAATGTAAATAATAAAGACGCATTATGGGTGAAGGCAAAGGGGAATTTTAATGGCCTCCTCCGGTCTACTTTGCGTCATTAGCCAACAAGCCAAATAGTTGAGCATCCGGACTAGTTGAATCTTGAGTAAGTAAACTTAAGAATTTAGCTTTATATATGGAACTAGCTCTGTCGCCTGCGAGCGAACATATTTGCTGTCCCAAGGGAATTGCGTTCCTTGGTTTATCATAATTGCGGGACACAAAAGGGCATGCTAAATTAGCTGACCTCAAAATCCAAAACCAAAAAAGCTGGTATCATTTGAAACACTCAGGAATATAAGGTAGATTTAATTAGAATATTACCTTTCTTTGCCAAATATAGTTATACCAAAACACTTCTTCGACGGTCTGAAAAAGAAACAAGTAGTGTTGGATCTACGTAATCACTAAATGGGTTTGTCCTCTTTTCATACAAGCTCTTATCAAAGATGATGCAGGTGCAAATGTAACAAATTCCTGTGAGTAACCTAAAGCATACAATGATTTAATCGTGCTTTTTGCTCAAGATACACCATTTGGATGACAGACTGACCATCGTTGCAGACGATCTTCACCTGTGTGCACCATCTTATCTTGGGCATAGAGACGGTGCCTTGCGCAAAAATTGATTTTTAAGGGATAATAGACTTGCGCTGCGTCTACCATAATTTGCCCTTCCACCCATGGTGCCTCAGTATCATGACCAAATCAATAAAACCTAAAGTACTAGAGGATACGAGTGACTATCACGGCGCGAACCTACACATTGGCGTGCCATCACATACCCGGTCTACGCACAGATTACGAACATTCCTCAACTAGCAAACGAGCTACTTTTCGAACGGCCGTTCGTACCTCGAGATGTCTCTAATTCGTTATGCAATATCACTGTGCGTAGCACTATTATGTACGCAAATTTATGTCCCTAGCCTATATCCTAGCCACCTCGTGGTGGAGGCTCGAATAAGAGCTCTAATGGCAAAATGGACGGACGAGTGGGTTCTCTAACAGATCGGTGTACGCATATCTGCTGCTGTATATCCCCGATCTAATGCTGGTAAGACTGTGAACTAAAGGCTGAATTGTCGGGACGTTCGCCTCTGACCGGAGAGACCCGCGTTCAAAACTCCAGTATGGCAGCAAGTTCAGCGGCAGCACTGGAGTTGGTATCACTAGCTGATGACGGCAAATGCGCCAGAAAGGGCCTTCCTAGTGTCCCAAATCTTTGCTGGTAATGTCCTTCTGCCTATATCCTAGCCGCCTCGCGGTGGAGGCTCGATTGAGAGCTCTAATAGCAACATGGGCGGACGAGTGGGTCCTCTAGCAGATCGGTGTACACATATCTGCTACTATATACACATGTATATATTGCCGATATAAGCAAATATGCGAGTCCCCGGCCATAAATGAGAATAAAGACTGATCTCAGGAACCATAATTGTAATTTCCTGACGTTTCAAAAACAGACAAGTTTCCGTCGTCAGAGGTCACTTTCGTACCGCGCCCCCATGTTCCCTGGACTGATAACAGCCGCAACCGGACGACGAACAAACACCCGAAGGGCAGCTGTTACCTGTCACTAACCGCCCGGGGCCCTAACTGCCACAATCCCCCTCCCTCAAAATTCACAACCCCCATTAACTCTGTTTGTCACCTACCTATAAGTATTGTGAGGCGCGGTGCGAAACTTACATCCGACGAAGGAAACTTGTCTGTTTTTGAAACGTCAGGAAATTACAATTACGGTTACCAAGATTGCTCTTTCTTCTCATATATGTATCTATATTTTCTTATCCCTCGACCTACCAGTAAAACAGTCATGCATACATTCGCTTCGTTCGTATGTCTGAACGTTCGTAAATAGAGGAGGGTCTGTACGACGATTTTCCACATCGAAAACGGTTGAAGTTTGTTCGGATTCCAACTGGGAAGGTGCGTCATAGAAACTTCATTAAAAAGGAGCGGCTGCTTCCCGACTCCCGTTCCACACGCCGGGTCGATGGCAAGGTCTGCTTTGATTTTTCAGCTGACAACCTCCCAAACGACTGCCTTTAGCGCATCGTAGCAGTCTCATGCTCGTGAGATTGTTTTTTACTAAGAAAATTCGCTTGTAGTCGATCTCACGCTCTTTTTTCCGTTTTCACTTACAAACCAACTGTCGGAGCCTGTAAACTAATGTTAGGACTGAGAAGGGTAGCTAAAAACTAAATACTGCCCAGTTCCACATGCCACACACATGATTTGACCTCCCACACAAAGCAACAGGAGTCTACGCAAAGAGGGGTGGACATCTCAGATCTTACAGGTAGCCTAGAGAGAAAAAACAGACTTTCCATTTACGTGAGCGGTGCTTCAGTTGTGCCTGCGAGGTGCGAGGCCGGACCTGTAAGAATGTGGTTTTTACTGCCACCGCTTAGCGCAGGCTTTTATGGCGGCGAGTGTGACTATGTTGGCTAATGTGATGGTTGCATTTGAGAAGGAACTGCGCACAATTAAGACGATTACGACGGATGTATAGTCGTGCTTTCAGAACTGTTTTGCAAGAATCTGTAGGATGAATTTGCAAGCGGCCGAAAAAGCGGTTGCACGATGTTCATATCCCGTGGTGGCGCTGACAGGATAACTTGGGGGCAGCAGAAGCAGTTGTAGTTATGATGCTATCAGTGCTAGACACCCTAGAGGCTGAGAAGTCGGTAGTGTTAGAACTGGAAAGATTTTCTGACGTGCAAGGTGTGTTTGTGATAAACATAATGTGATGAATTCCGAGGGCGTTGATGCGCATGTTACCAAATAGGTCAATGTGGTCAGTGAATGTAGGCGGTCAGTGCAGATAGTTAAGGCAGCTGCGGTGAGTATGTGTCAGGGCTCCTGACACTCGCCCACCGGCCACAGCCCGTGGATTTTACGTGTAACTAACAAGGCATGAGATAACTGTGCAATGGTAATGAGGAAAGGCTGGAATAGAATCTACATTGCTGCTGGTGGGCGTGATGTTGGTGGGGGTAATTGCTGGAGCAGTGGCAGGGTGTAGGCATGCCATCGTGGAGGATGTGACAGGGGAGATGGTAGGTGACGCTGATCGACATGGAAGAGGCTAACTCTTGGTGTTGTGGATTGACGGCACCTTAGACTTGCGAACTACTCTTTTGGTTTTGGTAGCCGCGGTCCGGCTGGCTACGTAAATTACCACTAAAGTCTTAATCGCGCTTCTCCAAGTCAGCTGGTCTTGGTCAAGGTTCTTTTTAGGTCTCGGGTTGATTTGTAGGTTTGTGGAAGATTTCAAGTTTTCCTTTAGCGTCTTTTCGTCCACCTTGTCAATGATAACCGACATAGGCGTTGCCGTAGCTCAGTTTCTTGGTTAGACGCTCATTATCTTCTCCGACGAGACGGTCGCTCCCATCCTTTCGAATCAGTTTCAGAAAGAGGTGAATGCTGATGATGCCGATCCGTCCCACGACTTTCGTGTTCAGGATCCTGTCCTTCTATGCCCGGAAATAGTTGAGATGGAAATAATATAATTTTCTTGCTTGTTTCTAATAGACGGTCCAGTACGTTATTCTAAATAGCAGTTCCGTATAAGGATAGTTTTTTTAATCTTGAGCTTGGTGTTAAGATGTAAATCAAGACGATTCCACAGTGAAGCCTGCGGTCAAGCCTAAGGCCTAGCTGGGCTTCTTCGTGTTCAGTTTTAATTCTGCGTGAGAATTTTCCACCTAAGTACGCAAATGTATCTCATGTGTAATTTGGGAGCCGTTCAAAATGTACAACACTCGTTGAAGGCAGAACCGGCGTTCTATTCTTGCACTTGCTCAACCCGAATTTGGTATACTCAATGGCGAATAGAGTCACATTCTGTTGCATATACTCTCATGTTGCGGTGTTGTAAGTGCAAGCCTCTTCCAAGAGAAGGTCATGGACAGAATTTGTGAATTAGCATGATAGGTCCTTCATGCACCGGCTACTGTGGAGATTACCGACGGTCTATTAGCCAATGCAGATTCGAGGAGCTCATCAGAGTAGGCGTCCATCAGTAAGACAGAAGACATTAGATTGAAGAGGATGAGATCCGGGTCGTAGCCCTGCTTCACACTATTTATCACCGCCAACGCTTCTGATATTTTCCCATGTTCCGTGACGCGCGCCGCCATCCGGATGTGAAGCCAACGCAGCACATGAATGCTTTTCCATCTTCCATCGCAATTTACCGTGATAAATGTTCTCGTCTGATCCATGTAGGTGATGCGGGTGAGGACTGCACCTCCTGGCACTTTTCCTGGCCGTCTGTGAATATCATGACCATGATGCCACGAAGTCGTTAAAATCGAAATTGCCTTTCCGGATGAAGTTTAAGTTCATTGTTGAGCAGACTGCACGCGAAGATGTCTTCAAGCATGTCGAGTAGATAGATTCCTCAGTGATTACCATAATCTTGTCCATCCCTCTCGGTTTTTACAAATTGATTTTTTCGCGACCTTGACCTAGGGGCTCTCACTGGGGCCGAACCCCGAGCAACTTTCTAACACCCTTTAGCTTTTTAGAGACCAAAATTGTGGCTGGCATTGCGCAAGTAACGCCATAGTGTCTCAATGGTGGTTCTTTTTGTCCCATGCCAGTAGCTTTTCCAATCGCCGGGCAAAAATGACGGCTGGAATCGTTACAGTTAGCAGAAGAATGTTCAAATTACCTGATGGCCGCATGCATTTTTTCACCTGTGTGAGTGACGTCTCAGCCTCGATTCGGAGACTAAGAGGCCCTGCTCCGTTCAGTCATCAGCGTCACAGACCTCTTTGGTCATCAACACGTACTTTCGATCGTACATAGTGGCATGAACGTAGTCCAATAAGTGCGTCACACCACTCTGCCTTTCAGCAACCGCTCTATTAGAAAGTTTAGTTGCCACGCAACCTTTTTCAGGTAAGCCTGTTCACAGAATCGGGTATTGCTGAGAGTAGAGCTGTCCTTTTTTAAACACACCAGTACTCGAGCAACTACCACTGTTCTCTCTTCCAGTCGACTGCTCCTCGCATTGCATTAATGAACACACACACACATTGCAGCCTGTCACAGTGATCAGAGCGGAGGGGATGCTGTTATCCTTTGGTGCGTTATGATCACGAGTTTGTCATCTACGAGCCAGGCTATAGCTGCGGATGACACGAATTCCCAGCTCTTGTTTAGAGCACCGTATGTAGCTTCTTCCTCGCAAAAATGTGGACAGTAATATCCCTAAATATAGGAGCTAACGTGTCCCGGACGGCTACAAAATCCACTGTGGGCAATGACTTTGATTAAACTGGGTTGTCTGCAGGATAGCCTTTCACCATGTCTGTAATAAGCTTTGGTCAAGGAGCAGCGTTATGAAGAGGAACGGAATTATCGGGTGTGGGGACATGTGCAACACCTGATACCCTTATCAGATTTAGACTGCCGGTCGAAGTAATTATTGCGGTACGACTTAGCCTGAGCCGCATACGCGATTGCGAGTCACCCCCCTGAAAGGCTTTTTAAAGTTGGTGGTGGGAAGGGCTAGGGGAAAGGGGGCCAAATTACCGGGCAGGTAGGGATATATACACGGCACCGGATACCCCCACCTGGTTTGGCTCGCCTGTCGAGGCGGTTACCGAGGTGTGACCGCTAAGCAGTAGCTAGACTAGAGTAGCCGCGGATGAGAGTTGGATGGTAGATAAGGTGCATGGGTAGTAGTCACTATATGCACCAGGCCCACAATGCGATCTGATAAAACCTACAAGGTGGAGGAACCCCTAACTACACTAATATTTGAAACAGAAATTTAAAAAATTAGGTTTAGCTTAAATGTCCAGCCTATCTTTCAGATGTCTGCATTAGTTACCAATATGCTTTTTCGTGTGACTTTCTGCATGTGCATGCCAAAATATACAGGTGACAAGTCGCCAGCGTTTTAGTTGTAAAGAAAACCGAGAAAAGTAAAAGACTGTTGCACTCGTTGTTCCCGCTTTCAGATCAGATTATGTCGTTCATTAAATGCAACATTCAGGAGGAGAAGTGATAGCTAAATAAGCCTGTCAGACAAAGCACTACACGCATGTGGGCTCATAATAGGAGAGGTATAACAATAACAGAGCATAACGCGATGCACTTAGCACTCTAACAGACCTAAGACATGGGAAGAAAACGTATTGCAGAAGGACTTACTGCCTATATTGCGTTAAAATACACTTTTATAGCACTGAGAGAACCACGAAATAGCAACGAAAACATCACGGATATTTACTTTAAAGTTATTTGTGAAAAATAAGTTGAATAATTGTGGTTCTCGATTTTACTGTCTTACTTAGGAAAATGTAAGCACATTACTACATTTTACCAAGCATTATGAATACGTTCTTTTCTTTTGCGTAACATGCTGCCTTGGTATTATGTTGGGGCATTCCTAAGATATTCGAAGAGAGAAAGTATTGCCTGCAACATATTTTATAAGATTCAGGGCAACTCTCATTTAGCCTGCACTTTCGCTAATAGGAAAATACATTTCCGTTAAACACAAACTAAATTAAAAAATGGACATAAATTACATGTATGTTGCCTGTTTGCATCTTTACTTTACTTTCGTTTTAAACCAATCAACAAAACTGCAAACATTTAACAGGTCTTTTGCTGTGTCTCTTTACATTTCAAAAGTTTAATGAACAGGTTATTTGCTTTTTCCAGGGAAATGTAGCGCGCATGGAAGATTGGGCTTTTCCAGGTACTACAAGTCACTAAACAGGACTCTTACATCGACATTTAAGTACGACCATTAGCTTTATAGCAAGCATACAAACAGAAAGTACAAATATGTGCGAACGATTATCCAGAAGCGGAAATAAATGGGGGGATCGTAGGGAGTTTTAGATGTGCGTTGTATAAGCATACTTAAACTGACGTATTACAGTTATCAATGAAAGGCGAGCCTTTCATGGGACAGTCATAATTGACAGTTAGTTTTTTCCACTTCAGAAAAACCCTGTTTTCTCTTTAAGACTTATTTGGCTGTCGTAAATGGATACCTAAATAAGAGTTATATAAGCAAGTAAAGTAAAAGACAGAAATTCTGGAAGTGGGCTAATTTCCCGCATATACAGACGTGAGTAAATGAGCGTTCATCAATTTTACGTGTAAACTTCAGATGATTAATTGTTATCCATGTATGGCGTCTCGGATTGGGGTATAATGAGCCAATAACGACCATTCGGTCAGAAAGTGATAATACGTATTCCTGCATTTGTAGCTCAACTGTTTTATCATCAGATGATGGGCGTTATGCGAATGGCATTTGGGCTGAACGTACCAAAAATTACAAAAGAGGTGAGGTGTACTTGATACCGAAACGTGCACCACACCCTTGGTAATGCTTCGCAGAGGGACGCTTTTCGGTCTTCTAATTTCAACGTTGAGAAAATCGTTTGTGCAGGTTTCGTGAGGTTTCGTTCGCAGCAAAAGGAGCTGACTATCATTGGCACGTGCAGCTGAGTCATAGATTATCAGTGGAAAATGCCTACCATCACAAAATTCTCTCAAAGAACTTAGTGGCTTTAACTTCGCAAGGCTAATTGAATTAAGAAAGGTGGTATTATCACCAACACATTTTCGAAAGTTATTCCTATATGGGTACAACTTTTTAACAAAATGATAACGCAACAGCCAGCCCAGTTAAAAGGTGCGGAACTCCGTGTACACAAATAAGAAAGCGTTAGTATGACAAAAGAAAATGAGTGTCGCAGATTTTCGTGAGAAAAAATAAAAAAAGGTGAAAAACTGAGGTTAGGGTAATCAAATATTCAGAAAACAAAAAAGGGCTGATATGCATCGAAATTAGGGCAACAGTGGGTTGCATGACTAGCTACAGCGGCAGATACACGTACACCGAGCTGTCAGAGGACACGCTCGTCCATCCATGGTGCCATTGGAGCTCCCGCTCGAGCCTACACCGGAAGGCGGCTAGATATGCTTATGAGTGGAAACACACCTGTAATGCTGATTACACTGCAATAAAATTTTGGATAGTGCGGAAGTTCAACCATCATATCCGACCATGTTCACCGCGAGCTTCTGCAGGCTGAGCGCAAAAGTGATAATGTGCGCGTTTATGTAAGTAATATTATGCACACAGTGTTATAGTCTGATATGCTCTGACCGGACAGATGGCTGGCGTGACTTGAGCCTCCACCTATGTGAGCCACCCTCCTCGACATTGGTTATTGGAGTGCAACCCGAATAACGTCTGCCTTGTCCTGATTCAGTCCCCGCGTTGGCCCAGCGCATGTACGGTGCGGCCTGGTTGAGGGACAGTTTGACGATAACTCTGACCTGTGTTGTCCAAACACCATCTGCACCGAAATTCCTTTGGCTTTACCAGTAGTGGATGAAGACTGCAAACCACCCACTTTGTTAAAAATATGCAATATTTTCTTAAAAGTAGCAATCCGGCAATAAACGCCAATGGGCATATTTGTTTATGGCCTAGGTGCCAGTCACGTATTCAATGCGCAACATCCTGTATCTCGACCGGAATCTGCGCGCAGATGTAAAAAAGAACAGTAACCAAATAAACGGCACGCACTTAAAGTATCCCTTGAATGTTCTCTCCACTCAAAAGCACACAACGCACGTAAAAATGTGACCGGTTAGAGTTCCCTTTTAAGAGGGAGATTTGCAGCCTACCTGGGAAAATCTCAGTCTACCCACTTCCTTGCGATCTGAGCTGCACCTCACCTCTTATGCAAGCAGTCGTGTATGATGAGTTATCACCCAATTCCAATAACAAGTTCTTTTCACGTAATCATGGTCAGTCTCATTTGCTCACTTACACTGCTTATTTTATTGAACAGATTAGGCAAACATTATGATATCACATCACACGAATATAAGTTGGCCTTTCAGAGTTACGGATTAGCCGGAACACACCTGCATGAGCATAGGCTGGCTGTTAGTTCTGTTGTACAGAAAAAAATAGTGATCCAACACCTCACATATTAAATTTCGCATTCCTTAACATCATCTTCCACTGGACAAGATGAAGACTTGAAAAGTTGAAACAGATGTCATCAAGTAACTCTGCTGACACTGTTTCCAACCTAACCTCGATCGCTTTAAACACTGCAACGCTCAGCGTGTGCCGTATTTATGTGATACAGGTATTGCGCAAATAAAGACCTAGTAAAATTACTAGTTTCAATATGTTCAGTCCGCGTAGCAGTTGACAGTCGTCTGATTATCAGTTAGATATGGGAATAAAGAAAGCGGAAAATGTTGCAAAAAGAAAAATTCGCAATCAGTGGGACAATACGTGTATTGGTCTGACCTTTCGGACTCGTACTGGAGGCCATCACCGGAGAAAATAAGACTACAGCCAGAATGGGCATGTTTTTTCTAAGTTTAGATACCAGCAACTAGGGAGTGGGGGAGGAGGTCGCATTCTCGAGAATTAAAAATGGATCGTCTGTATTTCTTCATGTCTGTCTAAATTTTTACCATTTGCTCTGTCATCAGTATCCCGGTTCATCACGGGACACACCTTGGCATACGGCGTAGCTTCCACCAAATATAACGTATAGCGACAGTTTTTCTCCTTAAATCTCTCAAATGGCATTCAAACCCCTAGACTTCTTAACAATGCCTAAGGAGTTTTTTCACTGTCGGCCCTCAAAATTCTGGCAACGCCACTGTTCTGAAATGTTCTGCAGATCCAATGCATTGAAAAAACTGTACCAATAGGGAGTTCAAAGGTATTTACCTATATTTTCCTCAATAAAAACCTGACCTGACCTGACCACACTCACACAGAATATTTAACTGTATTAGCAAGCCTTCATGCATCTAAACTTTGTTATTGCATTTTTGTCGCCTAAAACTATATGCCTGTGTGATGTAGAGACCTCGGTTAACGAAAAAAATAAATGTAAAGGCCTGATGAGACCTATCGAAAACAAACGTATGTTCCCCAATTCATCTTCTGAAAAAAATAACAGATTGACTTGATCGATCTCTTTTCCTCTTTAATGCAGTTATTTATATCTGACTTTAAAAGTACACGAATCTCCAAATGAACGCTAGCTATGTCTTGCTTATGGCAAATGGTTCAGGTTAAGAAAACACAAGTCAGAATGGTGTGAGTGAAAGCATTCGATGAGTGCACTTACCGTTAACAGAACATGTAAACACCGAACAGGAGAGTCGCGTTGAGCTGAGCTTTAATGCTCCTGCAATTGCGCATCTTCAGTCGCCACTGTCGCTACTCTGCACATGGTTGGCTATCTGTGCGCATTTGAGCAATTGTTTTGATTTTCTCAGAGCCCGCGTCAGAATGCTACTTGCTAGGTCATTCGCCAGATGGTATGAATACTTAAGCCATGTGAATCAAACACAAGCCGAGCTTTTGATGGAAAAACCCTCCCATATCCTGGCGGAAAACTGAAACTCCAAGTTACAAGGGCACACAAAGCGAGAGCTGCTGATGTCTTAGTTTCCGGAAGCGACAGCATACTCAACGCCATTCCTAGCGTGGGCTCTGACAAAATAAAAACGATTTCTCAAATGCGCATATATGGTCTTGAATAAGCTAGGTGATTTTAAGCAGGAAAGCGATCTTGTGAAGATTGAAAATGCGTACTTTAAGGAGAACAAAAGCTAGACCCAAAACGACTGCTTCGTTCTTTGTTCAAATGTCTGGTTTTAGCTCACGCCACTCTGCCTTCTAAGTACTTTACCCAACGATTGGCCGTAAGCAAGGCATTGCGAGCCTTAATTTAAAGATATATGTGCGTTAAAAATCAGATAGCATATACTGTCTTAAAGGAGAATAGGAATCGATCAAGTGCATTAGTTATTTTTTTTGTTAGCGGAGATTTCTACATCACAAAGGCATACAAAAAGGTTAAGCGCACACAAACTTGCGACCCAACTCACGTGGCAGATGATAGCAGCTACCTTGGGTGACAATTTGCAAAAGGCACGAGATGTGTTGTGTGATTAAATGGGAATGGCGATGGCAGAAACTAGTCATATGATAGGGAGTAACGCAGTACATCTATCTTTTGTCTCGGAAATGGTATGTTTATTTGCCTGGCTGTCTGTCTTCCTTGTTTTCATGATAATCGGAGCCGTCACGCATATGCGGTCCCAGCTTTTGCTTAGTGTGTATTCGCTTAATGTGCTATTGTTATGGTTGTCAAGTTGCTTTACATAATATTTATTGTACTTTTACCAGCAAGAGAGACCAAAGACAGGATGAAGATGGCATAAACATCACTTATTAGTATTGGATGATAACCCATCATTGAAGACTGTCTACATACAAGGAGAGTTCGTGTCTTACGGTTTAAAATTGCGGAGAAAGTAGTTAATGTAGTGCACCCCATATACCCCTAGTCCCAATATTTTTTCCTACGGAAACGGTGCCTATGTAGCTTCGGGAGGTAGGGAAATAGGAAAGACAATGAAGGAAATTTGTAGAAGTTGATTACCGTGACCGTTGGGAATAAGTTGTTTCACATGCAACTTGAAGGTATGCGCGGCGCTTAGCGCCACGAACTATACTAATCTAATTTCAGAACGGTAAGTTGGACCTCAGGTAAGTCGAAGTAGACGACCTCCTAACGGTCATTTCTATTTTTTCAGGAATTTCGAAAAACCTGTATTTTGATAATTGGGTTTTCCGCAATACGTTAAAGGATGATGCAGAGTAGGTAAATCTGCAGATACACATCAGCAAAATTTATAAGTACAGCAGGACAAAGATACATATTGCAGTTATTAAGGTATATTCCACTGCTTATCGTAATTCCACATCCATAAAATCACTATAACCACCGTTTCCAGGCACTGACAACATAAGAACCGTTGCTCAAATGTGCATAGATGATCGCTAGAAGGGTAGGCGATTTTAAGCAGGGTGGTGATCCTGTGAAGATTAAAAATGCGTATTTGTAGGAGATCAAAAGCTAGGACCAACACGAATGCCTCGTTCTTTGTTCAAATGTCTGGTTTAAGCTCACGCCATTCTGCCTTCCAAGTACTTTACCCAACAATATACCGTAGGCAAGCCATTGCGAGCGTTAATTTAGAGCTTAATGTCCGTTTAAAATCAAATACCAAATACTGGCTTTAAGAGGAATAGAAAGCGATCAAGTGCATCAGTTGTTTTTTTCTCGTTAAACGAGGTTTCTACATCGCACTGGCATATATTGTTAGAGAAAAAAAGCAGAAACAAATTAAGCGCGCACAGGCTTCCTAATGCAGTTCACTATTCTGTGTGAGTGCGATCGAATTGCGTGACGCTTGACGGGAGCTACGTGGCATGCCAATTTACAGTAGCCACGAAGTGCGCCGTATGATCAGCCAGGATGCTGGTGACAGAAAATAGTCAAAAGTTAGACAGAAAAGAAGCAATGCATAAGATCAAGCTCTAATAGTCCGAGTTTTCAAGAATTCTACCCTCTCTATCCACCTCCCATTTGCTCTTAGCCAGACTAAAAAGCATGCCATATATAAATAACTGCCTTAAAGAAGAAAAGAGATCGATCAAAAGCACCTGTTATTTTTTTTGTTAACCGAGGTTTCTTCATCACATGGGCATGTTGTTTTGGGCGAAAAAATGCAGTAAAAAAGTTTATGTGCACGAAGGCTTGCTAATACTGTTAAATATGCTGTGTGAGTGTGGTCGAATGACGTTATACTTGGTGGAAGCTACGCCGTATGCCAGCCGTGATGAACAAGGATACTGATGACAGAGCAAATGGTAAAACTTTAGACAGACATGAAGAACTACAGACGATCCATTTTTAATTCTTGAGAATGTGACCTCCTCCCCTACTCCTTAGTTGCTAGTATCTAGATTTAGAAAAACATGCCCATTCTGGCTGTAGTCTTATTTTCTCCGGTGATGGCCTCCAGCACGAGTCCGAAAGGTCAGACCAATACACGTACTGTCCCACTGATTGCGAATTTTTCATTTTTGCAACATTTTCCGCTTTCTCTATTCCCATATCTAACTGATAATCAGACGACTGACAACTGCTACGCGGACTGAACTGTGGTCGAATGATGTGACACTTGGCTACACACTATGTCGAGGTGTGTCATATGATGCACCAGGATGCTGATGACAGGGCAGATGGCAAAAAGTTAGACGGAAATTGAGCAATGCAGAAGATTCATCTGTAATTCTCGAGGATCTCGAGAATGCGAGACCCTCCCCCCACTCCCTATTTGCTCGTATCTAAACTAAGAAAAACATGCCAGTTCTGGCTGTACTCTTATTTTCTCCGGTGATGGCCTCTTTTACGATTTCGAAAGGTCAGACTTATGCAACTGCTGTCACAGTGATCGTGAATTTTTCCTTTTTGCAACATGTTGGCTGTTTTTATTCCCTATCTATCTGGTAATCAGACGACTGTCATTTGCGACGCGGACCGAACATGTGATATCTACTAATTTTTCGATGTCTGCGCTGGCGCAATACCTGCATAAGATAAATACGGCACACGCTTATCGCTGCCGTTTGAAGTGATCGACGTTAGGCTGGAGACAGTGTCAGAAGCATTAGTAAATGATGTTTTTTCAACGGTCCAAGTGACCATCTTGTCCAGTGAAAGACGATGCTAAGGAATGTGACACTTAAGATGTTAGCAGACTTGACAGTTCTGATAAGTACTTAATAGTGTACAACAGCAATAACGCTATGTCCAAGTTATCGAGCCGTTTATACTCCGAATAATCCATGATTATACCTGCCTAATTTGTATTCGCATGGTGTGCTATCGTAATAGTTGCCTAACCTGTTCAGCCTAATATACAGTGTAATTGAGCAATTGAGAATACCCACGATTACTTGAACAGAACTTGTTACGTATTGAAATACGGGAATACCGAAATATTAAATTAAAAAGAGAAAGGCTTATTTGGGAAGGTTGACACTTCAATGCGTAAATTTTCGAGATACGTCCCCGTTCTCCTCTTCAGGCCGGAGAACTCGTCGTCCCAATTTGGTGATTACTCATAATTGATGACTGCCTGCACAAGAGTTGAGTTAACGTCTTAGGGTTTGAAATTGTGTGTGCAACTTAGGCGCAGGGGAAGAGCGCAGACTGGGACCTTTCCAGTCAACCTGTATAGCTCCATCCAAAAGCGGGTCCCTACCTGGTCGCATTTTAACGTGTGTTGTGCACTTTTGAATGGATAGAACATTCTAGGGGAAACGAATTTTAAACTTGGACTTGGCGTAGCTTTCGTCAAACGTCTCGTAATTCGATCACACTCAGACCTGATTCTGCATTTTCCCCCCTAAAACCGTGCGCCTGTGTGACTGAGAAACCTCGGTTAACAAAAAATGTGACTGACACACTCGATTGATTCCTATTCTTCCTTAAGGCAGTAGCTAATACCTGATTTAAAACGAACAGGAATCTCCAAACTAACTGGATAAAGTCACCTTATTTCGTAAAGAACGTCTTTCGTTGAAAGTATTTATGTTAAATGACATGTATTCCAACTAATAGTTAGATAAAAACGTTATGTGGCAACAAACGGTGCTGCCACCTCCCTAATATAGGTCTTGCAACGACCTTGTCTTCCCCTACGGAACTGAGCCTAAACATCGCAGTGGCAAGGGCCTTCCTTCGTAACCCACTGCGATAGACTTTCCCCCTAATTTTACCCACGAAGTTTGCTACCGAACTAAAGGTGGTGCCATAATTAAACTTCAGAACCCTGCTTCCTGCGCCAGTAGTAGCGAGGTTTGAAGTACCTATCACGCTGGCAATAACACCGGCAGTAAAATTGCAGCGCTTCAACCTCGGACGCGGCTAGATAGCCACCTTTGCATAAAATTGGGACTGCAGCAGTTTGCTTAGCTACGGAATCTCACAAATACTACTTGAACTTGCATGTAGTCACGTTCTGGAATTATTGTCGCCTTTAAACGTGGGTTTAGAGGGCAAACTGAAGCCGCAGGTGAGTAGAATTATTTTTCCAACGACCGCTTTTCCTTCCGATTAGACTTTGAAACCAGTTCACTAAAGTTTTCGAGTCGGTTCGGCAAAGAAATAAAATGTCAGCTTGACACCGAAAGGTTTACCAGATTGGGTACTTATATTGGCCAGTAGGCAAACACCAAATGTCGAGGGCTTATGTGGTATAGCAAGAATAAATTTAGCGACAAACTATTCAGACAAATTGAAACTATATAAAATTTAAAGATGAAAGTTAGTACGGCACTGTCTACTGCCTATCTTTGACAATGGCACCAAGACGTGTCTCTATCAAGCAGTTATTTTTTTCTTATGCAGTTAGCTACCGGGGAGCCCCCTAAGCGTCCGTCAGTCAGACACTCAAATTAACTTTTGCTTGTTTTTTATGTAAAGTAATGTAAAGTATGGCAACCCGAACGCGTCTACAAATTTTCATGGACAACTGCTTCCAGAATGTGTTGGCTGAAACGGACTCAAACTACCCATCTTCTGTGTATTGCGCAAAAGAAAGAGAGCCTTCGTAAATCAGTATCTCCTCAGGACTTCTTTTGAATAAAGCATCCGATAATTTCGACTTGTATCCTTTTCGGATGTGACTTAGGCTTCGATGACAAGGAGTAAAAAGTCGCCTAAATACCGTTACCTTATGTTTGTATTTTAAGATGAGCCTATGGACAGCTTTTGCTATGGGTTGTGAGTGCAGGGCTGCGCATTGCTTCCAGAGCTGTAAACAAGGTGCTCGCCGTCTGTCCTAAGCCTTGGGGGTTGGGGAAAATTGCCTGTTACTCTGCTTAAAACTCTCATTCTTGTGAACGGCCATCTGTGCGCATTTTAGCAATTGTTTATTTTTTCCGAACCTGTGTTAGAACGTTACTTGCTAGTTTATGTGCCAGACGAAAATGAAGATTTAAGGCATTTGAAGCAAGCAAAAGCTGAGCTTTTGATGGGGCAACACTCCCATCCTAGTTCACTGCCCACACCCTGGAGGAATGCTGAAAAACTGAGTTAAAAGTACTCACAAAGCGAGAGCTGCTGATGTCTGAGTTTCCGGAAGTGACAACGTACTCAATGCATTACATTGCGCGGACTTTGGCACAATAAAAACAATTGCTCAAATATCCATAGGTGGTCGTTAATGGGTTTAACGATTTTAAGCATGCTAGCGATGGTGTGAAGATTGAAAATACGTGCATGAAGGAGAACAAAAACTCGGCCCAACACGACTGCCTTGTTCTGTGTTCACAAGTCCCGTTTTAAAATGCCTTGTAATTAATTTCTCTCACAATGTACCATGAGCAAGACATTGTTAGCGTTCATTTGGAGATTTGTCTCCATTGAAATTCAGATATCAAGTGCACGGTTTATTTTTTTGCTAGCCGAGGTTTCTACACCACTTAGGCCTATATTTTTAGCGAAAAAAATGCAGCAACAGATTAAGCGCATGCATGCTTGCCAACACAACTCAGGTGTGACGTGAAGCTTGATGAAATTTACGTTGAATGCCAATTTTCGACAGTTGTGTGATGTGTTATATGATTAAATGGGATGGTAAGGATAGGCACTAGACAAAAGATAGAATGACATGAAACAGAACAGAACATCTATCTTTAGTCTCGAGAACAAATAGTGCATTTTTTTACTGTCTGTATTCTTTATCCAAATAATAATCTGAACCGTCACGCATGTGCAGCCCCATTTGATGCCCTACTTAGATTCAGAAAATCCATAATTATGCGTGCTCAGTGTGTATACGCTTGATGTGCTATGGTTATGATTGTAAATTGCTCAACAAAAGAGGTATTCTAAATTTACTGTCAATCCCGGCCAATAGTCAGGACAGAGATTGCATAAAATAAACTTATTTTTAGAATTAGATGATAATATATCGTCCACGTCTGCCAAAACAGGAGGAGAGTTCGCGTCTTGGGCATTGAAATTACGTATACACCGAAGGACAAAGGGACAATGGGCCAACTGAGACTTATTCAGTTAGCGTGCATATCGTCTTCTAAAAACATGGTTCTTCGCGGTCACCTTATAACTTACTTTTTAGCTGTTGAATGGTTGGAACATTCTCGGGGGGGACGGTTCGGTTTATTAAGTTACTGTTTGGTTCTTTTCACGCGCAGATTCCCGCCGAAATATAGAATGTTACACATTGAATACTTGAGTAGCATGCATTTTTTCTAGTTGTTGCTGTGGCGAAAAACACATTTCATAAGCACATAGACAAATTAGCATGTGTTGCCCGCATTTCATTTTCAGCCTTAAGTTAGGTATCTGTGCCATGATTCTAGAAAACTGTCCAGACAATGGATATCAGAGATGTGTTTGCGGGATAGTGTGATTCGCATTTATTGTTAATTGTTAGCGTTCACTGTTCTGACGGTCTGCGACTGAACACAGGGCTCTTCGTGCTTCCAATTTTGATCCGGAATATTGCATATAATCATAAATTTCTTTTTCTTTTTATCCTACCGAACCTAATATGCTGTTGTTTTTAGGCGCTTGCTGTAGAACTTTGAAAGTTTACCCAAGATTTTGCGAGTTCAAGCATCGTTGCTTGTGGATCTTGGGTTTATGTGAGACAAGCTGATAAATTGCTATTCCTTTATTCCTGGTCTTTATCTGTAGCCTCTCTCTCTATAAATATTATCTTTTCGAAGTTTCTTTTGTATATTTGAATTCGCCATCCCTGCACTTCTGTATGACCGACAGAACAACACGAATAAGCTGGCAATCGCCATAGTAGTCGTTTTTGCACTGTGTTCTGGAATTTTTTCTAATCGCAATGCGAGTGCCCACAAGGCCTCTCGAGTTAAACCAACGGTCAACGGGATGGCCATATTTCGTAAGTAATTTTTAAATACACATGGTATTTTAACCTCTTTTTATTGCTATGCAACTTTATTTGAAATCAATCTTTTGTCACAATGTTCAATGCTCACTTACAAAACTGCAAGTACACGCCGAGCCGTGAGCTTTCATCTTTGAGCAATAAGTCCTGCACGTTACGAACAATAGTCCTGGTTGTAGTACTACTCGTTTTTAAAGATAACAATCCACTCTTATCCTTCTGAAGGCGAATGCAATAGGGAAGTGGGTGGAGGAAACCCAGTGGATCTTCTATGATGAACATAATATCGCGAAGAGATATAAACAGATTAAGCCGTTCATTTGAAGAGCAGTTGCCAAAATGGCCAATTGGCGTCAGGATCCAAAAGGGCAAGTTGGCGGGACACCCCAGATGAAATGAAAGTCTGGATGTTGAACCTTGTGATCGGATTGTTTAGAGAGTATCAACAGCAATTGATCAGTAGATTGAAAGCGGAATGTCAGTAAAAGCGAAGCTGCAGTGGACTAAACGCAGGAGACCGCGGCCCATGTAGAGATAGGGCAGACTTCAAAGGTTGCAGTCGGGCACCTGTTGATCGTATGGCAGAATAGGTCAGGATGGAGATACCGATGGTTGGCTGTTGTGGAATGAATGAATTTTAGCCAAACATCCCTTTCAACCAGAAAATGACGGCCACTTCCACTGTCGTAAAAACTGCCAAAAGAATCTGAAGTGCCGGGAAAACAGTTGTTGTGCCAACTTTCGTCCTGACACCGTTTACCCGTTTGCTCTGGCATCAGCATTCTGCTGGTTCATCCAACGACACGCCATGCGGGTACTGTAAATTGGCATTTGGCGTAGCTTCCGTCAAGCGTCTCGTAATTCGATCGCACTCAGACAGAATAGTGAGCTGTTCAGCTTTTTAATCGCCAGAGAAATTATTTTTTGATTGCGGTATATATCAGTATATTTAAGGTCTATAGGCGTAGACCGAAATTGTAAGTGTATATTCGTGTTGAAACCCGTCAACCCCTGTGAAATATACACATCCTGCCATCAGGCAGTCATTAGTAGTACAAATTGACGTTGTAACTTACCATGCTAACAGCCTAGGTACTTGCTAAAAGGCCTGCGATCAGAAATTAATTTCTCTGGAGATTAAAAAGCTGAACTTTCAAAACCAGCATATCAACTAGAAAGCAAATAGGGAAAGCTGGGCGATCCACTTATGAGCCGGAGCCCTCTCAGCTGTGTCAAGCAACGGCAGAATACCGGCGAAACACGTGTCTGGGCCTTTTAGCAAGTACCTAGGCTGTTAGTATAGTAAGTTACAACGTCATTAGTGAGCTGTATTGGCGGGCCTGTGTGCGCGTAACCTGTTCATACATTTTCTCCCATGCCACCCACGCCGTCACGAGACAACGACAACTTGTGTACTCGTGTAACCCCCAGCAAAAGGCGAGGCAGGTAAGACGAGGTTAGAAGGGCTAATTGTCTGACCTCTTTCCCCTTTTCCCACCTCTGGCCCCTAACTATGACTAAAGGCTAACCCCTCTGATCCCCTAAAACCTTCTCCTCTGTCCCCTTAAAAATATATGCCTGTGCTATGTAAAGACCTCGGTTAGCAAAAAAGTAACTGATACACTTGATCTATTTCTATTCTTTTTCAAGGCAGTTGCTAACATATTATTTTAAACGGACGCGAATCTTCAAATTAATGCTAGCCATGTCTTCCTTGTGGCAACTTGTTAGGTAAAGTAATAGGGAGAACTATACGATGAGTGGACTGGCCATTAAAAAGGTATGTGAACATAAAAGCAGGCAATCGTGTTGGGCCGAGCCTTTAGGCTCCTACAATTGCGCATCTCTAACTGCCTTTACGTTGCTAACCTGCTTAAACTATTAATGCTAATGAACAGCCATGTGTGCAGATTTGGGCAATCTGTATACTTAATAAAAGAGATCTTGTAGCTCTGTGTGGTTCCAATTCCGCTTTTGATTGGCTGACCGATTGCATTTTTTCGCAAACGTACCCACTTTGACGCGTGTGTGTCCGCCGCTGGCGAAAATCGCTTATGCGAGCTGTCTATCCTACGCTCCATATCAGCTGTTTCAGACAGACTGGCTGACCTTAAACAGTTTTGCCTACTTCCACGCTGATCCCCCGTGCGGTCTCGGCCACATGAACCACTATGTCCCCCCCCCTCCCCGCTGCCGACACAGCATGGATCAAGTCCGTTGCCTCCGGCACCTGAACACTTAAGTGTCCACGACCTAAATTTACAGTGACGGTTTGTTTTGCAGCTTGCGTCAAGAGACAATGACAATCATGGGGACTATCATTGCTTTGGCTGTTATTACTAACACTCCAAACCAACTAAGGCACCTCCCTGCTTTGTTCCGAGTTCCGGCCGTTGAACATTTAAGTGTCCACCTTGAAAACGGCCAACGGATTTACGTTAAGGAGGAATCCTCAGCAGATCAACTTCAAAATCCCAGCGACGCGACCTTTACTGCTTTCTTCAATTGTGCCAGCAAGACTTAATTGCCCGGACGAATTTTTAGTTTGATGTCCCCTCCTGCTAAACTTGGAAACAACCCACGTGAGCCCGGCGAAAGAAAGGAATGGCGGTTGAAGGACATTCAGGAATCAAAAGCGATTTTAAACTGGGTCGGATTAACACTATTTATCCATCTAAATAAGAGTGTTTCTTCATACGAATGCATCTTCACGAGGTTCGGGGTCCAACATCCTTTGAACATCTCAGAACGGTGAATGGTTCTTTGTGTTCAACATACAGAGAAGCCTGCATGATGCGTGGTTTACGTGAAAATGACGATCATGGGGAGACTATCATTGCTGTGGCTGTTATTACTGACACCACACAAACTACGGCGTCTCCTTGCTTTGTTGATTAGGAGTTGTGAGTTGGCCTACCCTTGCGGCCTGTGGTTAAAGTTCAGAAATTATATGTCTGAAGACTGCCGGTTTCAGCTGCAGTTGCAAAATGGCGATGCTCACATCGAATTTAATTCCGCCATCTTCAGCATGGTCCTAATTTCCATTGAGAACATCTTGGTTGGCATGGGTGGTGAGCAACTTCATACATTCAGATTCCCTCTGCTAGACAGGAGCGTTGGAAGTCAACTCCCAACTGAACTACCGCTTGAGCTTTGCAACAATGTTACGGAGCTGGCAGCTTACGTTACTCTGAAGAAATCAAGGTTACTGGTCGACCTACTGCACGCATTCAACACCATTCTCGAGAGTGTTCATGGTCGTTGTAATGGTGATCACGTTTTCTTTTTGGATGCTCCTGGTGAAACTGGCAAAACTTTCGTCCTCGAGTTGTTCCTTGCCAAACTGCGCAAAGACGGCCAAATTGTTTTAGCCGTTGCATCGGCTGGTGTTGTAGCGATATTGCTTCCTGGAGGCAGAACTGCTCACAGTACCTTCAAGCTTCCTCTAAGGTTAGCCAACGATGGTAACGCAACATGTCAAATAAGCAGAGGCAAGGGTTCAGCTGAATTACTGAAGCGATGCTGAGCAATAATTTGCGACGAGTGCACAATGGCAAACAGAATCGCACTGGAAGCGCTGGATAGAGGTCTGTTCGATATCCTTCAAAAGACCGCTCCGTTTTGTGGCATCACAGTGGTTTTATCTGGCGATTTTCTTCAGACTCTACCTGTGATTCAAAGAGGTACCAGAGGTGATCAGGTAACGTCCTGCCTGAAATATTCACTTTTATGGTCTACTGTAAAGCCATTGGATTTCACAACCAATATGAGAGCTCATTTCAATGCCGCCCATGAGTCCGGCGAGTTTTCCACTAACATCTTAAGGATTGGTGAAGATAAAATCGAAATCGATGCAACCGGACGCATCCCCTTGCTTTTGTTGCAAATTTTTGTGAGCAGTGCCGAAGATCTTAGTGAAGAGGTTTCCCCTAACTTACAAACCAATTTATCCGACGCTGAGTGGCTCTGCGAACGCGGAATTCTGGCCCCCACAAACAAATTTGTCAATACCATTATCGAGAGACCAACCCATCTTCTGCCAGGTGTGGAAAAACTGTACAAATCCTACGGTACAACAGTTGATCACATAGTTTGCGTTAATTACCTAATTGAATTCCTGAACAGTTTGAAAATATCTGGCTTCCCCTCCCATACACTGATTCTGAAAGATGGCACGCCTATTATGCTCATGAGAAATCTGGACGCACCACGGCTATGCAATGGCACTAGGTTGAATGTCCAGCGTCTGATGAGCTATCTGATAGAGACCACAAGTATTACCGGCTGTGCGAAAGGGGAAATTGTTTACATTCCTCGCAATCCCATCACCCCGTCCGATACCGCCTTAAATTTTCGGCGACTGCCGTTTCCCGTGAATGATTGCTTTTCTATGTCCATCAACAAGTCCCGAGTTCAAACCCTAAAGGTGGCTGGAATTAACCTTGAAGAATCGTGTTTTTCCAACGACCGACTCTACGTTGTCATATCTTGAGTTGGTTCAAAACGAAATTTATAGTTAGTCACTCAAAATTCGGCTCTTTTTTGTTCCTCCCTTGGCCTTTTAACCTACCTTCGTCTTTCCCATCACTATTTTTACGCGTGTCCTCCTTACTGTTCCCTGTGACATCTACCGCGTTCTCCCTTAATGATTACGTACGTCACTCCCTCCGGTGCCACAATTACAGTTCGCAGTCTTTCTATACCGTTCTTTATTACTGTTTGCTTATCCCTCGTGCGTATTTATTGTTTCAAAAGGTTATACTGCAGAGTACACTTGCTTTTTCCTTCATAAAAGGACAACAACGGTAAGGAAGCTAAGGCGAAGCCGGGCTTCCGCGCTAGTTGTATCTATTTTCTCAGAGCCCGTGTAAGGAATTCCGTTTGCTTCTTTATGTGTTAGACAGAGAAACGATTTAAAGCATGCAAAGCGAGCATAAACCGACTTTTTGATAGGACAATCCCGCGCGTTCCGGTCTGTGGACCACAACCTGGGCAAGAAGAGAAGTCAATGTTAAAAGTGCACACAGAACGGCAACTGCTGATGTCTGAGTTTATGAAAACGACAACAGAGTCATTTCCATTCCTGGTGCAGGCTCTGACAAACTGAAAACCATTACTCATAGATGGTCGTTAATAGGCAGGTTAGCGTCGGCTAGGCGATTGAAGATGTTTAATTGTAGGAGCCTAGAAACTCGGCCCAACACGGTCGCCTTATTCTGTTTCGCATGTCTGGTTTTAATTCACGCCACGGTGCCTTCTAGGTTCTTTACCTGATAGCTTACTATAAGCAAGACATTGTTAGCGTTAATTTATTCATTTAAATCAGTTATCAACTACTGCCTTAAAGAAGAATAGAAGTCGGTCAAGTGCATATTTTGCCTTTTATGTTAACCGAGGTTTCTACATCACACAGGCATATATGTTTTTAGGAAAAAAGCTGTAGAAACAGGCTTGCTCAGGCAGTTCACTAAAGTGTGTGAGTGTGATCGTATCAGGTGATGCTTGACGGAATCTACGCCGTATGCCAATTTACAGTTGCCGCGATTTGTGTCCCATGATGAACCTGGGTGCTAATGACAGAAAAGAGTCAAAAGGCAGACAGATATGAACTAATGCAGAACATCCTTCTTTACTTCTCGAAAATCTCGAGAATGCTAACCCCTCCTCCCAGTCCCATTTACCCGTAGGTGGACTACTGCCAATTCTTGCTGCAATCACATTTTCTCAGGTGATGACCTCCTGTACGATTCCGAAAGCTCAGACTGCTGTCCCAGTGATCGCGCATTTGACTTGATTGCAACGTTTTACTATCTTTATTCCCATATCTAACTGATAATCAAACGATTTTCAGTTGCTACGCAGATCTAAAATATCGAAACTTGTAGGTTTAATAGATTCGCATGCAGGCTTGCTAATACAGCTCACTAATCTCTGCACATGTGTCGTGACACGTGATTACATCTACGTTAAATGTCAATTTTCAAGAGCCACGTCATTTACCAAAGTTTCTGCACCGCACAGGCATATACTGTTAGGGAAATAATGCAAAAACGGGTTAGGCACACACAAGCTTGCTAATACAACTGACGATTTCATGCGCGTGTGACGTGAAGTTTGATGAAAGTTACGTTGAAGGCCAATTTGCAGTTACCGCGAGAGGGGTTGTATGATTAAATGGGATGCTTGTGGTAGAAACTAGTCCAATGAAAGACTGATCGCTGTATTATTTAATCCTATGAAAATCAGCGTCCGGAACTCTCAACAGCAGGATCCCATTTAACTGCATCATGTCATACCATGCTACCTATTTAGGCAGTTTTTTCTCCTAAATTTCCCTTGGAAATCGGTGGCTCGCTGAACTCATCCACCGATGAAGACGTTTTTTTACTGCCCAGATAATTATTTTATAAGAGTTCGTTGTTAATCGGAACTATTTTTATTTTCTTATTTTCACGATAGCACTACGTTTGTAATGAAAGGGCACCTTGGGCCTTAAATATACAATTTATTTATTTACACTAAACATCATGTAACATCTATCTTTAGTCTTGGGAATAATAAGTACCTTTTGTTTGACTGTCTGCATTCCTTGTCTAAACGATAATCAGAGCTGTCACGCATAAACGGTTCTACTGTTTTGCACCACATATATCAAAGAAAATCCATACTTATGCGCGCTTAGTGTGTATTCACTTGATGCGCTAATGTTATGATTGTCAAGTTACTTAGCATAATGGGTATTGTTCTTTTACAATCAAGTCCGGCCGTAAGTCAGGATAAAGTTTGCCTGAACAGAACTCATTATTAGAAGAAAGGGACAACACCTACACCGCAGAGAAAGAACTGAGACCTTTTTAGTTAGCGTGCATATCGTCCTCTAGGAACAGTGTTCTTCACGGTGACATAATTTAGCTGTTGAATGGATAGAAATTTCTAGGGGAAAACAGCACTTAAAATGGGCAAGTTTCCTTTAGTTACCGTTTTGTCGTATCTACACGCAGATTCCGGCCGAGATCTAGAATGTTACACATTGAATACGTGACTGGGTTGCATTTTTGCTAGTTGCTGTTGTAGCGAAAAACGCATGCAATGAGCACATATGTCCTCATATAACTGTAGCCTTGTGACAGGATTTTAGAAAACCGCCCAGAAAATGGATAATACCGATGTGTTTCTTAATTGTTAGCATTAATTGTGCTGACCGTCTATGACCGAGCATAGGGCCTTTCGTGCTCTCATATTTGATCCCGAATTTTACATGTTATACTGGATTTCTCATTCTACTGAACGTAATGTGCTCTTGTTATAAGGAATTGTCTCTAGAAGTTTGAACATTTAGCCAAGATTTTGCAAGTTTGAAAATCGTTGTTTGCAGATCTTGGTTTTATGTACGGCTAGCTGATAAATTGCCATTCCTGTATTCCTGGCTTTTATCAGTAGCCTTTCTGTATAAATATTTTCTTTTCTGAGTTTCTTTTTTCTAATATTTGAATTCGCAATTCCTTCCCTTGCGTATGACCAACTGCAGATTATGAAAGAACCGGCAAGTGCCATCCTAACCTGCGTAGGTTTTGCTGGCACTGTGTTCTGAATTTTTTCCTTGTCACAATGCGACTGTGCACAAGGCCTCTCGATTTAACACCAAGCGTCATCTCAACGGCCATATTCCGTAAGCTGATCTGTGCATATGGCAGTTTAGAATATTTTTATCGCTAGCCGACTTTATTTGAAATATATACTTCTGTCATAGCATTAACTGCTTGGTTACAAAACTACAATGATATGTGTAGCCATCAGAATTTAACTTCGATTTATTGATTCTGCATGGTACGGACAATTGTCCTGCTTACAGTTTTATTCGTTTTTAAAGATAGCAGTCGACTGTTATCCTACTAAAGTCGAGTTCAATTGGACAGTGGGCGGAGATACCACAGCGGTTCTTATATGCTGAATGTAATAGTGTGATTATTTATGCACATATGAGGCCGGGCTATTTGAGGAACAGTTGTCAAAATGAACAATTTGGTTCAGAATTCAAAAGAATATGTAAGCGGGACACACCAGAAAGTATGATACTCTGAACGTTTGGCTTGTTGATCGGGTTATTTAGACGGTACCGACGGTATCGATCGCAATTAACCAGAAGACTTATAGGGGTAAAAAATTCTGGGTAGCCAGCAGGGTGTCAGCGAAGCCGAAGCTGCATGAGAATGTAAGCTTTACCTCTTCTATTGCACTTTTTACTCTAAAAACGTATGCCTGAGCATGTAAAACCCTTGGTTAACGATAACATAACTGATGCATTTGATCGATTTATTTTCCTCTTTAAGTCAGTAGAAGATATCTGATTTTAAACGGACATTAATCTTCAAACAAACGCTAGAAATTGCTTTCTTATGGTAAATTGTTAGGTTAAGTAATTAGAAGTCAGAGTGGCATGAGTGAAAAACCTGACGATGCGTAGAGTTGCCACTAAAACCACATGTGAACACGGACCTTGGCAATCTTTCTGGGCCGCGCATATGGGCTCCTACAACTGCGCATCATTATCTGCCATACATCTGACATACCATGCCTGAGCCATTTCCTCGTTTGCCCTGAATAAAGATGAAGAAGTAGGGTGGAATGTGGTGTGTTTCCAACATGTGCTAGCAGTGCTAGGATGAGATGAAGATGCAGGCTGGATATACCGTGCAGATGACCTCCGTGGGCTCTGAAATAAAGCTAAGACTGTTTGGGCTTGAAGTGATGATACACACTCGGTCGAATTTGCAATCATATACAGTATGGCAATTCCTGCCTGCAACTTTCATGATGAAATTTAACTTGGTAGTTTAGCATATATTTGAACAGGTTATTTTAATCAAATCAGTGGCTTGACTAATAAGTCATGGTTTTGTTTGGAAAACTGCTCTATTAGTTAAAGTTATGGGGCCAAATAGGCACTAGTTTTGGCTAAATCATCAGTAAGTTTATATCGTCGAACTTTCTCATGCTACAAGGTACGACAGAAACAAACTTGATATTAATATGTATTGTGATATGGAAGAATTCTATAATAAGTACAAAAGTGGAAAAAATATAACCTACAGCACTGGAAAATTTCGTCTCGAATTGAATAGATACAAATGAATTCAAGTGTAAGGAATCCCATTTATTTTCAGAAAAAAGCAACAATTTAGGTCTTAATAATCATCCTTATGTTGCAAAAAATGCACTAACAAAAAAGCTTTCGCCGCATTTTGTTTTACCGGAAAGTGTTTGCATATTGTACCGCAAAGTTAATGCCAAGAAGGCATTAATGAACGCAAGTCGTGTAGAAAAATGCTTTTTGTAGACTATATGTTCCGCTTATGCATCATTTTGAAACAAACAGACAGAAGAATAATAAGTGTTCAAAAAATGGCCACATATATGGTCAGTCATTTTTGCATTCGCAGGTTTATAACAGATCGTGGAATTAATGCACTTTTGCAAAAAATAATCCATTGAAAAAAGAAAAGTACGTTCTATCATTTCCAGTCCAATTAAATCGTTCATTTTCAGGTATAGTAAAAAATGTCAAAAGTCTCCAATTTCATTCTGACATTACCTTGGAAAGATATAATGATCACAGATATTCGTCAGCTGAATGCCTATTTAAAGAACTTCCTGAAGAGGTGATATAATACAGAACTGTTTTTATTAATCTAAGGAATAACAATATCACAATTCCATTGCGGACGTTATTTTTTATCCACAATGTGGTTTGCTGTTTTGAGACATTTCTAAATATGATCCACATTGTCAGATTCAAAGGAACTAATATCCACACAGTCATTTTTTCGGTAAATGCTCTTTATTTATATCTTATTTTAAAGGTTTTGATGTAAACATTGAAAACAAGCGCAATTTACGAATCAACAAATGAAGGCGCTGAAAGCGATGGAACTTATGCCAGACTTTATTGGACATTAATCAATAAAAGTTATGCACTTTTGGTTGTATGTATAAAATGGTTTGACTAAAAAAACTTCTTTTTATTAAAAAATGGTTGCGTTCTGTTTTCAACTTACGAAACGGTTTAAATTTATTGTTCTAAATTATTGCTTTTTGGAGAGGTTGTCTCTAGCGGTCTTTTTTGGTCCTTATGTATTATAACTACCTACTTAAATTTGTAGGTAGGTTGAATTACCTGTACATTGCTGGTTTTCTACGCGCCATCCATCAATTTAGCAGCGATTTTCTGATGGTATTGGAATGTAAAACGGTTATCCGAAGGCAAACACATCCCATAACTGCTAAAATCGGCAAACTAAGCAAAATGGCCTTTTGAACTACCCACGGGAACTACCGCTTACTTACGAATTTTAAGTAGGGTGATTAACCTAATCTCCCTGCCTTTTGTACATTGTTAAGCTTTTTTCTAATTGGTTTTGGTGATAACACTGGAAAATATCTCTCAGTGACCGCGCCCGAGGTTTGGGCACACCCCCTCTCATGCACGTGTGCGCCGTTGGTCTGTCGGGTTGTTAGCGTCTTCTCCCAAGGTTTGAGTACGCGACCCAACTTGCCCTCGTTACTTTTTATTGGGCATTCAAATTGGGTTCTAATTTCTTCCCTGGCATGCCCCGCCCATCCTCTTCCTTAAAATCCCTCGTTCGTATGCCTACGGGGCGTGCTTCACACTTTACCTAGACGACCCCACGACACAATCCTACCGCTATTTTTTACGTCTCCGGAACTTGGGCATTATAGGAAAAATTTTGTTTTTCTTAAAAAGCACTTGCTACTTCTTCTAGTTCGTTTCAGTACTTAATATGCCTAGTGGTGCTCATTATTATTTCTAAGCTTTCGTATATGCATCCACGCCGGTATGCAATAAGTGATCAAACTTTCACAAACTTAGGAATTTGAAGCATTTTTCACCGGTGTAAATTTGAAGCAAGCCAAAATAGCAGAAGTTATTCGCGAAACACCTATTAGGCACCTATTAGACAGTGGTCACTCCGTTGACACTAACACCTCTTTCCGCGTTCTTGTTCGAGCACGAACAAACCGGACCTTACGTTACATGGATTTATCCTACATACGGCGGGAGAAACGTGACCTATCTAAGCAACTAGACCATGCAGTTAATCTTCAATTGCCCTGGTAACTACATACAACACTTATATTCTGTTAATTACCCTCACTAATTTTGATCCCAAGTTTAAAGTTGACGTAACTATTGATCCTTTGCCACGTTAACACAACCTTGCTAATATCGATGTTTGTGTAAATTTGAATTTATGTGTTCTCTAAGCATTTTGTTATTCATGCACAGAGCGGAAGCAGCTGATAAGCACTCCCAAAATTTATTTACGCAAATAAATTCTGCTATTTTGGCTTGCTTCAAAGTTAGGAATGTTGCATGCAACACTCGCCATTATTTTCTTCGGGTACGGAAAGAAAGTCACAGGAGAGCGGCAGGTGACGGCATAGAGAAGCCGAGCATGATCGCCTTGCATTTGTCCAACTCAGTCAATTGTGTGTTCGAAAGAGAATGAAAAGCAGGAACTTAACTATGTTCGACTCCTGGAGAAACATTATTCATGAAGAATGCCTGATTCTGTCGCAGCTCGCTAAGACGTAATTGCTATAACTGGTAGATCTCCCCACACTTCGATTCGGAAGCAGACGCACGAATTCCCCCAAAAAACAAGTCGAAAATGACAATTAGATAGTAGTCGATGCATGAAGCGCACAAACAGCATTGAAAGGAGTCGCATTTTATTATCATACCAGACAAGTTACATCCAAAGTGCATTCGCCTGAACTTCTTCCGGTTGAAGCTTATCGGTGAAGAGATGACTACCCATTAACGTCATTATATCAGAGTAGGTTAGTCAGATGCACGTACATAGCGCTTGATAATCGAAGGCCATGTAAGTCAGTGTCCGGAGTGATGACCATGGCAGTGGGCTGCCATAAATGTGAACTTAAACCTCTAGCGCTCTGCGTGAGGTGGAGTGACGAAATTTTATCTTGCCTACAAGGAAAATATGATAAAATATAAACGTCTCTAGGTCATTCAACATTTATTGTGTATGAAGTGTACACTTTTAATTTCAGTCATCGCTTGCAAAACCTACACTGATATTATGCAAAAACTTGAAATGTCGTTTTCTGGAAACCTTGAACATACTTTTTGCACAGAAGTGAGACTGTCGCAACCACCTTTAATTCGTTGAAAAGGAATATTTTTTTGGGGGGGAATGCTGCTCCGAAATCCAATAGGTGGCCTAAATCAACAAATTTTGAGATCGAAATTTGAGTGGGTAGTAGGGCACACATTTTTTGTCATGAGTGCTGTTTGTAGAATAGATTGGCGACCCAGAAGTCTGCCTACTAAATACGAGTTCATTTCGAATTTTCTTCATGAAAGGGAGAAGGTGAGGCTTGAGCAGTCTCCAAATGTTCTCTACATAGATGTAATTGTGTAACGCGTTAGACTTTAAACAAAAATTGATGGAAACATGAGTGATTTCATATTAATCTTCTTCGAAAGCGGAAAATTAAATTTTGCGTTTATAAACATCAAGTGAAGTCGGGTAAGCAAGATTGCAATTATTTGGAAATTTATAAAGAGCAGATCGCGTTTTATACATATATTTTTCCTGTTTTTATTTTCCGACGGAAGTTTGTTTTATCACATCAAAACTAGGCGAACGTAAACAAACATATTAAGTTCCACTAAAATTCTATCCTTTTGCACGTCACACTTAAAGACGAAGATGACAGGGTATTATCTGTTTGAAGTGAATTATTAACAGATGGGGAAATTGGCCGCAGAAGGAATGCTGCAGGAGTCGTTAGCAAGTTTTTTTCGGCAGGAGTTTCCTTGGTAGTGGTGTTGGATACACCAAGCCGTAGGTTGTTTTCATACGGTAGCGGTGACAAGAGTTTTCTTTTCAGTTGCTAAAACTGATTAACCAAAAAAGTATTTTGTGAAAACAAGACAAAAAATTCGTGAAAATTTGTTAAAATAATTGATTACGGTGACTATAGGCTAACAGCATTAGGCGCGTAGATGGAAAAAAGGGGCAAAAACAAATCGAGCTCGAAGTGAGCTCAAATCGAGCACAAATTGCTGTAAACAAACTTGGAAATGCGGAATTTTATCCCGAAAACTTTCTTTGCCCAAAACCCAGTAATAATGGATATTTTGAAGATTTTTTGTAATATTCAGATATCACTATCCTACACTGAACCTAACACTAACCATTACCCTAAACCTAACCTTTATCCTAACCTTTAACCTTACCCGAACCCTCACCCTTACCATAAACCTAAACCTTATTCAAACCCTAAAAGCTACGCTAACCCCTAACCCTAAACCTAACTCCTAACACTTACCGTAACCTTGACCTTAACCTCTGACCCTAACCATAACCCTAATCCTAATTCCTTACCCTTACCCTAACCTTAATCGTGCTCAAATTGAGCTCAGATCAAGCTCAAATCGACTTTTAATCGCGCTCGAATCGAGATCGAATCGCTGTCGATAAACATGGGAATTTGTTGTTTTGTTCCGCCACTACCAGGGAAACTCCTGGCGTATTTTTTAATTCAGAAAGTCACTCTTTGGCAAAATATTATTGAAAAGACCATGTCCATAAAAATACAGCACTGACTTAATTATGCACAGGAAAGCGAAGTAACGACTTAATGCACTATTCATTAAAATGTATCATTATATTTCCCTTGGCACTATTCATTAGCAGAAACTGCCGATGTTCTGTAGGAAAAAGAATTGGGAAATGGATGTAACAATTTGGATTTCGTCCCTATATGAAAAAGCGCAAGCCGTTTTTAAAATAGGACACTTATAGGAGCCGGTCATCGTTTTTGCTACGAACTACACTCACTGCCGCCCTCCAGCGGGAAGAGTATCTATTTTTGCGATGTGATCTTTCCCTTAGATAAGCCTACAAAGTCGGTGCAGATGGGTTAATGTGAATAAAACTTTCCACTACACCGACGGTTACCATCAAAAATAGTTAATAATTAATGGATAGCAAATGTAGCAACCAATCTGCCAGTCGATTAAAGCACCAACAGCAAGCTGTTCATCAATCTTTTGAAGGCTATCTTCGTTTACAACAGCATTCGCAGAAAAAGGATGTATATTTAAATCTTAAACGATAAATGTGCATTAAGAGCGATGCAAGTTCAAATCTTGGTGTGGCAGCAATTTCAGCGGCCACACTAGGGTTGGGTATCACTAGCCGATGACGCCTAGCAAAGCAGAAAAGACCTTCCTAGTGTCCTCTGTCTTTGCTGGTAAGTGCCCTCTGTCTATAGATATGAATCTATTAGAATTGGCCTGTAAATAACCTTTATTCGTGTCAGCAATCCAAATATTCATTCTTTCGAAAATGTGTTCGTAATTGCCAAAAATGCACAAGGAGGGAAAAGTCTTCTATTGCAGGGGAAACTTGATTTTGTGCTTAATAGTAACAACGAACACCGCTACTATTTTCCGCTGATATCTCTGATGAAGAATCCACGACAGATGTCAAAACGTCAGGCGAATAAAAGTGTTGTCGCAGGGATTGAATCTTCTTTTCAATGAACGCACTGCTATAGACACTCTAGCTTTTTCCAAGTATTACCAGTTTTATGCTAGTTTTACTGCAAGTGGATAGTCATGAAAGCACTTGCTTTGTAGACATTATTTGTTTTCATTAGGTTCTCCTTTTCAACCCCGCCCTTCCCTTAGCACGTGCAGAGTTAATCGTTTTGCAATTATTGATAATGCAGCTTGTAACCGAAATTCTAATTTTCTGTGGAAATTAATCATATTTTATATAATAAATACTAATTAATAAACTGAACTATGCTGTCTCGTTAAGGACTGCCGCTTTCTTACCGCTGTAATTTTGAGAGACTCAGTGTGGGCAGATTTTGAGAAGCGGTACTTTTTATAAGTTATTTGGATTTAATAATTTTGAAATATCAATTGAAATACAAAGTCAAAATGGTTCACCAGAGGCTTATTTTAAGATATAACGAACAATTCGCAAAAAATAGTGCAGGACTACGCGTGTTCTTCAGAATAGCGGCAGAAGCAAACAGTGTCTATGAGCAAATAGGCATCAAAATGCCATAATAATTAAGGTATACAGATATTATTAAATGAATTTTTGAACCACATTTTAATTTTCAGACAAGCTGGCTATTTTTTCTTGAAGATAATTGTTAGAGTATGTTTCCTCTATAGTTTTCTTGCATTGCAACACATCCTTCTAAACTTTAGTTTATATGCAATTTTAGCATTCTAAGATTAAAATTACGTGGGGCTAATGAGTGAAGTGCTGCCTTGCGTTCAAGCCTACTTTAACAATTTTATTTGACAGCAAATGCATTAACTAAGCAAAATGAAAGGTAGAAGTCAATTGCTCCCATACACCTGAAACATTTTTCCAGAGAGAAAATATCTATAACATAAGGTTTAGTGGTGAACGGTGATGTCAGTTTCCTTTTCCAAACGAATTGGAAACAAATGGTGGCACAGGAGATAAGGATGTTTTATAGTAGCTTTCTATGAGCCGATAGCTATTACCGTGGAAGATATATTTATATGGTGTTCACAGAAGTGTTTAAGTGGTGTGTGTGTGATGTGTCTGTGTAATATTTACGTTTATATAAATTAAATTACAACCCTGACTGTATAAGCACATTGCTTTTTGCCAATTTAGTTCATATGCGATATTTTGTTCGCCTGCCCATGCTGTATGACCAATAGCGCGCCTGAGAGTGCATAATTCATCTAAAACAGGGCAATGATTGGTAGGGATCTTATCGAATCATTGGGTTAAAGGAACCGACCGAAGGAATGGCCATCAGTTTGAACACCAAGCGATTGCGGTTTAACGGCTCATATAGAACGAAGCGTAAGAATTTGTAAACGGGCTTTGACCTATTAAATTTTCTTAATGTGCAATCGCTTCGCATTTATAATTCGACTCGTTTTTTAATATTTTTTTCAGTCCTCTATTTTATAGGCTTATTTATAATTCTGTAGATCGGTTTTACTACTAATTTTCCAGTCTGCACCATGATTCATGGGTGGTGGCACTCTATTAAATTACGGCTAAGGGGATGGTCCTTATTTTTACGAACAAGAAATAATTATGCAAAATCAGATATGTAGGTGCCTTCGCATAGCTCAGACCATAATTTTTCCTCCTACTCAATGACTTAAATCCCTATAGAGACCACAAACCCCACATCTACGCCTTCTTCCCAAATATGTCTGAATAAGTGCAATCTTTCTATTACTCCGGACATGGACACAATTGCATTAAATAAAACACCCCAGTTGGTATCGAACAGTCCATTTCTTCAAAAAATACCTCAGAGATATTAAACGTCACTTAGAAAACGCGGTGATCTCAAAATAAAAGGGAATGCTGTGAGAGCGAAACATCCTGTTCAATATGAAAAAGCTATTTTAGAAGTATATTATGTTTGTCAGGTTTGGTAATTTAATAAGTATAACAGCGTAAGCACTTTTCTCTTAAAACGTCTGGAAGGCAGTAGCCATCGCGCGTAAGTACAGCAGCCAGTCATTTTTTCAGGAAAAATATAATTAATCTTTGTTGCATACGTGCGTAAACCGCAGAAGCCACGTTTTATAAAGCCTTGCGAAGCGAAACTTATCAGTACCGCTAAAATAAGTTAATAGCATGTATGCACCAAGGGTGGTAAGAAGTTTAAATTCATATTCCTAAACAGTCTTCGAAGCTCTTTCAAAACATATCAGTGAACTTGTTATAAGAGGTATCCTTCATGCATCCCATGAATCATCTTAAGTCTACGTCACAGAAAAATGTATGATTCAAAATAATGCTCCATTCTCCGTCTTCAACATTTAATATCCACTATGTGTAAATCGGGTATAGTGGAGACGTCGCGTTGAAATAATTCTTTATCGCAGAAATAATGTTGATAGACCTTTTTCTTCAATATCATCCCCGCAAATTCAACGATTCCTTTGAAAAAACGTCCCTGTACTGCGACTTTAATTGTTTGCAGAGTCAGATTTTCTTTACTGCTGACCTCGTGGAAAAAGCATTACTTCTTCGGGTCTTATAGATGGATCCTAAATTTTGATCTTCTTTCCAATGAAGATGAAAACAAATTATGCGATTTACGTGTATATCACTTATGTACTAGCCAGTGCGATCTTATGCAGGGCACACATTTAACACATTGGTAGGCGTATTTATCCAAAGGAAGAACTGAGCTCGACTTATAACAGCGTTTAATACAAAACGCCGGTAGAATAGTTCTAATTTTATTATTTATTTAAAACAAGCATCCATTTTGTATGATCTTTTTATTCGGATACTTTGGACGGCATGGCCCCCCCCCCCTCAAGCAACGCAACGGTTGGTTACTAAAGGAACTAAATAATAAGTGCAATTAATTTAGAGTCCCCGGTTTCCCGCAATCTAATGAACTAATAAATTTGCCGAATTCAACCTGCAGTATTGGCTACTTTAGTCCAATATCATCATCATCATCATCATCATAAAAAAACACATTTTTGGTCAAAATTTTCCTCGTCCTGTTTTTCGGAGCAAATGCCTTCATGAAGGTTTTATTTTCTTGCAGTATTGGTAAGCAACCATTCAGAATTTGCATTTATTCAGGGGAGCACACAATAGAACTCCTGAACCTGATTGATTGAATAATCTCAGAAATCTGTGCAACCATAAAAGAACCCATTCTATCCTGAGAGATTTTATGGAAGAAAGAGTAGGCAGAGCAGGTTTCTCGGAAAGAAGCCACTGTATGCTAGGCCTACAAAAACAGCCGATTTCTAAGCTTGTCAACTCTCGCTGATTTAGGCAGATAGTATCGCCGCAAAGACACGGGAAACTGCAATGATAATGTCTGACCTATTAGCCGTCATCAGCCAGTCGTATCCAATGACTAGTGGTGCACCAACCGAGGCTCTACCTGGCGAAATTTTGATCAAAAGTCTGCGCTCTAACTTTTTAAGAAAGAAGGTCGGTGTCTTGCCGGTTGCTCATCAACGAGTGTCATGCTTATTTATCGCATTGCCATTCTCGTATATTCGCCCAGCGGCAGGTGACGAGCGTTCTGTAACATATTGGCCAAAAGCGTGGCACACTTCGATTAGTATTTTCTGACGCTTTATACCCTTACGGAATCCTCTCAAATATTTTGGCCTCACGAGTGAGTGCAATTCGAGTACGAATCGATGCCACAGCGCGCGCTGATTGGCTCTCTGGTAGCCCACCTTTATCTGCTAGCTGGCTTAGCTCGTTACGGCGCGTATGGTTACGTATTATTTTAGCCTTAGGCCGCAGGGACATTGCGGTTCCTATCACGTTAACAGAACTAATTATTTTATCATCTCGAGCTGGACTTGAGTTCGTTTAGGCTAACTATCATATTGCAATCTAATCTACTCGGGCTTGCATCGCAGAAATTAATTTGCTTTGTTTTTTCTTCCGTTGGCGTATTTATGATTTGCAAAAATATCCAGATATCCTCCTCCCAAAATTTCCCTTCACAGCTAATCCGGTGATAGCAAAGCAACCTACAGAACAAGAATTTATTCCTGATGAAATGTGCTTTTTAATGTAGCACGCTACTGATTGCAGTTTGTAGAACTCAATTTACTGTGCACATTCACCTAACTTCCACGGTACTTTCAGTGTACAAGAATGATATGTCCTTCATCACCTTGACCTTTTCTGCCATGAAAGGAGCGCAACCTAAATGATATCGCATTAGCTCCGACTCCTCCTGCCTTTGATGAACTTGTATGCTGTGAGCGTTTCGTGAGCGTTTCATTCTGCAGTTTTACCGAATAAGAACGCATAGATTAAAAGCGAAGAAATTCATTGGTAGAAAATCGGCTACGCTACTTGTGTTGCCCTTGAAAACAGACGAGCGAATCTAGGACAAATCGGCACGTATTTGTCTACTTGCACACTTCTCTGAGGTGTATTTTGCATGTTCTAGGTAAACAAGAGACATATTGCATACACATTCCATTTCACAACTTGATAGAATTAGGTTTCAGGAATTTTGGATAGTTCTATCTTTCGCAAGCCCCTATGCAATTATATCAGTATAGTTCATACTTCAGTCATATTGTCAAACAGTTTTAATGTGTATAACACGTCCATCAGTTCAAAGAATCTGAGGCTGGTATTTATGAGATGTTGTATTTCAGTTCGGGCGTACGTCCCTAGCAGACACTCTGGCAATCGGAAATCCAGAAAGACCACATGCTTAAGACATTTTTAGGTTACCACTACATCAATGGCTTTGCGGTAAGTCTTCAAATCAATGTATACTGCCTTGCCTTCTCTTTTTGGTATGATATAATAATACTAATATTCATTGATGAAAGTTAATATATATCGCTACTGGGTCTTACTCCGTCGACTCTGCCTCACATGGTGCACCACCTGGGGTTGAATAGGACTAGCTGCTGGTGAGTTGTGAGCCAGAATAGCCATTTTCGTTTCAATTGCCCTGATACGAGGGTTTAACTTATCTTCAGCCCAAGTTTCATCATAAGGGTAAGCATACTTCTATTGTCAAAATGGCGTGTTTAATTCGTATGGAAGAACTGGCTTGACTGATTCTTTTTTTGAACGCACCGTTATACGTGTAGGTCAGTGGTATTTTGTTGCTAATATTTACTTGAAGAGATTTTTAACGAAACAAAATTATGTTTTATTGTTTCAAAATGTCTTTCATGTCCAAACCTATCATGGCATCTTCTTGAGTGAAGGGAAAAAGATCTGCTCAATAAAGACAACTGAAAGAAGTTTACAGAATGAAGTTGAGGAAAGCAATTACTAATGAAGCAATGAAAGATGAAAACTTACAGAGATGAAACTAAGGCGACATGGGTAAAGACAAGATAAACGGCAGCAATCGGAGCCGCTCGAAATCAATCACAAGTTCTCTAAAACTATTAATTCGTTGAATGATTTTGGTATAACTTGATGGAATGCTAACCCAACATATCCCTCCTTCTATTTAAATAGGCTGAGACTCAGCGAAATGTCCCTGGATCGTGCAATATTCTACCTCACATCGAACCTCTCTAGTCCCCAAAAGTCTGGTCTGGAAGACTGTCTGAATCATCGCTACTGGGCCGTCTATGTAGCATCCATACTGGGAACGTTTTTTGGAGGTCTCCTCCTTATCCTCATTTATCGTGGTATTGTTAAATTACTTATCTGCTGTTCTAGCCGGAAGGCTGAACACGATGCGGATTCCAGCTACTCCTCTTCAGTCCCGGACTCCACGCTCATACCAAAGGGCGATTCCATCGTGTTTGGCCGTGATGACCATGGGAACGCTGCTCACAAACCCTTAACTCTGCGGTGTACCCAGGGTCTGAGCCAGTTCGGGCGTCGAATTCGACTATATGCCATCCATTTATTGAGTTATCAGTGGCCCATTGGGCGTATCTTTATTGCCGCCTCAATGCTTCTTAGCCTGGCCTCCTTTGGGATCTACGTAGCGGAGGCAACCATGTGGCCCAATGAAATTGAGAAGTGTGGACATAAGGGGCGCAAATTACGCGCTCTTGACTTTGCCTTCAACATTTTCTTCCTACTGCATTTTTTGGTCCGCTTCGCAGCGGCCGAGAATAAGTTGTTCTTCTGGGTGGATTGGTTCTCTATTTTGGACTACTGCACCGTGCCTCCAACGATCATAGCTTTTGCACTACAAAGATCTTGGATGGGCCTACGTTTTGCTCGCATTTTCCGGCTCTTTAACCTCGCAGAGGTGCTGCATAATCTGAATCTCATAAAGTCGTCCTATGGATTGCGCCTTTGTCAGCTTTCCTCCTTATTCTTCGCGGTCTGGCTATCGGGTGCAGGAATGGTCTATATGCTGGAGAACACAGGAGATCCCTTCGGCGAGGATCCCTATGGCAATGCGGTGACGCTGACGTACACAGACTGCCTCTACTTCACGCTTGTCACAATGTCAACCGTGGGTTATGGAGACATCACCCCAGTAACCCTGCTAGCACGCACTTTCGTAAACATTTTCATCCTGGTCGCCCTCGCGGCATTTGCAAGTTGCATTCCCGAGATCGCGGATATGTTATTTGCCTCAAACAAGTACTCTGGCCATTATAGAAAGGCGGATGACCGACGCCATGTCGTCGTGTGCGGTGATGTGACCACTGAATCGGTTAAACACTTCTTGGATGACTTTCTACACACTGACAGGCATCGCACTGATGTGGAAGTGGTCTTCATTAACCGCGCAACGCCCGATTTGGAATTACGGAGCATCCTTCATCGGCATTTTACTCGCGTTAAGTATTTTCAAGTGAGTTGTATGCATACATATTATTGAGTGCATGTTAGCGGATGGTCTGGGAGTGATCCAGCCGTACTTTTTAACTTTTACCAAAGCTGTTAAAGACTCTTTCACCAATCCACTTATTATGAAAACCGATGTTGACATAAGTGTTTAAGTGAGTGTAACTGTTGTAGGTTTTTGTTGTCCAATTTGGCGTATCAGATAGAACCGAAATTAAGGCACCTATACGATCGTGTTTGCAGAATGAATTTTATCTCCGAGCTTAATTATTCGAATCCCTCTTAAATACGTCGCACTCTTGAGGGCAAAGCTGTTAAAGGAAGCAAACGGCTTCCTAGATTCCGTTCAAACTTTTCAGCTTAAAATGCTCATCCTGCGAAGGGAATCACGGAATTAACTAAACTAAACGCAGCTATTGATTTCTTGGTTGAGAACTATGTACGTGGTTGCTTTAAAACATTAAACAATCTGAACGGGTCGTGCTGTTTTGGTTGATATGCAAAATAGCTTCAAAATAATTCAAAAAATTGTGTTTCGACTTTCAGTTCCGATGGTAGTTCCAGTTTCAGCTAGACATTTGTTAAAATTGACGTTTTTATTCAACAACTTAGTATAATTAAATCAATTTAAAGTTGCAACTATACTGAGGTGGGAATGAGGGCATGCGTAACTGGAACTAAAACGTCCTCCTCTAACTTTATCGCAGTCCCAAGCATTCTGTCATGTTCCGCCGATGTAAGATTTTAGTAGCAATTTCTCGCTGATGTTTGCATTAAGGATCAGTTTACAGCTGACCTGAATTTAGCATTCTTAACTGGTACACTGTTCTGCCAGTTATTTTATTTTCGTTGTTGATATTAACGAAAAATCTCAACGCATTCATAGGAGTACATCATAAAGCTCTTGAACCAAAAAATAAATGGTAAATCAAGCAAACATCCATAAACAAGATCGAACTTCCAAACTTAGGAAATTTTTCTCCATACAGGATGGTTCACCTGATGAATGAAAGAAACGTACTTTAATGACCACGGCAGCTGTGGTTACCTGGACTTAAGAGTTTACCTCGGACCCACCATCTCAAGCCTGTCAAATGTGTCATTTTAGCCCATTTGGGCAGCGCACGTTTCAGCGATGAGCTAGCGTCTACATTCCGCCCCATTTGTTGATATTTTACCCTTGTCATAGGTCTGTTTGACTTACTTACCCTCTCTATGGTTGTATATCAATCGACAGTCAACACCTGGATTATCCTCATTTGGAATTTCGCCGTTTGTGGATATCGACACCAGCGGGTGTTAATTTGGGCATGGATGCTGTCCCTATGTTGGGTGATGCAACGGGTTCGTCCACGGTCGCTGATGCATTTTGATATGCCACGATATTATATCACAATGATTACTCTTTCTTCTCAATTAAATATTCTCGGCGTTTCCTGTTCATCCAACCAAAAGCACGCTGGCAACAAGAAAAGCTACCAGACGTGTTCTTTGGTCTCGTTCTTGACGGCTACATACTGGAATGACTTCTCACCTATTTTAAAATGTGTGGCTTTTTGCGATGGACGCCAAAGCAGATCATAGTATCGCTGAGCTGGACCAACACAAGGGTCAGAGTGTATTACTGGATGCGTTATTGTGCCTGCTTAGCGTCCGCATGAACTCATAAGTAAAGCCGTACGTGGGGGAAATTACGACACGTCTGGGCATAGACATTACTCAGAGCCAATGTAGTCGGCCTATCCGAGCACTGGAAGGCTCATAAAGTTAACTGAGGGCTTGAGCGAGACCTACGTAGGGGAAATCCATCCCTCACGATAAGAGCTTACGCTCTCGAATTTGTCGCGACGCATTAAGAGTGGTGGTTAGGAAGACTGGGGGTAATCTGGTCTTTCTGAAGTTTGTGAATCAAATTCGATTTTTCCCTCTGAATGTGCCATTGCCGGTGATCACCCTCGCGAGATCTGTGTAGCCTAAATGAAAGCCTCGTAAATCGTGTGGAACAGGCGGTGAGGGAAGTTCTGGCTTTGAATGCTACTGCGTTCGATCGCTCATCCGGTCATCCTTACTTGATCTTCCCATCGAAGCCATGCGGGTGAAGGAGGAGAGAATGTGGTAGACGGGGCACAAATGTATGCATACACAAAGCACCACCTTGTGTCCACTGTGCCATGAACTAGTTGGTGGATGTTTTCCATCATGACGGTCGAAATGTTGGTTGCTTGAATAACTGAGTGTCTGCAGATTGGAAGCTGGTTTTCTATGCACTGTACACGCTACAGTGTAGTTTATCTGTAGACAGGAAAGTCCAACTAGGCAGTTCAGTCCTCCATTTACTCCTCCATCGAAAGGTACATATGTATGGCAGATTAAGAGATCCGGAGTGTTAGTAAAATAACTCACTGGAACAGAGTTTTTAGATGCGGATATTTGTTGAGAACTTGGTTAGCTCGCATTGTCATGATTGTCACCAAAGGCGGCAAGTTTACAGCAGTTAGAAATCGGCCAGTCTAGAACATATTTCTAGAACGTTAGTAGTAAAGAAGCGGATGATACGGAGGTGTCAATTTTCAGTCCTTCTCAAGATTTACGCGACGAAAAGTTGAGAAGTTATCAGAAAAGTGGACAAAGACCGAGACTATCCAACTCAGGCAACTCGGCCGGCATCACTGTTCGTAAACTTTTCGTTGACGCTATCATCAACAGTCGACTTGCATTCCCTGAACGTGAAGCCATTTTCAACACCGCGGACCACGCAACCGGATGCGTTTGCGTCTGTTCTTCAAGTTTAAGACGCATTGGAAGAAAAGGCGAATATTTATGCTGTCATAAAACCTCCTCGTAACTAATGGCAAAGCGAAAGTGCGAAACGCTTACCAAAGAAGTATAGCGAATAGGAAACAACCTGAAAACAGATAAAAATATAATCATCCTGCCGGCTAACAAAGGTGCACAATGGTGCACAATAAGGGCGGTTACCATAATACGAACCTCGATGACAGACACTTCTATGAACAATACCGTACCAGTGAGATAAAAAACCAACTACTCAGGTGACCAAAGGTCTCATAAAACTGCGGGCTACGAGGTAGTCATAATCAGCGACTCCTTCTCTATGAAACCCCATAAATCCACCGATGACGATGACTAGTGGCTACATGAAAGAACTCTTCGAATCTGTTTCTTGGTTGTTAAATTCCGTCAAAGAAGGCCTAGCCCATCGAAGCCAGAAAACTTTTTATCGCTGTTCGATGGGACTTGAGAACCCGCTGCCAAACACCGAAACGTCAGCAATTGCCCACAGAATAAATTCTGAATAGTCGAAAATATGCGAGGCCCACGTAATTGAATAGAAGGCGTAAAGACGTTCTCTGGGACCAGTATTTTATTTGCCCGACGTTTCGGTCTCTCACTCGAGGCCATTGTCAAGGAATAACACATGTACAGCTCACCGTGTATTTAGCTCAAATCTGCTGGGAATAACCTTCAGCTCTGCTATCGATTTTTCTTGCAACGCGGGATAGGCATCAGGAAGGTCGATATGCCTGTTAGTTGAATCCGCGTGCGAGTGCGATGTCTCCTGCAAGAGGCGTGAGATTTGGTCATCCGACTGACCCAGTATTCGCACCTGTTCGAATTCGAAGCCGTGCCCGGGCACGGATGCGTGAGCAGCTACCATAGAAGGCTTTTCATTCCGTCCCACGGCGCGTTCATGCTGGTACGTTCTGGTGAGAACCTGTTTGTCGGTTTCACCAACATAATTGGCTTGACCACAAAGGCAATCGATGCGGTAGATGATACCGGACTTTTGGTTAGCGGGTTCTGGGTCTTTAGGCCGCATAAACTGCTATTAAGAGAAATCGGATGGAACTTTGCTTCTCGCCTAAATGGGCACAATTTGGCCACTCATAGGCTATACACAAACTTTTAACCCGTCAAGCACTGTGGAAAAAACGGCCATATTTTTGATGCCCAAAGTGTTATATGCGGGCAGAACAAGTACCTATCGAGGCGTGCTTATCGGATGCTAAGTACACTAAGAGCCATCTTCACCTGCGTGCATCTTCTGAAGTCCTGTACATTACGTGCTCAATGACTAGGAGAAAACGGACACATAATTTAAAAATACCATGTAGACACGACCGACGACAAACTCAAACGACGAGTGAGTTTATCGTTCATTAGACCGAATAACTCCTGTGGCGAATCGACCGTTCATCATCGAATTGATGAGTCATAACGTGCACAGCCCTCAATCCCACCAAACATCGAACAAAATACATAGGTAGTAAAGGTAAATTAAAATCGATCAGCTAGGGGCCGAATAACTTCGAAAACCATTTGCATTTCAGTCCAATTTTAGCATCTAATACTTCACCCCCTATGACTCGACCAAGCTCTTCGAAACGTTACACATGTGTACCCACAGGCATATGGATTTTTGTAATTCCTAAAAAATAGTAATCTGGTCCTACTAAGCTGTTAAGAAGTACTCATTGCGAAAACTGCCAAAACTCTAAGTGTATACACAAGTAACTGCCCTCCTTCGGCATTTTGAGGAGCGGCTGTAGCTGAAATCGTACATAACTCGCTGATTTATTTTTCATATAAGAAACTCACAAAACTGTATCATGCTATAGCTGCCGATTGGCATTGTGTGTGAACCTTGAGGTGACCTTGTAAGCCCTGTTTACTCATTTATTTCCGTCCTGGCTTGTCTGTGTTTATTCAAGTTGGCAAACGCATTGTTAGATACTTCAAGTTAAAATTTCTGCTTACTAATACGCAGATATAAATGGCTCCCAAGGAGAAGAATAAATTTTTGGCTGATAGCCCACGGTGTTGTTTGGCGACCTTGCCCGCTGCCTCAATGTGCTGCAAATTCGCAGCCAGCGGTTCCCGTCTCGCTGATCTTCACACGCATGACCGACTTTCACTCGCGCGCACACAGCGTCCAGCTAGTCGCGACTGCCCAACGCCTCTTGAACTTCACCCTCCTTCCCCCCCCCCCCCCCTAAACAGATGCAACAGGAACCGATATACACGAAACCCCCTCAAGCAATTCAACACACCAATTGGACAATACTTGAGCTTGCTGCACAACCCTATTAAATCAGCTACCACTGCTCTCTGAGGCGCGACGGGACGCAGTGCCAACCTTTGCCCTAGCTTCACTTATGATCACTGCTGTCTGGGTCAGAAACTGACGCCTCCGTGCATAATAAAACCCTCATTTTAAGGAAGTCAAGTTATGCGAACGAACGTTTTCGATTAATTCATCATCAGGCAATACAGTAATATAAGGGAGGGTAGAGTTAACGAAAGTTTTAGGCAAACCAATCAGTAGTAACAAGGGGGAGAGAGGGGGAGAGAGGTGTAACAGGATCAAGGGGGATCAAGGGGATCAGATTCTAGTCTTAATTGGGGACAGAGAAATGGGGGTGGGGGGAGAGGGGAAAGGGAAAGGAGTCAGACAATTAGTTAATGTCATCCAGTGGTCCTCGTCTCGGGTTTTGTTGGGTTGTGTGAGGACGCAAGGTGTCAACGTCTTGAGACTGTGTCGGTGACCTTTGGATGCTTGATGCCGCTGTCTCATCATTGTTTCGCGACGTAGTAAGAGGCGTGAGGGCGGATGTCGAAAGGGCTTTTGGCCACGGGAGCCTTAGAGCCGCTACAAATGCTTTCTGCGCACATAAAACTGGGTTTGTGAGGCGAATGGCGACTGCTTCTGCCGTCGCAAGTATCCGCTGACGCAGGAACTTAGAGTGTTTAACTGGAACTTTATAGACGACTCTAAATGCTTGGTTGACGTCTACCCGATGACCGCTGTCTACCAAGTGAGCCATAATTGCGCTTGATATTGACTTAGTTTCGCCTCTGTTTAACCACGCAGGGTGATGCTCTCGCATGCGCTTGGATAGACGTCTAATCGTTCGACCAATGTAACTTGCCCCACAGGAGCATGTAAAGTTGTAGATACACATTGATGTGGTCTGGAACGGCAGTCTATCCTTGCCTTCAAGGGAAGAAGTGGAGTGCTTGAGAACAATAATCTTAACTTTGCTGCTGGATATGTACGCGCGATTGCAGCGTTCAGACGAAGCTGTAGAAGTTCGCTTGCTGGATCTCCTTGAAAAGGTAATGTAAGAAATACGGTTTTCTTCTCAGCCGTCGGTACCTCCGGTCTTGGTGGACGTTCCTCCATAAACTTATCGATGAACTTACCGGGAAACCCATTTTCTTGTAAGGTATGTTTAAGCAGTGTGAGTTCATCCTCCAGTGTCTCTCAAGTCAAGTCAAGTCAAATTTATTAAAGGAAATATAGGCAAACGCCTTTGAACTCCCTCTTGGTACATAGGATTTAAGAAATGCATCGGCAAAGCCGAACATTCTAAAGAAGTCGTTGACACAGTTTCAAACGAATACTGGCTTGTTTCAAGTAATAAACTCACCCGCAGTTTACACGAGCCAGCAGTGTAACTGAGGAAGAATAGCAGACAGTGAAAAAACTTCTAAGGCTGGCTCATAATTCAAAATGGAATGTCATTTTTGATTTTTAGGAGAAAAACTGTCGCTCGTGGGGAAGCATGCGAATGATAGGGGCATGATGCTTCTGTGAATGTTGACGGTAGCCATGGCTCGGTTCGTGAGGCAGCGGACGAGGCCTCGTTTCTGACTTAGTGGCACAAAACTGTAGAAGTTAGTGTATTGCCCTGTCCAGGTCTTCTTACGAAATACACTTCTAATTATTGATCCATCAGATCCTCTACTAAGGAGGACGTCCAGAAAGGGGAGGCACTGTCTGTCCTCTTTTTCCAAAGTGAAGGTTAACGCTGAGTGCACCTGATTCACTTTATCTAAGAATGTGTCAAGCTCAAGTCGTCTGTCTGCTATTATAAATATATCATCCACATAGCGAGCATAGGCTGGAAGGTCTTTTATAATAGGAGAAAGTTTGTTGCTCTCCATTTTGCCCATGAAAGTATCCGCTAAAAGAGGTCCAAGCGGTGATCCCATCGCTACCCCATCTATTTGGCGGTAAAATTGGCCATTAAAGCTGAATTGCACGTTTAATGTGCAGCTTAAGAGTAATTGCTTCATGTCTCCGATCGGCATGCCGATTGGGAACTCTTTTTTAACAATCTCGTCACACAAAAATTCTATGGTTTCTGTGAGGGGAATTTTGGTGAACAGTGACGCGACATCTAGGGATAACATCGTTTTACCGTTGATATTAGTGTTTCTTATGGATTCGACGAATTCAAACGTGTCCCGTAGGCTATGCGGTGCTATTTGGTGCCGAATGGGTTTCAACTTTTCTGCCAGCCACTTTGCAATTGCATGAAAGGGTGAGTTGCACATGTCCACTATTGGCCGTATTGGAACGTCTGGTTTGTGAATCTTTGGCAAACCATTAAGCCTTGGGGGAGCTGTGCCTGTGGGTTTCAGCGCTTCTAACTCTTGTTCACTAAGAAAACCTCGGTCTTTCAGTTTCCGAAGACAAGTAGTGAGTTGAGTTTCTATGTTCTCCGTTTGATCCTTATTCTGTCTTTCCCTTTTGAACTTAGTTTCGTCAGCCAGGATTGATTCAATCTTTGAGACGTAAATACTTTTACTCATAAGAACGAGACCAGAAAGTTTATCCGGTTTTGTTATGAATATATCAGTATTTTGGCGTCAAACTTTGAGCTTCTCCAAATGCTCTTTCGTGATGTGTCCAATACTTAAAGGTTTATTTCTAAGATATTGATAGCAACAATTAACGAGTGTAGATTTGAAATACTCTGCATCCTCTGGCGTTGTAGGTACTAAGTCGTGTGTCTGACTCAAAAGATTTTCGAATTGCACTTCTGCCCCTAATCTGTTCGGCCTTCTATTAGGAAAACAAAATTTGTGGCCTAGGGATAGTATTTCAAGCAGGTGTTTGTCAAGCGTCATGTTGGTAAAATTATGTACGTACCGCTCCGGATCACTTGGGAATGAGGATTGAGCCTTCGTTGGATTGATACTGCGGATGAGTTTTGTCCGTTTTACTTCCATACGTCTTTGATTCACAATCTGTACGTAGCTGCTGAAGTTCATTCTTTCTTCATCGTTTAAGTCATCCAGGACTGCCATTCGTTGGTGTAGATTTCGGTTAAGCTCATTGATCTTCATTGCGACACCTTCCAGGCGATTCTCGGCATATCTCTTTAAAGTTGTGTTCGAGATGATCGTCCGACTACTTCGAAGAGACCTCCAGTAATCGTGAGGATATTCACATTTGACTGTGCAGTTTGTGATGAAATCAGAAACTACATTCGCTTCGGCAAGGCGGGTGTTGAAACGCAGGTACTCATTAAGTACCTTGAACACCGAGGGATCCTTGGATTGTTTAAGTTCAGCGATGATACCCATGTAAGCATTAAGCCACTAAGTCAGAAACGAGGCCTCGTCCGCTGCCTCACGAACCGAGCTAGAAGAATATGTTCTCCAGAGACACTGGAGGATGAACTCACACTGCTTAAACATACCTTACAAGAAAATGGGTTTCCCGGTAAGTTCATCGATAAGTTTATGGAGGAACGTCCACCAAGACCGGAGGTACCGACGGCTGAGAAGAAAACCGTATTTCTTACATTACCTTTTCAAGGAGATCCAGCAAGCGAACTTCTACAGCTTCGTCTGAACGCTGCAATCGCGCGTACATATCCAGCAGCAAAGTTAAGATTATTGTTCTCAAGCACTCCACTTCTTCCCTTGAAGGCAAGGATAGACTGCCGTTCCAGACCACATCAATGTGTATCTACAACTTTACATGCTCCTGTGGGGCAAGTTACATTGGTCGAACGATTAGACGTCTATCCAAGCGCATGCGAGAGCATCACCCTGCGTGGTTAAACAGAGGCGAAACTAAGTCAATATCAAGCGCAATTATGGCTCACTTGGTAGACAGCGGTCATCGGGTAGACGTCAACCAAGCATTTAGAGTCGTCTATAAAGTTCCAGTTAAACACTCTAAGTTCCTGCGTCAGCGGATACTTGCGACGGCAGAAGCAGTCGCCATTCGCCTCACAAACCCAGTTTTATGTGCGCAGAAAGCATTTGTAGCGGCTCTAAGGCTCCCGTGGCCAAAAGCCCTTTCGACATCCGCCCTCACGCCTCTTACTACGTCGCGAAACAATGATGAGACAGCGGCATCAAGCATCCAAAGGTCACCGACACAGTCTCAAGACGTTGACACCTTGCGTCCTCACACAACCCAACAAAACCCGAGACGAGGACCACTGGATGACATTAACTAATTGTCTGACTCCTTCCCCTTTCCCCTCTCCCCCCACCCCCATTTCTCTGTCCCCAATTAAGACTAGAAGCTGATCCCCCTTGATCCTGTTACACCTCTCTCCCCCTTGTTACTACTGATTGGTTTGCCTAAAACTTTCGTTAACTCTACCCTCCCTTATATTACTGTATTGCCTGATGATGAATTAATCGAAAACGTTCGTTCGCATAACTTGCGTTCCTTAATGCTTACATGGGTATCATCGCTGAACCCTCATTTTAATTGATTTCTTCTCCCTTTTCGCAAAACTTGGGAGTTGGCCTGGTACCTGTCGTGCTGCGAGTACAAGCACACCCTAGAAAATGCAGAGGCAATTGCTCTAATTATTCTCGTGAAATTAGGCATCTGTAATATGCGCAAAGATTTGAGGTCCAGATATCTTATCGTTTTCATCATCCCTCAAAGAAGACGAAGAAGAAGGTTCAAGGACATGGACCGAGTTATATTTGGACTGACGTTTCGGACACTTTCTTGTTTCCATCGTCAGACTAACGTGGTGGTTGTTCCTGTTTGCCCGGACTTTTTCAGCCTCGCTGCATGCCTGTTATTATATCTGTGCTCGGCGTACAAACTTTGACCTGCTTGTTCGCTGCTGACTGTCCATGAGATTGACCACTGGGGGGCTCATGTGACCTTTGCCCCCTTTGCGGCTGTCGTAATTGCTGTCGCTTACTGGCCTGTCCCTCGTCCAGCGACGGACTAATCACTTGTTGTTGCCCGCATGAGTTCATGTAAACCTCGTGTGCGCGGTGAGGTAGCGTTCCTCGCTGGTCAGCTGGCCCCTGGCCAACCTCTCTCCTATCTTCCTCTGATCGCAGTTGTACTCCAAGCTTTTGTCTTCGTCGCCGTCCTGTTGGCCTTGTTCAAACTGACTCGGGCCGTTTGCGTACCGCTTTAAGCAGGATGAAAATCCGTTAAGTGTGCCAGTCGAAGACCAACTTTTCCAGCAGAAATCTAGCCATCTTGTCATTGGCTCGGCCTAGTACCCTAGCAGTATCGAAGGTGAAGGTGTGGTTCTTCTGCTGTACGTGTTCATAGACCATAGACAGATTATCCTTGCAGTTGATTGCGAGCTGATGCTCATGCAATCTGGTGGCAAGGCTTCTGCCCGTTTCACCGACATACCTTGCATCGCAGTCTTGGCATGGTATGGTGTAGACCACGGCTGACTGTTCTATCGACGGTAGCTGGTCTTTGGACCTCATAATCTGCTGTCTGATGGTTGATTCCGGCTTGTGAGCCACACCGATCCCAAATGGCTTCAGGATTTTTGCAGTCGCCTCGAATACGTTCTTCACATAAGGGCTAGCGAGCAAAAAATTTGGGCCTTGTCCTGTCAACCGCTCAAGGTGGGGCTTCTTAAGAGACTTGCGTATGAAGGACTTTGGATAACCGTTGGCTTCAAAGAGCGCATGCAAGTATTTAACTTCCTCCTTCCCACTGTCGTTGCTGCAGTGTGTCTGAACGCGTTGGAAGACTGTTCTAACACAACTGCGTTTTTGCTTAACAGGGTGGTTTCTTCTGAAATAGAGGATACGCATGGTGTTGGCTGCCTTACGATAAACAATAGTCCTTATCTTCCCATCTTCCGGCTTCGTCATCTGTACGTCGAGGAAGGGTAACTGGTTATTGCCCTCTTCTTCCATAGCGAACTGGATATCAGGAATGATGGAATTCAGAAGTGCCTTGAACTCCTGCGCTATGTTCCTCCTGATGACGACGAACGTTTCGTCGACGTATCTGGCCCAGAACTTCGGGGAAGAGGAGCTGAAGATCAGCCGCTCGAGCCTCTGCCAAACAGCTTCAGCAATAAGGCCAGAAAGAAGCGAGCCCATTGGTGTCCCCTTCTTTTGTTCGTAAACTTGGCCATTGAACGTGAAGAATTTTTTAGACACAGTCCCATGAGCTCGATGATAGCCGCCTGCTTGAGTTTTTGGTCGGTTTCATCGTATTTTTCTTGGAGAAGACCGTCAATCATGTCGATGGATAAACTGGGTGGAATAGATATAAACAAGGAGACCACGTCAAATGATGTCATCATCTCGTTTGTATTATAGCCGACACAGTGGATTTTTTGTCATATTCCAGTGTTGTGCGGGTAAGAACTGGAATTTACACCTCTCTTGGTTTTGTGATTAGCTGCGATTGATTACATTTGTATCTTGGTAGTTCAGTTGCTTAAGAGCTCTGTTCGTGTATACATTGCTGTTGACCATACCTAAAAGCCAAGCTTTGATCCAAAGTATCTAGCACACTTCTGAACAAGACCGTTTTTCTGACTTATATTTCGCTTTCTGTTTAACGCAAGCCTTTCTGTTGCAAAGTGAAGTTAACTAGTTAAACCAGTACCGGGGTCTATCTTCGTTTGTGTCCTAGGGAACCGTGATGAACCACGTCGACCTCCAGAGGGTATGTATGAGCACCGCAGATGCCTGTCTGATACTGGCGAACAGTCGATCTGTTGATCCAAATCAGGAGGATGCCGCTAACATCATGAGAGTCGTGGCAGTCAAGAACTACGCCAGCCACGTCCGTGTTATCGTCCAAATTCTACAACAATCAAATAAGGTAAGTGCACTAAAAGAAGATAAAACAAACAAAAAACTAATGTTGGCGCTCCACTCCAGTTAAATTGTTATGGTCATGCCGCGACTTTTTTTCATCCGATAATTTAATAAAGTTGGCATGCAGCCAATACCGAAATGGAACATAAACACAAAAAAGAAGGGAAAGTTGGTTGGTCAGATGTATCGGGGAGGGAGGATTTATTTACCTGCATTTTATAAGCCTTGCTAAGTGAGTGAATGCTTTCCAGATCCACTGCGTACTTATAAGCAGTAGGTATGGTTTCATAATTGACTTTATCCTTGCATTCATCTGCGTGATCATTCTTGTTGGCATCTGCGTTGACGGCTGCGCACGTAAACAGTTAGTTTTTAGCCGAATGCCCACAAAAAGTGACAGGACCTTTCCAAGCAAGTCCCTTATTCGTTAGGTATGCGTTGTTGTTGTTGTTGTTGTTTTTGTTGTTGTTGTTAAAAAGAAGGTTCACGTTTCCATTGATGTGTGAAGGTAGCGCAAGCGAATTGTATGCATCAATCGCTCAAGTTGTCACTAGCCTTTCCTGGTGGATATACTAGCCTTGGGCTGTCAAGGATTGACAAACATAAATTTTCCTTTGCAACTTACCATACTAACAGCCCAGGTACTAGTTAGCAGTACGTAAATTTTCCTCTTGAATGGGTGCAGCTGAAAGTCCCGAGCGCATAATTATATATGCCAAACATTTGGGATACTTCGAGCAAAGGACAAACTGGTGATGTTAGCATAGGAAGGACGATTGCCGACCCAACTTGCTGCGGCCATGGTTTCTGAGGCATTTTTTACTCAATAATATGTATGAACAGCAATACAGCGAAAGGACAATGACTTGTAAACACTCGTGAAGAGATCTCTAGACCACAGGTCATCATAGTTTCAGATATTGCATCTCTGACTGGCTCATTAACTGTCTAGAGTAATCTACAAAGTTTCGATAAGGAACAGTTTTGGACCAAGAGCTTTTCGATCGCGGAGGTCAGATAATGTTACTACTTGACAACACTTACATGAAGAAAATGACCGAGGATTCAAAACAAGTGGTACGTTGATCATTTAGGTCGCATGTACATTTTTCGGCAGACCGTATAACTACGTGTGGCATAGAAATGGCTCATCCGTTTAGGTATATTAAGCGCGATGACTAACAAAGGCGCCGTGGAATGGGCACTCATATGTGGAACTCCTTACAGGTTCCTTATTGTAGCTTCGAATGCTTTGTGTTCAGACTGTATTCATACATTGATTGATCAAGATCTGGAACCCCGAACTCAGTGGTTATGGACATCAGAAATTAATTTTTCTCGGAGTCCATGACCCAACATATTTGACCTACACATCACTAGTGGCTGAATGTGAGTTTAGCGACACTCTTGCAAGCAGTTTTCTGCAGGCCCATCGAACATCGTCAGTTCTTCACTGCATAAATATCCAACGAAGATACAAGAATATTATGAAACGATTGTCTGCGGAAGGGCCTCTCCGGCAGGAAACTGATTTACTTCACATGAGTGGAAGCGTACTTGAGATTATCTCTAAAAAGTGATTTATCAATGGAGAGGGAAGAAGGATCGTCGAGCATGGGAGCAATTTGTTTATTGTCTTGAGCTTTCAAACTTTTGCGGGAGTCCATCATCAGAGATAAGAACTAACGACAAAGAGGGGGTAATTATAGAGGGTACATACCAATCAAACGTTGGAGGTCGACAGGAGTGAAATATAGGAATCAAAAAGGACGGAGGGGTCAATTATAGGGGTATACTTTAATGACTACCAGTGATGTCACGAATTTTCAGGGCACCAGCAACCGAAATGGGGGGCAATTATTGAAGATGTGCGCTAAGCAACTGTCAACGACGGAGGTCAGTCTATCTATCAATCTATTTTCCGCCGTTCTGTGGTATGCTATTACTTAAGAATGGCGTGACGTTTATTATTCATCGTCTGCGGTGCCAGAGCTTGTAGGTCTAACCAAACTCGCCGCCTAGACAAGAGCATAAGGCTCGTATATTTGGCTCAATTTTCAAAACGTTTTGGGCTTTCTGGTATGGTTGACTCATGGTTTTTGTAGAAAGGCTCAGTCGAAGTAAATACGCATTTTTTTCTTTGACCCAATGATGGAAATCTCGGCGGCATCTGGTGGGATTCGAAACCTCGAGAGAACGGGGAAAGTTTTAGTATAGAGCCAAGCTAAGAGGATCTACCAGGAACCGTGCGTTTAAAAAAATGTGGGTCAAATTACTCGTCTAGTCTACCACAACATATGGAATCCATCAATTCTGATACATAACGCTGACTAACCACATAAAATTTCTTAAACCATACGATAATTAGGCACAGTTACATAAGAGGGGGCGATTTTGGCAGATTTTACTAATTCGGAGGGGACCTCGATAGCTCAGTTGGTAAGGTTGTTGGCTCTACTGGAGCATTCTGTTTCGTCTTGACTTCTCTACCTCTGTATCCAGCAGCCACACGTACGTCAAAAGCATGAAGGCAGTACGGTACTATGACGCAAAAATAGTAAAGAGTAAATAGTGTACAAACCTCAACACTGTGCACATCAAGTCAAGAGCGAAGGGATTCTATACAAGGGAACGACACAAGTTCAAGAATAACGCCACGCAGGACGAAACTGGTCTTGAGAAAACTTGTGTGTGTGTGTGTTAGTGGGAGAGGGGGTGGCTCCGCTTTCATATGCTTTCACGGGACAATGTACGTAGCATCAGGATTGGTGTGAAACACCAGCGCGAACAGAGGAGGGGTTCGTGAGCAGAGGTCATATGAAAGCGTCAGCGGCGGAGGGTGTCTGGAAAAGTTGTTCTCGGGGTCAAGACGGGGGAGGAGGGGGAGGAGGGGACGGACAACTAACTCGACACCGTCACTTCACGGGATTTGATCTCCATGTGAAAATGAGAAATGGGAAAATGGGGAACCGAAAACTGGGGGGGGAGTATACAGCCATGTGCAGTCAGTCAGTCAGTCAGTCATGGACGGCCAGAATTCAAGGGGGAAGGGGGCAGTCTTCGAAAGAGGTAAACAATCATTTTGCAGGTCGGATAGGAGTTTCGCTGCGGTAAGGACGTGGAGATTTTTGAACTCGTTCACCTAGAAATAACACCGTCTCTTGGCTGAAGTGGGTTCGAATACCACCGAGGCTAACGAGTTTTTAACAAGTGGGTCAATTGAAAAATAGATATGTTCAGAATGTCAGCTTCCGCCGATACCTTGGAAGCGAGTATTCGCTATAAGTAAAGATAACCAAAAACACCTTATATACAAAATTGGGAGTCTCGATATTTCACATAAATGAACAAACTGAATAATGTGTTACACATCATCTTACCATTATATTTGCCGAGTTATTAAATCGCCCTTTTGTCAAAGTAATTATTAAGGAATCATGAAAAAACACTAAGAGAAGAAAACTGTGACGTTTTGATTTCATACACAGCCATTTTAACTATCGCTGCGTTAGTAAAACAAGCATACTTTCACACTCTGAACAGATGCGTTGACTGTCTGAAAACGGACTCATGTAATGGCGTTTCTTCATTACGTGGAACGACTCGTCTTATAAAGTGGAGATGCGTCGCTCTATTCGACTTACTCTTCTTTCGGCCAGATTACTCTGAATTCGGTATTCAGGTCCACGATGTGATTTATCGAACTGCCTCCCATCTATCGGGCGTTGAGATTTCGTAGCAGGCGGTTCAACCGCATTTTCGATCAAGGAACCATGCTGCAGGATGCCATTAGTACTAGTGAATTTCAGCTGAAGCTGGGACCCTGTCAATGCCAAGGAAACGATGTTTCTGACTACGACGTAGCTTTATTACCCTAATAAATCGACCAAGTGTACTTCCCTCAAAACGCCCGTGTTAAGCTATGATGTACCCCAGAATTCGCGAATCGGGATGCATTACATTTTGCTTAGCGTAACTGGACAGACCCGAAAGACTTTTAGCCAACATTATTTATTATGTTCCTCTCAGAAAAAAGAACACTGTGAAAATCTTTCGGCCAGGTACATCTTAGAGCTTTTGGGTTGTTTTGAAAATTATTTTGTATTGTGAGATTCACAAGTGAATAATTCAGAGTCAAAATATGCACTAGGTTTCCATAGACTACCGTGGGGAAGTTACAATACTGTTTACTTTTCCACTGGGTTGTACAGTCATGACCGCGCCCACAGTTATCGGTTACCCAATAAACAAGAATGTTTACCAGGGCATTAATTACACTCATAGCTCATTTTTCTGCCCGTGTTTATCTTTTCAACTTTTAAAAAACATAACGTCACCCTTGGTAACACAATTGTATATAAACACGCCCAATTTTCTGTCAAATGGTGTGGTAAAAACAGATGTTTGGTTATCCGGGGATGAAATATTTAGTCAGCTGTTTTAGCAGCGCATGGAGCATCTCCACCATTCACAGTTGATATATTTCGTGTACACAACAAATTGTCGGCATATTTAAGTTGTTATTGTCGTGCGTTTAT
>JAYGXS010000006.1:14798856-14810152 GCA_036362985.1 Ligula intestinalis | reverse complement strand
CAGAACCACATTCTAGTTTGTTTACTCGCAGCTCCATCTGCACCCCTGCTTGGTTTGCGTTCCTTCGTGCTGCCCCTGCGAGCTAGCAACATTGACGAACGTAATCTTCGCCCCATTGTCTTTCTCGGAGACCTTGACTTTCTGCGTCAGGAATGGGAGGAGATCTCCAACTTCCCCAAGGTCTTCATCATGCCCGGATCCCCACTCTCCCGCAAAGACCTCTGGCGAGCCCGCATCCATGTTTGCTCCGTCTGTGTGATCTTGGGGATTAGTGACACAGTGCGCGTCGATGATCCCTACATGTTAGACAAGGAGGTCATCATCTGTGCCCTAAACATTCGTGCTCTCAAAATACCCCCCGGGATGCAGCAGTTCGTTTCAAATGAATCGATCGTGCGTTACAGTGGTGCAGAGATACCCCTTCTCACAGCTCTAACAATGGATTCAAACATTCACTTTCTCGATCCAGAGGACTTTGCAACAGGAAAGTCAGACTTGCACGTCTACCTCACCATACCATTTGCTCGAGGTCTGGCCTTCTCTGCCTCTGTTTTGGATGCCTTGGTGAGTACTGCCTACTTTGATCGGAACGCTATAACGTTGATACGGCACCTGGTTACTGGTGGGACAACACCGGTGCTGGAAAGGTGGACAAGCTACGCTGGTGGATTCTGTGATAATATGGACCTCCAAGATGATGCATTCAAGAGGCTAGAGCGTAAATTAGCGAAAATGTTCAGTCAGACAATATGTCAGAATAAATACAAACGTCCACTGATCAGCCAAATGAGTTTCCAGGATCCACAGCTAGCCAATATCCGATCTCAGAATAGCGGCTCCCAACTGACATTTGGAAAACTCTTCTGTCAGGCGCTTACGCGTTATGGCATCCTCTGTCTTGGTCTATTTAGACTTAGCACCTCGGCCCGCGCCATACTCACTGCCCGCATTGGTGATGGGCGGCCACAATGCCAAGGGGGCACCCACGACCCGCTAGGCCAGCACCTATCATCAAATGCCTGTTCATTAGAGGGCATACCGCAGGTTCAGTGTTCTTCGAAGGCGACTAGTGTCAAGGAACAGGCCCAACTACCCTCTTTTGTAGCTAGCCTCCAGGTCCCGTCAGTGGCGTTACCACAAGCTGCTGACGCTACTGATTCCTCCATTAGACGCAAAGCAGCAACTCAGCCCAACTTCCTAGCTGCGAACAGTCGCTATGTAATTACAAATCCACCCATTGACTTCCCTGTTTACAAAACAGACCTGGTGTTCTGTCTTACGCCGCACGTATGAGAAATATGTTAACTGGCAGTCCCCCTCAGCGTCGCCGTTAACCACGTTTTTGCTGTTTATACACGTCACCCCTTACCTCCTCTTTTATTCCTGCCATGGCTTCAAGCTGCCTACGATTCTGTGACTGTTTAAGGGAATAAAATGGTGGCTTATCCGCAGAACTTTGAGTTGAAGTGCGCGAATCCTCAGATTTTTGAGCCATCTTGACGATCTGTACCATTATTAACGAGGTTGCTCAAGAAGTCCCAAAAGTATTGGTTTATTTATGTATTAGCATTACTGTATATTTTATCAATCTATTCTAATAATTCATCGTACACTTTTTTTCTCAACTTAATAGGGAAAAAACTGAGAAGAAGACGACTCTATCACTGAAATAATACTTTTATTCACTTGACGTTTCGACATTCGTCGCGTATTCATCATCAGAGACATTAGCAGAAAACAGTAACAGAAAGGGGTAAGCGATGCACAGGGGTTTGCAGTATTTATAGGATACAGTCATTACTGCAAACAGGCAGCGACAATTAGCGTTAACTGCCTTCTTGTGCGTGAATAGTTTACTAACATCATGCGGGCTCTGACCTGTTGAACGTTCATCACGCGTGGTGGACCGCGGCGTGATGATTGCCCGGCCATCTGGCCCTCTGGTGCTCGCGTAGGATGACTAGATGGCCCGTTGGTTCCCCAAGCGGCGACTTGCTTTGGCCAAATTGAGTCTCAGCACTGAATATGGATTGAGCAAATCGTTGCACTTGTTTACGGATCGAAGGCCCGTGAACCATGATTCAAATTATTCTCGGCTCACTTGATTGCCACCTCTTGCGAGAATTCGGGCCTCATCGAATTTGAATATGTGATCGAGTTTCATCGAATGCGCCGCAACTTGAGAATTGGCATCACTTCGCCGAACTGCTGCCGCGTTTTCGTCAATTCGCGTCTTGAGAAGTGTGCCAGTCTCTCAGACATAGTTGCTTTGCCCGCAACTGTGCCAGATGCTGTAGACGACTCCAGATGTTTCCTGCCGTGGCATTATCTCCTTCGGCTTCATTATCTGATGCCTTAATTTGAGTTGACTTAAGTGTGAAAAACTCTAGGCGTTTGGCGGGATTTGAACCCACGCATCAGAGAAAGCCTTTGCCGGAGGCTAATGCTCTGCCGCTAAGTTACACTTTTTCACACTTGGGTCTACTCAAATTAAGCAAATCTGCCAAACGAACTTAAAAATTAAGTCAGCCTTGTAGTCATTCTGATGGATTCTAGATGATTGCTTAGGAAATCCTTCTTGGGCAGTCAACTTGTTCCTGTATTGGTGGATTCCATATGCGCGAAAGGTTGAGCGGGTAATATCGATCCAAGTGTGATTAAACTTATGGCGTGAAGTGGGCGTTTGTAGCTTAGAGGTAGAGCATTAGCATCCGGCAAATGCTTTCTCTGATGCGCGGATTCAAATCCCGCCAAACGCCTAGAGTTTTTCATACGTGGGTCAACTCAAATTAAGCAAATCTGCCAAACCAACTTAATGCTGCCTTATTATTGCCTCCGGCCTTTGTGCGACTCCAACTCTAAGTGGTGCGAGAAGGCGGCTGACAGCCCCCGAGACGTTTCTGACGTACGAGATCGCTCGCCAAATTTTGGGGTTGGTGCAATTTTGTTGGCCATCTCGTTTGCGCAAGCACCAGTTGATAAAGTTGCGCGAGTAACCATTTTCTTTGAACACTCGTCGAAGATATTTTACTTCGGCAATTTTGTCTACTGGTTCGTGGCAGTGCGTTTCAACCTGCCGATAGAGCGTCCTTACGCAACTGCGTTTGTGGCTGATTGGGTGGTTGCTGTTGTTATTCAGTACTTGCATCGTGTTTGTCGCTTTCCTGAATTTATCATTAGCTGTATTAGGTTGGAGTCTACTTCACCAGACGGGTGTGGACGTAGAACTTGACTAGGCTGAAGCCGCATCTCTGAGTAGCTCCATGGTGCATATCTGACTCGCATGAACAATCTTCAGAGTGGGTTCAACACATCGCGAGAACGGAAGTTGCTATAAATGCTGCATCACGTATAGTCATTAAATTTCGACTCTCAGCTCTGGGTCGAGAAGGATTTATTGTCAGCCGTTACTTGTCTATGCCTGACTGTAAGCTGTTTGTGAAAGTTTCAAAAGCGCTGTTTCGTCTTTCTTGATTTCTCTGACTCTGTATCCAGCCATCACGCGTTTGCCAAACCCAATGATAACATCTACCAAGGCAGAACGGTACTATTAAGCAAAAATATTCAAGGACAAGCAATGTACAAACCTTAACAATGGATACACAAAGTCAAGAGCGAAGAGATTCGGCCGAACCACCTGACTCTATATAAGGCAAAAAAACAAGTTCAACAACAGAACCACGCAGGGCGAAACTAGCCTTGGGAAAGCTCCTGTGCAAAGTGGAACTAAATTATTCCTCTACTAGATCGGCGACGTACATATATTCAAGCGTAGATGTGTTAGTGGGAGAGGAGAAGTGGCTCTGCTTTTATACGATTACAGGAGGTGATTCATGCGGCATTAGGATTGTACTGAAACACCAGAGCGAAAGGGGTGGGGGTTTGTGAACGGAGGTGCGGGGGTGCTTAAGGGGCCTTCAGACAGCCACGTCTATCTCGCGCGCAGCGTGCCCGGGGGGGGGGGATGATGGACGAATGTGTCTCGGAGTAGCCTCGGCAACTGGGTCAAGAGGGAGGGGAGGCGAACGGACAGCTGACTCTCCAGCACACACTCACTTCAACGGGATTTCGTCTCCGGGATTCGAAACGACTTGTTCTGATGCCAGCGGGGAGCCGATGGAATTGTTGGCAAAGGTGATAACAAGCAAGGAAGCTGAACCGGAGGCTGAGGGGGGGGACAGTATTCATTCTTGTGCAATCGAATGACAAGGGTAAACGCGAGAGGACGACCAGCATTCGAGGAAGGATGGGGACATTGGCCCCCGCGGCTCAGGAAAGGGGAACAGTCTTCTTGATAAGTAAGTAATAATATGCAGGTGGGATAGGGTTTTCGCTGGAGAAGGGACGTGGAGAATTTCGAACTTGTTCAGCCGAGACTAACAACCACATTTGCTTGGCGGGAAAACTAAGTGTTGGGGCGAGCTAAATTGACCCCAATCCCTCTTTCCACTCTCATATGTCAACGGGCTGATCTACTGAGGTCGGATCAGAGTGCAATGACTGACGTGATGAGGTTTCCGTTTAACATATGCAGCACTAGTACGCGCGGGCTTGCTGCAGTTGAACCAGCACCTTCTACGAATAAACGCTGGCTCTGTGTCATTTCGAGCATTAAGAGTAGAGTCTCTTGGAGGTAGCAATTTTGTCCACATCTAAAATAATGCCACCGACCTCCTAAGGCTTAGGGCAGACGGCTAGTACCGAGTCTACAGTCCTGGAAGCGCTCAGCCCTGCACTCGCAACCCGTTAAAAAGCTGTCCATATAGTGATCCGAAAATATAAATATGGGGTAACAGTGGCTAGGCGACCGTCTACTTCTTGTCACCAAAGCCTCAATCACCTCCAAAATGACAGAAGTCAAAATTATCAGTTGCTTTATACAAAAGATATCCTGAAAGGATACTGACTTATGAAGGTCCTCTTATTATTGCGCAAAACACCGCAGATTCGAAACATAGGTCACTTGAGTCCACTTCAGTCAACATGTTGTGGAGGCAGTTGACTATGAAAATTGGTGGAACTGTTGAGCTCGCCATACTTTACAGCATGCTACATACAAAACTAGCTAGCACCTGATTTTGAGTGTCTGCCTACGTAGAAAAGAATGACTGCTGAATGGAGACTCGTTAAAAAGGTTGCATCCGTTTTTGGAAGAACTCCCACAACATGTACTTCACGTAACTCGTTAATTGTGGTATAGTAAGACCGCTTTCGAGAATACAGGATTTCCGACCAAATATAAAACATCAATGTAAACTATGTTGCAATTTCCGGCACAGTGCATACACCCCGTCATTGTCAATAATAGGCACTAGACAGTGTCACACTTACTCCCTTTTTAATATCTTTATATGGTTTCAATTTTTCTGAGTAGGTTGTCGCTAAATTTATTTTTGCTATCCTAAATAAGCCTTCGACATTTGGTGTTTGCCTCCGGCCAATATGATTACCTAATCTAGTAAACTTGTCGATTTTAAGCTGACATTTTATTTCTTTGCCGACCCGACTCAAAAACCTTAGTTTACTGGTTTCAAAGCCTAATCGGAAGGAAAATTGATCGTAGGAAGACTAATTTTACTCGCCTGTGGCTTCAGGTTTTCCTCTAAACCCACGTTTAATGGCGACAATAATTACAGAAAACGACTACAGTAGGTTAACTTACATATGAAATCCAACGATTTTTACAATGAACTCCCTCTTACTCAAACGCAGCCCAAATTTCGGCCCCTAAAGTCTTACAGCAATAAAGTAATGGTCGTTCTTCATAATAGGGCATATTGTGATTTATGAAGGACTGTAAAGTTTTATAGAAATACCAGCTTTTTTAGCAAAGTGGAAATCGAGCGTACTAGATAAACTTCAGTTTTGCATGGACACGAAGCCTACTCATGCAAACCATCAAGTGAATAAAGCAGCACAAGTAGAATTACTTTGGAAAATAACCTTTTGTAAAGTTTTAGGATACATATGCTTCCATTTCCGCAAGCAGTTGTTCTCACAGCGAGTCATCGGTGCCTGGAACAGACTGCCCGAGGAGGTCGTAATGGCGAACTCCACAGATGCATTTAAACGGAAACTGGATGAACATCTATATAACAGTTACCGTTCATATGTACAAAGAAGCAGGAATAATGTATGCCCCGGAAATACCTATAGATAAAACTTTACATTTGTAAATGCCACTCATTATTTTACAGTAAAACATTTTATGTTGGATATATAATGTACACAAGAGACTATTCTGACTGCTCACACGCACACATTAAAATTTTTACATGTATATATGTCACTCACTGTTTAAAGTGACATATTTTATGCTGGATATTTCATGCATACTGTTTTCAATAGGGTCTTTAAAGGCATTGCCTACTACCCTTTATATACTGAACTATACTGAACTATATTACGTGCAATGTGATGTATGGTTGTTACCGAAAAGTCCAAATTTCGAGTATGTATTCTAACACGTTTTTTACAAGAACTGTTAGTTGTTTCTTTCGTTTATGCATCGCTTGAGTAACGCTTTCGCTTGATATGGACCGTTGGGAGATCACAGGGGTAATACATTTCTTAAGCTCACGTGCAAACATGGTGGTTAGTAGGTAATTAATTTACATGGAATCGTCAGGTTCAATTGTAAACATACCATTTTTGCACATTAAGAGTAATTGCCTTCCACCAATTTTTTTGTTATTGTCTTGAGATTTCGATTACGAAGAGGGTAACATGTTCCTGGCTTCATTGGCCTTAGTCGATTGATTATTAATGATGAGTACATCCTACGTGCTTTCCAAAGCCTTCAAAAACATATTTATTTCATATATATATATTCCAGGTGAAGGCGGGTTACCCGGGAAAGGAGGATTACCCGTTAGCCAAGCTACAGGCTACCTGGCGCGTTCACGAGTGGCGGATAGTGGCGCGGCCTTCAGTGAAGGTAAGCTGCGAAATAAGCAGGCTCCCGGGTCTGGCGAATAAGCAGTCACGGACGCAGCAGCGACAGTGTTACCAGGGCGCAGTGGGCTGAGGTCTGGCGCACCGACTGCCTTATAAAATGCCGCAAGGCCCAATGACGACACTGTGACACGGCGAGCGTGAACCACCATTAAATAGGTTTGCTTGCCACCAACACCACTGCCTTGTGGTTAGGTTCTTGAGCCAAAGTGCTAGAGGAGACCACCTCGAACAGAGAATCCGAGCGGCCGTTGGGAACCCGCCTGTATTCGAAATTCCCAAGAAACCTTATGATGTCTCCTTACCTTACTATGACCACTGCTACGGCGTCCGCGGGAACCGACGCGCTCCATAACCCTTGTCCGGTGGTGCGGGCGAATAATGTGCAAGCTGGACTGCCAAACAAAAAACGGACTATTGGTATTGGATGCTGGAATGTGCGAACATTTCTGGAACCTGGTACTCAAAGTCTGACAGCGCACAGTCTCCATAAATATCACGTAGATGTTTGTTGCTTGTCAGAGGTCCGACTCCCCGACTCAGGCGCCTGATAAAATCAAAATCCCCGGGGTCGATTCTCATTTCACCTTGTATCACAGCGGTCCGAGTGACTCATTTGATAGACACGGTGTGGCTATTGCCCTCTCGGAAGAAGCTAACCGTGCACTACTAGCATGGGAACCAGTCAACGACTGAATGGCCTATGTTCGACTAAAAGGCCATTTTACGAACATCTCGGTCGTATCTGTGTATGCACCTACGTCGGCGGCTGAACAGCAAGAGAAAGATCATTTCTACTCGCAGCTGCATGAGCTAGCCGAACGACTCCCTCGCCGAGATCTGCTAATTGTTGCCGGGGACTGGAATGGCCGGACTGGGCCCGGTGACCCGACAAACAGCCACCTTCTTGGTCGCTTTGGGCTAGGCTCTCGAATGGACAATGGTGAGAGGATGCTGCAGTTTGCCGAACAGAACCGACTGTTTGTTACAAACACATGCTTTCAGCATCGTCACAAACATCTACTGACTTGGTATTCGAACGATGGCCGTACCGCCAGTCAGATTGATTACATTCTAGTTGGTTCACAGTTTCGCAGCTGGGTCCACGATAGCAGGTCGATGCGAGGTGCCGAAACTGGTAACGTCCACGGGTCTGACCATGCTCTCGTTCGCACGCGCCTGAAGGTTCACCTTTCAATTGCACCCAAACTGCCACGTGCGAGACGCCTTGATGTCGCAAATCTCCGGCAAACCAACACTACCGAGGCTCTTAGCACAGAAATCCAGTCCCGTCTTATGACCCAGGCTGACAACGAGGGCAGTAGCAAGTGGCCATCACTGAAGACATCCATCTATGAGGCAGCTGAGAAGATTTTCGGATTCACTCAGCGGCGCCGCAGTGACTGGATCAGCGGAAGAACCCTGCAGCTATCGGCCGATATGACTCGAGCCAGGTCCCGGAACGATGCCTCCTTCCGCCAACTTCAAAAGCTGACAGCAAAGTCGGTTAGAGATGACCGGCAGAAGTATTGGTCCGAAACGGCGACTTCTATGGAGCAGGCTTATAATGTTGGTGACACCAGAAAATTGTACCAAATCATACGCCAGGTTAGTGGTAAGCCCCCGACACCCTGTGATTCTGTTCGCGATGTTAATGGAGGATTTATTGCCGACAACTCGGCCAAGGTCGATCGCTGGCGTGAGCACTTCGAGCACCTACTCAACTTTGACGAACAACCCATCACACCCTCCGTCTCCTCCACAGCGGCGTTTCAATCCTCTCCTGCTTACGCAGTGTCGTGTGACATCCCTTCCGAAGACGAAGTTACCGATGCAATGCAGAGGCTGCGCAACAACAAGGCGTGAGGAGAGGACGGTATTCCTGCAGAAATCTAAAAGTCCTGTGTCGACACCCTGGCTCCTCGGCTCCATGAGGTGATTGTACAAGCGTGGCGAGAAGAGACCGTTTCCGATTACTGGGACTGAGGTATCCTTGTACCTGTCCACAAGAAGGGATATAAGACAAGATACGAGAACTACCGTGGCATAAGTCTTATCGATGTTGCTGCAAAGATCTTCGCTGTTGTTCTTCTCAGGCGCTTCCAGTCTGTACGTGACTATAAGACACAACCCAACCAAGCCGGATTTCGGGCTGGGCGTGGATGTACGGATCAAATATTCACACTGAGGCGCACTCTAGAATTTCGCCATAGCTACCAGCAACCGACGGCCGTTTGCTTCGTCGAATTTGCCGCCGCATTCGATTCCATCCATCGTGAGGCCCTGAGGCAAATCATGGAACTGGATGGAGTGCCGACCAAACTCATTGCGATGATAAAGGCCTACTGTCGGTCCATCACCGCACGAGTCCTGGTCCACAACAATCTCTCTCAGTCGTTCGATATTCGGTCGGTGTCCGATAGGGCTGCGTCCTTTCGCCCATTCTGTTTAACTACGTCATAGACTGGATTCTCGGAAAAGCCCTACATGAAGAGGATGGTGTTGAACTTGCACCTGGACGCCGACTAACTTATCTTGACTTCGCCGATGATATTGCGCTGTTAGCCTCAAACTTTGATGGTCTGCAGTCAGTAATGTCATGGTTAAATGAGATCGCTATGTCGGTAGGCATGTCCATAAATTCCGGAAAGACGAAGTTGTTCTCGAGCTGCATCCCTGACCAGGAGAAGTCACCCCTGGAGATTAATGGCCATCAACTTGAAGAAGTAGACAGCTTTAAATACCTCAGGGCGAGGCTGCTACCGAATGGGCACAGCAAGGACGACATTGTCTCCCGTATCGATGCTGCTCGCTGGGTTTTCTCAATCCTTCGAAAGCGCCTATGGATCCGACGTGACATCTCCATCGCCACGAAGATTCGTGCATACTGTGCATCCATCCGGTCAGTCCTCCTCTATGGATGTGAATGCTGAGCTGTGCGCGCTGAATATCAGCAAAGACTGGAGGTATTTGAACACAGATGCCTGAGGACCATCCTGCGAATTAAGTATAGCGACTTCATCTCAAATGAGACAGTCCGCATCCGCTGCGATCGTATCACGAGGATATCTCAGGCCATTCAAGAAAGGCGACTGAGGTGGTTTGGACACGTTCTCCGTCGTCCGCCCCGCGAGCTTACCTATGCTGCCCTCGACCCGGCACCGCAGCACACCTGAAAACGTCGAAGAGGAGGGCAACTGAAGACTTGGTTAGAGACCGTCCGTCAAGACATGGAAGCAGTTCTTGGACCTTCTATCTTCGGCCTCCGTCGCTGGAGAAGGGACTGGGTGGAGCTTACGAGATCTACTGCCGCCAATCGCCACGCAGGGAGAGGTACCGTTCGTGACATCATTGAGGCCGGCTGGATCAGGCATGATCACAGCCGTAACAAGAGGAAGAAAAGAATATATTTACCTAAGTAACGAGCTTTTAAACATTTTTTTCTTATTTAGCTGTCTGTATGTGTCATGAATTCAGAACCACCAAAACGTGTCAACACATTGCCGAGAAAAATGAAGGTCCACAGCAAACTCTGCGAATGAATGTGCCTAAGATCGATTAAAAAATTTGTATAACATATTATCTCCTAAAAGACAGCTTTAGTTATATATTTTGGCGTCGGATGTCTGCGTACGTTAATTTTTGAACATTAAGTCAAGATCAGAATGGGAAATTTTGGCCAGTTTATTAATTTCCCTAGTAATTATGGACAGATCTTCTGTTACAAATGAAATAACTTACCTTTCTCCTTAAATGGAAACAGTTTTAAGTGAATTTGTTTACTTCTAGGCTAAGTTCTGAAATAACAAATGCAGAGCAGAGTTGCAATTAAAAAAACGGCGATTTTTTGAGAAAACTGTATCGAAATGTCCCGCGAAAACTCACGCAAATGACTGTTATGTTAACTGTCTTCAACTTTATATTGACTGTACAATCGATTTAGTTACTATATAACAATAAAGTCCTCATTCGCATTCCTTGCCTGTAACTCTTCAAATATACACTATACATTTTAATTGGGGTTTAGCAAGTAAAAGCCTTAAAGGTTTATTGGTTAATTTTATGGCACAACACTTGGAAGATTTGAAAAATAAATTTTTTAAAACTTGTTTCGCTTTTCTCTTTCCAAAAATAATGCGCTTTCTCACAATAACTCTAAGCTCAAGTTCAAGGACGCAAAACAAAATTTCCCGTTTTGTGAACAGATATAACCAAAAAATTCCCGTGCTGCATAAATTCGCTTTAACACTGCAACATGCACAAACAAGAAGTTCTTTTCCGCAACGTTTAATAGCGAAGATAATTCCTCGGATATCAACAAATGCTGGATTTCACCCATTTT
>JAYGXS010000006.1:14675381-14798846 GCA_036362985.1 Ligula intestinalis | reverse complement strand
ATGAGATCAAAAGATTCGTTGTCACAAAAGGCGGCCCCTGAAGTCGATACTTACATCTCATAACATGGGTTACCAGTGTGGTACCTACGTCAATCATCAAGTCGAATCCCAAGTTGTAGGTAAAAGACAATGGGCACCAGAGTGAGGAATTTATTATGCACAGAATCCTGAATTGCTGCCTCAGGCGAAGCCAGGGCTTGTATTGAGAGAGGCGATGGTTACATTGGCATGATTTAGGCGCGAGTTCAACTGGTGTGCTATTGGTGTGTTGCATTGCCCGAGGGGTGCTGCCTGTAGAAGCCCCTGCTGCGTTGGCACAGAAATGACAAGCACACAGAACAACGTGGTGTCCATTAACTTATGCGGCACGAACGAACAAGCCATCCTCGTACTACCTAGAAATACCTTGTGCTTACTTTACTTGTTACGGCTGTGATCATGCCTGATCCAGCCGGCCTCAATGACTTCACGGACGGTACTTCTCCATGTGTGGCAATTGACGGCAGCGGATCTGAAGCGCTCCCCCAGTCTCTTCTCCAGCGGACGAGACCGAAGATAGAAGGTTCAAGAACTGCTTCCATATCTTGACGTACGGTGCCGAGCCAAGGCTTCGGGTGCCCTCCTCTGTGACGCTTTCAGGTGGGCTGCAGCACCAGGTCGAGGGTAGCATAGCTAAACTCGTGGGACGAAGGACGGACAGCATGTCCAAACCACCTCGGTCGCCTTTCTCGAATGGCCTGAGATATCCTTGCGATACGCTCGCAGCGGGTGCGGACTGTCTCATTTGAGATGAAGTCGCTATACTTAATTCGCAGGATATTCCTCAGGCATCTGTGTTCAAAGAACTCCAGTCTTCGCTCATATTCAGCGCGCAGTGCTCAGCATTCACATCAATAGAGGAGGACTGACCGGATGGATGCACAGTATGCACGAATCTTCGTGGCGATGGAGATGTCACGTCGGATCCATAGGCGCTTCCGAAGGATTGAGAATACCCAGCGAGCAGCATCGATACAAGAGACAATGTCGTCCTTGCGTTGCCCATTCAGTAGCAGCCTCGCCCCGAGGTGATGAATGCGAGCGTTGCAAATTTAATTAGGTTTGCTTTGCTTATAAAAGGAATTATTTAAATACTGCAACCGCTTGCTTTCACCGATCTCGGATTCGAATGTGAATCCGAAGCCTTAGACATAAAATTTATGTTTTCGCGGCTAAGTAGCCTTCTTCATGTCTTCCAAAAAGTAATGTTCTTGGTTGTTATAGCAGAATTAATTGTACGCATTATTAGTGCAGCGGTTATTTGCTTTTATGAAACAGGTAAATATACAAGTTATGTCTATCCCTGCAGGTCTAGCCGGAGACAACCGCGATAACACGAAATTTATGTAACTACAGACGTTACCTCCTAATGTACATGCTGACAAATATTGGTCATAAATTCCTCATAACGGTCGGTGAAAGCAGAAAAAATAACTGATTATCTCTCAGGGCAATCAAAGTGCGGACTAAGACATAATTATGCTCTCAGGACTAACGCCATTAACGTGGGGGATTGAGGACTTAATCAAATAGAACTTTGCCTTAAAAGTGTCCAAAAGTCGGAACGACCGAGTCTCGGGTTAGAAATGGGAATGTATGGACAAATCTTAGTCTTCTTACTAAGTCACCATTGTAAGAACGGATAATTTGTTGGCAAAGGCCAACGGATATACAACCGGGTTCCTTCGAGATTAAGTGTCAGTGAGTTGACATGACGTGTTTAGAGCTGTGCTTCATGAGCAGCATAAATCGCGAGACTTCAGCGCTGAGTTGGTGTTTGGTTGACTGTTGACTGCAGTGAAATGCTCATTTCACTGTCCCTGTCTCGGTTTGTAAATCTCCCGGATGTGCAAATCCAGTCAACTATAAAACAACGAGGACCCTATTGGATCTGAAAATTCGATAATGTAGCAATTCCGAAAAATTTTAACCCTTTTGAGGAAAGTAAGTCCAATGGAAATCCGAAGGTGTACCAATCGTAGTACAATCAAGATTCTTCTGTGGTCATTGTTGTGCGCTCAGTCGTAAAACTTACTGAAACTCCATAGATATCTAGTTAATCCTACTGGTTGTGTGGATCCAAAGCCATGTAGCTAAACACTGTCCTTTGTCATAATTCCTTTCTGTTTTTAATATACAAAGCTTTTCCAGCTAACAACCAAAAATACGCGTCAAGTTAGAGCCCGAAGTGATAGTTCAACCATCGATTTCGATTATGTCCAACATATGCTCAAAGATCAGGAATGGTGAGTGTAGTCATATATAGTGAATGTAGACGTACAGACATCTACCACACTCTTAATCCTCATTCCGCTTGAACCGGGGACAAAAGAGAGCCGAGATGACCAAACGGGACCCAGCATTAACCGCTTTCGTCAATTCAGACCAGAACATTGACTACTACTTACTCCTTACCCTCAACTGGACATGGGCATAGCAATCTGTGTGGGCAACAGAAAGTGATAATAAACCACGGCTACTATTGCCAATAAAAGCGACCAAGCGTGCTACAGGAAGCAATTGAGAAGACAAAGACTTAACCCCTGGAACAATACGTTTATTTGCCTGACGTTTTGACATCCGTCGCGGATTCATCATCAGAGACATGAGTAGCAGAAACAGTAGCAGAAACGGGTAATGCATGCACTGAAGTTTGCAGTATTTAACAATAGAGGAGAACCCCTTATCTGCGCATGTCTTAGACTTGATTAGGATTACCTATGACTAAGGATTCCCAACGGAATCCGAAGCGTCAGGACAATAAAACTCTTGTTCCAGTGATTGCTTCTTCTTCTTCTTTGCAGCATTTATAGAAAACAGTCATTACTGCAAACATACCGCGACAATTAACGTTAATTGCCTTCTTGCGCGTGACTAGTTCGTTGGACGGCACGCGGGCTCTGACTTGGTGAACTTTCATCATGAGTGGTGAGCTCGGGCGTGATGATTGCTCGGCCATCTGGCTCTCCGGTGTTGGCGTAAGATGAGGCGGTGGCCTGCCCGTTCCTCAAATGACGACTTGCTTTGGCCAAATTGAATCTCAACATTGAATATGGATTGGGCAAATCGTTGCACTTGTTTATGGATTGGGGGCCCGTGAACCATGACTCAATTAATTCTCAGCTCACCCGATTGTCAACTCTTGCGAGAATTTCGGCCACATCAAATTGGAACGTGTGGCCGGGTCTCATCGAATGAGCCGCAACTTGAGAATTGGCATCATTTCGCCGCGTTGCTGCCACGTGTTCGGCGATTCGCATCTTGAGAAGTCTGCCAGTTTCTCCGACGTAGTTTCTTTAACCGCAACTGCACCACATCCTGTAGAAAACTCCAAATATTTCTGACCGTGGCAGTGTGTCTTTCGGTTTCATTATCTGATGCCTTATTGTTGCCTCCGGCCTGCGTGCGTCTCCAACTCTAAGTGGTGCAAGAAGGCGGCTGACGCCTTCCGATACGCTGTTGACATACGGGGTTTAACACCAAACTTTGGGTCGGTGCGCCTTTGTTGACCATCTCGTTTGCGCAAGCACCGGTTGATGAAGTTGCGGGGATAGCCATTCTCCGCCATCCTCTCCTACCCATCGTATCACTAAAAGGCACTCCAACGTACGGACGAGTAAAGTGGCTGTTCCGGCGTCTCAAATTTCTGACCGCTGATTCGGAGACCACGGTCCGCTCGTCAACACAGTTCTTGGAGGAACTTAAAGGGGTAAGTATCTGGCCAAGTGATATCGTGGTTTCCTTCGATGTTACCGCCCTTTTACTTATATTCCTCAGGATCTGGCAGTCGAGACCGTCGAATTACTCCTACGAAACAAATACGACGACACGGAGAATCGCCTTGGACATACGCAAATCGTTAAGCTCCTGAAGTTCTGTCTCGGTGAATCCTTCGGTGTCCCCTTCACCTGCTTGTAGATTGTACTACGTCCTGACGCAGAACTTTAGGAGCCAACACCGGAGAGCCAGATGGCCGAGCAATCATCACGCCCGAGCCCACCGCCCGTGATGAAAATTCAACAATTCAGAGCCCGCGTGCCGTCCAACAAACTATCCACACGCAAGAAAGCAATTAACGTTAATTGTCGCGGTATGTTTGCAGTAATGACTGTTTTCTATAAATGCTGCAAAGAAGAAGAAGAAGCAATCACTGGAGCAAGAGTTTTATTGTCCTGACGCTTCGGATTCCTTTGGGAATCCTTTGTCATAGGTAATCGTAAAGAAGTCTAAAGCATGCGTTGATAAGAGGTTCGCCTCTATTGGCAAATACTGCAAACGTCAGTGCATGCATTACCCGTTTCTGCTATTGTTTCTGCTACTCATGTCTCTGATGCTGAATCTGCAACGGATGTCAAAACGTCAAGCGAATAAACGCATTGTTTGAGCGATCGAGTCTTGTTTTTCTCATGGTTTCTATTTTAACTTACAGTACAATCCAAAAGAGGCTTTTGGACGCTTTCGCGATTGCAAAATGCGTTAAGCGCATTGAGTTTCATCACCTTCATGTCTTGGACTCAGTGCACCACTGACGAATGTATTTTGCAACAAAAGCACACCATTCGGGTTCAGTACCACAGCATTGAAGTGTCCCTCAGCCTATGTAGAATGCAAGCGTTACACATGAGCTGAACGGTATTTTTCTTCTCGCAGACAGAGCTTTAGATACAGTACTCAGTTGGATTTTCCAGTAGAAACTCTGTTGACACTAGCTTTCTTTGTGGACGCATTGTACGACGAAGAAGAGCAGCTGTACCCGCCTTCCCCTAGCAAGAAACAAACTGAATCAGTCTTCAAGGTCAGTAACAATACAGTTATTATGTACATATGTATATTTGTCTACTATGTGGCATAACGAAACTAACGAAGATACGGAAAAAAGATGCAGACTTTGATAATGAACCTCTTTTTCCTTCATCTTTCGGGGAGGCAATGAAGACACTAGATCGTTTTGCTACCTTCGTTGTTCTACGCAGTTTTAATTAGAATATTATGTTAGTAAGCGATTAATTCAACAATTTCTGCAAAATGTGGATGTCAGATAGGCTTGCACTTACAATCCAATGGTGGCACGTAAGCACCGCAAACTTGCATAAAAATCGCATGATTTGACTGTCAGATTAAAGATCAGTTGTGGTTTTCCTCGACTACGAACATTACACCTAGTGGCATTCAATTATTATATTAAGATGCAGCATATATTCAAATTAGAGATAAACTCTATAACAACTTCCAAGCTATCGTTTCTGTTTACGACTCCCGATCAATCTTATAAAATACCGTGTCCATTGTAATAAAACCTCCTCTTTGGAAGCTAATGGGCATTTCTAACGATCCAGAGAGTGCAAATTGATTGCTAGTAAGTACTTGACCTGCATTTGAACAATAATCTAATGGGCTTGCTTGTTGTGTTATTTTGTTGCAGCACATAGCGATCCTATAGAAGCCAGTGTGGTTTTCGATCTAACGGCAACAGATACCAAAAGCTTGCTAAATTATCGTTATTTTTGTTGGTATTTTATGGCAAAACGTAAGTTATAGAAGCAGTACAAGACAGCTGACTCTATTTTGCGTAATTTCCTGGCAGAAACTGAGGATTATCTTACGAAACTAACCATGTATATAATCCTTCGCTTCGTTTTTTCCTAATTACAAAGACTAACATATACACAAAAATACAATCAAAGCGAACTTGGTATTTAAATAACGAAAGTTCCTCGCTATCGATTATTTATTAACGGAATAGCATTATCGACAATGTCAAGGCGGATTAGAATGTCTATTTCTGGCTTAACTCGTTATCATACACCCACACTTAAGTCCAGGTGTTGTGACCTCTGAGGCCTGGCCCTACAACCTGATACTTAGAAGTCCAACGGTCGGGCTTCTTGCCCAGTTTTGTCTTCACTGGTTCCTGGAAAATAGTGGCAATGTCAACGGATATCAGAAAATGTGCCCGACGTGTTATGCAATGCTTGGACGACTTCAAAGGTGAATTTCGTTACTCAATGACAATTATCATTGCGTAGTTTTTGTACATGTATTTTATTAATTACATCTTGTTACCTACAAAGCAACGCACACTTAATTCAGAAATTGAGTCTTCTGAAAAATAAAGATAAAAAAGTTACATTTTAAACACGAAAAACTTGAAAATAAATAAAGCCATGAATACCGAGTAATTTTCTAATGCTCGCTAGCAGATTAGACTCGATTTATGATTAATCAATAAGGGTTTTAGTCTTTTATGTGTTTTATAGTTGTGAAGTTTTTCTAAGACTTTTGCAAATAAAGGTGAAGCACACTAGCACCTAGTTACTTAATGTAACTAGAAGAAATGTTGCAAAAACCAAGGTTTGCGAAAGATTGATAATCACAGGCAAACCGACATTAACGCATGCAGGAAAGCATGGAAGTAATAATGAACAACCTTAGGCAAATTTGTTACTTGAAAAATATCAGAATTACTAAGTGGTTGTTAAGATAAAGGAATTTTTCTCAATAACGCTAAAGTTCCTCACATGTAAGAAATTGCTATAAATAAGAACAATAAATTTAATAAATTTAAATTCCATAAATTGAATGGACAACCATACCACTTTCTTTATATCAAAATACATTTTCCTTAATCAAACTACTTTAAACATATTGTTGTTACTATTTACAATTGCTTACAGATCGACTTTTAAACTCGCACAAATCTTCAACGGCTTTCTGTGTCTCCAAGGTTTATTTCATAAAAGTACATTCTGTTCGATGTTCATAACAGAGCCTTAACAATGACATGACCATTAAATAAATTTACTAAAAATGAATCTTGGATATGAAAATGGCCATGTAGGCCATATTTATAAACTGTTCAAATTACCAAAACCCATTGTCGACAAAAAGTACGTCCGCAACATAAGTTTGATACTGTTATTCCTAAGATTAATAAAAAACCTTTTTCTAATAGGTTTCCTCTTTTAAAATCGCTTTAATTAGATATTCAGCTAACGAAGTTTTGTGTATATTACCTTTGTCCAAGGTAATTTCAAAACGAAAATTGAGATTTTTGAGAAGATTTTTTCAAAGTTACCTGAAGATAAAATATACAGTTTTGTTGGAAGTGTAAGTACTCACTTTTGCTTTATATTAGAGTATTTTCAACCATAGTGGATTACTTGCGGGCTCTGCTTTAAGCTTGCGAATGAAAAAAGATTTGCCGAAAACATAATAAGATCTCGATATAATTCTTATTCTTATGTCAGCTCTGTTTCTAAATTACGAATGAGCGGGAATTATGGTAAACAAAAAGTAAACTATTACATGGCGGACACAAACAAAGGACAGTATGCTGTGTCCGCAGATCTCCTCATGCGAAGGTCTCCGCGGTCTACCCTGCTTGGCTATCTGCGTACCGTGATTACCCCGCTAGTGATCTTATCAGCCAGACCTGACGGCCTAAACATTCATCCTTGGTTCGACCCAAAGCGGATTGTCGATGATCTGGACAAATGCCTCTGTTTTTCCAGTTCCGTTGGCGGACTCTGCAATCAGCAAGGAAGAATCAGGATGCGGCTTCCACACGGTGATGATCCTGGGAACCTTGGCCATGCCCCCCGTTGGAACCCCTTTTTTTCTCCTAGATCCCACGCATTGCCCCCACAAGAGCGACAGTTTTTCTCCTAAAAATCCCTGAATAGTTTTTTCACCGGCTGCTCCTATTTTCATTCTATGACACAGGACAACTGGCCTCACCAACAGTCTGAGAAAAAAATTTTCTGCTACCACTGCACATATGTACAAATAGGGCACGCAAAGGAATTTTTCCTACATATCCCTTAATATAATGATACTGATACTGACACTGAATTATTAAGCTTTAATATGATTTAGTTTTATCTTCGCGATAATAGACAGTTTTTAACGTCCCGAGTAGTTGATGTGGTAAAAGAAAATTCATTCAAAACTTTTTTGTTTCTGCCTTTTATAGCAGAAAACTTCACATATAAGCAAGAAATAATTTTTTAAACTGACATTGTTCCTTGTTTCTGAAAATGAATGCGAATCCTTAGCCTTGGCTTCACTCGCATTTGAGCGATTCCGGACTAAATTTCCCGGTCCCGTAAGGGATATATTTAAATCTTTTCTCACTGATTTTGGGAAAGTCCCATAGCATACCGCATAAGTATAAGAGGTTTGGTTTTGTTGTAGTTACTTACATAGGCAAGTTCCTCGATATTAGCCTTCTACCGATTTAGCTTAAAGCAATGTCTATTAACTCCTTACTAAAACGTCTTCTTAGCATTAGGTCCACTCATTGGATCAAAATCACGTAAACAAATATATTCTAGACTACCACGTCAAATTTCGTCATGACCTTTTCAAGAATTATTAGCCATACTGTAAACTCTAAAGCATACAACACATACTCTGCCACTTGCAATATGTAGCATAGGCAAATAACGGAACTTATTCGATGGAGCTCACATGTGTATTCGTCTTTTTGAAGAATACCTAACGCATGGTTTATAAAAGGTAAGATAAAATTAAATGCCTTTTATTCATCCAAGTAAGCAAACAACGGATACAGCGTTTTCTTTTCAACGCAAAATTTAAAGCAGTTTATGTTGCTTTAGAACCAATATACAGTGTCCCTTTGGTAAAAGAGACTGGCATGACCATTTATGGCTAAGTAACCGTCTTCAGCCAGTCATACCCAGCTTCAAATGATGCCCCACCCGATCCTCGAATCCAAGACCTTTACGATTAGAATCTAACGCTCGAGCCATTGCGTAACTGCCACTATAGCTCACTATTCAGAAGCTGTGATTGCGAGTATGCAAAATACCTCAGAGGACGGTTGCATTGTCGAATGATTTACTATTAATAACTCGAGTACATCCTCAACAATGCCTTACTAGTTTTGAAGCTGCATGGATAGTTTTTGCCTTAGGGGTAACTTACTGAGATGAGAGAAAGCAGCTAGCATTCACGTTTGGAAAGGCTATAAATGCATCTAAAGATATTTATAAGGCAAAAACCATGCTTCAAAGTACTAAATAGCAGCAAAGTATGAAAAAGGAACTAATATTTCCTATGCAAGTTTTAAAAACGCACAAACAGCTGTGCGTATATGACTGCGCAATAAAAAGGCGTATTTAGCACCGGTATTTTGCATAAAAAAAGTCTTGTAGCCCGAGGCAAAATCCACGGCTTGCTTACAATTAGCAGAGTTCGGAATTGATGAATAGGCTATGCGATTGTTGTAGCGCAACGGTGATGGAATTTTAGGCCGCATCCTATTTAAAATTACGCGCACTGTTCAAACAGGTATTTGGAGTCGCAGAATGTGGCACATGTTCTTGGCAAAAAATGAACCAATATTGCTTGCACTGATTGTTGTGCTGCTATTGGGATGCTCTGATATTTCAGTATAAGTCAGTATTTTGCCTGAGCATGACAACAAACCTGAAAAATGTTCAACTGTAGAATGTTTAACTACCCCACACTCTGCGTGAAGCAGACTTCGCGCAAACTTAACTGCATAAACCGGAAATGGCACTGACAGGTAAGGGGCCTCGGGTGGGTTATTTCAGGGTTATTAGCGGTGGCCGCGCAGTCAGGCAGCAACCCCAAATGTTAGGACACAGGTGACCTGAAGCGGAGTCCTCTTATTTTCCAGCATTATAGCCGAACATCCATACCAATCAAGCCACCAGACCTATGCTTTATCGGCAGCGTTCTAGAATGTAGATAGTTGCTCTTATTTAATATTCTCAGAACTGGATCGCTAACTTAGAATAAATCACTCTAAATTTGATTTTAATATTTCGGTTAACGACCATCTGCCACGGTGGGATAACCATATAATAGTAATTACAGTGCCGACCGGAAGATAGTAGTATGACACTGCCTTATGACACACTGCCATCTGAATTTGGCCAGAAAACCAAGATCTTTTTAGTTACATATTCAATGACGGCAACAGCTTGCATCTGGTTATAGCCAGCTGTGTGATAAAAGTTAGAATAAATAGCCCATGCTGTGTTTCCATTTCTATCGATACGAATTTCAGTTAAATAAATACTAGAAGCCGTAAAAACTTCTGCATGGAGTCATTCACTGTAGCTTTAACACAGAACGGTAGTACTCGGTATTTTACAGCATACTAAGGCTAGAAAGTCCCATGGGAATGATAAGGTTACTGAACCTAATTCTGGAAAGGACTGTCGAAAAAGGATGTTCACGTTTTCGAGAAAATAGACGTGGATACTGAAAGAATACTTTTTTCTTCTACCTAAGTTTCATTATTTTCAGTAATGGAAAGCCCTCCTTTACCCAAGCCCATGGTTTGTATAAGTTTTATCGTCCTTTATACTCCAAATTGTGTTAGGCTTCTTTAAATGTACTTGAAATACTTGTTGATTTACGGCTACTTTTAAAAAAATTGAAACTCACTGAAAGCTGAATTTGAAGAAGCACTGAATGAAGAAGTCAGAAAAAAGTGAAAATCAGTGACGCATTTTGTTTTTTCTTGGATATATGCCCTCACACCTCCGATGAAAACAAATGATCTACTCATACATTCACCTTTTAAGAATTCCCCTAGACGCAGTCTTTTACTAACCATTAAACCATGCCCTTTCACTGTAACTAGCCCTACAACCTTTACGTGTTTCAACTGCCGGATGCAGTGTAGGCTCCTGGGCTACCTTTTATAAAGTTTAAATATTCCCTTTAATGGAAAAATGAAATGCACTGTATTTACAGATGATATGGTGAAGAAGCGAGGTTCGTCGGAAAAAAACAAGATATACTTATGCATTTTCAATAAGGTAACACTGTCCCGTCGCCAGATTAAATAAACAGCGGAAACAAAGGAGAAAGTGAAATGGCCAGCTTAGACAGACAAGGACAGATAGGCAGCCAATGTTTCCACTCCCTCTTCCTACATAGAGAATGAAGCACAACTCACCCGCCCCAAGTTCTACCGTAATTGTGTGTCTTTCAACTTCTTCCCCCTATTTATTCATTGGCTTTCTGTCATACAAGCTGGTCTAAATTGGCCATGCCACTTTCTCCTTTGTTTTTTAGTCTGGCAACAGGAAAGTGCTACCTGCTTGATAATTCTCAAACATATTTTTTACTGACGAGCCGTCAACTATACTAATCTAACTCCAGAACGATAAGTTGACCCTTAGGTAATTTGATTAAGACGACCTCCTAACCGCCCAATTTTTTTTTCAGGAATATTAACGAACCCAATAGGCTATTAAGTAGAAGTTGAAATGCCCAAATTTGTCAAACCCAATAAATTATGAGTAAAAAAGAAATATAAGCAAGTTTTTGTCTTTATTTATGGTGCGCTATTTTTTGCGAAAATATTAGATTATTTAAACAATTTCTGGGACCCAAACTAGGATTCCATCAAAAAATCATTGGAAACCTCACTAAATTTCCAACTATTTGAAATGCCATCCCCATTCAGTTTTTCGACCATTAAATGCAGAGGATTCACGAACTGGATGTAAAATTCAAGCGAAATACACAAGCCTGGGTTGTAAAGTTTTCCAACTTAATAAAAGTGAGTGAGGTAATAATTCACAGAATATTTGCTCAATAATATTTTGATTTTTTGTATATTATTTTAAATTTGCTTTAATAGTTTTCACCCTAAAGAAGGCTGAGAAAGGTAAAGATTTCGTATTTTCATGCCTCTTTGGAAGGCTTATATATGCAGCTAATATTTTTATGGGGTAAGAAGCATGCCCGTTAGTACTAAGCAAAGCATAATTTTAAAGATATCTCTATATTTCTGATATTAAGCTAAAAATCCAGAAATAGCGTTGAATAGTGGGACAGAAATACTTCACACGAGATTTTTGCACAAACTTTTTGCCATTCGCAAAACGACCCTAAGCTTGTTTTTAGATGTCAGAATCGCGAAAAGATTAATTAGCTATGTGATTCTTGTAAAACACCCCTAGAAACGGAGAAGGAATTTATATTCATGCTCTGTTTGCGCTTACACGCAAAGTTCAAACAGATGCGTAAAGTGGCATAACACAGCACATAGTCTTAGCCCATTACCTACAGAACTTCGAGGAAATAGGCGCAGTTGCTGCAACAAGAATTTGGTCATCTATTCATACATACTTTTTTATTGAATAGAAGCATTCTTCTATCCAAGCGAAATCACAATTTAAGTTTTGTTTAAATCATTTTGTTTTTCATGCTCCACATTCGGCTAGTGTTCTTGAAATATACTTGAGAAATAAAAAGCGTACAATACCAGTAAATAAATGAGTATGATGCTTGAGAAGGAACGTTGTTCAAAATGCACAGAGGCAGGTAGTAAAAGATGCGTGGATATTTAATTAGGAAGAAGAGACCTAAATGAAAGTCTTTTATTTTTAGCAAGTAAGCCTTCACTGTTAGTGGTATAGGGGAAGTATGGCAATGTTCAATACGATCGTCGACAGCCGCATTGGCCCTCGTACCGCAGGTCACTCTATTAATAACCGTAGGGCGATTGTATTCGTTCGCGTCTTTCCTTGGCTTTGGCATCAATTTAAGCCGCAGCGTGTCCGAATGATCTTCTTTGTCTTAGCAAAAGCTGCGCTAATGTTTATGGACGTCGCAGTAACATCGCAAACCCGCAGCTGCCGTTTCCTCTTGCAATCGTTATCTTGGCCATGGGACGGGAAATGAACAGGGAATGTTTGGCCTCACTGGAACCTCGGATCCACAGCTGTTGCTGACCATCAGTTTTATTCAATAAATTTCGATATAAACTTCCTCGTCCTAAATATGTGCCCAAGGTTTCTTTTTCTGATCTCGTGATCGTTTTATCGCATCAAAAGACGTTTAGCTTTTTATCAAATAATCGCGCGCACTCGTGTTTGTGTAAATGTGGGTGATAACTCCTCTAAATCAAAGGCTAGTATGCGCTGGTGGTCTTTCCTCAAACCATTGACTTAAAACGTCCCATATTTGAATTGGAAACGATTGATAATCGGCCTCTTATACATAATTATTAAAAATAAAATGTTTCGGAATATTTTATTTAAATCACTGACGTGTGAAGACACTTTTGTTTTCGTTGAAGAGTACCTGTGGATACCAGATCAAGTTACCGATTATGTCTGACAAGTTTTTAAAGCCGAAAAATCGATAATTGTGGTTAAAATAACCATGTTACAAATCATATCAAGGTAAGTCTTTTCATCTGCGGTTTTGTCTAAAGTAAAATACTTAAGTGGTAAGTGGAGATAGATGCACTTCATTCCTTGAACCTTTCTGTCAAGCTTGCTCCCTGAAATTCAAAACTTAAAGGAAATAGACCTATATTTCCTGCGACTCCTTCTTCTTACAGTTAATTCTAGAAATTTTATTACTTCCGCCGACTTACGAAATTATTCAAGTACCGATTTGTTTTTAGCTTCTACGTCTTTCTTTCATAATTTTGTAACCTTACTACAATGATGTCCAACACGCATACTGTCTTCGTTATTGGCGAAGTAATACGTGTCTCATGTATGTTTTGCTTACAACTTATTGTGTTTAGTCATATATGCTGTTTTTATATACTCTAAAACAGACTATTTAAGTTTGCAAAACTAAGAATTTTGGGATAACAATCAGAGAGCATATTTCGCTTACAGGAATGAGTTTATTTGTTCACTGACGTTCCTGATAGCTGGGCTGGCTTTCCTTTGTCAAAGCGACAAGTTTAGATTACTGACCGATAAAGTCCGCTTACGCTTTGACACGGAACAGCCGCCCAGCTTTCCGAATCTTCAGTAAACAAATAAACTCATTTCAGTTAGCACAACATGATATCCAAAACAGACTGTGTTGCTCAACGCAGAAAAGTAACTGCATTGAATGTATAAGCATAGCATTGTTAGCATGGGAGAACATTTTAGATGGCAGGGATACTATGCTGTGCCAAACCACTATCTGTGAGGTACATAAGCAAAGGGGAACGTAGATAATTATTGTAAATGGAAAATTTTACCGAAATGCTTAACTAATCCTCCTCCATATTATCTTAGTTATATTTCAAAATATTCAGAAGACTAAACGATCAGGTAGTTTGAATGCTTTCAAATAGAGCTAACTAGAAACAGCTTATTTCCCTAGACAGTATATCTTTTTGGCAGAGAAGATTTCTCAGTCGTTTTTTTCAAATGTGCCGTCTTTTCTGAACTTCTGAGGGTCTGCGATGACGTCTGGTAAGGTTTCATTTAATTCAGCATTCGCATTTTACCCAAATTACTTTTATTAACTTTTAATGCGACTGGAAGACATAATTGTGATAACTTAAAAGAAGGGCGTCCAGCGCAAATTCATTCGAACGCCTCTTGCAGCAGAAATTTCCTAGAACACGAATTTTTCCATTCCCCATATGTTGTTTCGAAAGTTTTTTTAAGATAAAAAGCATAGAACCTAGCGGGCATTTAAAAAACGGTCTGTCTGCATACCCCATACAGAGTCCTGCTTAGATGTACAGACACAGAATCTTCCGTCTGCAATTCTGGTGGAAAGCCGAAAAGGTTTTCTGATTGCTATCCTGACTCAGAAGGTTTGCATCCTATGCTACGGCTCCCCTTAAGTGCTTTTTTGGCAAGCCTTTATGTGGAATTTGTCGTACGTTACACAGCAGGTCTAACGACCCATGCAACTAAGGAATAACTTAATGTCTCTTTGTTCTCTCTAATTGCAAACCACTGTTGAAGATGATTCGTGAGAATCGCTGGACCTAGCGGCATGCTCGGAAGATCATGTGACGTGTGGCGGTACTTTCATCAAAGTAAAATTCTGCAGCGGTATCTATCACACTGGAAAGAACCTTTTTGAGAACGAATTAAATGACAGCTTGCGCGTGTGAAGTTGTTGGTATAAAAATTTTTTAGTACACAGAAAATGTATCATGAAGCAGATCGCAAGAAAGTACTTTTTCTTCGTAGGCCAGCATTTGAATAATTTTGAAGAGATTTTCAGTAAAATATAGGTCATGCACGAATAACCTACACGTATTGCATCCTTTTCAGCTCAATTCAATTCCCTAATTCGTTCAGTACATATTTTTGCTGTCGTATTGATTACAGTGTACCACATAGCATCGGTCATGGAACCTTAAGAAAGGTTCAAATGTTATTCAGTAGAATTGGCAGAAAATAATGTGTATTTTATTGCCCGAATGCTTCATGTTCATTGCTAACCCACGTGAAATGTGATACCCAACAGAATAGATTTGATGCGAGTGATTTCCATTTAAATACCGGCGAACAAAATCTACATGTTGAGCAACCGTCGCCAAAAGCTTTTCTTGCAAAAAATTGTTTTTCTTCAGGGAGATGCGACTGCATAGTTCTTAAGCCGATACTTGCTTTTTTGCATTCCTCGTTGTCAAGATCAAATCCTCGGTGAGATTAATTTGCAAAGAACGTGCCCTTAAAGCAGATGGTAGAAGAAGTAATAACTGCCGAAGTAAAATATTGATAAAATTTTGTCAATGTTTTTTTATTAGCAAAAAGCTGTTTCTAATTGTTGAACTGAGAGGAAAAGTGATCATCCTAGAAAAGTACGCAAGCTTAGTTCAAAAAATCATAAATGGACCAAGTTAACTTGGATATGATGAGATTAAAGAAGGATCTTGCAACTTCAAATTATTGGCTGTTGTTGTATTTGTTTGTGCTTCAGCTACTAAATACCATGTTTTTTATTTGAATAAACAGTAAAAGCCATGCATACAGTGACTCACATCCACTGCCGTGTACTTTCAATGAACACAGCAGAATAAAAAATTGTTTGGCTAAGTATTAATGGATTCATCATTCTCCCTTCTCCAGCTAAAAGCCTGGTCACTGATTTTGTCCAGTTCGCCGTCGTAAGACAAAACTATAGAGGGTTCTGCTCAGTAAAATGTTCCCCAACGCTTACATATGCTTTTAAATGAATGTAAATCTCAAAATAAAGTTTTTTTAATTTCCCAAATAGTAAGCTTTTAGTGGCTGCTGGCGCGACTTGGAACCCCCTGATCAGCCGCAAGTGAATATCCGACACACGCTTCGTGCCTTCGCACCCTGTCCATCTCTCGCTCAACCTTGGGTTTTAGGTCCAGCCAATCAGTGTGAACCCTATCCTGATTGGTTGCAGGAACAAAGCTGTCCCGAGTTTCATGGAATCCTACGTGCTCAATTCACTTCATACGCGTCGCTCCAGCCGGTGGTTGCTCACTCATCTGACGGTCAATTTCCTCCTGCCTATTCTCTACTTTCTTCGGTACAAATAAACTGGTCCTTTCACTTGGCGTCTCACCCTTCTCCTCTTCACCTAAAAAACGGGACCTGAATATCGCAGTTGCTAGAGTTCAAATTACTAAACCCCCTGCAATAAGCTGATCTCTTTGTGCACATACTTGGATACAGACCTCTACAGTTGAACCAGGTATTCCATAAACATACTTCGGCTGAAATATAGTAGCGTCAGCGAAATAACTGCGCAACATTCACCCTCTCCCCACGGTCAGTCAGTACTGTAACGTTTGAGTAGTGCTTGTACCTGGAACACTACAATCTTCAGGCCAAATACCTAGTAGTAAGTAAAAGACAGAAGGTACCTGTCGGAGGGAGATATTGTGTACAGAACTCCCAGTTTCTGTCTGAGGTGGCAGTGGCCACTGGCGAAGCCACGGCTAGTGTTGACTGCGTCCAGCTAGGCCTGAGAGAGAATGAATGAGTGGTGGTGCATTCTACAATTGGTGCGTGCGATAGTACGCGAGGGGTGTCTGTCTAGTGACCTAAGCTGTGTCGACCGAGGGTAGAGAAAATGGGTGTTTACAAGTGGCGCCTGGGCCATCGTGGCTACCTGGACGTGCGTGCGTCTGACCGCATGGAAGTGGATCAAGTTTCTTCAGGTCAGGTAGCGGATGAACTTCAGGCAGCTGGCCTTGAAGAAGGACGCCGGACAACGCAATGTTGGGCGTCTGCTACAGTACTACATAAATAACGACTGACTTAAACTACTCGTAGCACAAATGCCATTCAAGAGCCCGGGCAAGTGTTTCGCCAATTTACGGCCGCCAAAATGGAGTTACTCAGGAGTGACGTTTTATTCTCTCCAACGAAAAGCCAATGAACATTTGGTGGTGTAGGGAATGTTTCAAGCAGTACAAAAAACTTTCGTCAGCTTACTTAAGACTGCAAAGGTTGCGGATAAAGCCGTCAAAAATGGTCCATTATTAGACAATCTTGGGGTACATGGCCATGAATGTTTATGATTAGATATGGTCATTCTAGGTTAGGCCCTATCGTAGGGTGTATTGGACATGATCATAGTCGAGCTAGGGCTATGTCAAGGAGAACCCGCGGAATGGAAACCTGAATTCCTTTCTTTGTGAGGTTGAAACAAACAGATTCGAAACCGTGAGAAAATTGAAACAGATAACGACCCGAGCATACGGACATTTAGCACGGCCTTATCGTTTTTTTTTCAGGAGGGTGACACTTTATTAACAAATCCTGAAGCAACATTTCAAAAATCACTTACAGTCAACTTTTATTTTTTTCCTTTCTTACGTTTTACAGTCAATGGGGCCTCTTATTAAGTGAGCCAAAATATCTTTTTTACCTCTGGTAAATATTAACTTCCATGTTGCTCCTCCACCAGTGTCGGATGGGTGCTGTCCACCGCATTTCGGCAGGGTAACTTAATGCTGTCGCCACATGGGGCACTGTCAATTAACTGCGTGGATCTTATGACAACTGGTAGCGCCTTACGAACGTGCGGTATTCCATGCGACAGCGGTTAGAAACCTGAGTACAAGGACCTAGACCTAAGTTATACAAATAAGCTTAATTTATAACCTCATGCAGATCGTATTCCTGCAAAAGTTGTGCGGATATGTGGACTCATATCACACTTTTTGTTTCCTACAAGAAATAAAACTATGGTTTTATCAAATTTTTGTTCTTCTTCTCCTGACTTTGAGAAAGTTGCAAGTGGTATCCAAATGGATATGCCTATGAATGCATTGCCCCCAGGAATAAACGGCCTTTCCCTGTTAGGCAGGCGCAAACAATGCGGGTTTTTGCCCATGCAAATATTGTCCTGTGGTTAGTGCGTACCCAGTTACCATAGACAATTAGGCTTGTATCTTCACCGCTAGCTGACGTTTATTGATAAGGGTAGAAGGAACGTTTCTGGTTAGGCCAAAGTAAATCGGATCAAATCTACCACATGGTGTTTGTAAAAGATTTCATTCTCGTTTATACGCATAACCATGTCTTTAGGGTGTATAAGCTGGATGTGCAAAGTAGTTTTGGAGCTGTGTGTCATCTGTATCTGGTGTTTTTTCATTTACCTTTGGCGAGCTTAAGTACATTCTTTACATTCGGACGTGTTTGGAAGCCCGTCGGTTTTGACCTTTGGGTGGTCCTAACCTTAGAGATACTTTTTTTCTTTCAATTGTCATTGTCACATGCACCGACGGACAAAGTCGGGAGGATTATCATTTTGGACAATAGTTCGAAAATGTATTTCATCTCTGCTCGATTTATTTCTCTATCGGAACAGAGGTTTTTGCTCGACTTGGCAAGCTGTCAACAAAACTGCGTTCGTAAGACATGAAGTCTTAGCTCCATGAATGAAAAGGAAGAGTTGAAATTTTTTGCGAAAAAAAATTAATTTTCTTGCGTAAATGTTCGTGGCTAGGCAGAAGACGAGAGCGTCATTCGTAAGTGGCCAGATCGTGGGGGCTAAATAAGTTAAGTCCTAGCAGCTGCGATCTTATGGCCCGATTCATTGGGTGACGTGAACTCATGGGGGGCCTCAGTGGAAGGACCAGGTCATTCTGTACTGAAGGACGGGAGAATAGTTAGAATGAACTTGGCTGTCGGACGAGCGCACGTCCGCAGGCCAGTTGGCTGCGTCTGAAGTGACGAGAGTGTAGGGGACTGCCGGAAGCCCAGCGCATGCGTTGTTCCTGCAGCCAATCAGGGACTGGTGCACCCTGATTGAGTCGGCTACTCACGGGGCTAACGCCAATACTCGCAGTAGCAGCTCGACCTTAAGACGAGCGTACGCTGCCAGTGCATGTGAACGCGTTGGCAGCGGTAAGCCTTCGTGGGTGGCCGTTTGCACGAAGTGAGTCATCAAAGCCATGCAAATACGGAAACACGACTTTCTTGGTAGAGTACTCAGATTTTTGGCCCCCGTCAAATCATAAAAGCCATGGGTTCCTGCAAAAATGCACTTAGATAAGGCATGCATCAATCGGCATTTAGATTTGGATGCCACACCCAAAATCCTTAGAAACAACAACGAACGAGTACAGCGAATCCCGAAGGAATGGCAAAAAGCAATAACCGCGTGTTGGCATGGACGTCATCCCAGTGTACAACATTTTTTGGCGGAGATAATTAGTTTTTTTTCTTGTTCATAGTCTAAAAATTAACTCAAGAAAAAACTTCAAAATTAACTCATTTAACTTTCTATTTTCCCTAGAGGAATATCAGCTCTTATTAATTAAATGTCGCCAGAGTGAATATTCGATGTACGCATAAACTATGCCCTACTTAATCCCTTAAAATAGGTAAAAGAAGCGTGCGCAACTTCATGGACTACATTGTTCTTGGCCTGACGTTTCGGACACTTCCTGTTTTTGATCATTAGAGTGATGAGACATCCCTTTCTGTTGACTTGGATTTGCGAAATCCAGCCACCACTCTCGTATTATCGTCATCATTTGCACTTGAACATTCGCCTACCTGTTCGAACATAGATTGGTTGTTTTCCTCTACATGACCGACCGCGAATTCGATTGTCAACGAAAAGGTGTGCTGTTGATGCTCCTCTCGTAAGCGGATGGGCCATACAGCTATCACCATGTGCGCAAATCGTATTGGTTTATTTGTGTGCGCCAGTACCCTTACCTTTAGCTGACCATTTCCCTTGGTGGTATTGAGTTAGCTGGAATTCGTTCGCTTGTGATAACATCCCCATCTGAACTAATTTGACCCCTGTGTACAGCGTCTGGGGGGAGGCCCTTGGCTCGATTAAGTGTGTCAGTTGACCAGCTGCCTTCCAGCACCTGTCTGGCCATTTCTGCATTAGCATGGTCAAGGACTTCTGTGTCACCAAAACAAAACGGTGCTTCGCCAGCTATATGTGGTTATGTACCAATGGCAGACGACATTTGTGATTAATTGCAAGCTGGTCTCTGTCCAGTTTCTTGCGCAGGTGTTTGCTGGTCTGCACACGCCACATATCAACTGAATGGCACATTATGTAACGGGATGCATAAAAGCATGCTTCCTCCTTACGTGTGATGCGCCTGTTCTGTACCAAGGTACGGGCATTTTTCCACTGCCGGGGCTCTAAATGGGCGTTCTGATGTAATCAGCATTGTTACCAGTTAATGCAAGACTACTTTCGTCTGCGTGCTGATGACTAAGCCAAACTTGAAGTAGCTGGAGGCAAATGGCTCCACATTTCGAAGCATGCTATCTTCCGTTCAGGTGTTTAGCGCGCAATCATGCACGAAAAGTCGACCATGGATGCAACCCTTGTCTTCCCACGAGGATAATCTTGAGTGACGGATAACAGGCTTGATATGTTTACGAAATTAAGCAATTATGGAGATATTCATCTATTACCACAAAACAATCGCAAATATTTAAATTGCACTCCAAATAATACTTTTGAAATTTTATCATCTTAGTTTTCTAAAGGAAGCTTTATAAAAGTCTGTTGCGAACAACGAATGCGTTACAAAAACGAACTAGGAAAGTTATAGCTTATCTTCTTTATTTATCCCTGAATGGAAGAAACGTTTCCACATACAGTGCATGAAAAAACCAATGGTTAATCAAATTTTCGCTTCCGGATTTAAAGTGCAGCTTTATCTTTACTACAAGTAAAAATATATCGAAACCATCAAGTCACTTATTTACAGACCGGGAGCGGAAAATGGCAGGTTCAAACATTTTTTGGCGTGCTGATATTCATACTCTCGTTATGTAGTAACCACCATTCACCAAAAATATTTGAACAAATAAGAATACTCATCAATTCCCACAGGGTAATTTATCCGGCCAGTCTAGTAAAGTTATGACTTTGCGGAAAGCCAATCTGCATACCAATGGTGAGGGAAAATGTGGGATTCCTCTATTAAAACATGATTTGACAGACGTTCTGGACCGCTAAATTTGTTGCCTCCCGTATGAACGTTTAAAGTGAGCATGGCTGCAATAACCGGAATGAATTGGGCTCTATTAGATTTTCTACACTTATCGGCAAATGATTGCTGTTTGCATGTGTCTTTAACCTATCATGTCGTGCTGAGTGGAATTTTGAAATTCCCTAATTTAAGGTTTTAAAGAGCTTGTCCATATTATTCTTTGATTGGCAAGGAAAAACCACTGTAGCAGAAAACCGCAAGTTTCTGTCTTACCGAACCGAATATTAACAGGGATTATATGGGTGGGTCATATCAGGCAAAATAAAGAGTTATTCAAATAGTAGTGCGAATAAATGGCGGACGATGCTCGTGGTTGATTGCAAACTGGTATCCGTGCGTTTTATTGCAGAGGCGTTTTCCGGTTTACATTCACCACATATCAACTGAACGGTGCTTTATGTAGTACGATACATAAAAAGCATGCTTCCTACTTACGTGTGATGCGCCTGTTCTGCACGTAACGTCGCGCCTACCGTAAAGACCAAGCGCATCACACGCTCGCTGCAGAAATGTGGTAAGACTGATAGTGAATTGAGCACGTCGTTTAGAGGGGGTTCACATGTTGCCTACGAATGTGTCTGGGCAAGAGGGGATGGTGGTGCCGGAAGTGCAGCCTTATCGAATAGTTGCATGGAGGCCCAGTTGGTCGAATAGATGCATGCGATGACTGGCTGCCTTTGGGAGGTGTGAGCAAGTCAGGTGGCTGCAGTTGGGGCTCTTGTCTTTTGGTGCGCTAATTGCAGTGCGATTTAGGCGCAAGTGCCCTACCAGACCTATGCGTGATGCAAATATTTGGTGGTGGTGGTAGTAGTAGTAGTAGAAGTAGTAGTAGTAGTAGTAGTATTAGTAGAAGTAGTAGTAGCAGTAGTAGTAGTAGTAGTAGTAGTATTAGTAGTAGTAGAAGTAGTAGTAGAATTAGTAGCAGTAGTGGTAGTAGTAGCAGTAGTAGTAGAAGTAGTAGTAGCAGTAGTAGTAGTAGTAGTAGTAGCAGTAGTAGTAGTAGCAGTAGTAGTAGAATTAGTAGTAGTAGCAGTAGTAGTAGTAGTAGTAGTAGTAGTAGTAGAAGTAGTAGTAGTATTAGTAGTAGTAGTATTAGTAGTAGTAGTAGTAGAAGTAGTAGTAGTATTGATTGTATTTTGCGTATATTCTGTTGTCACCGCTACGCACATTTACGATTAGACCACTACGGTATCTGAATGTCCTAGGGTCTTAAAAGCACATAAGACCGGCGTGTATTATCCGGCTTTAGGCACGGACTAGATGGCCTTAATGCAGCAGATTAAGAATAGATCGATCAGGCTCAGGATTGATGAGAAAGTGTGGCTGCAATGGAGACAGGATGGAACTAACTCCACATCGTCGATTGAAGAGGTGGTGATGGTAATGTTTTACAGGACAGCAACGTCTTAATTGAGGATGAGAATGGTGGTGGTGGAGGTGTGTTGTTTAAGAAGAGACAAATTGACCGTGCTAACATTACGCTGTGTCCGAAGATGTCCGCAGATTGGGTCCGGAATGTTCGTTGACAGAGTAATCCTGGTGTTAAGGATTGGGTGTTCGCGTCATTCGTCTTAACTTTTATGCATTTAATTTTGTTTTGCCGTGGCAACTCAATTAGTTTCGAAGATGGCTGCTGTAGATTTTTTGGTAATGTGTCATGTCTGGTTATGTTGAGCGAGGTCCTTCGAGCTCTCTTGTTTGGTTTTCAAGTACTTGAGGAAGCCTTTTAGCTTTCCATGTAATGGTACGTTTATCAGCCTGGTCGGACCACTCACAGTTATGTCACCAGTAAGGATTCCTGATAAAAAACACCGTATTTTACTAAACGTAACTAACTACCAATTTTGTTGCAGTTTGTTGCCTAGTTTAGTTGAGTTATTAGTTTATTATTTAGTTTTATCAATTTTAGTTTATTGAGTTAAGCTTTATCTTAGTTCACTTAAGTCTGGTCAGTTTGCTTTATTTTTAGTTTATTATGAATTTTTATGAATTTTAGTTTATTTTAGTTTTTGATTTAGGTAGTTGAGTTTAGTTTAACTTTTATTTTACTTTTTACTCAACTATTTAGGTTTTTTTATTATTTTTCTCTCTGATATGGCCCACCCATAAAAGTGGGTCTTTTTCACTGCACTGTTTTTGTTAGCAGTCCATACGTTTTACCATAGTGCATTCTCTTGGGCCGGCGACGGTTGACCCTCCTCACAAGGTGGCCGATCCATCGTAGCTATATCTGCCTCAACATCGGGTAGACATCGACGATGCTCTTTATTTCTAGAATTTCAGTGTATGGGATTCTTTTTGTCACTGCACTCCCAGCATTCGTCTGAGATGAAAATGGTTTACTTTTTTGTTTAGCTTTCCCGAAATGTTCCCGTCTCCAAACGGTATAAGAATGGTGTCCGGACAACAATTCCGTGCATCCTCAGTTTTGTGTTCCGGAAAAATACAAGGCTCGGGTTAGTTCAAGGTCTGAAGGGCTGTGAAGATAACATTTTCCTCTGCGTGGTTGATCTTGATATTTCAAAATGTTTTACTTCCAAGGTACGCGAATTTGTTCACTGCTACAAACCTTTATGGGAGTTTCGGTGTTATCAGCATTGGAACCAGTTAGTGGAAGATTACTTTTATCTCTGTGCTGATGACTAGATCGAAATCGAAGTAGCCGGAAGCGAAGAGATCCATTTTTTAAAGCATGCCATATTCCGTTCAGGTGTTTAGCACGCAATCATTCAAGAAAAGTCCGTCATGGATGCAACCTTTTCATACCCTCGAGGTTGCTCTTGAATGACGGAACGACATTACGGTCACCGACGTCAGCTGATGTAATTAAGGATCAGAAGGAAAGCATACAGGATTGTTGCTATGCCGATGGACGGCAAGACATATGAAGGAAAATTCGTTGCATAATACGGGAAGACCGCAGCCATTAGGTCAGTGTGAAGAGGATGATCGACTCCACCAAGGCTGCCTCAAACACGTTGCTTGACCGTTTAAGGTGTTGCTGTATTATAATATCAGCTTTTTAAAAAAAACAACGAAAACAGTGGCAGCTAAAGAGAGCATTCGGAGAGCAGGTCTTCTTTAAGCAAGACTGGTAAAATAACTGGAGAGCAGTAAAGAATGAGGAGAGAATGCAGGCATCTATAAATCACCAGCTTAACGTTTGTGGTGTATGCTATGAACGTAAATGATGGATATAACATAAAAGTTTGCTAATTTTAATAAAGAAGTTTTCAAAAAGAAGAGTAAATGAAAGTTTTGATTCCAGAATAACACCAAGATGCCGGAAAGAGGCTACCTCATTGATCAGAATGTCTTTTTGTTCAGGACTGGGAGAGGGCTTGTTCCTCCAACGAATTGGGTGTTTTACATTCCTGTGTTGGGAACGCTTGACTAATGGACTTCATTGCGAGGTTGTGCCATGCGAGACTTCCGCCCGTGTACCACGAATGCCTGAACGGTGCTAGAAACAGTACAATTTTAGGCAGTTCAGAATAATTTCTAAGCCTACAGCAAACGCGTTCTGCGCAAACTTTGATGTTCCCGCGACCGCACTCGAAACTGATAAAATGACCATACTAAAGTAGCCACACATTAGACTACATGGTCGCCAGTCCAGTGGGCAGAGAAAAAACATCTGTTTTTACTGCGCAGAAGTTGGGGGTTGAGAATATTATCACAGGCAAGGGGTTTAGTGCATTGAATTTCATGTGCGTGACTGGAAGACTGAACTTTAAATTCGAATCAAATGTAGCTTTGGTGGTGATTTTTGTTTTTGCCTTCAGCTAACTCCAAATAAAAAACGCCATTTACTTAGGGGATCATGCCTTTCGTTAATTGTCCTGTCTGATACGGTTACTTTTCGTCCTCAAGGGCGTGGCAGTTCTCCAGAATATAATTGCACTTTCTGCGTTGTTAGCGCTGGAACGGTCCAACTTCCCATTCGAAACAAACATGCTGAGCACGCAACGTCATGAAGACGGCACGTAAGTGGATGAGATTCGGTACATGCACCTTGGCACTTGTCTGAATTATGTAAAATATCGAGTAAAATGTACAAGTCTATCTTAAATAATTTGTAAGGCTAATATGCATAAGTGTTGACTTGGTTCACGTCAGCTGTGTACAGTAAATGTAAGCATTTGGCACGATTAAGAGCAAGCAGCGTCTGTAGGATACTTTTATTTTAGCAGAAGGGAGTCTTTTTGTAATCATTTTTATTCCTTACATTACAAATAGTGTTGCCCAGTATAAATTTGAACTAGGCCAGCTAGATAGGATTAACATTGTTTTTGGAAGCTGCCCAATCAGTGTGGTGCTGAAACAGGACCAAGTGCTCAAAATCCGTAAATACCGTTTTTCAACCAAGACGAAACATTGCAATTGAAAGGATGAGAATTGTCATTGAACCAGTCATTTCGCATAAATTTTGCCCTGCCAAACCTGATGCGAACAGAAAAATTTTGTAAAATAAAAGAAGAACCACGTTTGATCGGTCAGAATTAACAAAAATGCGCAATGTAAACTATGCTTGATTCAGAGGCAGCTTTTCATTAACAAATACACCAAACATTAAAAATATATTGGTTACTTAAAAATAAATTGTCGCTACAAAGGTTTTTACAAAAGAACTCAAAGTTTTAACGTTTATAGTGCTGCATGTTTTGTATAAACTGAACACTAACGCCTTCATCTTCAGCCCACGTCTGTTTTTAAATCTTCGCAGTTAACAGAAAATCTCAGTAGATGAGATAATAACGCTACTGACAAATTTCTAACGGCAAATTGTAAATGAGATGTCCTTTTATATTGCCTAAGGACATAAGGAGCTATAATAGTTTATGCTTTTTGAAGCAATGACGCGTGTGTCTTTTATTCTGACCTAGTGCGGGACCCAATAGTTTGGATTGTACATGATTATTCTTATAGATATTTAATAAGCGTCATTATTTGTTATTATTTAAGTCAATGAAATTGAAAAAAAGCGATTGCGTGACCTAATTAGCAGCATAACTAAACTTTTTGTCTCGCTGATATGAGTTACATGAGATTGTACATGATTATTCTTGTAAATATTTCATTGGCGTCACTATAAGTTATTACTCAAGCTAAAGAGATTGAAAGCAAAAATTGCTTGATCTATTTGTCAGAGTAACTAGACTTTGTGTCTAGTTGATATGGGTCACATTTTCTTGCGATTTCAAAGGCGGTGCCTATATTTGAACCGATGTCCCTAGAATACCATAGTTTCATCTCCTTCGTCGTTGGTGCGTGTAACTAGATAACATATGGTGCCAAATTACAACCCTCAATCTACTTCACATTACCGGTGTTTGATGCCACAGAAAATGAAGAAAAACTAATATCCTTAAACTTCTTGAACTTAGTTTTACTTATCTTCTATTAGTCATAGTCAGACAGTCGCAGTTGGACTTATAAAGGTTTCAAAAACAAAAATACTACCATTTGAAGTAGCAAGTGGGCAGATCTTAAAAATGCTGCCAATTGGCACAACTAGCAGTGCGTTCCGACGAGTGAAGCATAAGCTCCTCTCACTTCTCAACGGTTCATTTTGCAAAGCTAAGCATTCGGATTCTTCGTTTTATGGGAGCCACCGTCCAGCGTAAAATCTCACAAGTTAAGGTAAACGTTGGTACGGTAAAAGGTTGCCTCATTAGCATGCTTCAAGGTATTATAATGTCCAGCTCATCACGTCCAAAATACTCAGTAGAATTTTGTGTAAGTTTAAGCAGTTTCAGCCCTTCCTAGCGTGACGTTCAATAGGCCGGAAATAGCCATTCCAGTGTTTCAAGCCTTTTCATCAACAATTTACAGTCAGTCGCAACCCAAAGCGCAAAATTCGCCTTTCCTGTCTGAAATATGGACACATCGGTGAACATTACGACTTCTGACAATTTAGCGTGAAAGCGACATCCACAGTTAATGAAATGTTGTGTCTAAAGGTTGACAGGGAGAGAAACGAATATACTTTATCTTGCAATTATAATTCCAGTATTTTTAGGAAAAACTTCCTCTAGTCACCGAAGCAAGCGTGTTAATAAATCTATGACGAGAAAGAAAGGGAGTTCAAAACCTCCAATTATTATAGAATTGTTTCAGTGTCAGTTACTGTATTTCTGCTCCTTTGAACTTAAGGTATCGTGCCAGAAATGATAACACGGAACGTTTGTTTGCCGATTTACGGTAACAGATATGCTAAACGCCACGGTGCATGGGGTGCAAGGAATTCGCAGCAATTAATTCACAATACAGGGGGTGGACAATGTCATCCAATGCTTGGTCGCTGTGGAATGTCACTGCATTGTGATTGCAATTTCGAACATAAGAAACACCGGCGGCTGTACAACAGAGCAAATAACAGGGCAAAAGTAATGGATGAGAGGGTAGTGCTGCATCAGGCACGGAGATTACATTTTTACACATCTTGCTAAAAAAGCATTTAAATATGAAGAGGGAATGAAAGATTTAAGGAAATAGTAACAGGGAACTACCAGAAAGCTGATACTTCATTCGGAAGACTGTCAAAAGATTTGGGTTGCAGTCGAAACACACAATAAACTGACTTCTGCTTATCAAATGGGAGATCGTTTTCTAACAATAATGCAGAGTCTTGATCCCAATTGTTGACATACAAAAAATACAGACAATCATTGGGTGTTATTTAGTTGGTTTGGCAGATTTTGTTAATTTAGTTGACCCAATTGTGAAAAAAATCGCGGCATTCGGCGGGATTCAAACCCGCGTAGGAAAGTGGCCTTTTTTTACAATTGGGTCAACTAAATTAACAAAATCTGCCAAACCAACTAAATACTTACGTTAGCCTAGTAGTCATTCTGGTGGATTCTAGATGATTGCTTAGAAAATCCTGCTTGGGCAGTCAACTTGCTGTCCCGCATTGGTGAAATCCATGTGAGCGGCAAAGTTGGGCGGGTAATATTGATCCAAGTGTGATTAAACTCACGGTGTGAAGTGCGACATTCGTAGCTCAAGTGGGTAGAACGTTGGCTTGGCTAAAAGGCCACTCTCCTATGTTGGTTCGAATCCCGCCGAATGCCGCGAGTTGTTTCACAATTGGGTCAACTAAACCATTGGGTGATCTCAAGTCAGCAGGGTTCAGTTGAAAAGGGTGAAGGCCTAAATTTAAACCTGGAAATACTCCCCAGTTATTAGAAATAGGAGTAAATTTTCGTTTGCGAGGCAGAACAAAAAAATGTATACACATTTTATATAATTGTAAAATTGGTGTTTATCATAATTTTAGTATTTCAAAAATGTCAAAATATTTACCAGTATCATTGTATTGTTTTTTTTCACTGAATGTTCTCAAACTGACATCCATTTTGATCACGATACTGCTGAAAGCGCGATGCAATGGAATCGCACACACCATTACACACTTCGTCGTTATTCGGGTGCATTCATTCTCAATGGCTTCTCTCAGTTCAGCTACTGTTGCAATAGTAAAAATTCATTGAAAAAACAAAAAAATTATGCTTGTACATATGGTTTTCATTTGTGAAATAATAAAATTATGATAAAACACCATGTTTACAGTTATTTAAATTGTGTATGCATTTTTGGGACACCTTGTATTCACGGGCGTACGCACGACGACCCTTGTTTAGCTCTGTTGACGCAGAGCAAACCACGATGGCAACAGTAGTCAAAGTATTACGCCTGGTTTCGTGTGTTAGTTTTCAAGAGTCCAAAAATTGGAGCAGGAGGGCCTAATGGTATCCAAGGCAATTCGCTCAGCGAGCTAGAGAAATGCAGAGAATAATGTAGTGAAAGAAAGGAATTAAGAAAAAAACTAGTTCATTTTTACGGATGGTGATTCTTATTGCTCGCCAATCGTCAAGAATCTTTAAGTTTATGAAGGACATATTAATACGGTGTGCTAAAACAGATGCTTTCTGAAAAGAAAAAGACTTAAACAGAAATAGCAAGAGACCATCCGACCCAGCAGCCGTTTGCCCATGGAATTTTAGGAGATGTTGCTCCGATGTCGTCCAGGAAACGGATAAGAAAACATTTGATGACAACAACAAAAATTAGTTGAAGGATGAGTGAACTCATTGTGAATATATAATGAAGATAAAAGAACATCATACTATGCTTTTATGCGTCGTTGGCCAGTAGGACGTAAGACTCATTCAACGTTCAGCATAATAAATAGAAAAAGAATAGGTTCAAGAAGGCAAAAGGGGCCAACTAACAAAGAGATCGTTCAATCTAAAAAGCCCCCTTGCATTAAGGCATAAATATCTTTCAAACTGTCATACCGGCTAAGTTTTAAGAGTTTCTTTCGAAGCTATAAAGTATGAGAAACGAAAAATGCATTCTGTTACGTCCAACTATAATAGTTTTAAGACGACAAAAATATGGCAGCATAAATTTTAAAATATTTTAAGATAGCTCAAACATGAAACAAAAGAAAGCTTTGCGGGAATTTGTTGCGAATAATCATTTTTTGTGAGGTTGGTTAACAGCGCGCAGATGGAATTGTAGACTTTTAGCCAGAATTATCTGAGCCAAGCAGCAGATTTCATTTTTAAACATTAATAAAACTTGGTGGACTGAGTTAAATGCGATCAAAAGAGGCGTCAACACACGTTTTGCAAAAACAAGACCTTTAATGCTTTAAGATGTAACGGGGCGTAGATTCTCATGATAAAAATCGCCACTACAACTAAAGGCACGCTTTGACTATAGTGAAATAGGGCTTTCAGAAAGTTAGTCAGAATATTCTGCTCAAGCATTTTCCGAGGAAGAGGGGCAATATCAATGCTAACACATCTAGTGTCTTTTATTACAAACAGGGCTTACATACGCCAGCAATAAAATGAATCGGTTCATCAGAAAAAAAATTCACGGCGTACAGTTTCTGCATCATAAAACTCCCCAATGCAAATTAAGCTCGGAGGAATAGCTGTCGTGTCGCAAACAGCAGAACTGCAGGAGTGTACTTATTCCGAATCGATATAACCGTTAAACTATGCCCTCCGAAGATATTTCACTTCACTTTAATTATATTTTTGGCTAACATGGTTTGTTCTATAGTGTGGGCTTGGTTACAATTTGAGTGGAAATTTGTCCGAAGGAAAGCTGGGATTGAGAGTATGTTTTTAAATAGAGTCTAAAGTGCGATTTGCAACCGCAGCTGGATTTCTCGGATCAATGACGATTTTTATGAAAAGTCGTGTTGGCAAACGATCGTTTTCGGTCATTCATCGTCAGGCCAGTACATGACATGGGGAATAAAATTGGTCAATTAATTACAGCGATTATATAACCGTCAGGTTAGGGAAGGGGGGAGAGGGAGGAAAAGGGTGAGGGTACTTAATCAGCTGAGTTTTCCCTCGTCTCCTGAACGCGGGCGCCTGCGCGGGTAGGACGCTGGTTGCCATTCCCAGATGAGACAGGGGGGATGTTCTCGCGGTCCGCGGATTGAGTTCTGTATGTCAGCCGCGCAGTTTGCGTTTGACTATTCTCCTTAGCTTCGTCTTCTTTGGCTTCAGTAGGTGTTGGATTTCCGCGTGCAGTCGGCCAAGGGAGGCCGATGGCTTGAACCAGCGCCTTTTGACAGCATAGAATGGGTTTTGCTAGCCGGATTGCCACTGCTTCTGCTGTGGCTAACGCCCGTTTGCGCAGGCCTTTGGAGAAGTGCGTTGGCGTGCGGTATATGACCCGAAAGGCTTCACTCGCGTCCACTTGGTGGTCTGTATCAATTAGGTGGGCGAGTATTGAGCTTGAGGTCGGTCTATTCTCCCCTCTGCTGAGCCAAGCTGGTATGTGCTCGCGCATTCTCCTCTCCAGACGTCGCGTTGTTCGGCCAATATAGCCCGCTCCACAGGAACAGGTGAACGAATAGATGCACATAGATATGGCCTGAAACGGTAGTCTGTCCCTTACCATTTTTATGAAACCCTGAAAAGGAGAGGATGATAGGAGCATAAATACGACACATAGGTCGCAAACTGCTACTGTCGGCATCATGAAGAATCGTGAATGCAGAATTTATGCAAGATTATAGTTCCTCCAGAAGTCCCCTAGCGTACTCTAGAGATGATCTCGTAATCACCTTACTTTGCTGGACGATGGTCCAAAGTTTTGGTTAGAAAATAACTAGCTGATAACAACTACCAGTCGAATGACCACTACCCTAAATGTCGGGATCTGCCGATGAAAGAGTGAGGTGGCGACTTTCAACACGTACGTACATCATTTTAATATCACCTACTTAAGACTTTTGAGTAACCATATCAATCTTTTTTAGTAAAAGGACAATTACAGTGACGCACCAGCGTACTAACGGGCCGACTTGGAAGGAAGGTTTCTTTTAGCTCTGCTAATAAGGATTCTAGTTCTTTTAGTTTAAAGTGGATATTCCAACTGTTATTATATCCATGGAGTGTAAATAAAGAGACTGAATACTTTGGTTACTCATGTCATGTTGTCGAGGGTCTTGCAATTTAATGTCTTTTCAACGAAAAAATGCCCGCAAATCGCGACGTAAGATAAGAAAATTCCCACTGAAAAAATCAGTGCAAAAGTTTGCCATCCTGAAGTACAATTGGGCGGTCTACTGTCTGAGAAACTCTTCATACCCTGACGAGGTTAACTTATTAGTTGAAGTACATATAACTATGTTCCTAAATACCCTCAATTGCAAAAATACTGTATGACGTTCAGCTAATTGAGTAAAACACCTATGCAAAAATTTTGCAAGTCCAAAATCATAATTTATCAGCATGTACAAGTACTGACGTGATTAAAAGGCTTACTACCATTTGCAAAATCTTCTGATCACGGAAATTGGCGCGTATATTACTTACAATATTTTCGGTGCTACTAAAGCGTAATTTCTGCCTATAAGATGCCAGTGAAATGTCCGAACCAGATTTGAAATATGACTTCTTCTCTGTAAAAATGAAGTCCAAATTAAATAACAACAAATTTACCCCAACGAAGCTTTCCGAGTGATCTACAGGGCCCCACCAAATTATCCGAAGTCCCTGGGTCAGCGCCTGCTAGCAACAGCAGAAGCGACCGCTACCAGGCTGATGAAGCCCGCTTTGTGTGCACAAAAGAACTTCCTACAAGCCCCACAGTTGGCGTGGCCCACAGTCACTTAGCGGCATGCAGTCATCCATGCTATGTTTGTCTCCCTCCCCCCGTTCCCCCCTCCCCCCCTAGACTGCTCCATCAAACCCTACCTTCACAACCAGCCGTCGCTAATCGACCCCACCCCCATTCCCACGACTCACTTGTCCGAAAAGACGAACACGTTTAAAATCGCACCCAGTTTCCATATAAATGTAAGGCCTGACGAGAATTTGTCGAAAGTACACGTATACTCGCCAAACTGGACTTCTGAAATCAGCAATAATCACTTCTATAATATTGCAGTGAGTTACTGTGAAATGGTCTTCATTTCCCTTCAAAACACGCCAGAAGTGTTCATTCAATTGCAATTAAGGAAAATGCTTTCCATATCTGTGATTTTTCTTCAAAATTGAAATCACCCCATCTAACCAAGTCCTCTCGATGTTTGGGTGTGCGCACATGTATTCGTCTCAGCGTAATCTTCCTAGTGATTTGGGATCAAACCCAGCCTGATTAAGTCGTCGATTAGCTGACCATTCATCACAAGGTTTTGTGGAATCTGCTCCTATTTTGCATTCAGTGATATCGATCAACGCCGTTTAATCTTCGTCGTATGTAAAAATACTGAACATCGGTACCCTGACCCAATGCGAAAACCCATGGATAATCAACATCTGAGCAGTGTTTCCAGTACTGGATTGTCATATTTTTCTTCGGAAGATGTTTCTTCAACAAAATATGGCCACAACTCTATTTTAGTTGCCCCGAAAATGTGGCCTTGTTTATTTGTATTGGGTTTTCCATTGTTCCATTCAGCTTTCCTATTCCGGTCCCATATATCAATTCGGTGCAGTCCTCCTGGCTAGTAGACAATGAACCAGAAAACTTCGACACTTCTTCCAATGGCATTCTGTTCTTCCAGAGAGTGTTCCGTTAAAATCACAATAAGGAGGGAATCATCACTCTTTCTTACTGATCAAACAGACTGACAAAACTTTGTTCTGCGCTTCTATACCGGAACATTCTGTCCACGAGCCTTCTCGTTTAGGACTTGCTATTTTTTGCTTGAAGACGTAATATACGATGCTGAAAAACGTACTCCCGCCTTTAATACCGTAGTCGCCGGCTATTAAGCCCATGGCTATTAAGCCCAGCCGCGTATTAAGCCCACATCAGCTTGGGACGGAATTTTATATAGCAAAATCTGCCGGCTAATAAGCCCAGTGGCCGGCTACAAAGCTCAATTTGCCGGATGTGATTTGTTTTCATTTTTCAAGTTCAATTTGGCGACACCCTTTTCGGACAGCAGCAGACATGACTGGTGAAAAGGACAAATCCCTAACACGAGAAAACTGCACACGCAAAAAGGCTAACGCACCCAAATCGCAGCGCTGAGGACACACACACACACACACACACACGACAGTTCCCCCGTCGATTTCGACGATGGGCACCACGCGCTCCAACAAGCCGCAGCATACACAGAGGCAAGCTGGGCAAGCAACACGAAAGTGACAACAACCAGGAGCAACGCAGAGAACTGGCGCGAGAGAAAACAGGAATTGAGGCAGACTCGCGCAGTATCTACCCACTCACTCGCCACTCCCACCTCCGTATCAGGTGTAAAAACAAAGTAAATAAAGCCGGAGATGAGAGAGGGTGTAGATGGCTGGCGCGATAAACACTCAGCATGCGCACATTTGACACAGCCATCTCGCTAGGTATGCTCCCGACAGCGCGGGAGCGCCATAGAGGCCACATTAAGAGGTAGCCATTGCAGCCTGACTCTCAGTCCTCCCTCTCCTTCCGTACGCACACACAGACACACGCGTACAGTAGGAGCAGCTACGTGTGGGCCCGAGTTTTCCCGTCAGTTGGCAGACCCTCCAAGCTACGGCTTTTAGCGCACCGTGATAGATTCAGACGCATTCAGATTTGGTCACCTGCAGTTGGGTCTGAAACCCAGTGGGAGCGTGAGCGCAGTCACCAACGGGGAATCAGAAGTCAGAGAAAGTGCCAGCGCCTTCCAGGCCGCAGGGATCGTGGTTGGCTGAAGACTGGCATTGCATGTGTAAACAGACCATTAGATCTCAGAAGGGTGAGAGCAGCCCTGCATGAAGCCTGGGCCAACACCCTCCTGAGAGGGGTAACCAGTCAGTCAACGCCTGAAAGGCACTACCCATGCTCCGTCGTCGGTTGGCGTCCGTGGGCACGGCTTGCAGCAGAGAAACACACCAACACAAACACACGCACAAACACGCACACACACACACAAGGGGAACAACGCGTTCAGGCCCATGCTAGACGATGCCGACAGGCGTGACCCCAAAGCATACCAAGGTCGTCTGGCTAGCCTCCCTAGGGCTCGAAAACAGACAAACACCATTCTTTTCTTGTACATAACCAAGCTCTACACATAATACAGTACGTATGTAATATATAGTGCCTATCCTGCGTTTGCTAATCATGAACTAGGACTCTCCGGTTAATGCGCCCGCCGCTTATTAAGCCCAATTTGGTCTGAACCCGAGGTGGGCTTAATATCCGGTGACTACTTTAACTGTTATATGACCTGCTACAGAGAGAGGTGTGCTTAAACGTAAACCGGAGATAATCACTGATAACGCTTGCAGCCAAGAGCTTAACATTTAAGGGCTGCCAAAAGCGCAAAACAGGCTTCGTATTCTGTAAATAACCAACATGAATTATCAAAATGAAATTAACAATTTCATTTTCAATTTTAAGAGTTATTTAAGAGGCAAAACTATTTCAGTACTTTGTGTTGTATGATCGTGTACTGGAATTTTTTTCAAGGCCCAGCAGGTTCTTTCAGAGAAGAAGAAAAAATTATATCTGCATGCTAGTCTCCAGTTTAACATGCGAAAATATTCGCGGTCCAGAGATAATTTTACCTTCATTTTCCCCAGAAGAGGAAGAAGAAGTGGAGGCGATTCCTGGGACCTGGTTATAATTAAGCTGACGTTTTGGAAACTCACTCGTCTCCATCGTCAGAGCCATGTCCGTTTCCTGCCGTTTGTCTTGAGCGAATGCGTCCTGTCTTAAGTCGGGTTTCATAACGGTGCCTATTACGCGCGTGTAAATCGATTGGACCGATCGATTGGAGGTGGTTGTTTGAATTTCCCTCTTCCTCGCGGGCGCCTTCACGGGAATGAGTGCCACCTTTTTTACACGACTCTTGATAATTGAGACTTTCTTCCTTCGTGGGTTTATGGTCGTTTGCGTCTTTTTCGCCTTTGCGGGCGCACCCACGAGCAATTGTGCCATATCGTTTAGGAGATCCTTGTTCGTTGACACGTTCCTCCTTTGTGGGCGTCGGCCGCCTGTCCTGTTTGCTTTCTTTTGCCTGGCCTGTTGCCCCGTTTCGGGCGGAGGTGAGCCCTGCGCGGAGCGCTTGGTAGGCAGGATGAAGGTCCATGGCTCTGTTAAGTGTGCCATTGGAGGACCAACTTTCCAATAGTAATCTGGCCATCTTGTCATTGGCTCGGCCTACTATTCTTGCTTTTTCAAAGGCGAAGGTGTGGTTCTCCTGCTGTACATGCTCATAGACCATAGACAGTTCATTCTTGTATTTGATCGCGAGCTGATGCTCATGCAATCTTGTGCCCAGGCACCTGCCCGTTTCACCAAAATACCTTGCATTGCAATTTTGGCATGGTAAGCTGTAGACCACTGACGATTTTTCTGTCAATGGAAGCGGGTCTTTGGGCTTCATCACTTGCTGTCTGATAGTGGATTCAGGTCTATGGGCCACACCAATCCCAAAAGGTTTAAGGATTCGCGCAGTCGCCTCTGAAACGTTTTTGATGTAGGGGATTGCGAGCTAAAATTTGGGGTCTTCTCCTTTTGACCGCTCAGGGTGCGGCTTCTTGAGGCATCTGCGTATGAAGGACTTCGGATAACCGTTGGCTTGAAATAGTGTATACAAGTACGCAATCTCCTCCTTCCTCCCTTTTTCGTCGCTGCAGTGTGTCTGAACGCGTTGGAAGAGGGTCCTAACACAACTGCGTTTATGACCAACGGGGTGATTGCTTCTGAAGTGGAGAATGCGCATCGTGTTAGTTGCCTTGCGGTAGACCGTTGTCCTTATCTTCCCGTTTTCCAACCCTGTCACTTGTACGTCGAGGAAGGGTAACTGATTGTTGGCCTCTTCTTCCATAGTGAACTGGATTTTGGGAAAGATAGAATTCAACAGCTCCTTAAAAGCCTGCACTTTGCTCCTTTTGATGATAACAAACGTGTCAAGGAAGAGGGAAATTCAAACAACCACCTCCAATCGATCGTTCCAATCGATTTACACGCGCGTAAGAGGCACCGTTATGAAACCCGACTTAAGACATGACGCATTCTCTCAAGACAAACGGCAGGAAATGGACATGGCTCTGACGATGGAGACGAGTGAGTTTCCGAAACGTCAGCTTAATTATAACCAGGTCCCAGGAATCGCCTTCACTTCTTCTTCCTCTTCTGGGGAAAATGAAGGTAAAAAAAAGTCTCTTGTTTATTCTTTTCCTTAGAGCTCCTCAACACTGTCGAAAAAACGGGCTCGGTTGAGTGAGTGGGGAGGGCTAAATGCCGTGTCGGTTGAGAAATTATGCTATCACGATAATTTAATTCACATGCACGTCACTGTCACCGTCACTGTCACTGTTTTTCAACACTTCCACCATGGCGGGTAGTGACGTCGGACTCGGTTTTTTTGCAAAGCCGACATGCACGTAAATTATCTTATGGCGATGCAAACTTACTCAGCGCCTACCATGCGCTACTGACAAAGCAGCGACAAGACGCAGTGGCTAACAAAACCAAACAGCTCGTCTACACGAGACGTATACGACCCGGTCCAACTGCACTTTCATGAGGGTGGTTCGGAGCTAATATCAGCAAAAATGTCCTGAAGTTCACACTAAGGAGAATCCAGTCCTCAGAAGGACAGATCTGCCCCGTTTACAACCTTCCAAACGCATCTTGGTAGATTCAGGTGTGTCAGATTTATTATAGGAAAAAATGTGTTCCATTGCCGTGACTAGGAAGTCACCAGTGTGGGCCTTTCTCTCCCTCTCTCTGTTCCGTCAGTCATACGCCAGTCCACTGTTCGGGTCTGTCAGTTTGCAGATCATAAGCGCGTGTGCTTTTCTACTGACGTGTAATCTTATCCACCATGCCTGGTAGTACTGCTGGACGCGGGTGGATTCAGTACTGCCCAATTAACGAGTGCCTTGAGCTATTCCGTCGTCGATTACGGTCCAGCACCGCTTTACAATAGTCTATTCTGCAAAACATAATCAGTAACACGTAGTTCACGATCGCTACTTTAGATCCTTCTGACAGACAAGCCATTTCCGAAGTTTGGCTCGCATGCCTAATCTGTGCGGAAGCAAACTTTATCGAATTTCGTTTTCAATTCGGTAAAACGCTGACTTACCGTTTCGTCTCGATAGGACTGCTTCAGGGCGAAAACATTTTGGATGTGCATGCCCCACTTGACTGTTGAAGTGTCTTTGCGAACGTCCGAGACTGGCGGAAACTAATACTTTGTTTTTGTGCTGACTGTTAGATGAATTACTTCCAGAACACGAAAAGAAATCTGACTGGAGCCTTTGCTCTCAATGGTTCACTTATTTCAATGCTAGTTCGCCGTAGCCGTGGCTATCCAGCTAGCGATTCTAGTGTTGTGTTGTCAGAAGACGCTAACTCAAGCACTTTCACTTCCGCGGCTGATTCTGATGCCAGGCGGCGGTTGCATATCGTCTCTTCACCCTAGTGAAAGTCGTTCGCTCCGCGCAAATGTCAGTAATCATCACTCCATGTACCTGACCGTTGACCAATGCCCACAACCTAGTCCAGTTTCCTCACCCCCCCCCCTCCAGCACAAGGACCTCTTTATGGCGATCTCACCGTATTGGGGCCGCGTGCAAACGATGAGCTGTATTCAAAGTACACTTATTTACCCTGTCCAACTGTACAACTGTCATTATCCCTCAAACCATACTGGCCTGATGAAGAGATGCTGAAAACATACGTGCCCTATTTCACCTGCTTTTCCACTCTCTGTCGTACTACATAGAGGTCTGTATCATTCAGCAACTTTGATTCGCCTTTTTTGAAAAACTGACCTTTTTAATCAACCTAAATGCTTTCATCTGCAATTGCGGCTGATTGTGAGGACGAGCTCGAAAGGACCGAAGGTGAAGGCCAAAAACGAATTGTTCCTAGAATGGCCATTTCTGGGATATAAGCCGTTATCGGCCAGTCATAGCCAAATCCAGGTGGTACACCACTCGAGGCTTTAACCTGCGATCTTTATATCAGAAGTCCAACGATCTAACCATGGAGCCACGGGCTCGTTGGCTTTCCGGCTTCTATCGGGAATATCTAAATCCATTAATGAACGCTTACCAATCGCTAACGGACCTCACTCTGCTTACTCTACCTTGTGAATTACTCTCGAGCTCCTCTAGCTGCTGCACAGTGCTCAGGAGCGTGGGCAAACGAACACCGCTGGCTGATGACGGCTAAAGAGCCAGAAGTGACCGTTCCCCTAGACTGCTCCATCAAACCCTATCAGTACAACCAGCCTTTGCTTATCTACCTCCACCCCCATTCCCACTACTCCCTTGTCCGAAGAGACGAACACTTTTAAACTCGCACCCAGTTTCCATATAAATGTAAGGCCTGACGAGAATTTGTCGACAGTACACGTATACTCGCCAAACTGGACTTCTGAATTCTCTGATGGGAATTTTCGCAACTCTAAATGTTAATCTGTCTACGCTACTATCTCCCGTATGACAGCCGGTGGGTCTCGAAAATAAACTCTTAAGTAGAACGGAACGTCTGAGTGCTGGTCAATGAACGATGTCTGTCAAAACTTCGTGAGTTTTAGCCCTCACTTTCTTTCGATAGTTTACTTATTTCCTTTCAAACGCCGCCCTCTATCACAGTTACTGCCGCCGTAGTATCACCTGACACTTTTCCGCTTTTGTCTTACCCTTTACCTCATTCTAATAAGTGCTTTATTTGACACAAACCTACCATTGCACTTCAGGTAGGTTTTGCTCCATTAAGAAACAACTCTGCCGCTTTTTATGCACTGCGACTACATACCGCTCATGTGGGGCTCATATCTGGCTACTCTAATGTGGCGTGCGGCTAACACACCGGCGAGGAAGGTAAAGTATTTTGGAGGTTGCCACTAGCAACACGGCGTCCAAGGGCATGGCAGTCCAGGCGATGTGTAAGTAAACATGCGATGGCGAGGACAGTCACGCGAACGAAACTCAAACAAGACGCCGTTGTTCAGCCTGCTAGCAGGCCAGACATGTGCTGTGAGCTTACTGGTCCACCAGAGCGTACGCTCGCTAGCTCACTGGGCGTTGGGTGAGCTCCATTCAGCAGCCGGCGCTAGCTCATTCAAATGGTACATAAACTTGAAAGACACGAAGGTGTGTGCGTGTGTGTGTGTGTGTGTCGAGGGTGTGCACTTTTATTCCAAATTATGCTTGCGTACACGCAGCTAGGAGGGTACAAATGTTGGGTAGTCTCATTCACGGGATGGTAGATCGTCAGTAGCTGTTGCATTGAGAACATGCCCGTTTTATCGGAATCACCTGCAGTCTCGCTGTTGGAAGGAAAACAACGAACCGAACTGAGACAAAGGGCTGCAAACGAACAGGTGAGCTTATTAAGTTAAACAGTTTATAATTGTTAATGGTACCTAAAAAGATCGCTTTTTCTCGGACTCTATTAGCTTAAAATTGTTTGACGGGGCAAATTAGTAATAAACCCACCCCAGAGTTAGGAATTAATGTTCATCGGAAAGGTACAATTTTTTTCCATGTTTGGAAAGAAAGGCTAAAAAACGTAACTTTTAGTAGAACGAATGGAATACTTTTTTCACAAACATCATAAGATAGAACCAATAGGTCACTTTTTGGAAAGCATTCGAGATCCCTTTTGCATACGCGACACTGCCCTTCTGCTATCACCAGTATTTTGACGTCTGCTTGCCAAACGGAAGGTCGTTCAGAATTTCTGAGCTGCAAACATGTTAAGACAAAGGCTATCGTACTGAGACTTTTAATATGCTCATTAGCGTAAGATGAGGTAGAGTGAGGTAATCTATAAACCTATTGGTAGTCCCACAGGTATACGTCAATAGTTTTTTGTTGCGAAGTTATGCCATAGCATCGCCACAACCATACATTTGCAGAATACGAAAACTGAGATAGCTCAACCATAATTTATTTAATTTTGTCGCGTAGATGGCAAGTAGCCCATTTTCATTTCAAAGTTGGACAACAATTTCTAATTAACAGTGGTATATTATGTCCGGTTTTATTTAGCAGCACTTTGTTTGATGGCATACAGTACATTTGACAGGGTCTTCTAACAAAAGTTTGTGATAATTGATTAAAACATGAAAAACAATTTTGCAAGTTTATTTTTATGCATGCACTAATTAGAAAAGCCTTATTTCGTGAGAATAGTTTGCAAGCTGAATATGCCGCAAAGCTTTGCGTACGGTACCGAGAGATATAACTAGGCATAAGGATTTATTAGTATTGTTAAACCTCATTTAATGCTAGTATCTAAGCAAGTTTCTCAGATGTAAAGGCGAAGCTTGTAATGCAACGGCCTATTTGATTTCTACATAAGAGCCCCAGGGAAAAACTGTGAATTTGTATGCTGTCCTACCATGAGGGTAAATCCATTAACAGCTTCAAACATTACAAACATTCCCAGGTCACTAAAACGGTTGCAGCCACAGAATTTAAATATCTTTAAGAACGAATATCGAATGTAGAATTCTGCCCTCATCAATTAAGCGAAATATAAATAAGCCAGAGAAGTGCAATATTTGAACCAAACTAAGTGCTTTTCGCGGTGAATTTTATTTTCATGTTCGTATCTTGTATTAACCCGCTCACGTCGCTCTATTCAAAAAACAATTATTACAAACAAGTGTTCAGTCGTTTTACAATCCTTTTGTTACCTCCTCTTCGACTTAAAACGTTCTGCAGGGTGTCAACCTGCGTGAAGTGATGTCTAGTCCATAAAAATATTTTCTAACTGGGTCATCTTTGATAAATTAAAAATCACATACGTGCCTCTTAAATTTAAACTGATACCAAAGAAACTTCGACCGTGTCCTGCGAGGTGACAAGTAGAAAATGCGCTATGGCCTACAGAATCCAGCACTTCCAGGAGAGGGTGAAGAGGCTGGTTTTGTATGAGAGAAAACTGTTTTATTCCATCCTGACAACTTATCACCCTAAGTAATTTTACCGTCTCAGACATATCAAAACTATTATTTTAACCTTTGACTGATCATGTATGCTTGCTTATTCCGATTACCAAATACGCAAGCAATAAAGATCTCTACATGGCGAGTGAATGCGTTATACCGACCAGCCACACTTACGTCGCGAATACATGTTGGGCCTTCGAAGAACAACAGGTGCTTCATTGTTCGTCCCATCACCTAAGTGCTGCTTTCGTGATCTGACATTGTTGTTTGTGTAAAGGAGACAGTAAATTCCGGTTCAATAAAGCTCATTTTAATAGGGATAGGTATGTGGACCTTCTGTATGCCATGCATGTTGCAGGAGACGAAAATGAAATGAACTTCGCAGATCCCCTAGTGCAGATCATCACACGTGGAGAGACGCGATCCGTAACAGCGTGACCCCATCAACGCCGGACATGAGTACAGGCTAACCGAACGCAATAGCCCGCTTTTACAAAATTAGGGATATCTAGAGAGAAGAAGTGTTGAATAATGTCAAATTCCATAATGGTGGATTCCATATGAGCAGTAAGTTCGGCGGGTAAAATCGATCCAAGTATAATTGCATTCACGGCACACGGCGTGCGTCGTAGCTCAATGGTGGAGCGTTGGCTGCGCAAAAGCTTTGCCTGCTGTGTGGGTTCGACTCCCACCGACGCCGCGAAGTTTACGCAACTGGGTAAACTGAATTAAGCAAAGCTGCCATACCCTCCCCCCATAATAATATCAAGTTTATTGTCGACGAAATCATACAGATCTGCAGACTTAATCGTCGTTGATTGTTCGTAGAAATGGGTAAAATCCCTTCTTATTGGAAAACGATTTTTTCTGTTGTCTGGGCAACGATTCCTATAAAAATATGATTTTGTATAGTCTGCTGATACAAGTGCCTGCCTTCTAAAAGTGCAGACAACATTAAGATTTCTGATTTCTGATGACAGACTGTTATTGCTTTACTCAAAATAACTTCACCATCAGGATCTCATAGAAGTCATCCCTCAGACAAAGGTCGGATTCACGTTACGCAACTGTGGAAAAAACACTTTCAATTAACTTGCGCTTCCGGAAAATTCCGTATTTTTACTTCAATTTAAAATTTAAACAGATGGCCTCGCAGAACTATGAGTAAAATACTTAGTCATCACTCATTAATATGCTCCATCCAAAAAACATCGCAGGAGCATTACTCATTTAGGTATTTACTCAGCGATTCGCAGTATTAATACCAATCTCTTTTTCTAGGAAAAAATTTCTGATGACACACCCGACGGTGAGTATGAAGACAATTCGGAAAAGCGCAATGATCAAAAGTGTGAGCAATTAGCTGGTTGGACTCGAAAACCCTGGCTCCCTGTATATCTCCTTCTCGCTGTGGGCCTAGGAAGCTGTGCGTTCACCACCCTTCGCCAGTCTCGAGATCGTGTACCACCCCTTCTACCGGATCCATTGCCACCAGCTACATGCTACCGTTGTGATAACTACGCAAACCTCATGATCGGAAAAAATATAAACGCCCAGAAGGACGTGGTCATGATTAACCAATTTGGAGGTAATGTTATCGGTGCAGGTGGCGTTGGTTCGGAGTTTCGCACGCAGGCAATGGGTGAACTCTGTGCTGAGCGCGTGAACCGATCCGCACTGGCTGACTTCCAGTCAGGTGATGACTTCTGTGAGGAGAATCGTTATAATGGCTGCTTCAAAATGGTCACCAAGAGTTACCGTGTAGCCGCCGGGCTGGGGAGGGAACAGTTGGTCGTCACGGTCGTAACCAGAAATTGTGCTGAGATACCTGAAACCATCTCTCTGGGATGCCAAAAAATATACGGGGGTGCAGGCATGGTGCGAGAGTTGTGTTACTGCAAAGGTGACTACTGCAATGGCATGGCCAAATTGGAAACCCCAGCTCTCATAAAGTTCCTCCTTATGGCCGGACTGATATGGTTCCACAATTTAATTCAATTTTGCGCATGATGAACGTGCTGGCTACTTTTATGGGACAATGCAAAATATGCCTGAAAAACGTGTTTTGCGAAAATAAAGTCTTAAAATTTACTTTTTTGTTTTTGGTGGTTTTCGGTGGGTTGCAAGTTTTATATAGAAAATCATGGTGTAGAAGCAGAACTTGCCATTATCGGCCCAAAAGCGATCAGTTATGCCAATTTTAACTTAGAATCATACGGAGTTCATCGCGCAGCGGTAATCCATCAGTACAAAATGTGAATAAGGTTTTAGATGCAATTGGGAAAATGTGAAGCTAAATAAGTGTATACCTGTTAAAAACTGAACTGGGCATCGCGACTTCTTATCAACTCGAATTTTCTTTCTGCTTTTCGACATGCAAACTAGGAAGCTAGACACTATAAGACAGTAAGGTCGTCCAGATGGACCTATCGCAGGTGGTTAAGTGAGTTAAACCCTAGCCTTTGCGATCTTCAGACCATGGTAACTTAGTAATGAAGAAGTCGATGGAGGCCAGAATAAAAGGAATAGTTTATTGTGTACACAGAGGAACGGAGAATAAGAGGAAGAAGTTGGACTTGGGATCACACGATCACTCAGAAGACTGGCCGGATCCCAAGTGATGCCTGGCGGCCGAGGGTGGGGAAGAAGGGAGATGTTCGAGTGGTGCTTGGGCAGCCGCGAGAACCTAGACGCACCTCTGTGTGTCCGAGTGGAAGTGGGTCAAGTCTCTGCAGGTCAGCGCGACTGGAAGCGCTGACTGAGGTATTGGATGACCTTGAGGCAGCTGACCTTGAACAATGACGCCGGACAAAGCAATGGAGGGCGTCGGACGGCAGAGGCCACAACAGACCTATGCGTGGCCGACAAAACTTACGTGATTTACTTAACGCCTCGTTCCTTTAAAATTTACTTGGATTGAAGCTGTGATTAAATACTTGTCAATGTGTGCCTAAGAAGTCAAAACGGAACCTATCAGTTTGCACTGTTAGTATACGGGATTGGTGTTTACCTACGTGACTAGCTGCAGGGCTTAGGATTTAACATCAAAGTTTATTGAGGCGGTCCAACTTCTGCCAGTATTTTAGCCTACAGCGTTAAAACAAAATGCAATGTCGGTATTCCATTCTGAAATCAAGCCGCATAGGTAAGTTCCGCACTCGAGTGCCCTTAATTTGTATAAGTTCCGTTTGAAGCACCGCATTGCCGACTGATTATTGACCTGTTGATTATCGGTGAAACACTTGGCCCTTGCAAAATATTGAACCAGATTTCAAATTCTGGATCTTACTAGTCTTGGGGTGGTTTATCACGGGATGCGGGCGACTGTTAGGCCAAAAAGTATAACTCCACTCTCCTCTGATCTTTTAATTGTAAGACCTTTCTTCCACATTATCTGCTGTTTGAACAGGCCTCTGAACATTCAAACTGTCTCATCCGCACGTGGCAAAAGCAATCGTAAAGTATAACACAAGGTTCATTTATTTTATTTACTTGCAAGCTGAGTCTCTATCGTCCAAATTACGAAGGTAAGCTCTTTCGACACCCAAACCGGTGATGGAACATAGGGTCTCACAGTTATGATGCCATTATGGAGCAAGTTGTGAGAGTTGGAATTAAGCTTATAAATGTCATTTTTTCCTTAAGTTGGATATTTGTAAATTAGCAGGGGCAGTTTTGAATACAATATTTAATCGCTAGCATAAATTAACCTGCATTTATAAAAAAAAATAGATGCCTGCTGCAGGATTTTGGCTTCTAAATTACTACCGTTGCGATCAGTGGCCTACAAAACTGGCAGGAGAATAACAGCATCTTCACCAAAGATGTGATTATCCCTTTTGCTAACTACTGCATCCTGTTCTATAAATGTACCGCTGCTCCCTACTAACGTCAAGCAAGTGTTCTGAGGCAGTTTCACACTGGACATAGGGGACTCAACCGCACGAATGCTCTCCCTTGTAGTCATGCGTACTGGTTTCACGCGAACCAACAACTGTCTTACGCAGGCAGCAACTGCGTCCGCACATTGACGGCGCCAACGAAGACCACACTCAACTTACCTCCTGTCTCAAAAGTCCTGTGGCCCCAAGTACACATGGCAGGTTGATTGTCGTATCAGACGAAGTTCGCGCCGTGTGCCCCGAAGTAGGGTGGCGCAGTGACAGTGACTTGCGCGTCAATTACATTAGCGAGAGATTTGACTTGTGCACTGCATCTACCACAATCTTCCCTCCTCCCCATTTAGGCCCGATGGCTTGGCCGGGTCAAAAAGACCCAAAACAGGAGTGTGCACAGGTAGCTGGCATAGCCGGAGCCGTGCCGCCACATCTGACTTGGATTCCATGGAGCGGGAGTTCCAGAAAAGCCACAGTAAGAGGGAGACACTGCAGCTCAGATCTCAGCTCACCATTCAGCCTCTCCACACAAAAACACACAGGGCTAAATCCCTGGTCCGTGTTATCCCACCAAGCGTAACGTCGAGAAATAACCATAGCTGACTGGCACGCAGACCGCCGGTCAGTCACTTCACCCAAACAGACCGTGGCCTGAGTACAGTTATCAGCTCGAAACTTTCCCAGCCAGGACGCTTAGCGAACCATGATAGTCTCATGCTCCTATCACACACGCAGCCGAGTAGCCCCATTGATAACCAGCCGTGGATCATACCTCCTTATTTCGTGGGAGTTACCGTTCGTAGACATTTGTTGTATGCTTTGTGGTGTAGTCATGTGTGATATAGGTGCCGATGAGGAAAGATATGGTAGTATGGCATAGCTAGTGGTGTTCTAACAGGGGTTTGAATTGAAGTCTATGTGGTCTACTAGGCCCATTTGGTAAGTGCAGGTACGTGGATAGTTCGAGTGGTTGAAGCAGGTGTAGTGGGTGGATATTTATGCGCCTGGCACTGGTTTGCCAGAATCTGTGCGATGCATTCGAAAGTGAGAAGAAAACGACTCGATCGCTGGAACAATACGTTTATTCGCCTGACATTTCGACATCCGGCGTGGATTCATCATCAGAGATATGAGCAGGAGACAGTAGCAGAAACGGGTAATGCATGCACAGAAGTTTGCAGTATTTATAGGATACATTCATTGCTGCAAACATGCAGCGACAATTAAAGATAATTGCTCTCATGCGTGTGGATAGTTTGTTGGATGGCACGCGAGCTCTGACCTGTTGAACTTTCATCACGGGCGGTGGGCCCGGACGTGATGATTGCTCGGCCATCTGGCCCTCCGGTGTTGGCGTAAAATGAGGCGGTGGCCTACCCGTTCCCCAAGTGACGACTTGCTTTGGTCAAATTGAGTCTCAGCACCGAATATGGATTGGGAAAGTCGTTGCACTTGTTTATGGATTTGGGGCCCGTGAACCATGACTCAAGTAGTTCTCGGCTCACCAAATTGTCACTCCTTGCGAGAATTTCGGCCTCATCAAATTGGAACGTGTGGCCGAGTCTCGTCGAATGAGCCACAACTTGAGAATTGGCATCATTTCGCGGCACTGCTGCCGCTTGTTTGGCAATTCGCGTCTTGAGACATCTGCCAGTTTCTCCGACATAGTTGCTTTGACCGCAACTGCACCAGATCCTGTAGACGACCCCAGATGTTTTTTGCCGTGGCAGTGGGTCTTTTGGCTTCATCATCTGACGCCTTGTGGTTGTATCTGGCCTGTGTGCGACTCCAACTCCAAGTGGTGCGAGAAGGGGACCGACAGCCTCCGAGACGTTTTTGACGTACGGAATCGCCAAGCAATCATCACGTTCGAGTCCACCGCCCGTGATGAAAGTTCAACAGGTCAGAGCCCGCGTGCCGTCCAAAAAACTATCCACACGCAAGAAAGCAATTAACATTAATTTTCGCTGCATGTTTGCAGTAATGACTGCATTCTATAAATACTGCAAAATTCTGTGCATGCATTTCCCGTTTCTGCTACTGTCTCCTGCTCATGTCTCTGATGATGAATCCGCGACGGATGTCGAAACGTCAGGCGAATAAATGTATTGTCCCAGTGATCGAGTCATCGTCTTCTCAATTGCTTCCTGGGACTCGCATGTTCGCTTGTATTGGATTCGAAAGTGACCGACCAGGCCGATACGTCATGTGTGCGTGTGCGGTGATAGCGAGGGCAGAATAAGTTGTAGGCTGTAGACAGTAGACGGTATGGCTGAGGAAATGTGAAGAGGAAAATTTGAATAGGGGATTCAACATGCATTTGAGGTTGTTCATTTTTTTCATTGAGTTGACTTGAGGCATAAACTGCTCTTTACGAGAAAAGATTTTAGTTCTGGTCAGCAAATCGGGGCGGAATGGGTACAAGTCCAACGTTTTTTGATTTTCAAAAAAGATTCCTGCGCTATTAAACGCTGCAGGAATAAATTCCTCGTTTGCGCGTGTTATACCATTAAAGAAAATTTTAAAAAATCAGAAACTTTTTCATTTTATGTTCAGAGCAAAAACAATTTTGTTTTGGATTCCTTAACTTAGGTTAAGTGCACTTATGAGATAAAACATTATTGTCGGGGAAAGAAAAGTGAATTAAGTTTAGAAAATTCTATTTCGCGAATCTGTTTAGTTTTGTGCCACACAATTTAGGGCAAAACTGACTTGTAGGGCCCCTCTAGTTATCTATCCCCCCGCCCAACTGCTTAACCTTTTTTGGGATCAAACATTTAATCCTTGCCTAGTGAGCTTATATTGATATGTAATTGGAGTGGAAGTGACCGAGAAAGATAAAATTAAATAAGACTATTTTTGTTTTAATATGCTAAAACAGAATAAAATTCGATCAACATGAACCCTGTTGCGCAGGTTACGAATGCCAATTAAGGGAAATTCGACCGCGGAATTTAACGGCAGTGGAAATTCATCCACCTTTCGGTGGAATTTTACGAAAAAATTCAAAGTCGGGCCACTCAACATATATAAGTAGTTTTTTTAATATAATTTGACGGGATTTTTTGGGTCTCTAACATCAGTCCTGCCCAATTAAGTAATAAATTTATAAGGCCGTTAATTATTTTACAACCTTATTTGTATAGAAACACCAGAGACATGCCATCAGTTTTCTCTGTCAAGCCATAAGCTAAGGATGTCCAAACATTTCCTATCTATAGAGCACAATCAGTGAATAAAAAAATTCAAACCGAACGGGCAGAAGACTATTACTTTTTTCAAAATCATCGTTGATATTCTGCCACTCTGCTCTGCATTTTTATCTTAGACTTCGGCCTAGAGGTAAACAAATATACTGAAAACTGCTCCGGTATATGCAGCAAACTGAGTTTTGTTATTTCCAGAAGAAGCTGTATCTATACTTTGTAAGGAAGTCAACACAGTGGTCAAAATTTGCCCCTTTCATCTTCATTTAATCATCAAAAGTTATAGTACACCGATATTTGACGCCGAAGTATCTATTTAAAGCGATATTTTGAGGGATACCTTCCCTGCCAGCAAGCGGCTTCGGCCTAGGTGGGACTGGGGACGAGGCAATCCTTGGCAGAGTTGTTTTATAATTTTTCCAAATTAATCATAAGGATACTTATTGGCAACCTTTGTTGTGCACATTCATTCTCCTCGGCAATGATTTGACATGTATGGGTGATTCTTAAACCATGAACCCAGCAGACAGCTGCAGAAAAAAGAATGTTTAAAAACTCGTTATATAGGTAAATGATTTTCAGAAGTATCTTATGTTGAAGGTTTTGGTAAGCACGTACAATGCTCTCCTTATTTGTGCTCAATCGACTGAAGCTAGTGATATCATAACAATTCATCATTATCTCAAGAATGATCTGAACCTCGTCGTAATCGAAATCCCAAAGTGATTGCAAAGAAATGTGGCGGAAGGAAATTTATCTAAGTGTACAAAAAATGGTACACTCACGATTGCACCTAAAAATTCCATTAAAATTTGTTAGTCACTGACTGGCATGTCCGCACGCGAGCTTACAACATATCTTCCCTGCCAGCACCAGCCACGTCAGGCCTCGCCTAACCACGCGTGGCACGACGATGTGGCAATCGGGAGTGGCTATGGTGTGGTATTCAGATCGATCGCGCCGTTTGGCCACGCCACCGTTAAGCATTTTCAATCGGGTTTTGCCATAATTAGGTCTCGTAGCCGAGAGTAATCCATGCTGCTTTCGGTTATCGTAGTACTTCTGTCATCTCCCAATCGGCAAAATCAAGGAAAAATCTATTTATCTTATTTGAACGGAACTCAATCAATGCATAAACGGGAGGAAAAACCAGCAATTCTCGTCAAGCCGTGTTCAAATTTATAATCAAACTTTGGGCTGTTCGGTAACAGCCATACATTACATTGCACGTAATATTGAAGCATATGTATCCGAAGATTTTACAAAAGGATGATTTTAAAACGTAATTCTGCTTCTGCTGCTTTCTTCACATGGTGCTTTTGCAGGAAGAGGCTTCCTCTAGATTAAAAAACTGAAGTTTATCTAGTACGCCCGATTTGCACTTTTTCCAAATTTTCTCTTTTGATAAAAAATGCTGGCATTTCTAAACAACTTTATATTACCTGATAAATTTTGAAGGATGACCATTATTTTATTGCTGCAAGACCTTGGGGGCCACAGCTTCGGCTGCGTTTGCGTAACAGGGAAGTTCATGGATTTGCATGAGTTTGCCCACCTATTGTGGTTCGTTGAGGTGGTTACCTACTAACAGTTTTCAGTCTGATGGATGGAAAGCTATTAATGTGAGCGACTGCAGATTGTTGGGCAAGGAAATTGTATTGGGAGCGTTAGTATTGCGATGATTTCCGCTTGCATCAATGGACCGAATGGACCCATGAAGTTAGTGAATGTGCGTCTGCAATGCAGACAGCGGAGTAGGGTGTGGCGAATGTACGTTGCAGCTCTATTCACTGGTGAGGTGGACACAGTGCGATGGATTCACAACTGTTCGATGCGGCCAATACGCGAGGGTGACGTACAGTGAAGAATTACCGATCAACGGCCGACGCTACCCTATCGTCGTTGCCGCAAAAAGCACACAGCCGGAAGGCGTCATGAAACGCACAACAGCTTCAGCTATAACGGTACCACTTGGACAACTGTTCAGCAAATTTGGCTGTCGAGAAATGTTCGTGAATGATAATCGGGGACAGTTCCCAGAAGCCGCTTTTGCCTGATCCTACGAGTAATTTGACAGTAATCGCCTGTGTTCTCCACGAAATAATTCACAATCCGAAAACACGTTGAGCAGTCATAGACACTTTCAAGGAAGGGTTCTGAGGAACATTTTGTCAAATTATATGACATTCGAAACTATGAACTCTCAAAGCTCTAGCTCTCCTGGAGAGGGTCTGGTACGGAAAAGTCTTGATAGGAAGTTCGACGTCATTCGTCCAACAGCATCTAGTGGAGGATAAAGAGTGTTGGTTGTGAGACATTCCGTCATCGATGGAAAGAGAATTCAGCTGACGCCACCAATCAAAACACTTGTCATTCTATCCGGATGAGAAGGTGCTGGCAAAGACCTACAGGGCAGTCAACACAAAAACTAGGCGTGTTTACTGAAAACTTGATGACTTTGTTCACGTGGTCGGGTCATCCGCAGTCGGGTTGGACATTTTAGCGCATCATGCTAATCAGGTGACAAACACTTAATTAATTGACGTGCAGGTCCAGATCAATACCTTTTACTGGAACTAGTACTGATGACTTTTGGGTTGCCAAATCCAAGTCAAGGAAGCATACTACCGCTGTCAAGGACTTAAACATTCGGTGAGGGAAATTACTTTCAACAGCTGGTCCTCTTTTGAAAATCAATATAATCATCTTGCTGATTTAGAGTTTGCATGCTTTAAAGGCTGCATATTCGTTTCTGTAAAAAATCCGTCTGCAGGCTTCATTCGACGCTAATCTCTATTTTGCGGTCTCATCTTAGCCTAGAGATCAGTTAGATATCCTTTACTTTGAAAAGGGTTTTTGGACCTTTATCAGATTAAAAACGGACTCTTAAATAATTTTAAGGCCTCGGTGGCGTTCACGGGGAAGAAAATGTTATAATTGCAATACATGCCAGTTTTATGTGTGGAATAAAGGACAGACAGGATAGGAGAGAACTAGTTTACTGAACAGTTTCTGTATGTAAATCAACCTCTCCGTCCTTCTGTGCGCGATCGTGTATTTAAGGATAATCTGCCTCTGTCTCCTTTGTCTGTTCTTATGGATCCACCCCGTAAGCATTGAACTCTAAAGGTTGCGCATAACCTGACAGTGATTAGACACGTGGGTGGCTGTTTTTGCCTGCGCGATTTTAAATGCCGGGGTTCCTTTGACAGCCTGGCCCAGGACAGCAAGAGTGAAAACTTGTAGTGACACTGAATTGTCACTTTTTTTTACTTGGTTAAAATGCCTTGCATTAACTTAACATAACTTTTAAATAATACTTTGAACAAGCACGTGCTTTTATCTGCAAACGACTCTTTATCTTATTTACTCGTTTGTAACAGTTGGGATACTCTTACCTCAGGTCCTTGGATTGACTGTTCCGTATCACACATTGGCTACTCCGATTTTTAATTGCGCTTTCAATTACAATAACCTGTTCCTTGGCTCTCATTTTACTGACCGCAATTTTGTCAAGGTTTCTAATGAATGCATTCACGCAGTGTTATCGTTGTTTACCCAATAAGATGGCTGCATTTAATCTGGCATCGAATGGGACCGAACCTAACCCCAGTTTGTGACCTTCTGACCGATGGCACAAGTCGCGCTAGTCATTACACGCCCCCACCTACAATCCAAGACGTCGTGTCACGCATTGACGCGCTCACTCTTCAAATTGCCCAGCTTCGAGCCACTCGCGTCTACAAACGTAGTCTTTCAAGTACTGCACACCTGAGGTCTCTCTTTTCAGGCCAAACTACAACTGATGGTTTCTGTCGGTACCATCACAATTATGGTTCTCACGCCCACCATTGCAAGTCTCCGTGTACATACAATTCACATTCATATTTAAAGCATTCCTCCCGACCAGAAAAGGCGACCAACTTGGTCGGTACGGCCTCTCCCAGTCGCCTGCTTTCCATTTATGACAGGCGTTCCTGTCGTAATTTCCTTGTCGACTTCGAAAGCGAATTGAGTTTACTTCCACCAAATTCGCCTGAACGTAAGTGCCCTGATTCTTCCTTTTCGCTTCAAGCAGCTAACAGTACTCCCATTAAAACTTTCGGTCAACGATCCCTTTCTCTAGATTTGGGTCTGCGAAGTTCATTTCGTGGGATATTTACTATCGGTGATGTTCATACCGTTATTCTCGGCACCGATTTTCTCTCATTTTTCGGTCTGCTCGTTGACATCAAGTCCCCATAAACTAGTTGATCCTAAGGCATCTTTATACTGTAAATTTTCTACTCGTACCCTTCCATCCCCTAATCAACGCATTTTGGCAAACCTTTCGTGTACTTCCTACTATCGTTTACTTTCGTAATTTTCTTCTATCGCGCGACCCTCACAATTTAACCAACCTAGCAAGCATTCTATTGTCCACTATACTTCGACTTCCGGACCATCCATTTTTAGTCGTCCTCGTCGCTTAGCAGCCGACAAGTTAGCAATCGCTTAGGCTGAATTCAGTCACGTGATGGAGCTTGGCATAGTTAGGCCTTCCACTAGCCCATGGGCTGCACCTTTACATATGGTGTGTAAAAGCCTCACGTTGACTGGCGCCCATGTGGGGATTATCGACGATTCAACACCTGCACCGTGCCTCACAGATACTCGCTGTCCCATCTCCACGATTTTTCATCTAGCCTAGCAGGAGCAACAGTGTTTTCCAGTATTGACTTAGTAAAAGCTTTCCATCAGATAGCCGTTGCTCCAGAAGACATTTCGAAAACGGCGATTACTACAACGTTAGGTCTGTTCGAGTTTGTTAGGACGCTCTTTGAACTATGTAACTCTGCTCAAATTTTTCAGCGTTTTATCCACTAAGTTCTCCGCGACTTATCTTTCATTTTTGTGTATGTCGATGATGTTCTGGTATCAAGTTCCAATGAACACGAACACTTTCAACATCTACGTCACATTTTTGAGCGATTTAGCCAAGTTGTTTCTTTCATTAATGCCTCTTAATGCGTTTTCGGTGAACCGTCGCTTTTTATCCTAGGATATCGCGTAGATGCTCTTGGTTGCCATCCCATTGATGCCAAAGTTTCAGCTATTCTCGAGTTCCCTACTCCCACATCTTTTCAAAAACTGCGGTGTTTTATATGCCTTGTGTATTGCTATCGATGTTTCATTTTGCATTTCGCTGAATTGATGTAACCATTAACTAACCTTTTACGTGGAAGCAACAGCGAGTTTTCTTTTCCTGGCACAGCAGTCGATGCCTTCAATCGTGTCAGAAAGGTTCTTGCAGATGCGGCTGCCCTAGTTCATCCTATACCTGATGCTCCACTCTCCATTGTTGCCAATGCCTTTAATTGCATCATAGGTGCCGCTCTTCAGCAACAGACACCCACGGGCATCCAGCCTTTGGCTTTCTACTCTTCCAAACTGACACCATCAAAAACTCGCTATAGCACTTTTGGTAGAGAACTTCTTGCCACGTATTTAGCCACTAAACATTTCCGGAATTTTATTGAGGGTAGAGATTTTAGTATCTAAAGTGACAAAAAACCTCTTACTTATGCCCTTTTCACTTCCTCCGACAAGTGTTTGCCCCGTGAGGCCCACCATCGTGGTTTTATTTCTCAGTGAACAACAGATATTACATTCCTTAAGGGCCTTTATAATCAAGTTGCTAACTGTCTTTCTCGGTCTGGAATTAATGCCATCGCCCAGCCTTCTATCGAATTGGAGCGCATGGCAGAACTGTAAAACCAGCCGTCCTTCACTGAAAGCCTTGAGCATACTAGTCTTTAACTCGAGGCTATTCCTCTGTCCACCTGGAACAATCTTATGTGACGTATCGGTGGTGCCTCTCGACCTGTAGTGCCAAGCGAGATGACACAAGAGGTTTTTACCGCGTTGCACAACCTTGTTTATCCTGGCATCCACAGTACCCAGCGCCTGGTCAGCGAGCGTTTCGTCTGGCTAAACATAAACATGGATATCCGCCAGTGGACCCGTTCATGTTTGGCTTGTCAGAAGGCCAAGGTCGAGCGACACAACAAAGCCCCAATTGGCACTTTTTTTGCACCCGACGCACGTTTTGCACATGTCCATATCGATCTGGTAGGTCCTTTGCCAACATCCTGTGGTTGCAACTGTTTAATTACTGCGATTAACCAATTTTATCGTTGGCCCATTGCAACTCCCATACCTGATATAGCTGCAGATTCGGTTGCTCACGGCTTCTTGGAGCACTGGATCTCCCATTATGGCGTTCCTTCAAATATTACCACTGATCGAGGCCAACAATTCCAGTCTAGACCTTTTAACAGCCTTACCGACCTACTCAGATGTTCTCGCATACGCACGACAGCCTACCACTACGTTTCCATCGTCAACTCAAAGCTTCGCTCCCAGCGGGCATCTTCCTTTGGTAAAGCTCGGCATTCGTACCATCATCAAGCCCGACTTGGAGCACTCCTCTGCCGAGCTTGTTAACGGCACTACCCTACGGGTTCCCGACGATTTTTTCAGGCACACTCAGAAGTCAGCCGATTTGGATCCCACGGTTTATGCAAAAAAATGCGCCAAGCCATGTCTAATCTTCGTGCGATTCTCCACGTACTTCAACAAGTTAGTCATACATCGACCCTTACTTACTAACATGTTCCTTTGTATTTGTCCACGTTGACAGTGTTCGTCGGCTACTACAACAACCCTACGACTGAACATCCGGAGAACTATCTCGCACGGCCAAGCATTTTACGATTGCCAGGGACGGTCGCAGCGACGTGGTTTCAGTCGATCGTCTGAAGGCGGCTTATAACGAGCCTCTTCCAACCACTCCAAATGAACAACCTCCAGCCGGAACTTTGCAAATTGCTTTATCCCCTACACCACTAACACTTGCTAGCTCTTCACCTTCCCCCATCCCACATCCCCCTCTCCTTACACGCACTGGACGTCATCTCCGTTGCTCCGACCGTTGTCAGCTTATATCATATGCTTAACACTCCCAACCCATTTTCCTATTATCATCATCTTTTCAACTCCGTTCTCCTAGGAGAGAGAGTATTGTAATGACACAGAATTGTCTTTTTGTTTTACTTGGTTAAAATGCCTCACATTAACTTCATACAACTGTTCAATAATACTTGGAACAAGCACGTGCTTTTATCTGCAAACGAATTTTTTCTTATTAACTATTTCGCAAAAGTTGGGATACTCTTATCTCAGGTTCTTGGATTAACCGTTCTGTTTCCCACAATTTCATGCTCCGTGCTTTCCTAACACCTTCCGCTGTTAAAAAGTTGACCTCGTACGTCCGACGATTTGGCTGCAAAACAAGCTCCTTAGGGAAACACCCAGTTATTGTTGGTCTCCTGAAGTACTGGAAGTCACCTATCTGTCTGTTATTTCTTTCTGCTCTCGGCAGTGACCTTGCGGCATGTAGTGGCCGCTGCATTTTTTGATCCACATATTTTGGAGTAAGACGACGCCAAGTCATTGGTCTGGGCGATGGTTTCATTTCCTTCCTATCCTCATTGAAGATCGAATGGAAAAACGTCACATATTTCCTCTCTTTTATAAACAATTCAGAGAATATATGATTATGGTCTTCAAAATTGTCAGAGGAGTAGATGGTGCTCTTCAGCTCGGTTTAGTCGACGAAAACTTTGGCGTGAACCTCTGATTTAAAGAGTTAAAGGATAAAAAAAACACCTACAAAGTGCCTTTGAAAACCGTAGAGATAGATAAAGTATTTTGAATGTTAAAAGCATTGACATATGCCTAATGCCATAATGGTGTTTAAGTAGAGTTTGCTATAGAGAAGGTAGAGTGAACTCAATGGTCTTCGTGGCCCAGTAAGTATGTGCAATGAGATTTTGACTGCAGGGGGATTCTCTGATAAAATGTTGCTCAACCGTGTAAATTTTAATTGAGTTGATATTTAATTTCAAGACGACCGTTCGAATGGCACGATGGTCTATATGATTATGCTAATGCACCTCCCAATAAATAGTATCTGCAGCTGCAGTCTAGCGTAAAATATGCAAAAAGTTACCCCAAAATGCAGTCTGGTTTCTCGGCCATTACCTAAAGGCGCATAAACTAAATTCCTGTTTTTAATTATCGTTGGATCGACGCCGGCTATAGAAAAAAGTGCATTTTACTTTTGCTGTCGTTTCGTTTTCCATGAGGGCTTGTGTCCGTTTTCCACTTGTTTTACGTCGAACTTGTTCCAACCCCTATGCTTTCATCACTTCCTCGCATCTGATAAATGTTTCTCTTATTTTCGAGCCTTCAGTACCCAAATTTCACCATAGCTTTTATTTTGGTTTGAAATGCCATGCCTTTCAGACATTTTATACACCGTTACCTTGCTTATAAACATCCACTTTTACATTTTAGAGTTTCACATTTTCTTATATCCAAGAAACAACGACAGGCTATTCTGCGATGCTTGATTTCAATCAATCCTACACCCTCACCTCCGATTACACATGAAGCGGGACAATTAACTTGTGCAGTCTGTGAGGGTTAGCCCTCTAGGTCACTTTTTCATGGGAGGAGGTTATAAATATTTTTACGTTACTGTCGTAAGACAGTAAGTTTCATTCATTTTAATTTATTTTGAAGTGGCGAGACCAATGAAAACAAAGAGCAAATCATTCAGGGTTTGCTTCGTCTTCGAGTACTCATTTGTTTAGGTCACATGGATACTTTGCTCTCCCCTGAAGGCACAAAACAGGCTAAAAGACTAGGCGAAAAGCTGCGTGATCTTCAAATTGACGAAATATTAAGCAGTGACTTGAGACGTGCTTACGATGTAAGATTTTGCCTCGTTTATGTGTTTGAAAAGGGCTTTGCATTTCAATTGTTTTTTTCGATCGCTTAAATGGCACACAGAGTAGTCAACCCTGAAATGTGGCCTCGATGGCTTCATTTATACGCACATTTATTTTGCATGCCCTGTAGGGAGTGCAACTTGTTCATGCAAGCTGTAGAATTACCACATGATTCTACCATTATACTTGGCAAGCAGAGTACCCTAATGGCAATGTTCCGGAACCAAAGGTTAAAGTGATTCCAGTGGAACCAAAGGTTCCACTTTGGTCCAATTGCGCCGTGATTGGGTATATGGGCGGTATTTCGTGCACTGGCCGGGGTAGTCTACAAGGTGTCATCGAAATTTATCGTCGAACACCCACGCACTAGCTCCCTCGTCCACCTGAGAAACCCGTACGTGCACGCACGCCTCCTGCATTTGCTATCTCCCCCTCAAAATGCGGCGCCTGGATCGATGCCTTGCTCAGGCAACTTTTGCTGGTGTATGCTTAACCGAGTCTGCTCAGACTGCACTTGATGCACGTAGTCGCCCCCCCCCCCCCCCCCCCCCCCCCCCACCTATTTGAACGCGTGTGCCCTGAACATCGGTTTTTCGCCCTAGGCATACGCCGGCAAAATTTTCCTGAGCAAGGCATCGATCCAGGTGCCGCATTTGGAGAGGGGGGAGATAGCAAATGCAGGAGGCGTGCGTGCGCGTAGGGTTTTTCTCAGGTGGACGTGGGAGCTTGTGTGTGGGTGTTCGACCATCGATTTCGATGACAGCTAGTAGACTACCCAGGCCAGTGCACGGAATACCGCCCATATACCCAATCACGGCGCAGTGGGCCTTTGGTTCCACTGGAACCTCTTTAACCTTTGGTTCCGGAACATTGCCATTAGGGTAGGCTACGGTCCTCGGGATGTCTGTATCGATTGCGTGTGACGAATGTACCTGTAGTAGCACACGGCCTCATGCATTTTGGAAGATTTTGCTCATGATATGGTAACTCCCTTCGCCAGTTCGAAGAGTTCAAGCTGGAGGGGCGTACGTGGTACTTGTGTTTAGTTAGCCACTTACCAAATTCCAAATGTATTCATAAAAAGGTCGAGGTTGACCGTTCCTGGTTACTCATTCGCTAGTGTGATGTTGTTAGGACTTGTTGTGTTGTCATTTTTCTCATCTAATACATGCTTAACTGTAGGCTATTTTCCGAGTGACAAATCTGTAGTGGTTTACATGTGGATTGATTGTGACAGGCAATTTCTGCTGACAACTGCTGTAGTAGCATGTTTCTGTGGCCTGCCGTTCCCGTTGACGGCCTCAGTACGACATGATTCCAAGTGTGGGAATTTGCATGCTTTTCGACATTTAAACGAGGAAATTATATTTCTCTACCAGTTTTCTCGCAGCCTGGTATTGGAAATGGGAATGTATACCATAAATGTTTTGCAGATAGTAATTTTGAGGCTGTTATGACTGGTGCAAAATGGTGACTTGGACTGATTTCACATTGAGTTCCCAGACTTCTCGGCACGTCCCGAATGCCTTATGGAAATTATGTACAGAAGTATTTCTTAACACTATCGAGAATGCAATAATATTTCTCCGTTATTATTTTAAAGATTCCTGCCACTTTTAGACTGTTAGCCATTTGCTTATTTCGATCGTACGCCTCAAATGCCTAGCTGAGGATGTTTCTTGTTCGTGATTGCCTTTTTCGTTTCTAAACCACTCGCATTTCTCTCCTTTTCCCTGTCTCTGCAACATCCGACCATATGAATGCATTTTCCCAGTTGCGTTAACGGCTGTCAATTTTCTTCTCTCAAGACGGCCGCTGGCATAAAGGATAACTATTCTCGGACAACTTTACCACTCACACCGAATAAACTAATGCGCGAAAGGGTAAGCTCTTGTTCATTATTACCCATTATTCACTCACAGGATTTTGGTAATAGAAATGGGCAGCCACGGGCGCTCATACATGAGTTTATTCGTCAGACTAAGGAAGCGTCCAATGGATGCGAATTCTGGCACGCAGATAATGCTGAATGCATGCATCAGGTTTGTCTGTAAATTGTCTGTAGTACATAACTCATACAGTTTTCATCATCATCGTATTTTACATAATGTTTTCCCTTCTTGGTTCTCGCTTAGGTTACCTGGAGAGCTATTAACTTTTTCTTTGACCTGTGCCAATTGGCCAGTGATCGTCCGACGCCACCGCCGCCAGCTTTTTTTCAGAGAAATAGTTCGGAGCCTCCGTTACTTCCACTATTCCTGCCCCTAAAAAATGCCCCAGTACCTGTGGCGTTTTCTCAGTCAAATGAGAGCTCTATAACAGACCTACAGCCGCAGAACCCTTTTAATTTACCCGCTGGCAACGGAGCTGATTACCGAAACATGTCCTATGCCGGTCATCTTCTCCTGGTAACTTCTTCTAATGCTGCTTAATTTTCCTCTCGTAAACTCCCAGTTTCGTCTGAGTTGCACACTATGACAAACATGGCCGCTCTGCCGAGCCCCTTCTCATCGGTAGAATTTTGTCGTGTCCTAAAAGATAGTCTGCATACACTTGAGGAAATAACCTTTTTTTCAGATTCTACAGTATATCTTCTTAACCAAGAGTTCGAACTTTTGCTTTTGAAAAACGCCAACACTTTTGCAATAACCTCACGTAAAAACTCGTAGCCTTGAATGCACTCTAGCTTTGTCCTTGCTCCATTGGGTTCTGCTCCCACTGAAACCGCCGAATTTTTAATAAGTGAATCAAATTCATTATTCACATCTGTCAAAAAGCTACTGTCTGTTATTGTTGCTTTAAAAAATGGACCTCAGTCAGTTTATCAAGTTTTATTCTAGGCAGTGAGACGAATTCATTAAGTTTAAACGCAAGACATAGGTGCGTCTTTGGCAGGTCTTTTTCTCCAACGACTGTTCAAAAACTCGAATCCTTTTGCAGCGAGGGCAACGTTAAAAGGGACCGTTAAAGACTCTATTTTTATGAATACTGACTTTTTCACCCCCTATCTGTGTTACACACGTCCTTGACTGCACCTGTGGCCGCATTCATAATTATAATTTGGCAGGTTCCGCGGTACAGTTTCACGGCATCTGGAAACATCGCCCTGTTGACTGGCCAGTCCCGAACACTGCAGGATGGAAAATGCGCCTTTGGTAAACTTCCACCACATCTACACGTGTTATTAGTTGGACAATTTACCAATCACCGTGAGATTTTATGCAAGATCGCATATATAACGCCTTCGCTGTATGTAGACACAGCATTTAACTGATATGCTACACTCAATGAGTAAGGATGCAGTTAACAATCGTAAGTCTGAGACATGGAGGGAAAAACAAATCGGCAGGTGGAGCGCAAGCATATTCCAGGCATATGAACTGTTTGCTCTTGATTTCATAGGTTTTAACGAAGGATACATGCGCCTTGTCAATTTATTGATCGAGTTCATCGTTATCTTGCCCGTTTGATAGAAATATTAACCCAAGTTGACCTAAGATGTCTACTAATCCATGAGGTACATTCCGTCTACCATCACTTGGCAGGCACTTCAGACAGCGAATTCCTGACCTTTACTGTTGCCTTGAAGAAACATATTTTTAGGTTCACTCCGGCCTCTGCACCTAGCTGGGAAACCGCACGTTGCACCTCTGCCATGCCAATAAAGGTCCATAAGGCATGAATCTTGGACCTACTGTAAGACATTGTTGATCTGCCAACACGTTCCGAGGTAATGTCCGTCCCGAAGTCGCACGTCCTTGGTTGGGGGAAAAACAACGGCGGACGCTGACTGTGAAATCATATAGACCACTTACTTTGGCATTTGCACAGAATTTAGTTCTTATTATCTGGTAGTCACAATCTGTGAAGCCCCAAGTTCAAGTTGTCATGTAGCGTTATGAACTCCAGGTCATTCTGACGAACGGGATCCAGTTCAAGGGTGAATACAAAAGTGAACTATTGACAGAAGTGGTAGCCTTAGGATTTGCGGAGGGTTCCATTCATGTCAGTTTGTTGTGATATACTTGGGGGACTTATGCGGTGATTTGGTACTTTTCTTGAAAATTGGCGTAATTCCATGGTCACACTTGTGTGAGGATCAGGTCTGTTTTCCGACATTTGAGTCAGAAGGGTCCTAGTCGACTGTCTACTAACGGTGTTTGTGTGTAAAAGCAGTTGTGACTTTTCAAAATAGAAGGCGATCCTAGCCAGGTGGCTTCAGTGTCCTACAGTCTCAAAGGTCTCGGCAGATTATGCGCTGCGGTTGGAGTTATGTATAAATGCCCTATCACTGGACTTCAGCTACAGTCGGAACCTACCCGGTTCAGAAGCTGAGCAACATACTCATTGTGGGGGAGGAGTAAGTCGTCATCGATATTGGTTATATTGCCAACTTTTCGGAGGGCGTGGTCGTCTCAGCATTGTAAAAGTGAAAGTAGACAGAACTTTGCATTACTGGTTGGACCTTGGATCGTTCTGCTTTTTTTCCTCTTTTTTGTGGACCTCTGACGGAGTCGACAGTGGCCTGCGTTCTTATTATCCGATTTGTTATGTCTGTGGCTGCTGTTTTTACAGTTGATTCTTTGATGACTTGTTGCTGTTAGCCAAAGATTAGTTCTATCGGCGCACTCGCTTCAGATACCGAGTTTTCAATTCTCTTGTAAAACCGCATGTTCATTGTTTTCTAACGCTGGACTCATAATGAATACTTGCATTCTTTTTTACGTTTTGGTGAGTCACGGTGTATGGACGCGGGAGTTTATCCACCTGATACGGACCCAAAGCGAACGCAACTTTGGGTTTCCAGGCGCCAAGGACATCGTTCCCGTGCTAAGAAACTGCCAGTTATGCCAGTTTGGCATCGCTTTTCGTCCGGCTGAAATGCAATCCTACGCGCATCATCTGCGTACCGATGTGCTCTCCACGTTCGCCGCGGCTACAAAGGGCCAAAAGTGTCCCTATAACCTCAGCCTAGCAAAGATGCCCTTCTCCGCTGTATGTTATCATACACGGCTAGGAGCTGAGGACGTGGATGGCGGTTTCGTTACAAAGCTAGTGCCGCTTCCACCCGCAGAACCCTCGAAGGTCTTTGATGAGAACGGCAAGCAAGATAATGCCAAGGCCTCCTCAGCGACGGCTGCCTGTAGTGGTGTGGAAACGCTCTTCTTCATGTATGAAGATGATGAGTACGCCGGACTTCCGACACTCCCCTCATAAGTGAGTCTGGTTTGTCTTGATTATACTACCATGAGTCCATCTCTGAGTCACTATGGATGAGAGAAGAGGAAAGTACAATTGTTTTTTCTCAGTGTAGTTCAAGTATTGCATCAGTCCCCCGAGGTAATGCTGAAATCTTTGTTTCTGACTGAATGGCTAGCATCCTTGTCGTTGTATCGTGACACGACGACTCCATTCATCAGAATTTTACTTGTGTCAGCTGTGAGCTTTGTTGTAGACTTGAGAAAACTAAGCCCGGACACGCTTGCCCCACATCCAGTACGCCTTCAGATAGCATTTCCGGCAATGAAAAAGGAGCCTAGAATGGTCATTTCTAGTTCATTAGCCAGTGATGCACAACCCCAAGTTTTGCTTGAAATGCTACTTGCCGCTGTGCCCAAAGGCAGAGTGGGAGGAGTGCGTTTCGTTAGCGATCGGTGAAAGTACATCGGCGAGTGCCAATTACGCTTTCTTTCTGTTTTACAAGTTTTGTAATTATAGGATTTTTAAGATCACGTTCGCGCGAAAACGTAAGGAAGGTCAAAAATACTATTGAACTTTTTAAGTAGGCGGTTATAATAAATAAGCACATATCCGGGACCCCCACGACGAACGCTTACCGAGGGACGGCCAACAATGCCATCGCCCTCCCAATTCTCGCTGCGTCCACGTCGTGTGTTTCGCAGGTGTACGTTTCCCACTTGCTGACCTGAAGACCCTCGACTGACATAATCACGCACACGCGTGTGCGCCCAGTTAATGAAGGCTGCCTGAAGGCCACTTAAATATGCCACCCCTCAGCCGACACAGCAGGGGCCTCTATACGCAACACCCGTTTGGGAAATACAGCACACCAATAGCAGTGTCTACAACAAAATGCTGCAACTTAGGCCATTGATCTCAAATTTAGAGCTTTAGCTGGGTTCGGAATAACCGTTTCAGGCTTCTGATTATCAAACTATTCATTAAGACCATGGCTTTAATTACGTGTTCAGACTGTCATGGCAGCGGCAGTTGTGTACTTAAGAATGCCCACAGACGATAACCGAAACTGGAGAGGATCTGACGCAGGATGCTATGCACAGGAACACCGAGTAAGCAAGGTTTGCTCGAGGTCCCACGGTGTCGTGCACATTCAAGGGTCGGCATGTTTCAAGTGGTGTATTTACAGTAGGAAGATAGGGGAGGTAGGTCAACTGTTATAAATTTACAAAAGCCAAGTAAGGATGGCTTCATCAGTCGTAGTAGCCCTCACCACCTTCACCATTGTCGTCTCGGAGAACGTTACCATCATCGATATCGCCCTCCCCATTGTCGAAGTAGGTCTCACAGTAGTCATTATCAAGGTCCTCGTCCTCGTCTTCTATCTGTTCGCCATTCCATCGGGCGTCCTCAGAATCGTTGTCGCCGCCGTCTTCTCCCTCGAGATCTAGTCCCGCCTCAGCAGCTTCGTCGTCTATAAAGTAGTTGGGTGAGTTTAGACTGGTCCAATCAACTCAGACCAAATATGTGGAATAACGGGCCATATCCACTTAAGTAAATTTATTTTCTTAGCCTTTATTTTAATAATTTGACTACAACCGCATTTAGAATATGGAAAAACAACCCTATATTGGCTTCCCTAGCAATTTCGACCCCGAATAGGCCGAAATAGAAATATCGATGACGCAGTTGGCCTGGGCACCGGATTTTCGAAAATACCAAACAGTTATCGTCAAGCGGGTAATGCGTAGAAAAGCAAATGGGATCCTCGGGGCATTTCCAGCCTCTTGAAATAATGCCACTGCCTCTGCTTGCTAACTGTTCTTCGTAGTTCCGTTTCTGAATCATATTAGAAAAAAAATCAACTCGTCTGACAGGCGTGCTATCGTAGACTTGATATGTCTACGATCATGCTTGATCTAACCGGTCTTTCTCATTAATCAAGGTCAAATACCAAAGGTCTAAGGGCAACTACATCCAAGTCTTGGTGAAGTGTGTTGACAAAAGAAGGCATCAGTCGATCAAAAGTACTCGCAGTAAACTCTTGGAAATTTCGATTCGGCCGAGGTGTTGCTACAGCCAGTGCGGACTGCTTGGTTTGAGACAGAATCAATGCACCATGAAACGACTTAAATACAGACCACGTCGAGCGCTCCTCGGGTGTTACGTTACCCAAGAAACCCATGCTGTTAAGTCATCCTAAAACTCGGTGTAGTATGCACGCCTAAGAATTAACAGGCCCTGGGAGGCTAATGCATGCCTAATCATATGTCCTCAGCTATTACACAGACTATAAGACTAAGACGAACGGCAAAGAATATCTTGACAGTGTCAGTAACTGCAAGAAAATAACCCCAATCTGTTTATAAAACTTATCAGCCCAAGATTGAACAGTCAAAAGCTCATTTTTTACTATTTTAGACGTTCTTCCAGGGACTTTATGCACTGAAATCATCTTTTCCAGAAGAAGATGCTATCATTGGAGTATGACTACTACTGGCCTGACGCTCGAACCCACCAACAGAGACAGTTGTAGTTAAGGGCGATAAAGACGCCAGGCGCGTAGCATTTACAGGACGCAGGTTGTATGCAGTCATGTGTCTAATCGATTTAGAAAATCCCATGTTCATCGCGTCACTTACGATTACCAGCGATGAATGCAACATGTGACAACATAACAACTGTGTCCTATAAATACCGCACCTCTGTTATCCCTACCGTCCTTCTCTGCTGATAAATTTGAGCGTCAGGCCAGTATATGCTATGTTCCAGTGCTTGCATCTTCTTCTGAAGTGCTTCCTGAAACTCAGTGTTCGTTTCTGTTGTCTTTTCCAGGCAGAAGTCTCCCGATGGATGCCTCCCCCGTCCCTCCTTAGTCTCAGAATGGCGGCCAGCAACGTCGCCACAACCACCAAATTGCAGTTTATAAGTACCTTTCCTGCCATACGCATGAACCAAACAACTTTCCTTTCTGGACAGGCAGTGATGCCCGTTTGAACCTGATTGATGTATTTTAGTGAGCAAAACCTGCGCGGTTTTGTTACTGTCAGAATTATGGCTTGCTGCCTAATAAAGCATCGCGCGCCATAGCTCTTTCTCAACGGCCGGACTAGAAAAAATCTCGACTCATGGCTATTTTCCAGACTCCTATGGGCTGGTTAACTCATTTTCGGTGATAGCTGGTGCGAATAAATTTTCAGTACTCAGACGGGTTGGAGACACTTCCATAAGTTACTTTACTATTGTGACACGTTTAACGTTCTTTGTTTGCTGCCACCGGCTATATTCAAAAGGGTACTGGTTCAGCCATATATCGAGGCAACTAACTCTCGGTCATCGTCAGTGATCTGCAGGAATGCCGAAGCTGTTTCACGATGCTACTTGCAAACTTATGCCAACGCTGTCAAGGTCTAGGAGTCAACTTAATTCTATATTTTGCGGAACAGCACAATTTTTGTCGAGAGGAAGTCACAGACTTCTTAAATAAATTTCCGCCCGTAGAACGAATTAAGACCCTAAGATTGGTGCTTTTCTTTCTTACATGTTCGGCCATCCAGGTCCAATGGTCCTCTCGCTCCTTAGTGTTTGGCCGCTTAAAGAACTAGTCCGCTGGCTATTATTAAATGCCGTGAAAAGTACTGAGATTAAGTCCTTGATTGCAACTTGTTTGAAGTGGACTGTATGTTTGCATAGAATCTGATTCAATTTGTGAGAAACCATTAGTGCGTTACAGGCGAAGACAGGGGGCCTATTTTTATCTTCAGTAACCTTCATCGAAGGCTTTTGTTTAAAACATATAAAGAACGGTTGGAATCCATTACCTGCGTTTACTGTAGTCACATCTGCGATAGCTTGATCAGAAACCAGGTTTTCGAGGTCCTCCCGGTTGCCGGTTGAGGATTTTAAACGCTTTCCTGGAGTGAGTTTAGTTGGCTTGGTCTTCAGGCGAGACGTCAACTCCGCGGGATACCTGGATTTGAAGTTCACATGGCAAATATGGTAAGTGGTGGGCTTGACACGTACCTGATAGTTATGCACAGACCAAGGGGAGGACGGACGTCCAGGACTTTGTCTAGGCCGCAATCACTAGCAAATGGACAGTACTACCCGCATAAATTTTACGATCGGCGACGATCTAAATGTTTTACAACGCCTGTGAATTACACAAATGCCTCGGTTGCCCAGCTCCGAGTGAATATACGCGATAAAATTTAAAGAGCGCCACGCATGCAGTTGTCGCGGATTTGGTATACCTGATCCAATCTTCTATGGCGGCGAAGGCCGAAAACCTTATAACTAGCCCTACGTTTAGCGCAAATTGTACCAAACCAGGTCCTGAGCTAACCATCGCAAGGTCTCGAAGCACGCGGTTGTGCTGGATTCAAGACAACAACAGAAGACTGGTCAAGAAATATAGGCAGATTTCGGTAGTGATAGAGGTAGCTTGGGAGATTATATCGCCACTTATTTTCGAAGGACCTCAATTCGGATTCGAGATACTTAAAATGTCAAGCGCACCGGAGGCGCCCTATTCTACTCATAGAACCAGTTTAAGAGGCCTCTATTTTTTCTGCGCAAGTAAACCCTGTCCCCATGAGACCATTTTTATAGACCATCAAGGCTCGATTCCATCTTTTATGCAGTTTACATACTAACGGAGTATATGTATAATATTTACAAAGTGAGTGCTTTTTATGCAAACTTGTGCCGGTTAAATTAAATTTTCAAGGGCTCCTGTCGTAAACATAGGGACTAAAAACGGGCTGATCTCGTCGACCTAGTCGCTAGCAGGCCTTAGGACTATCTTCGCAGATTTTCCGCCGCAACGCCCGCTACATGAACTCGTAGCGAAGTCAAGAGCATGGACTGATGTCGTTTGCAAGTATCTACGGTGAAGTTTCAGAACGCCCCACAGGCAGTATATTTGTTAAATGCAGCAACGTCCAGCTTGGAACTAGGGTTTATTTACCTTCGTCCACGTACCACGAGCCCATGCAGCAAAGTTGCTAAACATAACCGCAATGGTTCTCGAAATTCCTCTTACTGCGGTACATAGAGACAGCTAAAGGGACTGGCGCCCGTCGCCAGGAACAATCTAATCTTTTGTGCTTGCTTATTAAACTTATTGAACCAGGGCTCCATTATCGACGCGAAACTTGTCTATTTTAGCGTCGATGCTGACCCCTCCAGGTTCCGTGTTAAACAGCATCCTTGCTACAGCAGTTATTACTTCCTGTAAAGGAGATTACTACGACATTGTACAGAGTGAAAATGGAGAACAGATGTTGACAAAAGCGAACGGGCGAGTTCCAGGAAACAGTTGAGAAGAAAAAGATGAAATCGTTGGCAAAAGAATTTAATTGACCGAGCGTTTTGAATCCTGACTTGAACCCATCGTCAGAGACAACCGTAGAAAAGGGTGATAAAGACAAAGGTTGCGCAGTATCTCTAGTCCGTAACGGTCATACGACCACATACGCAATAAAATTAGCAGCACTCGTTATCAATAGCTTTGCAGCCCGCGTACTTAATCACCGATTTCATCACCACGTCAACATCCAACATGGATGATGAAGCCGCAGCCACTGACGACTCGAACGTGGACTGCCAAGTCACTATCAGTCACGACTCCAAACTATGATCGCGAGAGCTGCTACCTCTAACATGTACGTGGTCGCATGACCCTTGCGGACTACAGATATTGCGCGGGAACCACAGCAGACGCGTCTACGAATCGCGTTCCCACCCGCCCTCCCGGCGGCCAAGGTCTGCTACACCCATCTCCCTACGTTGGATCAACTCTCCCCTCCGCCCAATCCGTGTTTTTGATGACGGAGCAGCCCCTCCCGGCCACGCTGCTCCGACTCCTCCTCCCCGCCGCCAGAATCGAGGCCAACCCTGGACCTCTCTGGTATTGCTCGTTCTGCCGAGTCCGTCTGGGCCGCCGCGACTGGTCTGCACGTTGCGGCTCCTGCAGTGGCTGGTGCCATCTCCGCTGCAGTGGCCTCGACACGGCTGCCGATTGGTCGCCCGCCTTCGCGTGTCCCAGCTGTCCCGTGCCCCCACCGATCTCCATGCCTCCAGCCCGTCCAGTCCTGAACCCAAATCCTCTGGTCTCCGACCTTGCCTCACCACCTGGTCTTAAAATCTCACAATTAAACGCCAACGGCCTCCTTGGGAAGCTTGACCAGCTCCTGGCCATCATGCACTCGCACAGCATAGCTGTGGCGGCTATCCAAGAGACAAAGTGGTCTAACTCTACTAAGGTTCCTTCCTGTGCCGATTACACGATTGTCTGTCGCGGCCGCAACAAAGGCGGAGGTTTGGCCTTCCTGGTGAAAAAATCCATTGCCCATCACCAGCTTTTCCTGCTTGGAGCCGATCCCAAGGAAGTACTGGCGATTTCCCTTGACATTGGCCCGGCGCCGCTAACTGTTGTGAACGTGTACATCCCTCCAACTTCCAGTTGTTCTCCCGGTTTCACCGCCTCTATCGCTCCCTACTTACCTTCTGGAGACAGTCTGGTGCTAGGTGACTTCAACGCTCACCATGACCTGTGGTGCTCTAACTTGGCAGCCGACCCCGAGGAGAAGCTCTGGCTGATGAAATAGAACACGCCCCCTTTGCCGTTCTCAACGAGAACAGCCAAACGCGGCTCCCAACCAACGGCGCCTCCAGCTCGCCCGATGTTTCCCTCGCCATCTGGTAGCCTCCACCATGTGGAACACGGAAATAAGCCTGGGTAGCGACTACCTCCCCATTGTGCTCGAATTGGCCATTGCCGCCGAGCGTATCATGGCCCCCAACCGGCACTTCATTAATTTCAAGAAAGCCAATTGGGCAGCGTTCACGACCGAATGCGAAGCCGAGATCGATGGCCTACCGCCTCCCACCTGTGCCCACATGGCGGAGCGAGCCCTTCGTCGACTACTCCTGGCAGCAGCAAGTCACCACATCCCTAACGGCCGCATTCCCTTTCTCCGTCCTAACTATCCGCCCGAAGCCTCCCGCCTGGAACCAGAGAAAGACGAAATACGAGCGCGTGATGCCAGTGACCCGCGCGTTGGCGAACTAAATGGCTTAATCACTAAGACCATCAACGATGGCAAACGCCCACGCTGGCATGAACTAGTTTCAGATTGCAATTTCAGCGGCAACTCAGCTGCCACTTGAAAGCTTTTACGCAACCTGACCAAACCCCGGGCTGATACATAAAACCAGTCTATTAGCTTTGGGGACGGCAAGTTCATTTCCAACAATGGTAAGATCGCCGCGAAGATGAACAAGCTGTTCTCGCCCCGCTCGGCGCTCAGTCCCAAAAGCCAGCGCCTCCTCCATAAAGCCCCGCCCCCAGACATTTCCTTTTCGGCTGATGCCATCCTCACCGCCGTCAAGAAAATGAGAGCTTCGAAAGCCTTAGGATCAGATGGTCTGGCGCCTATCCATGTGCGCCACATCGGCCCGAAGGTGGCTGCCTACCTTGCCGCCCTCTTCAACCTTTCACTGGGAACTTCAATCATCCCTGATTGCTGGCGCCAGTCGATCATTATCCCCCTGGTCAAAACGGGTAAGGACACCTGCCTAGCGACCTTTTATCGTCCAATTTCCCTCCTCAGTCCATTGGCGAAGATCCTGGAACAGCTCATCCACCCAATTCTGACGTCTGTGGCGGAACTATCTTGCCACTAACATGGTTTCCGATCGGGTCGTGGAACTACAACGGCGCTTTTCGAGCTCAGAGACGCTATCCTCGAGGGCTTCAATCAACAGAAGCCCGCTTCGCAGACCGTGGCAGTCTCAATTGACCTGTCACGAGCCTTTGACTGCGTCCGCCACGATCAGCTCCTGCAGGACTTGGTCTCGTTGAACGTCCCGACTGGCCTGGTCCGATGGTTGGCGGCTTACATCCGTGGCCGTCACGATCGTGTCCTCTTCCGGGGCGCTCTCTCTAAGCCCCGTAAGCAGACCTGTAGCGTCCCTCAAGGCTCTGTGCTCAGCCCGACGCTCTTTAACATCTACTTGCGAGAGCTCCCACTCCCCCGGGCACCTGTGCAAGTGGTATCCTATGCGGACGATGTTACGTTTTTTTGCCGGCACCATGACATCGACCAGGCTGCACAGCTCCTCACGGAGTTCATGCCTGTTGTCGAAAACTTCCTCACCCAGAGCGGAATGACGATCTCGGCAGCCAAATCGTCCGTAACTGTTTTACGCTTGATCCGAAGGAGTTTAATCGTCACCCGGTCATCACCGTCAATGGGGCGTCCTTACCGCTCGTCCGCAAGTCCAAACTCCTTGGTGTGCGTTTTGATCCGCTCTTCACGTTCGCAGACCATGCCAGGGAGACCGCAAGCAAAGTAAGCCGCTGCACCAAGGTCCTCAAGGCTCTAGCAGGCACATCCTGGGGCTGCGCGAAAGAGACTCTGTCGACTGCTTTCAAGGAGCTGGCCAAGCCGCACCTCACTTATGCGGCATCAATCTGGCCTCCTACGATCAGCTCTTCCAGCCTCCACCGCCTCCAGTCAGCCCAAAACGCTGCCCTCCGCACGATCACGGGTTGCTATAAAATGTCGCCTATAGATCATCTTCATGCGGAGGCTTCTGTTCTACCGGTCGCCCATCACAACACTCTCCTTAGCCAGCAGTTCTGGTGGAGTTGTTCGCAACCCGGCCATCCCAATCATCACCGTTGCACCGCTCCCGAGCCCTGCCGCAACGTCCGGCCGTCTATTCGAGCACTCCACAAGGAAGCTGTTGCCTCGTCTCTCGCGGATCTACCTGTTGATAGCTCTGCCACCAAGACAGGCTTCCAGCGTCTCCACCAGAGAGTCGTTGTCGAGGAGAAACGAGATTACAGTCCCCCGGTCCTTTTGGGTGGCTATCCACCTCCGATTGCGGCCTCGGAACGACATCTTCCGAGGGTCACTCGCTGTACCCTGGGGCAGCTACGCAGTGGCTACTGCATGCTCCTTCGCCAGTACCAGCACCGGCTCGACCCATCCATAGCCGACTGCTGTCCCGACTGCGGCGTCTCGCCACATGACTGCCGTCATCTGTTCGCCTGCAGCTCTCGGCCAGGCACCCACCTCACTCCCGCAGACCTGTGGCTCAAGCCGGTCGAGGTCGCGGCTTTTCTCCGTCTCCCAAATACTCCCAGTTTGGATTCCGGCGGGGATTCCTGATCCAACTATGGGCTACGACACACACACACACAGATATTGCGCAACCTTTGCTTGTATCATCCTTTTCTCCGGTTGTTTCTGGTGATAAATTCAAGTCAGAATCTGAAGCTTTAAGGCAATGAAATTCTCGTTCCAGAGATCGCATTTTCACCCTTCGAAGCGGAAAAGGTGTTACTTGATCATGGAGGTACTCGGTGCCCTTAACCCGACGCCCACTTTGACTTAGTTGTCCGCAATGAAGTTGTTGCCCCACGCCAAGGTGATGCAGGGATTATAACTTGCGCGTTAATTATACTACACAGGGTAGTACATGTATGTCACACATGCCGCACTCTCCCTTCCTTACAAGGGCTTGTTATCAGGACCACGTCCGAAAGATACGAGGCGAGATACGACGCAGGTGGCTAGCGCGACCGGATTCGCCCCTAGCGCACTATCACACCTGGCTCGGATCCCACAGACAGGGAGTGTCACATTAAGGAGCAACTGCAGTCTGACAAGGCCCTGTCCTATGCACGATATCAACTTCGAGTCTATAAGCACTGTACTGACTGTAACATTGCTGCGATTATCAGGATCACAGCCGGTTGTTCGGGTCGGTAGTCAGATCGGCAAAGTTGAGAAAGCTGGAATGACAAATTAAAAGTGGCCAGTGAACGATTTTGAGTGCGGCGTGAGAATTTCCGGAGGTAAAATCCAATTCTTCCATCTACCATGGATTTTGAACCGTCAAGGGTGGATATAAACTGATCTACAATTGTAGATCAGACCATTATCGTCGTTCCTCGAATGCACCACAAATGCCGACTACTCACATACACAAACCAGAATCCACAGAGGTAACAGTACTGTCCTCTTTAGGGGCAGAACTACTGCAATTAGTACGCTATTTCGAAGACGTCGGACGCAATCTCCCGATGGTATCAGTTTCCTGATTACTCAGAGCCCTGACACGGCGCAGACCAGGTGTTATTGGCACTATTGTGTTATAGATGGACTCATCTGATGGTGCAAAGTCATGGAAATTAACTTGCAGCCGAGTCATACGTAAACAGCATATACTCACTTGTAGCGTGTGTGCAGAGTTAACAAAGACCTCAAAGTTTCTCTCAAGTTCCAACATTCGATAAACAGGAAGGAGATCGAGAACACTAGTTAGAAGCGCCAGATGACCTCTTGATAATGAATGGACATTACGTGACGAATGAATACATAAAAATACAATATGTCGCAGTCGCTTCTTTTAAATAACGCAGAAGATAAAAGATACCGATTTCACGTTTTTAGCGGCGCGGTCAGTCGGTCTCGGGGGCTCTTTTTCAATCCTTGACTTGCAATAAAGGAGGGAAACTCAGAAAGATTTTGGTGGGCGAGTTTATTTTATTCTCCATACCCTAACCCTTCAGAGTCATAGACGCACTTATTCAATCCCATTAATGTAAACAGTTGCCAAAATTATGCCAGTAGAATCATTAAGACAGTCACCCAATGCTGATCTACCATTATTTAGCCAATAAGTAAAGTATCTGTACATCTAGGTCGGTTGATGCATGTTACAGGAAAGTCGTCAGTCCGGCACAACATTCCATGTAGTTTTGAAGCTAGCTAATTTTGGCTATGTCTATAACCTCGTTGTGATATGTTGTCGGAAAGATCTAGGCTCTCCAGGAATCCGTTCTAGCGGTTTGTCGCGATGCTTTTGTATTACAAACTACGGACATCGAAGACGGGAGAAACAAAGGGTTTTTGACTTTATCCCTAATACAGCCGACCACGTGCGCCGAAATAACATCGCGAAAATACCCCTGATTACCTGCGAAAGATAATAAAGGTAAGTTCAGCGTGTACACAGTCCACGGATCAAGCGCTGTTGTTTTGTATCCGACGCCTCTGTCTAACTGAGGGCGGCGCAGAGTTGAGTTACAACTTGCCTCGACACTGCAACACATGGGAATCGCTTATGGACTTTGGATACTCAGCCATTGTTGGACCATGTGAAGGGGCACTATTTGCAATATGACATGGACTAACTAGATTAGACGAAGTAACAACCGTACGAAGCATAAGAGACTGGTTAAGTTTAAACAAAAAATTATCTCGAAATATGGAAAGGATTGGATCACCTTCAGTGAATCAATTAGTGTTTCAGTATAGTTGACCGAGCGGCAGACTTTAGTGGACTCGGTGAAATCGAATTTGGTGACCAGCGCAATTGCAATACTTGCTCAAATCTTCTAATCAGTGATGCATACAGGCAGGAATATCATGATATTACCAAGTAACTGTGCGAAAACGGCGGGACTTAAGGAAAAATATGAGTCGAGACCTAGTTCGAAGATGGAGCAGCAAAGAGCCACTCACCAATCGGTTGGATTTGAAAAACTGCTGAGAAGGATCCCGTCACGCCACATTTCGATTTCACGATGCTGAAGAAGGAGGTGTGAAGTGGTGATGCTTCGCACAGTTTCCTTTTTAGATTTTGAACGTTTCCTATCCAAGGTAAGCAGTGGAAAGGCATCGTTCTTTTTTCCTACTTGCTGGAAATCCGGCCCATTCTCAAAAATGAAGTCCGCGACCGTTTGCAATTCGAACTGACAAATGGAAATGAGAACCTATTAACCAGATCTGCCAAACTGACACGGAGGAAAACTAAGATATATGTAGCGTTAAACAGTCGAGCTGTTACAGCATAGTAGTGCTTTAGTGTGATTGAATTGTAGGGTTATTTTGCATAGCATAAATGAGAAAGATAACTGTATGAAGCAGAACGTCCGAACTAACCATCTGGGCCCGAAAACACTCTTGCCGGGTCGGCTCCGCTGCCCCAGTTTGGGATTCAGACAGAGGAAAGGAAGAATCGATTTTCGGAGGGGCCGAAGGTAACGGAATAAGACGGCTTATCACGGACTGAGGGTCGGGTGAAACAGGAACAGTATGGGGGTCGAATAGACGCCGCTTAACACCGTCCCTTAGACTGCTGAATCCGGAGCTTACACCACCGCGTCGGCGACCACGATTCATTCCTGAGAATGCTCAAGAGCTGAGAATTTTGTATGGTTACAAAAACTTGGAGCAGAGAAAGCACAATTTTTTAAAAAAATGTATTTACAGGCAAATTATTAAGCATATTCTGGACTTCATTAATCTGCTTCAGCAAGAGCAGCTGCTCTGGCAGCCTTGGCCTTGCGAAGTTCCTTCCTTCGCCGTTTCTTCTCCAGTCTCGATTGGTGGATGCGAATAAGATCTGACTCAGAATTGGCTAAATCACGTGCTAGTTTGGGATCCTTCAATTTAGCAAATCGAGTGTCTGCAGCTGCCTCCTCCATTTCTGTAAGTATTATCTGCTCTTTCTCCTGTTTAGAGGTATCGGTGACGGAAAGCTTCGAAGTGACCGGCGCTTTCTCCGGTGCCGACAAAACGCCCAGCTTGTCACGAATTTTGTTGAATAACGGGGTTGAAACAAAGTAGCCATGCATGTAGGCTCGGAGAAAACGTGTTCCAATGAGATCCAACATGCCATATTCAAGAAGTTGTTGTCTGGTAAGAAATTTATAACCGTCATACATGGTTGTCACATCAGGTTCACACTCGGTTACGAGCTGATCTAAGTAGCTGCACCAGTATGGGGCTGATCCCAAAAGTGGAATGAAATATTTGGAGACCTTGGGTGATTCATTGGCGAGCATAATCAGTCCGCTAGAGGGAAAATGGTACATCCCATTTAGACCAATTGGTCCAGTTTCAAAGCCAACAAAAATTTTTCCTGTGTCAATGGTCCAAATTTTCAAACAGTGCGCTACCATGGCAATTACTTTATCATCCTGGAAGCTTACTGCTTTGACCGGGCGTCTATACTCCGTGTCCCTCGTGTGCCATGGATTTTTGTTTTGGCGTACATCATAGACGTGCACCACGCCTTCGGATGTGCCGACAGAAAAATTTAGTGCGTCTTTGGAACTGAGAGAGGAGCACGCCATGCGTGAAAATTTTGTAAGATCGGCGGGCCTCGTTGAAGCAGAACACACATCCAATCCGAAAACTCTTTCGCTGCTCCTCAGATCCCACCCCTCGATTTTTCCATCGGTGGAGCCGGCTAACAGGACATCCAGTTCGCGCATGAAGCAGCTGGTATTAAAGCCCTCCAACACGCTCACAGCCGACGATACCAATGGCGTCGCAAACCTGCCTTCGTTTAAGTCCATTCGATAAACGACATTGCTGGAAGAAGTCACAAGAAGATGACAGTTGGAAGGAGTGTAGGATATTTCTACACCAGGTTTCGGAACTCTGAAACGTAAATGATGCCCGCCAGCAGCATGAATGTCAATCCACCGTTCCTCTTCCAGTAAAGCGAATTTCGAATAATCGTCACTTAAGCACACCATGCGCGTTGGAAGATAATCCACACAACGGTCAAATTTCAATGACAAGTTCTTCAGTTCAAAGCATTTTACTCTTGGCTTGTATCGTCCAAGGACGAATAGATGTTGCTGGTCTGGAGAACAAGTAATAAAAGTAGATGCATCGGGCATTTCAAGCTCGTGAATTAATTCTATATGAGTCGAAGCTCCTGGATCCTTCTTTAAAAGCTTTTTCTTTTCTGCTCTCGATGCCCATTCAGGCAACGACCTTTCAGACGTCAAATTGTACACTTTAACTCCATTAAGCTTGACTACATTCATCGTACCGCCCTCAAGACACGAGAAAGTTCATACACAACACATTTTGATCATTGCGCCTTTCAGGATAAGTCAAACGAGCTGCCCAAGCTGAGGTTATTCAAGGTATCTTTCCGCTACCAAAATTTTGTGTCATATCCGTGAAACAATATGTCCTGCTAGGAACCCAAATTCATTCTGATGTCCTAATGGGTGATGTGTGTAAGGAAATTTGGCTTCTAAGCATGCAATTCCCCATCCTATGACCAGGAAGGGAAACTGTCATAGTCCAGTTAGAGAAACCATTCATTTATGCATTTAAAGTGTATCCACGCAATCTTTGGTATAAAAACTTGAAAAAATAAGCGGTTGTTTTATAAGTAAGGCATAGCCGAGCTCTTAGAAGGCTCAGGGCCTTGTTTATACCAGTTTAATCCAATAATCGACGTAAAGGTAAGTTAAAACAGTGATATTTTATTTGCCTACAGTTAGGAATTTGTATTTTTCAGCGCCGGTTGGCACTTTCTGTACAAAGTTAATTTCGAAAAAATAAAAATTCAAAAAATAATCTGACAATATGTGCAAGTAGACGTAGAAAGTCGAAATAATGTCAGCAGAAATTGTCCTTTTGTGGCAACATTTAGCAATGTTTTGCAGGTAATTTTGAACTAAAAACGAAAGCTAGTGGCAGTTTAAAAAAATTCTTACAGTGAAAATGGAGACAGTGTTCAACGGGCCTCCATATTCAAAAAGTGTGCAAGAGAAAAAACTGCTTAGGAAGATAGTAGTAGGAACATAGTAGTAGAGCAGAAATAGGTGTGGGTGGTCTGATGAAGGTGAGTAGTCAACGAAACTGCAGCATTTTAGACTTAGTACTTCCGCGTGGCTTTGTTTGAATCAGCGGTGGTAAATGGAAACATCTAGGTTCTCGGGGGACACGAGGCAGAGAGAATAGTTTCAAGCGGATCTCCTAAATTCCCAATGGTCCTTTCTCGGGGTCATGGAGAAAGCTGCTCGGAAAAGATTAAGAGAATAGAAGTTTAATAGAATCAGTGTTAACGTAAATGTGCAGTCTCCGTGTGAAAGCAGACAGTCTAGTTAACGACCTAATTTCGATTGGCAAGTTATTCCAAAGAAAGCTATATCTGGAAGCAAAAAACAAAGAGCGTTGCCATGAGGAAGATGCAGGAGGGGGTATAACAAGTGCCGAGTTTCTTAGGTTGTAGGGACAGCTGACGGGGGTAATGACAGAAGTCCTGGGTAAATTTTGGCTATTATTAAGCCGAAAAAGAAGACAAAAGCCTGCTTCTAATCTCCTGACCCAAAGGAACCTTAGTTTCGTTAATTGACATCTATTTGAGTAGTAAGTATTAGAAGCTGTCGGATACAGCAGTTTTCGTGTGAACTTTTTTTGAATTTGTTCAATTTGTTTGAACACTGTCGAACATTATAAATAAGTGAACATGTGCACAGGACAATTTGTGTTGGACACAAGGTTGACTTAAGTGGATAGTATAATTAAGAAGGCAGTCGTAAGATAAAAATATTGGTCAAGAACGCAAATTCTTTGAATGAATTAGCAGTGATATGTGATTTTGTTAAGTAGAAAAACAATTTTCCGGGCCATGGCTGCCCTGTTAATGCCACATTATGAGGTTTGGAAACGTTCCTTTTCAAATGGGAGTTTGTGAACTGAAGCAGCCTGTGCGCACACCACGTGGTTGTAGAAACAACGACAATATTTCTTTGCAGGCAGATGAAAGCCCGGAAAGTGTTTAAACAGGGAATTTCAACTGCAATTTTCAAAAGTTCACATAATATTAAAACGGGATAGTGGCATGAAAGACTGCGAGAATCACTACTGCAGGGGTCAACATATTTTGAGACAGTATGAGCACGTGATACCGACACTCTTATTACTTACTGCATGATGAATACATGCACTTTCACTCAAAATAGCCTGTTGCAAGGTAGGATCGAAACGCCAACTATTGCTGTTCCAGTCGCGCACGTTAGCCAGTCGGCCACCTCGCCACGGTGACCAGCCTTTGTACAAATTGCTATTAATGGTATTGAGGATAATGCAATTTGCAGTGGCTATGAGATTATGTCCATCAAGCTAACCCGGCTTGAGGACGAGATCAGACATATAAAAATAATGCGTTCCGAGGCAGTTTATATGCCGTAGATGTCAAAAAGCACACTGAGCCAGTTACTAGAAGTAAAAAGAAAGAAACTCAAGCAAAAACAGACCAAAAATTTTCGGTAGCTGTTACAGCAGCCAAAAAACATGCAGTAATGCTGCAGAACAGAAAGAGTCGGTTTAGTAACAGAAAAAAAGCCTAGGAATGTGCAAAACTGACGACAGGAAGAATGAAAATTACAGACAATTGTTTTCGTGAGATGCCTCGAAGGAACTCGAACTAGGGACTTAGATGACTGCCTCGTCCATTACAGTAAAGGCCGGGAATTGAAAACTGAACAAAGAGTCGCAAAACAAACCCGAAATTAGTTGACCCAATACGAGCGGTGGTATCGATGCCTTCACCGGAACTACCAATCAAGGTAAACAGGATTCTGTGCCGAGTACTTCATCGAAGTCAGACAAAACAGGAAAAGACCTAAGTTATAACCAAAGAGCATCTGCGCCGCCATCACCAGTGCGCATCATGAAAGCTGTACACCAGATAGTGGATGAGAGCGTCGTAGGCACGAAAAAGTCATTAATATGAAAAAGTCTCATAATACAAAGACAGCGAGAACGAGTGGCAAATACTCCAATAGACAAGTATTCTGAAGACACTTATCTCTTCGAAGATCTTCTGAAGAACATGCTGGTACCACTTTGCGGGATTGAGAGCGCAATCAACCTAGTATAGGGAATGTCGAACGCGATCGTAACGACTTTTCGAGCAAACCGCAAACTAACGTTCATGCAGACTAATGCACAGAGTATTTTACCAAGCTCGAAGAAGTAAATATACAGAGCTATGAATTCCTTCTTGATATAATTTCTTTCACAAAAACTGTTAAGAAAAGACACGACAGGCGTCAAGGAAGAGGCGCACACAAGGCAGGACAGCACTGATGAAGTGCCATGTCTACATTCACTAGGTAAAAGTGGTCAGTCTGGACGGCTATGCAAGTACTCGCATTTACTCCTGTTTTCTCAACCTCGTACACGGACTCTAAAATCAGCAACGGAATTTTTGGCTGCATCTTCCGCACTTCGGTGATGATCTCGTTGACCTCCGAGATGCCCCTTCCCCGTTTGACCTTCCTCCCGACAGCGACAGCTTCTTCTCCTAAAAACGCCCAAGGAGTTTTTACCCTGTCTGCTCTTTCTTGAACTATGTTTTACCTCATTGGCTCGTGTCAATTGTCCTCACCAATACCCTGAGATGCTATTTTCTGATACCACAACACGCCCTAAAAAATAGGGAGTTCAAATATACTAATGCAGCTTCCTTCACCTCGGCTGTCGTGTCGATCATCCGGAATGTAGGCATAGCCTCGGAAAGAGAGAGTTCGGGGTCGGCTACGTGTGGTGTTTTCTATGTCTCTGTTACTATAAAAATATCTGGGCGGTGAAAGAAACTTGGAGTCTGAAGCAGGGGTACGTTAAACGACCCTTCAACCGTGCATAGGCCATCGGGTATTTAGGCGAGTAGTGCACAGTTAACATGTTTTGAGAGGCCGATCGCCACATCATGTCTACCAGAGGTGCCACGTTGGGTATCGTGGCACAGAATGAAGTGTGATTTGACTCTCAGGATATTTATTACCCGAATGTCAGAGTTGAAAGCTGGAATTTCGCAAAATCAGCAGACATCTAAGTTGTACTGAAAAAAGCTGCGCACCGTCAGACGTAAAGTACCAAGATCCAAGAAAGTTTGCGCATTCCAACATTCAATGCCAAGGGTTCTATCTCCGCACCCTGGTAACACTGTCGCTGCCGGTCAGTGATTGCTTTTTCGCCAGACCAGAGATGCTGCTTATTTCTTAATTTGCCCTCAGGGAAGACCGTTACGGTAGCCCCCATCTTTGGACGTATCAGGTAGCCAGCAATTATACTAAGGGGCAATTCAGTGTCCAGTTTCCGTTCTCTACATTGTCAAGCGAACCTTCTCTGCCTCTAAAGGAGGCTGCTTCGAACGTTTTTACAGCCATAACTGAAGTATTTTATCCAAGGTTGAAGACTCTGGCCAGCTACACATCTCAGAATCCTCGAAAGAATATTCAAAGGACCTAAAAGTTCACGGGACTCCCTACCATAAGAAATGTGATTATCGGAGTCCATATTTCCCCGTCTAATTATAAACAGCTATGAGGCAATAGTATACCAATTTACCACAACGTGCATGGTATTTTAGACCAAAGGAGCTTATATATGCATATAAACCTACCGAAAACACTGTTGCTCTCTTGCTTGGCTGTACCGATTTATATAACCCGTTTAGTTGTTCAATATTACATGCATAAATCTTCATGTTTATACAATAACTTTAAATAACCGGGGATTTAACGTGCACTCCTAAATATCTCCCAAAGGAACTTAACCTTAACATCTAGCTTACTATAAATACACGTTGACTACTAGAGAAGTTAACTTATTTCTCGAACATTTTATTCATTGATATTTGTTTATTGAAACTGACCGCTCCCTAGGCCCGTTCCATAAAGTTTTCTTCCTTAAATAACGGACTGCACCGAAGTCTTAATTATCGCTCATAGGCACCATTCGCGAACACTAACTTAAGATCGCATGCAAGCGAATGGAGCATGCAAATATTTTGGAGGCAACGTAAATTACGTCAATTAAAGTCCAGGTTATTTTAGCTAGTGAATCTCCTCCTCTATTGATCTTTTTTAGTTATATTACTGTTAATATCTAGTCAAGTGGTCCTAGGTAACTCCATATTTGTCTTCCTAGACGGCCTCAGCCACTACGAGTCTACGCATTTCATTCAAGGCTCACACCAGACACGTGTTCTGCAGCCACTTCTGCAGTTATCGATGGAAGGTGGACAATTTAAAGACAGGTTTTTAATCTCCAAAGAAATTAATTTCCAATCGCGGTATTTATCAGTATATATAAGGTCTATAGGCCTAGTCGGAAATTGTAAGTGTATATTTGTGTTGAAACCCGTCAACCCCAATGAAATATACACCTGCTGCTACTTAACAGTCTTAAGTAGTATAAAGTGACGTTGTAACTTATTATACTAACATACATGTTTCGCCGGTATTCTGCTGCTGCTTGACACAACTGCTAGGGGTCCGGCTCATCAGTGGGTCCCCCGCTTTGGGCCTTTTAGCAAGTACCTAACCTGTTAGTATGGTAAGTTAAAATTTAAAGACAGTCCAAAGAATAGATTGCCACGTCAGTACTGGTCGCCCCATTCGAGTGTTCCATCGAAAGACGCTGTACCCACATCTGCGCATTTTACTGAGCCTTTTACTGTAGACTTAGATGGAACCTAGAACAACGAAACTCATGAAAGCTGTAGAAGATTATTCAGTTTTATTAATTGAAGCAGTGGGTAAGTGTGTGTGCATGCATGGAATACTTTTTGCGCAAATTGTCATTCTACTATTGTTTTTTTATTCTGCAGGTATTGCAGGGCCAATAGTTCATATGCCTACATTATCGACCATTTTCGCAGACCCAAGTCACCTCCTCAGTAAAACCTTTGTGGTTTCAGGCAACTCAAGGTAAGTTATAAAATTGAATAGTCTCCAGTTGCATATTGGAGAATGTGCATTTTCCTGCTGCGTCGCATTCTGCCTAAATGTACGAATGTAACTAACAAAGCTAAGAAAGATGTTATATATTTACTATTTTAGATAAACGAAGCGGATAGCACACAAACATGCTGCATCGATCACAGTTGCCAGACATGAGGATGTGCACTGTGTATTAGACGAAAGGATAGAACTTGCTACTATGGGCTTGGAAAACAAGTTGACGGAAAATTGTCACGGCGATGACTATCTACAAATTGACATATAGAACAGATGGATTGAAAAGGAAGTGTAGCGACCTTGTACTCTAACAACTGCATGTTCCACATGTCTGGCTTTCGTGTGCGCCAACGCATACGCACCGGCAGTGACACGGTCATTCTCTGTCTGGCTCATAGGCCACCCACTTTATCCATACGCTATCCACCCACACACTGTACACCCGCATGGTGTCCAACCAATCACAGACCGACCTTACCAATGGACACGCTCTCTCTCTCTCTCTGTTCTCTGGCCTGGTTCCTGTTAAGACTTCACTTAGACTGTGGCTGGCTCTCCTGCTGGTCGTGAACTATCCAAGTCAAATCTTTGTCTCTCTATTCTCCTTTCCAATGTGTACACAATACATTCTTCCTACAAATCTGGCCTTTTACACCTAATCCTAATCAACTAGCTTATACATGTTGGGATACGTTCTCTCGTCTATTATCTGCTCGGACCACATCGTATCCCATAGTTTTGACTTCGACGTTCAATTAACTTCACATTCCACAGGAGCGAGAGTTATGCTTCTGTTTTAGCAGAGATGATGAAGTTGTGCCCATATAAATAGAAAGCAAGAGTCAAGGTGTTGAAGAAGGCAACACGATGTCTTTGCAGCCAAAGGTATATTTGCCAACCGCGCTTGCGAATCTCAATATTTCAAATATTTTACACGATACACGAGTGGATGGAGACCTCGACCGTTTCTGCAAGTAGACATATGCGAACCCAGGAGATGAGAATTCAAAACGTATTGGTAAGCTGAACTTCTTAGTTGGCATGTAAATTATCCATACAGGTCGTCAAAATTGACTATTTAGGCAGTAAATCTAGTTCCAGTAGTCTCATATTGGCCTTCACTTACGAGTTTTTTAAGGACTCTCTTGGTAAATGACTGTCTGCAAAATTTTCTAGAACCTTTGGGAGCGGCACCCGTAGGACGAGAAGGCAGAAGACGGAGATCAGGAAACCTATATGAGTTAAGGCTAAGACGGTTAACCCTAACACCTACAATCTTCCAGGTCCAGTTCCTTGGGAGAGGAGAAGTCGGTGGAGGCCAGAATAGTAGGAATAGTTTATTGTGTGCAGAAAGGAACGGAGAATAGATGGAAGAAGAAGTTTGACTTGGAAAGCACGATCAGCTAAGAAATTAGCCGCGTCCCAAGTGGGGCTAATAATAGTGGGGCCATAATAGTTACAAGGGCCGCTGAGGACTTGAGGACGCTAATTGGCCAGAGCATCGTAGGATGTTCATTCGTCCGACTGCCTCGTGTGCGTGTGTGCAGCCCAGGGTAAAGGTCACGCCCTGCATTCAGACATTGGCCAACGCGCTGGGTCGAGGGACTGGGCGGCCAAGGTTGTCCCCGCCGCGAGACCACGTTTGCGCCATCTCGCGTTGGTAGGCGGTGAGCTGCAGCATTGCTGCAAATCTTATCCTCCAGGACCGGTTCAGAGCCATCAGATGACTGTTTGGATGTTGCTTTGGAAAATTCTGCCCGTAGACAGCTGGGGATTTCAAAAACACATCTTACTCAAAACAATCAATAATTTTACTATTCAAAAGCGAACTGGACTCCCAACTAGCAGGAAGAAGTATTTCCCATCATGCAGCTGCACTTGGTCGTATCCATGTTTAAGGATGTGATTTTCCAGCTTGTGGATGCAATCATGACACATGAGTGCGTCGACTGTCTTATATGTTCCATTCTGTAAGAATATTGTTCACCGAATTGAACTGACCGTCCAGAAGGAAACATCAGGGGTCAAGGGGCATGTACTTGTACTTGTTACGGCTACGATCATGACTGATCTAGCCGGCCTCCATTATGTCCCGAATGGTGCTTCTCCACGTGCGACGATCCGAAGCCGCAGACGTGGACAATTCAACGCCAGCGTTGGAGACCGAATACCGAAATTCCAAGCAGCACTTCCATGTCCTGACGAAATGAGTCAATCCAGGTCTTGAGTTGACCCCACTTCGACATTTCCAATAAGGCAGCGGCTTCAAGTCGAGGGCAGTAACACAGATCTCTTGAGACTGGCGACGAAGAACGTGTCCAAAGCACCTCAGTCGTCTTTCCAGAATGACCTGGGATATCCTTGTGATTTTATCACAGCTTGTGCCGACTGTCTCACTTGAGCCGAAGTGGGTATACTTCACTCAAAGGATGCTCCACAGATTGTAGTGGTCAAAGACCTCCACTTCCTATTCATCTTCCATCAAGGTGGATGGATGACCAAATAGACAGCAATCCACTTAATTTTATCGAAAATGCGGACTTGCGTTAAATTCGAAAGCATTCAGCATTTATTTATAAAGTTATGTTCTGCGTCAAAGCCATCCCCTATGGATGCATCTTCCTTATATCGAGCATCAACGGTTTGTTGACGATCGTGGCGGGTTTTCCTGTTTTCGTCACCTTGTCGGCAGACTCGGCAATCGGTAAGTGCGTGTCATAGTCGCATATCCGGCACCTCAGGTAGGAGGTCGTGACCTCTACGACCCCCTCGATGTTTATTTATTAAGCAATTATATCTGTTTGCACCAGGAAGGCACTGCCCAAGCAAACTTACTAGCGACATAAAATAATGACAATGTGTGCATATAAAAAGATCAAAATTGTAATAATGTAAGCGTAGCTTGTCCCTTTAGGCCAATAGTCAGCGATGTTTTGAAATTAATCGTGAATTATGAAATTGGCAGTAAAAACTCCTACGCCGAAGGTAGAGGCAGGATTTAACGGGCCTCTATTTCTAAAACAAGAGTGTAAGAGAAAAGATCTGTTAAGAAAAATGAGATTGAGGCTAGTACTACAATAGCAGTTCAGAATGAGATACTGAACCTATAGATAGTAAGTTCGCGATCGCTTATGCGCATATAACGAAGTCTCGCGATAAAGTGCCAGTCGACTTCGTGCCTCGGCATCTCAGGAGCCAAAATGGAATTCTAATGATGGTAAGTAGCCAAAGAAACGGGAGCAGTTTACACTGGGTACGTCCGGTTTACGTTCATCATTTGAATGACGGGCAATATGAGACCTCGAGGTTCTTGGGGGGCACGAGGCAGAGAAAAATAGTTTCAAGAAGGTCTCCGAGATTCCCGATGGTGATTTGTCTGAGTCATGAAGAGGAAAGAGGAGGAAAATAAAAGGTTAATATAATCAGTAACACAGATAAATGAGCAGTCTTCACTTGAATGCAGATAGCCTAGTTAAAGGCCGACTTTCAATTGGTAAAGTATTCAAAAGAAATCCATACCTAGAAGCAAAGAGTTGAGAAGGATGACTAACGAAGGTAACGACAGAAAGCTTGGAGAGATTTGAACTTTTCAAGGCGAAGAGGAGATATAAGCCTGCTTTCAGGCTCTTAATCCAAATAAATTTTAGTTTTGTTAGATCCCATCTATTTGAGTGGGAAGTAGTTGAAAGTGTCGGATAATGGAGTTTTCTTGTGAAATGACTTTGGAGATTTTCAATCTTTGAAAGGATAGATTAGTTCAATAGATTGAAGAATGGGCAGCAGTATTCTAGAATGAGAAGCACAAACACACGATAAAGTCTTAATTTAACCGCAGGAAGGTATGAATTATAAGAATAAAGCTCCAAATCTGGGTAGCTTTGGTCGTAATTATAGTGGCGTGAGGCAAAAGATGGTGGAACATTCATTGGAACATTCAGTCATTGGGTAACTTGCAAAATAATGGGTTGTGGCAGCCTTTCAGACCTAAAAACACAAGTAGCGACATTAAGAAAGAACGTCCAAATACGAACGAATTTGTTCTAAGCATCGTTCGGCCGGAGAGTTAGAGAAGGACTCCACATACTTGAAATCATCCGCAGAAATATAAGATTCAGAATGTTTAACTGTCGATAATATTTGAAGGTGGCGAATGCAGCAGAATTTATTGGAACCATAAATTTCGCGAATGCTCATCAGCTGCGTCCTCTCGCTGCATACAGTGGGAAACGAATGAGAAAATACAAAATGTGTTAGGAGTAGAGTATGAAGACCCCAATAAGATATTTTGTTTTGTGTTTTGTTTTTTATGTTTGTTTATTTAGTTTTATTTTGATCTAATACCATGCGTATACTGACGATGTCCATGATGGGCTACCCTGTCCCACCTTCCACCCCCTCATCAGCATGACGCTCGCATCTCGTATACATTTTCCTCCCAAGAGTGACAGTTATTTCATCCCTCAATCGCATTCAAAACCTCTGTAGGTTCCAAGGATTGCACAAGGACCTTTTTCAGCGTCCACTTATTTTTGAATTTGTCCCTCCTAATGGCTCGTGCCATTTGGCACAGCCAAGATACAATACTTATGTAATTATTGTACTCGTAATCAGTGAGTGGTCGTGCATCTTTACTATTTTCCACTAAGTGCCGGCTGCTCACTTTTCACCTGCAATGATGTCAACAAAAATTTTCTGAATTTTTCTACTATACCGATGCCTTTCTCAGACAGTGTGTAACCAATAGGGGACTTGGCATAGCTGCCTTGTAGTGCCGCACAAGTACCTATCGCTCCGCCTAACTGTCTTACAGAAATGGTTGTTAAACCTTTTATTCTGGGTAACGAGTGTAAATAAATATTTAATTGTGTTGAAAAGGATCAAAGAATATTAAATTAAAGCCATTTAAAATTGTTATAATCAGCTTAATATAGCCGAAATCCTTCAGCGTAAACTCCTGTTGCTCGGTCAACTGATGGCTATTAATGGAAATTTGACCTTATATTGGTGGAATTTAACGAAAAGGAAATTCATGTTACTGAAAATGTAAAAGTAGTTTATTAATACAAGTCAAATGCAAACATGACCTCTAAATACAGTCCTATCAGGATATCAATATAACTAAACTGAACTCATTTGAGTAGCTATTCTTTATTACCTTTCCACTTGAATTATCTACGTATTCTTTTATTGTAAGCGAGCTTCTATACTATTGACTTGTAATTCTTATTCATCTCCGTACGTATGTATGCTATGATGATTTACAACCTCGTCCAATGTTACATATGGAGACCTGTAAAGGTGAATCGTTCCCTTCAGAATGTACAAATGTCAACATTTTCGGACAATACAACTGCAGTGGTCGAGTCGGACGTATGGCTTATTATCACAGGCACTATCCTAACTCTCGGGGAGCTTTTCATATGTTGGTCGCCTGAAATGGCATGAAAATGTTATTCTGTCGGTCAAGTATTCAACATACAGTCTATTAGAAGAGTGGTGATAGCAAAAGTTTATTGCGGTATGAATGATTATAACAAATTGTAAACGTCGACTCGAATTATTCATACTTTATCCTCTACTGCATCAGATGGCAAGTTTTCCAGACAGGTCCCTGGAACCGCCACGAAAACGGTTATCAAAAACATGAATTTTCGCATAGTTGCAAAATCCACTAAAATTCAAAAACAACAAAAGTCACATAAAAACAAAGGGGTCGGTTTAGCCTCTGTAACAAACGGAACCCGACGCGTTTTGGTTGAAATAGTTTGTTAAGTTGTGAAGACCTTTTCTGTATTATTGACCCTCTCCTATTGGATTCCGTTATGCTCCGTTATTCCGTTCTTACACCGATAAGTTCAGTATTTGGCGTCTCTATATTCTCCATCTGTATACTTAATAAAAGATATCTTGTAGCTTTGTGCGGTTCCTATACCGTTTTTGATTTGCTGGCATCAAGACTCACAGGTTTGTTCGCCTATTTCGCTAAAGCGCATGCCTGTCCGCCGCTGTCGCGAATCCCTTTTGCCTACTTCAACGCTGACCCCCATGCGGCCGTGGACACATGAACCACTATCCCCTCACCCCGCTGCCGACGCAGCAAGGGCTTAATCCGCTGCCTTCGGCCATTGAACACTTAAGTGTCAACGACTTGAATTTACAGTGACGGTTTGTTTTGCGGCTTGCGTCAAGAGACGTGACACCAAATAACTAATGCAAGAGTCAAACAAACAACAAATTCAACCTTTTTTGAGAATATTCCTATGTAGTTTGCTGAACCCAACGATACTTATCAAATAAGTTTTTGCTTTTAGCTAAATTTCCGCTAAAAACCGAAAAAAACGTTCACAGAAAGAGCTTCGTACGGACAATTACGTCTATCAAGAGCCAATATCCTTAATGACGGGGGTAATATTGGTCGCGGTCAACTTCTCATCTTACCTTCAAGCCACACTGGGTCACCTCGCTATATGCATGAGAAAGCTCAAGATGCTTTGGTTTACGTTCAAAGTTTTGGACGCCCAGATTTATTTATTTCATTCGGCAAGCATGATTATAGAGGCCAAAAACTCCCGTTGAATTATAATAAAAATCTACTTTCAAATGCTCGGTAGCTTAACTTTACATTTTTTGTTACATTCCACCTATAGGAGGAGTAATTTCCATTTTATTTTTAATTCTGCCTGCGTAAGATCAAATATTCCTCGACTACATTTCGTATTCTATGCAATAGAGATTAATGTTGGTTGAATTTAACCCTCTTAGTTTACAGAAACAAGCATCATCTTATTTAATTGAAATTTTGTTGATGAATTCCGCCACAACTACACATTAATTTACGTTCCCTAACCAAAAAGTAAATGTTTAACCACTTAATACTTTAAGCAGTTGGGCGGGGGAATAGATATAGCCTTGGCTTCACTTATTATTCACGCCTTAAATTCACCCCATGCAACCCATCTTGGCCTGAAATTGCTGTTGAACTGTTCCCCGGTCAAATGACCAAAGATCGCCATGATTTTTCGGCGCAGGTATTTCAGCCAAAATTGAAAAGCATGATGAAACTCATCACTAGATTTAAAATTTTCGGTGCGCTTTGGTTCCACATGAACACTGTCGAGTGGCAAAAGATAGGACTGCCTTACGCACACATTTTTGGTCTGGCTGCAGGAAAAATTGCGTTCTGCTGATGTTGACAAAATTCGTATGTGCAGAGTTGGCCGACCTGGCGGCTGACCCTGTTCTGTTTGAAACAGTCAAAACGCAGATGGGGCATGGTCCATGTGGTGAGCTGAACCCCAGCAGCCCTTGCATGAAGAATGGGAAATGCACAAAAAAGTATCCCAAGTGGTTCATTGCCACAACTCAGACTGACGCAGACGGCTACCCTCTGTACAGACGAAGACGGCCTGAGATTGGTGGGTTCACAACTGTTGTCAGTGAAAGGCGACACAGACGTGTGGGAATCGATAACCGTTGGATTGTGCCGTACGCCCACATCAACGTCTATTTTTGCAACTCTGTAAAGTCCATCAACTACGTCTGCAAATACATTAACAAAGGCTCCGATGCAGCCTTATTTTCTCTCAACCACCGTTCACGCAACGACGAGATTACTCAATAAGAAATGGGCCGATACATCAGCAGCAATGAGGCTTTCTGGGGATTCTTTGGTTTTAATATCCACAACCGAGTTCCGGTCCTTGAACATTTAAGCGTCCACCTTGAAAACGGCCAATGGATTTACTTTACGGAGGAATCCTTAGCGGATGAACTTCAAAATCCGAGAGACACGACCTTGACTGCTTTCTTCAAATTGTGCCAGCAAGATATCTTTGCCCGGACGCTTTTTTATGTTGATGTCCCCTCATACTTCACTTGGAAACAAAACACCTGGGCTCGGCGAAAGAAAGGAATGGCGATTGAAGGACATTCAGGAATCAAATGCGATTTTGAACTGGGTAAAATTTACATTATTCATCCATCTAAATAAGAGTGTTTCTTCATACGAATGCATCTTCACGAGGTTCGGGGTCCAAAATCTTTTGAAGATCTCCGAACGGTGGATGCTTCTTTGTGTTCAACTTACAGAGAAGCCTGCATGATGCGTGGTTTACTTGAAAATGGCAATCATTGGGAGAATACCATTGCTAAGGCTGTTATTACTAACACTTCAAACCGACTACGGCGCCTCGTTGCTTTGTTGATTAGGAGTTGTGAGTTGGCTTGCCCTTGCGGCCTGTAGTTAAAGTTCAGAAATGATATGTCTGAAAACTGCCGGTATCAGCTGCAGTTGCAAAATGGCGGCGAATTGAATTTCGCCATCTTCAAAATGGCCCTAATTTCCATTAAGGACATCTTGGCTGGCATGGGTGGTGAGCAACTTCGTACATATGGATTCCCTCTGCTTGACAGAAGCGTTGGAAGTCAGCTAACCACTTAACTACAGCATGACCTTTGCTACAATCTTACCAAGCTGGCAGCATACGTTTCTCTGAACAAACCAAGGCTACTGGTCAACCAACTGCACACATTCAACACTATTCTTGACGGTGTCCATGGTCGCAGTCATTCAGACAGTCAGTATATTTGAGGGAAAAATAGGCTCACGCCTTTGAACTCCCTATTTGTCACATCAAAATCTCAAGAATTATAAACATTAATAACAAGTTTTCAGTCAGGAAAATATAGACAGTCACATGGTGCAGTGGTGTTTCAAGGTTAATTTGTCACATCGTTCACGTTGTGTTGTAGCATTTGCATATCAAGTCGATGTTTGAATGTCTCCACAGATTATAACACAACATTCGCCTTGGAAACGGTATTCCACGGGTCTGTTGCGATCTTACAGCCAACCGCCTCCGAACGCGAGATGCCACTGCGTGTCTTCCCAGGGTAAATCTTGGTCTCGCCCAGTCGACAGCGCGGTGGCCACAAGCGCACGCGTGACCTTTGCTCTAGCCGACTGGGGCTCGCGTAGTCCAAACAGCGCTCTGGGACTATGACCATTTTTCGGTAATCACTGAAATCCTGCGCTAACGAACACTTGGAAATCGCCTCTGAGCGAGACGGCGGCTCACGCGCTCTCCCGGCCGGACACCATGCCGGACGCAGCGGCGGCTTCCTCCTAACCGTTGTAGACAATACATTGTTCGTTCTACTGTCGCTTTTCCACCGTCTTCTTTCCAATCGCCTAAGGAACCAGGCCTCGAAGTTCGTCCTATAACTGGTGACCCCTATCGTGAGATGAGCTCTTAACTCAATTTCTGATGTGGCTGACTTCAATGAAGCGATACGGAGATCCTCATCTGTTCACAGCCCAGTGACTCCTGGCTGTGGTTCCTTTCCCATCCCACGGAGCTGTTTTCTGCTATGAGTGCCAATGCCCAGACCTCCTTTCCAAACTCTGATCCTCCTCCAACTGTCAATGGTATCCCTTCCTTCTCCCAGCGGACACTAACACGGCATTCTGATTTGCCGTCGAAGTTCTACGCAACCAACCAGGTTTCCCTCCCACGTAGTTGAGATGACAAATCTCCTACAGGATGCGGATGCACGCGTAGTCGAGAACTTTCCTCCTACCGCAGACCCAGTTGCCCACGCGGACGCGAGAAGACCTTTCCTCCTCCCAAGCGGCACTGGCGGCACTACCCAGCCTCTCGTATGCCAGCCACGGAAGCTCATGCAGGCCACAACCGTCCCTTCAACCTGGCTCTCGCAAGCCACCCACACGAATACCAGCTGTTCGAAATCTACCGTTGGTACGTTCCTCCTTCCTATCTTTAACTAATCTTCCTTCGTTCGATCTCTTTCATCGATAAACTACGGTCTTTGAGGAGAGCACTTGTGGCGGTCTTGCAGCCAACCGCCCCCGAACGCGAGATACCACTGCGTGTCTTCCCAGGGTAAATCTTGGTCTCGCCCAGTCGACAGCGCGGTGGCCACAAGCGCACGCGTGACCTTTGCTCTAGCCGACTGGGGCTCGCGTAGTCCAAACAGCGCTCTGGGACTATGACCATTTTTCGGTAATCACTGAAATCCTGCGCTAACGAACACTTGGAAATCGCCTCTGAGCGAGACGGCGGCTCACGCGCTCTCCCGGCCGGACACCATGCCGGACGCAGCGGCGGCTTCCTCCTAACCCTTGTAGACAATACATTGTTCGTTCTACTGTCGCTTTTCCACCGTCTTCTTTCCAATCGCATAAGGAACCAGGGCCTGAATGCTTGTAGCCGTGAGGGTTAACCGTCTTAACCTTTACTCCTATAGGTCCACGACACGATTAGAGAAAAAATTCTTCCGTACATCCAATCGTCCTTGGGGCACATACAGTTTGAAGGAATGCCCCCGGAGATTAGCTGTAGTGGCGAGTTGGAAGAATTCGTCACATATGAGAGCGCAGTCAAAGCCACGCATGATATGGAAGGTTTGTATCGAATCTCCGCGTACTTGCCTATAACTCAAAGGATAGAGATTAAGGTTATTTAGGCGGATCTCATATGGTAGTGAACCTTGGCCTCTTACTTATTTTGTTACCCACCGCTGCACCCTCTCAAATACGTTATAATCCTGCCGCATCCACGGTCTCCAGGCTTGAATCGGGTATTCAAGATGTGGCCTTATGACGATACCGAAGATTTTCGAGAAATAGTCTTCATCAAAAGCCGTGAATGCCCGCTTGATGGCGTACAACATTGAAGTTGCAGTTTTAGCCACCTTACAACATTATGTAGAAGGTTTCAGATTGTCTGCCATTCAGATGCCGAGATCCTTCTGTATTTCTGTTTCTTGCAGTGGGATTCCGTTCAGGTGGTAGGGTCGCGCATAAGGCACCGCATTTCGAGTACCCAGGCGCAGCAGAGTGCATTCATTCGAATTGAAGGACAGCAGCCATCTATGCGACCAATCGTTTAATCGACAAAGATTTTCCTGAAAGTTATCTTCATCGGCAGCAGACCTGATGACCTTCCATATTTTTACATCATCTGCAAACATGGCACACTCGCAGTCCAATTCCTGTACACAATCATTAACGAACAAGAAAAAGAGGGTGGGTCCGAGTACTGAACCTTGAGGGACTCCGCTCTCGATTACTGTCGGCCTTGATTGTTGTCATCCTACACACACCGTTTGGGAACGAACAGATAGGAAATTCTCAATCCATGTAAGAAGTCTGCCTCCGATACCCATCAGTCTCAACTCATGTAGGAGACGTTGGTGTGGAACACTGTCGAAGGCCTTCCGGAAATCAATGTACGGTTTCTTTTGCATCAATTGCCTTTGTCCAACTTTTCAACCTATAAAGCAAGTTTGTTACACATGACCTTACCCTACGAAATCCAAATTGCGCATTCGAAAATATATTGTGAGTTTCATAATATATCTTACTTTTTGATGATCTTCTCCATTACTTATCAGCATATAGAGGTTAGAATCACGGGTCTGTAGTTATTCGCAGATGCACGACTTCCGCTTTTGTAAAGCAGTGTAATATGCACTAATTTCCAGTCCGGAGGAAGTATTCCAGTATCAAACGTTTTCTGGCACACCAGTGAAAGGGGTGTAGATAGCTCTCTAGCAAGTTCCTTGAGCAGTTTGGCAGGAATTTCATCTGGACCCGGATATTTACATTCCTTCAAGTTTTTTAGTTCTTGAAAAATCGTCTCTTCTTCAAACAAAATATCTCCAATATTTGTTGCTCTCATGACCTCGTCCACATTTGCGACGAAGGGAGGTTTTATGGTGAAGACCGACTGAAAGAACTCAGCAAAATGTTCTGCTTTGTTTTTTCAGTCGGAGATTTCGTGACCGTTATCATTTTGCATAACATGAATCGGGTTTCTGTTACGTGTGCTTTTCCGTAAATAACTGTATAGAAACGTTGGATTATTGACAGCTCGACGAAGTTTATCGCTCTGAAAGTCCCGTCGTGCTTTGAAAACCATTTTTAACCTTGTTTCGCTGGATTTTGTACTGTTCAAAATCTTCGTTGCGGCTTGTGATGGAAAACTTCTTCCAAAGCTTTCTTTTTTATTGATCTCTCTTTTGATAGCTCTGTTCAGCCATGGAGGTCGGCTAGACACCTTGGGCAGTGAAAGTGGACAATGACTAGGCATTTGCTGCAACAACCACTCCTTAAATGTATTCCAGTCCTCAGTGACATCCCCGGAGAAAAGAAGACCCCAGTATATTTGTGATGCCTCTACTCTCATTTGTGAGAAGTTACCTAGCCATACATTCAGCCTTGGTTCGTCTACTGTAAAGGGTAACGAGAAAAGACCATACTCCCACGAAAGTACGGCGTGATCACTTCGACCTAGTGGAGGTAGGCAGCATACCTCGTCTATAGTGTCGGAATGCTTCGTGAAGACTAAATTTAAACAACTAGCATGTTGCCCTCCACGTGCTCTAGTTGAAACTAGGACGTGTTGTGGAGAAGGGCCTCAAGTGTTGTTTTTAGCAGATGGTGATCGAAGGCATTTTTAGAACAATTGGCCCGCAAATTGTTCCAACATATGCTGGGCGCATTGAAGTCACCCATGATTACAACATCAGGTCAACTTCCTATCTCCTTTATGCACACCAGTAAACGCGCATCTGTATCACTGTTTGTCCGCGGTGGTTGGTAGACGGTCACGGCTTCCAGGGGTTGCGACCCCCGTGCCTTAATTGTCAGCCAAATAGCTTCCATACCATGGGTAATCTTTCCAGGTCTCTCGCACACACTCAAGTAAGCAGAGGCAGTGGTTCAGCTGAATTGCTGAAGCGATGCTCCGCAATAATTTGGGACGAGTGCACAATGGCAAAAAGGATTGCACTAGAAGCGCTGGATAGAACTCTGCATGATATCACAGAAAAGACCGCTCCGTTTGGTGGCCCCCACAAACAAATTCGTCAATGCCATTAACGAGAGACTAACCCACCTTATGCCAGGTGTGGAAAGACTGTACAAATCCTACGAAACAACAGTTAATCCTACAGATTGCGTTAATTATCCAATTTAATTCTTGAACAGTTTAGAAATACCTGGCTTCCCTTCCCATAAACTGATTCTGAAAGTTGGCACGCCAACTATGCTCATGAGAAATCTGGACACACCACGGCTATGCAATGGCACTAGGCTGACTATCCAGCGTCCGATGGGCTATCTGATAGAGGCCACCATTATTACCGGTTGTTCGAAAAAAGATATTGTTTACATTCCTTGCATTCCCATCATCCCTTCCGATACCACCTTCAGTTTCCGGCGTCTGCAGTTTCCCGTGGAGGTTTGCTTTGCAATGTCCATCAACAAGTCCCAAGGTCAAACCTTCAAGGTGGCTGGACTTCACCTTGAAGAATCGTGCTTTTCCCACGGCCAACTCTACGTTGCCATATCTGGAGTTGGTTCAGAACGGAATTTATACGTTTGAGCACCCAACGGAGTTTCGGAGAATGTTTTTCACCATGAAGCATTGGTATGACGGTTATATCGTCCACTTACTTACGGTGCCTATTGATAGCCCACTTATGACCGTCCCCACTGTAATGCCCCAGTCACTCAAACTTCGGCTCTTTTTTGCTCCTCCCTCGCCATTTTACCCTACCTCCGTCCCTCCCATTATTACTTTTACGTGTGTCCTCCTTACTGCTCCTCCTTGAAGTCCACCACGTTTTCCCTTAATGGTTACGTACGTCACTCTCTCCGTTGCCACAATTACAGTTCTACGTCTTTCAATACCGTTCTTCATTACTGTTTGCTTATCCTTCGTACGTACCAATTGTTTCAAAAGGTTTAGCTGCAGAGGAAACTTACCTTTTTTCTTCATTAAAGGACAAAAATGGGTAAAGAAGCCAAGGCGAAGCCGGGCTTCCGCGCTTGTTGCCGATTATTCGTCGTTCTTCACATAATTCAAGGCCGGCGGAGGAGTAAGCACCACGCTCTGACGATAAGAAGGAGCATGTTTTTGAAACGTCAGCAAGCATACGATTTCGTCCCAGCACTTGCCCCTCTTCTTCCCCTTCCGGGGATGATGAGCACGATATTATATCTGAATCCCGAATATTTGCGCATATTAATCAAGAAACCTTATTCATTCATTTATCTTGTCGTTGAACAATCATGAATCAATTTCTCAGGAAGTCTTCTTCACTCTATGACAAGAAGGATTCCTTTTTTACGAAATATCTTCGGCGAAACCCTACCTAAGCGTCCGGACCCTATTTTACCAAATCTAACAGCAGGAATTATGCTGCCTTACTGAGCTTGGGCGCTAAAGTTGTTACAGTAGTGGGATCGAACTCACACCCTTCCAGACCGGAAACAATCTCAACAAATATTTTTATTTCCGCAAGGATAGGGGAAGGTTCGTATAGTACACTATAACCTCACAGACGTGAAGCTTATTTGTACACAAAAAAACCGCTTACGCTTTAATTCTGATTTGTTGAGTTAAGCTGACGTGCAAATAACTCTATTTTGCCTTAGTGTCTTGGCTTTTCCGAGCTCTTTACAAGCTTATTATTAGTTTTCGAGGTTCAACTGAAATTGGTACGTTCCACCCGTAGTTAACTCCACATTAGCGATATTTCAAGTTAAGTACTCCCTGATATCTGTTTTTTGAATACTTGAATGAATCCTGCAACTTAGGTTGCAGCTGTTGAATTGGAACATAAGTAATCAAGTTTGGACGTCCAAACTGCCGTCTGCAGGCAGCAATTTGCGTTCATTTTTCGTCTAAAAAATCCCTATTCATATAGATTTGCAGTGGATCTCTTTTTCCTCGCCAACACCAGCTCCGGATTGCTCTGTGGAGGAATAGGGGAGTCCGGGGCTGAGGATCCTCGACCTTTACGGATGAACTACTATGACGGCAATGTTCCGGAACCAAAGGTTAAAGTGGTTCCAGTGGAACCAAAGGTCCCAATTTGGTTCCACTTTGGCCCTACTGCGCCGTGATTGCGTATATGGGCGGTATTTCGTGCACTGGCCCGGGTAGTCTACAAGCTGTCATCGAAATCGATCGTCGAGCACCCACACACAAGCTCCCTCGTCCACCTGAGAAAAACCCTACGTGCACGCACGCCTCCTGCATTTGCTACCTTACCCCTCTTCAAATGCGGCGCCTGGATCGATGCCTTGCTCAGGCAACTTTTGCTGGCGTATGCTTAACCGAGTCTGCTCAGACTGCACTTGATGCACGTAGTCGCCCCCTACCCCCAGACCCCCCCCCCTATTTGAACGCGTGCGCCCTGAGCATCGGTTTTTCGCCCTAGGCATACGCAGGCAAAAGCTGCCAGAGCAAGGCATCGATCCAGGCGCCGCATTTGGAGAGGGGTAAGGTAGCAAATGCAGGAGGCGTGCGTGCGCGTAGGGTTTTTCTCAGGTGGATGTGGGAGCTTGTGTGTGGGTGTTTGACCATCGATTTTGATGACAGCTTGTAGACTAACCGGACCAGTGCACGGAATACCGCCCATATACACAATCACGGCGCAACGGGACCAAAGTGGGAGCTTTGGTTCCGGAACATTGCCATTAGGGTATATTGACGGTACATATTTTTCGAAATCTATTTTTGTTGTCAAAAAGTATCAGTTACCATTATTGTGTGCCTTGTTATTTGAGCAAACAGTCAATGTTGAGGTAAAATGAGAAAAAAGGCGCGTCCAGGTGCAGAAATATTTTCCGGATGTGGGGTAATACGGGTTGAAATCCCCGTCCTCGAGCCCCGGGGTTACCCCGTCCCCAGCCTCGCCCAGGCCAGGACTGTGTGCTGACAGAGTTTTAGCGAACGACCAATTGATTGAGTTTAATCCCCGTAGACCTCTAGTTAAGTCAAAAAACTTATTGAATATATAAAAAGCGAAAAATATGTATGCTTGTACAAATGCGCTTTTCTCAGGTCCCTCTTTAAACCGTTATTGTGGTGTGTCCTGGTATGCATCTTTCGATGGTCCAGCAGTGGCGTCAACAAGCCAGCAGTACCTTAAGAAATTTTTAGCGGAATTAGCACTCGGCTTATTCTTTTTTGTAGCTTGGCCATCCGCTGACATCCCTAACAACACTTTTAGTCGCCTAACAAGGGCGTCTTCGATGTCCGACACCTTTCATTTGCCGTCGGTATTTCATGTTCTGAAGGAATCTTCATATTTAAGGGTCAATTATATGATAAGAGACATACCCATTATCACTTCGTAGAAATTGGAGTTATTAAGGCCTAGTTTATTTTTTAGCCTTTGAAGTTAACGAAGCGACTAATTTTGTCTTCGAAAACCGCCGAATTTTTTTTTAACAGAATCGTCCATGACATTTCCTCCAAGGCAACTGAGGTATGAGATCTAATGCAAGTATTAATTATCAAAAGTGCAGCTCGCAAGTTCCTTTCGAAAGTTGTCCTCCAGAAGCATAGTATTAAGCTGTCGGAAGTCGACCGATGATCTCCATAGCTTCGTAACAGGATTCCGACGCAGACTGGAACTCTCCTCGGCGTTGACCCTTAGCCGCTGGCGAATCAGCGCCTCTAGCTGCTGCTGCTGCCGGCCTAGACCATAATTTCGACTTTTTCAAGTTAGGCTATTATGTCCGGACTGAAGTCCGCAATGTGACGACGCATCAAATGAGAGCCTGATCACGATGGGTGTTTGCAGACTGTCACCGCCGTTGGAGAATACTACGGGAGATATTTTGAAACAATTGTTGTCTCACGAGACAACAACGGTGGATGTTATTTATATACAGAATGCACAGTCGTACTAGTAATTAGCAATGAAGTATATTTTATAATGACTGCATGCTAGACGAACAGCTATGGTCCTCTCCACCCCAATTAAACCCAGCCCTCAGGTCGCAGCATATGCTAGTAGGGGTTTGTCAGATCTCGTATTAGGGCTTATGCTGAGCCTCAATTACATCATCTTTTCGAGGCCTATTCGGCACTGAACAAGGTACCGCTGTTAGAATAACGGCTTTGAAACGAACACCTTATAATTATGTTTAAAAATGACAGATCAGTGAGAACGAGCAGTGCACCTAGATTAATGTGTCAGGGTTAAGATTATTCTCCTACGAGCTTTGTTGTGCACATTCCGCTCTGGTTTTCTAAGTCGCCCACCGTCATAGCCAACATCACTTGAATACCAGTGTTGGCTAATAAAAAGAAGCCGAACGAGCAATCTATATCCAGCAGGCCACTTGGTACCTTTTGCCCCAAACTGACAAAGTTTCGTGCTTCCAAAGCACCCACTATCCTATGGCACAGCAAGCCCATCCTGGTCAGGTCTTAAGGCCTTAATTGTTAAATTTAGAAAGATTGATGAGCAGGACTATTTCTGTTTACAATTGTTCCTCAAACACTTACCTTTTGATTTTTGTTGGCTGTTGTTATCGAGTTTTATTGAATGGGCAAATGGAGTCATATACGTGACAGTCAGCCTCGCCTTGGACATATAGTCTTGAAAGTATCAATTGTACTTAGGTTTGGTTATGAATAAAACAAATATCTGTTTGCAGTGGTTTTATTTCATGTAATGTTTTTGTAAGCTGCAACTATTGACTGTGAATAAACCAGAACTATTTTCCTATTGCTTTACGCTACTTAAATGACCTTGCTTGCCCTTTGCTACCGTCAGATTTCAAAAATATTTGGCCGATAGATAGGCATTTGTCCATTCCAGCCAACGCTTTTTAGCAATTTAATTAAAACGCAAGCCTTTTGGAAGTGTAGGTATGAAAAGATTTCCGGCTCCTTCCTTTTTTCGATTGACTGCGCTCCTATATGGAAGACTCACCAAAGTTCAGAAGCACCTCAGATTAAATATGATATTTGACGTGGACTGTTGAGAACAGTTTGCTTTTGAGAACACTGCCTTAAACTAAATGGAACTGTAACTATCTATATACCCTATGTTCTTCGTGCCACACCTCAGCCATTGCATCCTCAGTGACCCCATTATCATGTATCTGTCCGCCCTTTGAAATCTAACGCGGATGCTTTAGAATCAGTAGACGACTCAGAAGAGGTGCGGCCACAGAATCAGGGAATTTTTGTCGTTCTCACTGCAACAATTGAGCAGTGTTTAGATTTTCCTTCGTCTTTCTCGTCTTGTTATCATAAAACTAAATTATTCTTAATCTTTAAGCCTTGTGAAGAGAAATCGGGTCAGTTTTTTCTCCTGCTGCTCCACCATTTACCGTACATTTACACTGGCTGGCCAGAGAAAATTATGCAGCTTTTTCGCGGCTTTAAAATTACGGTAGCACTAGCGGCTGCTGGAGCAACTCTCCTGTCGATTAATGAAAGTAAAGAAACTCCCTATTTTGTCGATGCTTGCAAACAGTTACTCCCACAGTCATCCAAATGGGATCATTCATGGGACAATAATTCTGCAGGTTGGTCTTCAATTGCGATTGCATTTTTGTACGTTATTGGTGTCGGGAAACCTAATCGTAGGTATCTGCCGTCATTGAACGTGTTTATTCTTTGTAACAGTGTTTTTGATGTATTCGCTGATAAAAGTCTTTGAGTTTACCGAGACAGAACAAACTGGTATCATTTAAGACATTCCACAGCTCTCTTAGGGGGATCGGCTCTTCTTTTTTTCCAGCTATTTTGAGCACTAGATGGTCGAAAAATATCTGAGTGTACTTATAAACGTACTCTTTGACAACCGTACTTACCCTTTTATGAATTGGAAGGCATCCCAAGAAATATAATTAGTGGCAACTTTTTAAAAAATAATTCGATTTTCATTTTTAATTATTCTAGACAATTGACAGTATTTTATGTTTTGCGAGTTATACTTCTAGTTGTCTTCATTTGGCTATTTTAAGTCACGAAGGGCTGTGCATTTTTTTAATCTTTCTTCCATCCCGAAGTAAGATTTTGGGCCTGAGGTGCTCTTCTTTCCACTACGCGATGATTCTTTCCTCCAAGTCAGCGTAGAACACCACTGCATGAAAAATAATCTCAGTTAGAAGCTTTAACCTATTCGGAGTCCTATTTAAGTATTTCGCTCAATGCTTCATATAGTCCGACACATGTTGGGGTCTAGGAAAGCAAGCTGCCAGCTATAGCTTCGATAATAAAGGCATTAGCGTCTCCACTGGTGCTACGGAGGTTGTTTGATCACGACAAAACTTACACGCAAGGATAAAGCCTTCCTCAACTTTTCTGTTCGGTTGAATATTGCTTAGTGTGAGTGTGCTAAGTACTGACCTGTTCATGCGTGTCAACATACTGTGTCAATCTTTCTTGTTATCGTAATCGCACCGGCTACCTATTCCTTTAGCCTGTGTAATCGAAGGCAGTCGCTTGTTCACACTGAATCTGTACACAAAGTCTAGGCATCCTATCACTTTAACAAATTCCGTCGAGCTGCTCATCCCGACTACGGATTGCGTCAGCTTAAAATTGCAGAGAGTTGGCTTAGACCTCTCTGCTCTATTAGTCTCCTAATTTATTCATAGGCTGCTGAATTTTTAAATCTTGACAGTGTCCTCTGAGAGGACGTAACAAATAATTCTGGATGTTTAAAATTAGGCTGTTGAGCAAGGTAAACTGGCTATGTTGTCAATTCTGTGAGTGCTCGCGACATCATTCTTGTCATATTGACTGCTGGCGCAGATGTAGAATGCGTGTTGCTTAATTAATTCAGCAGTTTGGTAACAATATTAGTCTCTCGTGGCCTCCTGTTTGGCGTCAAGATTCCGTGACCTAGAACGTCGCACGCCGCCTCGACTAGCATAAGTTTGGCCGTTTGCTAGCTGCTGGGGCGACACCTAAGCTGTAGGTTACTTACATTCGTGGATGACAAGTATCTCAAAATGCCTAAAATATTGAGGTAGTAGTTATTGCTACTACCATTACACAACCACCACCATTATTACTACAGTAAATGGTACCTGTCACAACTATTATTATTCTACCATGAGTAGTAGTACCACCATCTGTGATGTTACTTCAGGCCCCTCAAGTAGCCATACTACTAAGACGGAATGTTGCCTCCTTGTCATCTTACCGTTTTCATGTCAGTCAGTATATCCTTTTAGTACTTGATAAAGACAAAGAACCCGCAAGAAACTACTCCAAACTACTAATCCTTGTTCGTCATGGACAGTATGAAACCGAGGCAGAAACCTCCGATAAGAAAGTACTTACTGAAATCGGTTGGCAACAGGCTCGAAGAGCAGGCAAACGCTTGCGTGAACTTGGTTACAGGTATGGATGCTGCTGTCTATGCATGTGGTGAACTTAACGTATCTGGCCGGTTTTTATTCCCTGTTTTAGATAGTTGTCTGTAACTGTTTTTTTAAAAATCCTCATGTAGAATTGACTGTGTGATACACTCAGACATGATCCGCGCGCGTCAGACAACAGCTGCCATCCTGACAGAGCTCGATCAGATGAACCTGGCAGAGACGGGCATTGACAGTCTGCCTGCAAGGTGCCCACCTCGTGTCCTGACGGATGATTGTCCCCTCGAGGACTTGGCCCTTTGCCCCTCACCACTGCAATCGCGAACACTGTCTCTCCTGGAGTCTGCGTCGATGGCAGAGGGGCCACCACCGGCGGAGCCCGAACCTCAATCTCGTAAACTGCTTTTTTGTTTTGTTGTCGCTTACTTCCTGTTTGTTGTCCTCACACTTGATCAGGTGCGCCAGTGCCGTTGTATTCATAAAATGCCTAACTGTTAGGTTTGCTAGCTTAGTGGAAGTCAGTCCAGTTGGACTGTCGCGAGCGACAATATCCAGCGTGTGCGTCCACGGCGTGAGGGATGTAGGAGAGGTGATTTGCGCGTGAATTAGTTTGTGGTGAAAGTAGACTCGTGTGGCATCTCCTGTACTCCCCCCCCCGCCCACGTGAACTCGGCGTCAAGACAGTCTCAAGGAGACCGGAGGCGAGATTAATCGCGGTGGCTGAGGAAGCTTAAAATGCGTGCCACATACAACTGGTCTGTGCACGATAGACCAGATTTTCAGTCAGACAATAAAGAAACGACTCAAATCACAACTGAGTAGGAGTGCTGTAGAGACCACGATCAGAGAGGGCCATTGCAGCCTGACTCGCCATCCTAAGACGACCGGATTATTCTGCAAGTTAAAATGTCTATAATGAGGAATATGGACGGAATGTCGTGAGGACGGAGTCTTCAGAGTCTACCTGCATTTCCTTAATTTTACAGTCTATTGATCGCGCCGGTCAGCCATCTGGTGCGCGGATTGAGCACACGTGGTTGTCCTGACGTAAGCCCACGCCTGGGTGTGTGTGGCATTGGTTATAGGTGCGCAGCTCAAATAACGCCGGCCGTACCCTAATATAGTCTCCTTGTTGGTCCAGCGCTTATACCGTATAGCATGCAGTAGATGCACTATGCCAGCATGTGAACCTGCCCAAGGTAGGTATGGAAATTGCTTTCGACTATCACGAATTCTGTTCTCCCCCGAGGCGGGTACCTGTATGTATGCCGAGGGTCATCAAGCGATCCCTGGTCGCACCCGATAGTAGTTTCACTATCGCTAAGAACTATAAATACCGTGCAATCTGTGCATGTATCACCCCTTATCTGCGCCTGTCTCAGACTTGTTTACGATTACCTATGACTAACGATTCCCGACGGAATCTGAAAAGTCAGGACAGTAAAACTCTTGTTTCAGTGATCGCTTCTTCATCTTCTGAACTGCTTCCTGGGACTCGGATATTCTCCTCTATTGGCATTAGTTTCACTCTCTGGCCTTTAGATGTCTAACTTCTTGCTTCTCCCCTACACATGTTTGCTGATCTCAGCTCTCTCACACGCGGCAACCACCTCAACTGACGGAATTAACCAAATGAAGATAACCGATGTAACTCTAACGCTAAGGAAATCATGTGCATAACTAAGTTTTAATGTGGAAAAAGGCTTGTTGATGTAAACTGGTCAACAACTTGGCGGTTCCCAACTCAGAGCGCAGGCAAGGCAGTCACTGAAGTACAGTAGACTCCAAATATAATGCAACATTCCGACATATGCGAAAGATTGATACTCATTCGGTAATCGGTATTGAATAAAGTTCAGGTCAGGTTTTTATTGAGGGAAATATAGGTAAATACCTTTGAACTCTTTATTAGTACAGTTTTTTCAATGCATTTGATCTGTAGAACATTTCAGAACAGTGGCGTTGCCAGAAATTTGAGGGCCGACAATGAAAAAACTCATTAGGCATTGTTCAGAAGTCTAGGGGTTTGAATGCCATTTGAGAGATTTAAGGAGAAAAACTGTCGCCCGGGGGAGGGGGGGGTGCAGAGTATATTCGAAGCTGATGGCCTGTGCTAAGAGTGTTTGAAGCATGTCAGGGAGAGTCCGTCGCGGTTTTCGCCATAATACCAAGGGCCCCACGAAGAGAAGTTTGCGGAGGTCACGCGAACCTCATCGAGTGTCGGCGATGCGCCCATCGTGCACCCTTGTTGGTTTAACGAGACTGCCTACTAATTGACTGAAGAAATGTAATCGGTAGTTTTCTAAACAAACATATTACCGAAAATAAGCGAGTAGTATGTTTTTATAATGTGATTATTGCACAATTTGCATTCGGCAACTGACAGTTTATTTTCGGGGGCTCAGTGGCTATTTGTTCTAACTTAATCGTGTCTTAAACATGTCTACAGATGCGTCTGACTTAATCTTAAACGTGTGCTCAGATGGCGACATGACAATGTCCGCGGGCCGAGCATTCCATGCCTGAATTGGGAAAAGTTTAACAAATCCGCGTAGCCTCGGATCACAACGTTTGGTGGACTCGACGCTTGCAATTCTTGTTATTCTAAACTAAGATATTACTGAAAATCAGTGAGTAGTATGTTTATATATATAATTTCAGTCTCGCCAGGTCTAATTTTAGTGGACATTTCGGGTATAAAATCTAAATTTCTCTTGAATGCATCCACAGATGGGGACAAGAATATCCTCGGGGAGAGCATTCAAAGCTTCAACTACTCTATTACCAATGAAGAACTTGCGTGTGTCTAGTCTGGCCCCTGTTATGCGTAGTTTGAAGAGATGCCCTCTTAAGTTCGTCGTTGTTGCTAACTCGAAGAAGTCGCCAAGTAAAAGACAACAGTCCTGCCCGCGCATTATGCGAAACGCTTGTATCAGATCGCCACGTAGCTGTCTGTAACATAACGGAAATAGATCGAGATTAGCTAAACGTCTTTCGTAGGGTAAAAAGCTCTGACCGGTAACCAGTTTGGTCGCGCGCCTTTGGACCTTCTCGAGGGAATTTAGGTCTTTCGCAGTCCAGGGTTTCCATGCTTGGATTGCGAACCCCAACTTAGGCCGCACAAATGTTCCAAAGACCTTAGCAAAGCAGTCTTTATATAAGGCACAGAAAGCCCTTTTGACAAGATACAGGACGGACATCGCAGACTTGGCTACTTTTGCGCAGTGCAGCGAGGGCTTGAGAGACGTAGAGATCCATACCCCCAAATCTTTCTGCGCGTCCACTCCTTGCAGTTGGATGCCATTTAGGCTGTAAACCATGGGATTCTGAGAGCTGGGTCGGCCAACTCGTAGGATACTGCATTTGTTCTCGTTAAACGGCAAAAGCCAGTCTTGAGATTAAGTTTGAAGACGGTTTAGGTTTATCTGCAAACGTTCTTCGTCAGCTGAATTTCTGATGACGTTCCAAATCTTAATGTCATCGGCAAACATAGCCACATCGCAGTCCAGTTCACGGACGGAGTCATTGACGTATATAATGAACAGTATAGGGCCAAGGACAGAGCCTTGGGGGACACCGCTCTCCAATGCAACGTCTGCCGACTGCTGGTCACCAATATGGACAGTTTGGGAGCGGCCAACTAAGAAGCTTTGAATCCACTTCAGCAGATTTCCTCGAACACCTATTTGGCTGAGTTTATGCAGAAGTCGTTGATGTGGGACGCTATCAAAAGCCTTCTTGAAGTCGATGTAGATTACATGAAGCGGATTTCCTCCATCAACTGCCCGAGTCCAGCGTTCCAAACAATGGAGCAGGTTCGTCACGCAGGACTTGCCTCTGCGGAACCCATGTTGCGCATCCGATAGAAGGTTATGCTGCTCTAAGAAACGCATCAGCTCTCGCTTTACTACTGTTTCCATAATCTTGCAACAGATCGAAGTGAGGCTGATTAGTCTATAACTGTTTGCAGAAACCTTTCTGCCGCCTTTATACAACGGTGTGATCCTTGCGGATTTCCAATCGGCAGGTAAACAACCTGCGTTAAACGAGGTACTAAAAAGCATAGAAAGCGGTTTGGCTAGCTCCTCAGCAAGTTCTTTCAGTAATTTAGGCGGGATGTCATCGGGACCGGATGATTTCGAGTCGTTTAGTGCCATTAACTCCTGAAGAACGGTTGCTTCGGCGAAGGCCAAATTTTCAATCGTTGGACCGTCATCTAAGCCATAGTTTGGAGGGATGAATCCGATTTCAGTCGTAAAGTTCGATTCGAAAAATTTTGAAAGATGCTCAGCTTTTGCTCCATCCTCACTCATTTCTGTTCCGTCACTTGCCTTCAGAAGGGGAACTGGGTCCCGGTTTCGTGTGGTCTTTCTTAAGTAGCCATAAAATAGCTTAGGATTTTTAATTGCCCGGTTTAGTAAATCTTTTTCAAAGTCTTTGCACGCTTTGAAGATAAGTCGCTTCACGAGGTTCCTCTGCGTTTTGTATGCATTTAGGGATACCGGATTTCTATCTGCTCTATACTTTCTAAACAATCTCCCCTTTTTATTTATCTCTTTCTTCAGCGCTTGAGTCAGCCACTGAGGTTTGTTGTTTAGCTTCTTCCGTGTAATCGGACAGTGGTTTCTCAGGAGAGTATGCAATAACTCACTGAACCATCCCCAATCATCAGGTGTATTGCCGGAAAAAACCAATTCCCAATTTATGTTGTTTATTTCGGCCTTCATTTGATCAAAGTCACCACGCCAAATATTCCTTCTAACCTTGGTGGGTTGTTTGGGTACCGAAAATATAGAATAGTCACAATTTAGTACGATGTGATCACTTTTACCTAGAGGAGGTAGAGATTGCACCTCGTCGATGCTGTCCAGCGATTTCGTAAGTACCAGGTCTAGGCAGTTTGATTGCTGCCCCTCACGCACCCTGGTGGGAAATAGAACGTGTTGACTGACAGATGCATTAAGTGTCAGAGCTAGTAAACGCCAGTCGAATGCTTGCTCTGGACCTCGTGCGTATGTTGAACCCCAATCGATAAGCGGGGCATTGAAGTCTCCCATAATCAAGACGTCGGACCGAGCAGCTAATCTCGTTAACTCTTCTAGTTGACCAGTGTCAGCCTCATGATCATGTCTAGGTGGACGGTACACGGTCAGAACTTCCAGGCTGGGTGATTCCGGTACCTTTATAGTAAGCCAGATGGCCTCGGTGCTGCAATGAAACCGCTCTGTTTTTTCCGAGACTAGCATTCCATGTTTGACGTAAGTTATTATTTCTCCTCCTTGGCGCCCTTTTCTATCTCTCCGAAACAGATTAAAGCCAGGTAGTGCCACTTCGCGGTCATCCACGTTTTCAGACAGCCAGGTTTCTGTCAGAGAGATAATGTCAGGAGAAAGGTCATATATCTGCACTTTCAGTTCATCTAACTTGGACAACAGACTCTGTGCGTTGGTGTAGAAGAATTTAAGTAACATATTTTTGGCGAATTTTGTCTCGGTGGAATTTGAACTTCGTTTGACATCGGCTAAATGCTTCTAATGCAAAAATGACATCCCACACTCCAAGAAATGAGGCGGTCTGCTTTTACTGAATTGTGCAGATGACTAATCGTGCCGGTGAATTCGAAAGATGTGTCACATGTTCGTGGTAGTTATCCCAATGAACTTAATGTTTTAAAAGATAATATCTGGTCTTAACAATTTCAGATGAATGTCAGCGCGATGTGTGATAAAACTCCTGCTTAACTAAACCACGAAACGGCTAGCCGTTAGCTGCCCGTTTTTGGCGGTTGTCAGCCCTGCTGCCCATTCATGTCACCCTTACCTGTACGCACCTTTGACAATTTCCACCAACACCGTGACATAAATCGGCATTTCCATCTTCGCTGATTGGTCGCAACTCAACGAAGTTTAAGCGGATGCATTTCAGCGTTGACATTTGCTTGCTGAGAGCGCTGGCTGCATCTGCTTGGGGTGATGCCTATAAACTATCGACAGTAGACGCCAAAGATCATGCAACATTCCGACATATGCGAAAGATTGATACTCATTCGGTAATCGGTATTGACTAAAGTTGTGATGCTGATTATCGTGTAGTCGATTCTGAAGTTTATTCCGTCATGATAGGATGCGGGCTTTTTAAGGAGCTTCGTTCTGACCACTAGAAAAACGTATCTATTGTAAAAACTGGTTACTTAATAACCTTTATAAATTCAAATATATTTAATCGAAAACATGCACGAAAAAATTATTTCTTGTACTTGTTTGATAGAAAATTACGCTTTAAATTATTAATGCTGCCTATGCTACATAAAATATGTTCTACATCTATTTCAATATTTTATGACAACTGTGTGACTTCTTCCTAAAACTCTAGGCGAAAACGTACTTTTCCTTAAGCAGGATTTACACTGTGCGCAGTCTTTAAACCTTAAATTCGAGTGTTGCAGGCACTATGTTAGAAAATTATTCTGCAATTTAGCAACTTTTTTGAAAGCGAAAACTATCCTTTCTTTGAGTATAAAATTTAAAGAAAGCGTAATTTTTAGCAAACAAGCACAAGAAATAATTTTTTCGTGCATGTTTTCGATTAAATATATTTGAATTTATAAAGGCAGTCAAAATCGATGATAAAAGGCATACTACTTAAGTAGCCAGTCCTTACAATATATACTTTTTGCTGGTAGTCAGAAAGAAGCTCGCTAAAAAGCCCGCATCCTATCATGACGGAATAAACTTCAGAATAGACTACACGATAATCAGTATCAGAACCTTAGTCAATAACAGTTAGCGAAAGAGTATCAATCTTTCGCCTATGTCGAAATGTTGCGTGATCTGTGGCGTCTACTGTCGATAGTTTATACGCATCACCCCAAGCAGATGCAGCTAGCGCTCTCAGCAAGCAAATATCAACGCTGAAATGCATCCGCTTAAACTTCGTTGAGTTGCGACCAATCAGCGAAGATGGAAATGCCGATTTATGTCACGGTGTTGGTGGAAATTGTCAAATGTGCGTACAGGTAAGGGTGACATGAATGGGCAGCAGGGCTGACAACCGCCAAAAGCGGGCAGCTAACGGCTAGCCGTTTCGTGGTTTAGTTAAGCAGGAGTTTTATCACACATCGCGCTGACATTCATCTGAGATTGTTAAGACCAGATATTATCTTTTAAAACATTAAGTTCGCTGGGATAACTACCACGAACATGTGACACATCTTTCGAATTCGCCGGCACGATTAGTCATCGGCACAATTGAGTAAAAGCAGACCGCCCCATTTCTTGGAGTGTGGGATGTCGTTTTTGCATAAGAAGCATTTAGCTTGCTAGAAGAATCCTCCAAAACGTATAGTTTATGTTTTAGATGAATGAATTCAAAATTGTCTTCTCTGTGGTGCACATGGATCATGTTTTATATCTAGCACTGCTTCTCATTGTTGATTTTTAAATTCCTCAGAAATTGATCGCTTACTTGGAGTGAGTCAGTCTATTTAAAAGTTAATAAGCGTAAACTGAAAGCTGATCTGCATATTTAAATCGACTTTCATCAGTCATAGTGAGATGACTGTGTGATATTCATTTAACGTGTGGCTTTTTAATTTCCTCCTTAGGGGAATCACTGCTGAGGTGAACCCCTCGCAGCTGTACTATGCAGCGGCAGCCTATCGGCGAAACACGTGTCCGGACTTTTAGCTAGTATCTGTGTTGTTAATATAGCGTATCATGTAACGGGCTTAATGTTTACATGGCAGATTGTTGAAAAAACGGCCGTCGGTCTCAAGGCGTCTTCCTGCTCCCCGCGCCCTTAGCCTCTAACTCAAGGACTGTTAAACAACAACGAGCAATCCATAGTTGAACAGTATTCCTGACAGAGACAAGAATAACTGAAATGATCATTTGCAAATTATCTGACGTCCTTATACCCACACTCCTGACCGTCAGGACATGTCATCATGATTTAGTTGACAGAGAGTGGATCAGGCTTTCAAATCTCAAAGTTTGCAGGCATGAGGCTGGAACATGTCTGACTGGCGATGGAAAACAAACCAGACATAATTCGTCCAATGAAATTGCCTTGGTTCCCTCATGTCTGCAGGTAACAAGAACACTAAGCTATTACGCCGTTTCACAATTTTACGCCTTGAACGATGACGCATGCTCTTATTGAACACCAAATCTGAACGAGTAACTGTAGGCCAGTCAGCTGATCTTCAAGTTACAGAATGGATAAGACTGACCGCGTAATTTTCCTAGCTGCACAAGTTCTTCAGCTTCGCAGCTTCACTGAACCATTCTATTCTTCTATTTATAGGCATTTACCACATGCCAACTACTGCTATTTACTCCTTTCTTTTGCCCTGCACTTCCCCAATGTCCGGCAACAGTTATAATGGTGTTTTGCACCTATTTATTTCACTCAAGGTTCCCGCCGAAAGCGCATCCAGTCCCTCAGTGGGACAGAAAAGGCCGAACATATCAGCCACCAGAATCGCATCCAGTCCAGCTTCACCTACCACGTGCATACTCGTGCCCTCAGCCCGGACGGAGCCGTCGCCATGGATGGACCCGATGCTTGCGCCGTCTGTAAGCCACTCGGCCTGGACCCCCACCGTTGCGTCTGTTCACGTACCCTCCGAAACCAACCCGCCGAGATCATCCTCTTTGTAGGTCACGCGAATGTCTTCAGATACTGGCTGTGTCGTGCTCTCCAAGTGCCACCGGAAGCCTGGTTGCGCATTAGTCTGCCTCACGGCAGTTTAACCGAACTGCTACTTCAACAGGTCGTTCCTCCGGAGGGGACAGGCGAGGTCGAACGCACTGTCACTGCTTTGCGTATTGGCGACGACGGCCATCTCCCACCCGAACTGCAAACTCGCTGACTGGCGACAACGCATTCCAACCGATAAACTGGCAGGGAGAATGTCCTGAGCAAGAGAGATACGCCTTATTTTGAAAATATGATTCCAAAATTTTAGGCAAAAACGTCCTCTGTACAAAACGAATAAAATTAGGCGCATAAACTCACAAGACTGGGAAATCAGAAGTAATTCATAATCGCCAATGACTGCAATTTTCGACATCTTGGTTAAATATCCTGGAGAAAGTCGTCAAATATAGGGCAAAGTTGACTGCTTTCAAAACAGCGCTAGCGTCGTGCACTCATGATCTAATTGTACTGCAAATAAACAAAGAGGTTTAAAAAACGGTTTATACTGGGCGAAGTAGGCCAACCGATGTATATATATATATATATAGGAACATTTACGTGCGAATAGAGGAGAAAATTGCGGCTCAATTTGTATTAACAAGTTCACTGACTAAAACGGGCGGCTTTGCTCAAAACTCCAGGCAAATTAAAGTTCGAGTTAACATGAAGGTGAGCATACGGGATTGCAGGTCCTTAGAGGTATTTCCCGCAAGGCCAATTTCACTACGTAGGGGCGTTCCTATTTCCGTATCCTGCCGGGAGGGGAAGAGAGTAAGGGGTATATAAGCAAGTCCAACAGATAAGTCATGCTCATCTAGAATCCTACGAATTCAATTCACAGACTGCATCTGTAAGAAACGTCACCACCCATCGGGCCGATACCCGCTGTCGTTAAGAATACAGATCCCCAGGTGATACTTTCTAGCGCTCTGACGACTAAATGACCGCTTATTTGTTTTGTTCTCGTTGAACACTCCTCTAATTTCGCGCTGTCGAAGCGAACCGGTGTATATAAGTGAGTCCTAAAAAATTTCCTGGTCCCCTAATAGCCAGTATTTTGCAAAGGAATGCCAACTGTTGCTGGTTCAACTCCATAGGTCTACTGCCTGTCTAGAACGTTGAACCTCAAAAAGCTGGTCAAGCTAACTACCTTACACATGGAAACGGAAAGTGCCCAGTCCTGAAACATCAGACCTTCGTCAAATGAAACAGTCCCGGCGACTAATAAAAACAACCTAATCACGAATCCCTAGGATAAAAAGGAAATAGTCTCGATCGCTTTTATTTCTTTTCATTATACAAAACAGAAAAAAACTGATGAAGACGGATGGAACGAATGCACAAAAATGAAGCTTTTTTAAGAGACCCAACGGTAAGTAGAGAAACACTTGACAGAAGGTTGAGGGAGAGACGTCACAGGAGCGGGGGTGAGGGGAGGTGTTCATATGCTGTTGGCATTCAGGCAGCACGGATTTATGCACTGCGTGGTAAGCTACACATTTCGCACTCCCCGCTGCTGAGTTTGTTGTGGAAGGTGCAGTGTGCACAGGCCCAGAAGTTCGCTTCACTCTCCATCTCCGGTGTATCAGATAGATTACTAGCGGCTGCATCTCTAAAGGTTTTCGAGCTGTTAATCGCCGGTTGTGGGCTTCCACCTGATAAGAAGACACAGAAAATAACGTATATTAATGATAGCTACAAGCGCACAGTGTACTTTGCCACTGCGAGCAACGAGGTCCACGACAGGGGTGCAGCTGTGACTGAAACATAATTGCATTGCAAAAAGGTCAGGCTCTTTTCCCACAACCACCTTGTTCCAATGGCTAAGACAGAACAAAGATAGCACGAGATGACTATTAACGTCATGGCCAACAAGGATGAACGACCCGTCTACGCGTACCACACATAACACTTGTAGGGAGTCTCGGATACCATTTAAATAGGAGCATGCTGGAGGCTACATTAAGAGGTGTCCCGTTAACTGGGAACTTTTTGAACCGCGACTGACTGTACGTAGTGATTACTTCTGGTTTACCATAGTGAAGAATGCACTCATTTGCCACGAAGAGTGATTCCTCCTAAGTGTAAAGCTCCCCCCATATCATATGTTATACCGGCACACTCCTACTCATTACAGTCCACCTGCCAGTAAGTCTTAACAACATGGTCGATAAATGAGTGCAGGTTCGCGTTAGTGCCTGCTTATGCAGTGGCTGGACGTACGAGTACGGCATGGGCAGGTGAGATATGCCAAGTTTTGAATAGTAACAGGTTCACAGATTACCAACGAGCCGGTAAATGATCGTAATGTGTGCTTTCGATGCCGGAACTTTAACGTGGTTTCTACATTGCTGGTGGTGGTGGGTGGATTGGTATCGTCGACAATGCAGTGGTCCTGAAGGGGTCTAACAAGGCCTTGAACGAACACTGGCAGTGCAAACACTTTTAGATGTTTAGGCATCGACGGCGCTGAGCAGCTATATTTCATGCTCGAGTGCCTATTGCTTCAACTTGGCTACCTATAGTCAGTAGGTTTCAGATATAGCGACTCCAATTCTGATGGCTGTTCGCTTTACCTGTCAGTTTTACCCAATCATTACCCAAATCACTTGGATAATCTGGAGGCATTTCAGCGAAAATCTCAGTGTGTTTTCGTAGAATCACCCTCTCGGCGAATGCCTGCAGCGACTTACCGTAAAGGAGACGTTTCCACATGCATCTACCAGTCATCCTCTATGGTAATTTTATCTGTTTTGGCATAACATAGATGCTTAACACACCAGCTGTTTTCAGCAGCTGCATGTTCAATGCCCACTCCTGTTATGTTACATTTAATATACTTCGAAGACACCATAGCGATGCAATAAGAAAGACAACCCTGCATATTCATTTTCATGTTGAAGACACCATGGCGATTCTAGACTGAGCTGTAGTATCTCAGATATACTTAGCTTTAAAGATCCGGACTGTGAGTCCACTGTCGATTTGATTGTCTGCGTCAAGATGCCTTCCCAGACCAAAATTTACGAGTGATCTCGCTGCGGATGAGAAGGATCGCCATTGCCGTGGTCGTGTTAGCGCTAGCGGATACAGTTCCCGATCCGGGAGGAGGAAGTGTCGCGTTGATAGTGCGGTGAGTCATAAGAACGTCTGTTGACAGCGAAACACGATGGAAGAGAGTATATGCCTGAGTTGATGGTCCGCGAAGTTTGACGCTTGCGAGTTTTGGCACATAAAAACCTGGCAGTTCGATCGTGACAAGGTACAGTATGCACTATGCGCCTTACCGATTACTTGTGCTTACTTGATCCGATTAGCTCATGTTGTTGGATGAATCGGCTTCATGGATAACGGCGGCCCATTGGTGGCGATCGGAAGTGAGCTACTTGCAAATGTTGACCCATTAGTTGTTCCAGTGTCGCAAGACATCCACTCAACTTCAGATTTGACGGTGTTGAGCCATGACTTTAGTTGACCGCCATGTCAGTATCTCCAATGTGCACTACGAGAAGGGTTCGCGACCAATGTGCCGAGGTCCATCGATGGCTTGCGCAGGACGTGCCCAAACCATTGAAATCGGCGATGCTTGATGTATGATGCTAGACTTGGTAGTTTGAAACATCTGCGATATATCTCGGCATTGGAAATTCTATCCTGCCAGAAGACTCTTAAGAGGCGTCGAAGGCACCAACGGCCAAAGACTTCGAGCGATAGGATGTCTGCCTTTCTCACTTGCCATGTTTCGCGGGAATATACTAACATCGGTCTGATTGCTGCTTTGTATCTCAGCAGCTTAGTACGTAAGCCGATGTCTGAGCAAGACCAGAGTGGTCTGGCTAGCAGCCTAAATGCGTTTCTAGCCTTCCCGATTTGGTTCTTGATTTCATCTTTGGCCTGTCCGTTGGCTAGCATATTCCAGCGAAAATAGCGGAGGCAGCTTACTTCTTCGCTGGGTTGACCGCTGATGAACAGTGGTTGTGCTGTGCCCAGATACGTAGTCAGGAGCTTTGTCTTGCGTAGATTACTCGTCAGACCAACAGTTGCAGCGAAGCTGGTGATTCGGTCTAGCGGTGGCTGTAGTGACTGAGGGGTTTTACCAAGTATGACAATGTCATCGACATATGCCAGGTCAGCTATTCTGAATTCAGGACTAATTTCACATCCATTGTCAGGTAGAATTGATTTATGCATCACTCAGTCGATGAAGAAGTTGAAGAGAACCGGGGAAAGAGGGTATCCTTATCGAACTCCACAAGTCGGTGGGAAAGAGTTTGTATCTTCACCAAGGTCTCTTACTCAGGCTGATGTTGAGCTATAGCAGGCTTTGATCAGATTGAGCAAATTAATTGGGAGACCATCAGCAAGCAAGATTTGCCATAAGGCTTCCTTGTCGATGGAATCAAAGGCAGTTTTGAAGTCAATTAAGCAAGCAGTGTTGACCTGTTGATTCTGGTTTCTGTGTTCCAGTATGCGGAGTAGAATGAAGATTTGGTCAACACATCCTCTACCTGGACGAAATCCTTCTTGGTTAGGACGAGTGCGAAGATTGTACTCAGTCGAAAATCTACGGTGGAGGATGGTCGCAAACAATTTGGCGGCTATATCTACGAGACTCATGCCGCGGTAATTTGAACAAGTGGACAAGTCACCGCGCTTCGGTATCGGCAAGATAATGGACAGTGACCATTCAGCGGGGATGGCTTCTGTAGTCCATATAGTCAAGTATACTCGATGCAGTGAGTCTGTTAAAGCAGAACACCCAGTCTCGTAGACTTCTGCTGGGAGACTAACCTCACCCGAAGCCTTCCGACCTTTCAGTCTTCGCAGTGCCGTTTCCCATTCAGCTCTCCTAGGTCGCTCGCAGTCAATATCGTATGGGGTTTTAGTTGATAGCTGTGGGTTTGCAGGTGAAAATATAGGCGGATCCAGTAGCTCACTGAAGTGCTCTCGCCATCGATCGATTTTGCCAGCCATATCAGCTATCATTTGACCAGAGTTATCCCGAACGGTGGTACAAGACGGTTTTTGTTTGCCAGCTGCCTTGCGCAATAGGTAATAGAACTGGTGGAAGTTACCAGGATTTGAAGCTGATTTCGAGTGAGCGCATCCTCCGCCACACTTCCTTTCTTCCTTCATCCACATTACTTCGATGGTAAGACAGTGTCGAGACAACTTGAGGTTGGCGTGGACTCAGTGGCTGACAAAGTTAAATAGCTGGCCTATGCTTGCCCCACACCACTCGCCACCGATAAATGTAGCAGGCCCCTATAAGATCGTCTCGGATCGCACATCAGTGAGAAGGTCACAGGGACTATACTATCAAGGAACCAATATAACCTGCCTCGGTCCTGAGGAGGACCGGGTTATCGCGCCAGTTGGAAACCTTCCAAGCCATGACTCTTGAGACTTTTTGATAGACTTAAGTGTGAAAAACTGATTATACGTTAGTTTACAAGATTCGATTTCTGGAATAAGAAGTTTGTTGGTCTGACGTTTCGAATTCTCACTTAAACCCATCACCAGGCTGTCGCAGAAAACGGTAGTAGAGATTTAAGGTACGCAAGGTAGCCAGGCGACCACATGCCTACAATAATTAGCAGTCCACGTGTTCAACATCAAGGTAGTAATTATTTGTCGGTTAGTAACCCAGTAGTTAATCGCCTTGAGTCCATCACCGTTGTCGATTTTTGGTGTGACGATTACTCGACAATTTGGCCCGCTGTCATCCTGATTGCTGGTCACCCGCGTAGCTAATAATTTTGCCCAGACAGGATCCCAGAACAGGATACGGAGGCGGATAGTAATTGCGTGCATTAATTGAATGCGGCAACTAATTCCTGGAAGAGGTCGCTTCGCTTCCATTGGCGGATTCTCCGGTGTCCATCTCACGCTTTCTATCTTCCAAGCGCTAGCCGATTATACATCAGTCTGTAAATCAGTCAGTGATCTAACTGGATGCAGTGGTTGACGCGACGTGAAGGTTGAGATGTGTCACCGACGCCTGCGTATCTGTTCTGTGGCTTCTGAGATGTTCCTCACGCAAAGCAGATCTCTTCCGATGAGTAATTCACCAGAGACTAAATCGCAGGAAAATGCACCCATAACGTGTGTTCTTTTTGAGTCTGCTGGAATTCAAGTCTCACTAAGTTGCAGAAACCTCCCGTGGTTTAGTAAAGTGCCCTACTCACACTCAAAGGAATGCTAACAAATACCTACTTGGAAGAAAAATGCTGTCGGATCGGAGGGACTAGGAAGAATCTTTATCCGCTGTGTTTATTAGCTCGGTATTTCTTCCAAAATGAACAAAAGTCGAGGTCTACGAGCGAGGAAAAGAGACACGATAGAGGGCTGATAGAAGACGAAGATGCAATCACTGGAACAAGAGTTGTATTTGCCTGACGTTTCGGATTCCGTCGGGAATCCTTAGTCGTAGGTAATCGTAAACAGGTCTGAGACATGCGCAGACCCCTTATCCGCGCATGTCTAAGACCTGATTACAATTACCTATGACTAAGGATTCCCGACGGAATCCGAAACGTCAGGCAAATAAAACTCTTGTTCCAGTAATCGCATCTTCGTCTTCTGAACTGCTTACTGGGACTCGAATATTCACTACTGTTGGCAGAGGGCTGATAGGTAAGATGGATGCTGCCAGGAAAACAAGTAAGAAAATATGGCAAAAAAGTCTTGCGAGGCCCCGTAAAAATAAAGTCCCCCCGCCCAAGTGACTTACGATATTTGTAGTTAAAAGTTACATATTGGATTAAGGAGTGTAAATGCGTGTTAAATTGAATGGAAAGTAAACAACGAAAGGCAAATTAAAGCCATTTATAATAGTTTTTGTGAGCTAAATACAATCAAATCGACCAACATAAACTCCGGTTGCTTAGGCTACTGATCTTGATCGACCAATAAGTATAATAGACAATCCCTTTTGGCGGAAATTAACCTTACGCGGGCGGAATTTATTTTCAGGCAGCCTTAGGCAGGCGGAATTTATTTTAAGCGGCCCCACCGAGAATATATATAAAAAACTCACTTCCAAGCAAAGAGTCCGCCATTGTCCGCATGGTGGCCCACTGGGACGAGGAAGCTGCCCATCGCGCGACTAAGCTCTGCGCCTCGGACTTGCCGCCGAAACAGGCGTCAGCCTTCACTGCCTTTAGGAGTTCATCAAAGGAGCCAGCCCTAGCATTCAACGGCAGGTCCACCTGTCCTGCCAGCCAGGCTAGGACGTGGAAGTTTGAAAGACAGGTACGCATATTCGTGGGACCAACGGCCGAGAGGTAGTTGGCGAATGCCTCAAAGTTCTGTGAAACACAAATGGGCGAGGCAAATAAGCGTTAATACAGTAACGCCCCCCCCCCCTCTCAAAATGCAATTGGCAACGCGCTGGTCAGAATGAAGTGAAGAGTGAAGACAGGTGTGGTAATCAATAGCACCGGAAAAAGGAGGTTGCTTCCATGGCTGGATTTAAGTAAAAAGGTAAATAAGTAAGCATAAATCACCGCCGAACGGAACCACACGATGGTATAATAATAATTTGTATATTTAAGGCCCAAGGTATGCATTCATACTTTTAGTAAAGCATGACAAAACGGAGTGGCCGTTCAGAAGTGCAACTGGATATTCCCGTTTTCCAAATATATTGGGTTGACAACGCAGCATATAGTGCGATTTGACAGAAGCGCGGCCAATCTACTCAAGACTCGGTTTGCGATTATGCTAACCGCTTTGCCTGTTTGGTAGTCGTGTATCCTGAAGCACAGATGGAAATCAATTTTCCTAAAGGCCTCAATTGAAAGGCACCTTTTAATAAATGACAATGATGGCATTTTAAAAATCAATTAACTTCATATTCTCTTACTCTACGTCGCCACCCTACAAGTTTTTGGATCTGGTCCCTAGTCATTGTCTGTTATACTTCGCTAAAAATAATTTGTGGCTTATACTGAAAGTAGTAATTAAAAGATCGAGCAAATCATTAGCAACATTTTTAAAAAGTTTGGCTGGGAAGGAGGTAGGGTCTTAACAAGGACGACGAGAAAAGACCCTTCACGAGGAGTACTCTACTATCATCGCAGTCACATAATTGGCACCCGGCTTGCACAGGGTGCTCTTTACGTTTTATGTTTAAATTTCGTTGATATGCAACCGTAGACCAGCCGCCAAGGTAGAAAAATAAACGCCATTGGTTGGGCCTGATGATTACCTGAGTTTGGCCCATTTCCTGACGATTTTCTATGGGGAAGAGTTTGTTTGAGGGTAGGGACTGCAGCGCGAAGGTGAAAGTGGGATCGATCGGGAAAGCCACTGGCATATCGATGAGTAAATACTCCACTGGGAGAGGACGTCCGATTTTCGTCACCGTGTTGCCGTACTTGTCCTTTGACTGTGAGTTGAAAAGAAAGATTTGGTGTGAGAGGCAGTACGAGATGTTCGAGGGAGACAAAAGAGCAAGAGCATTCAAAATAACTTTATATTCGGATAAATGTAAAAGGGCCACTAAACATAACAATGATCAACATTATTTAAACTTCCCTTGATTTAGTCGAATTTTGTGATATAACTATGCTGAACATGACTCAAAATCTGCCTCAAGAAGCCGCACCCTGAGCGGTCAAAAGGAGAAGACCCCTAATTTTGGCTCGCAATCCCCTACATCAAAAACGTTTCAGAGGCGACTGCGCGAATCCTTAAACCTTTTGGGATGGGTGTGGCCCATAGACCTGAATCCACTATCAGACAGCAAGTGATGAAGCCCAAAGACCCGCTTCCATTGACAGAACAATCGTCAGTGGTCTACAGCTTACCATGCCAAAATTGCAATGCAAGGTATGTTGGTGAAACGGGCAGGCGCCTGGGCACAAGATTGCATGAGCATCAGCTCGCAATCAAATACAAGAATGAACTGTCTATGGTCTATGAGCATGTACAACAGGAGAACCACACCTTCGCCTTTGAAAAAGCAAGAATAGTAGGCCGAGCCAATGACAAGATGGCCAGATTACTTTTGGAAAGTTGGTCCTCCAATGGCACACTTAACAGAGCCATGGACCTTCATCCGGCCTACCAAGCGCTCCGCGCAGGGCTCACCTCCGCCCGAAACGGGGCAACAGGCCAGGCAAAAGAAGGCAAACAAGACAGACGGCCGACGCCCACAAAGGAGGAACGTGCCAACGAACAAGGATCTCTTAAACGATATGGCACAATTGCTCGTGGGTGCGCCCGCAAAGGCGAAAAAGACGCAAACGACCATAAACCCACGAAGGAAGAAAGTCTCAATTATCAGGAGTCGTGTAAAAAAGGTGGCACTCATTCCCGTGAAGGCGCCCGCGAGGAAGAGGGAAATTCAAACAACCACCTCCAATCGATCGGTCCAATCGATTTACACGCGCGTAAGAGGCACCGTTATGAAACCCGACTTAAGACAGGACGCATTCTCTCAAGACAATCGGCAGGAAACGGACATGGCTCTGACGATGGAGACGAGAGAGTTTCCGAAACGTCAGCTTAATTATAACCAGGTCCCAGGAATCGCCTCCACTTCTTCTTCCTCTTCTGGGGAAAATGAAGGTAAAATAACAATGATCAACATTATTTAAACTTCCCTTGATTTAGTCGAATTTTGTGATGTAACTATGCTGAACATGACTCAAAATCACTACGCTCGTCACACATAAGACTAACCTAACGGTCAGAGTTAGCGCACCAGTCGGCAATCTTCCAGGCCACGACCTTAAGCGCATTAAGGTAATTTCAAACGCGTTAGATTGTCTATAGTAAGGAAACTGCGATTAGCCGTCGACCGCATTCGCCATTGCCATCCCCACACGTCAGCCACCGTCTGAGCTGGTCGGTGGACCGGTGCGGGTAACAGGCACGGCTGCCGGCGTACCCAATGACCTCGTCTGCGCGAACTACGTACACGACCTGGTCCCCCAAGCATAAGCAATAGGATTTTATACAAGAGGGGCCTGTGAGCGGCTCACATGTATGAGGGGGTCAGAGCTCACTTTAAGGAGTCATTGCAGCCTGATTCTCACACCACATGCCGACCACTCCACACAAACGCACATTGGGCTAGCTACGAGATCTGAGTGCAATCGTCAGTTGGCAGCCTTCCAGGCATCGGCGCTCAGCTCAACGTGATAGTCTCAGGCTCGAATCACACATGGGGAGGAAGCCGAAAATTATACTCCCCACTCCCTCACGTAATACATGCTATTTGCAAACTTACTGAGTAGAAGACGTCGGGTACGAACTGCTCTTTGGTAGTGTCCCGAATGTACCCCAGTTCTGGCGCGTCATACGTGGGCAGCAAAATGTTGGCGCGTTGAAGAGACATTGCCACATTGGAAACCTGGTAGGCCTCGAAACTGATCTGGTTTTCGGAACCACCAGTGACTACAACGGTGACAAATTTGGAGCCAAAGTGTCCATCTGGGCTATACTTGGAGACATTGGGGAACAAATTTTGAAGGCAGGCTGCGGTGATGCACTCCTGAGCGCTCAGGAAGAAGGTGTCCTAAGAAAAAAATGCGCAGACACATTAGTTGGGTATAAGGAAATAGCTACCTGTCGTAACGGAAGATGTGTAAACAGGAGCTAGAAGAGCAATATGCCCCTCATCAATGCTATGACGATTAATGTTCTCAGCAAGTTACGAGTAACCACCCATAGTACAGTTGCCTGGGACGATAACGAACGACAAATCAGTTGCTTGATCTATCGATTAAGTCACATAACCCACAGACAGTCAGGACATCAAAACTTTAAATGGAGGAGGGTCATTGGTTCAATTCTACTTGTCAGTAATTTCTCTGAAGATTAAAAAGCTGAAATTTACAGTCAACCCGATATTACAGTGAATAAAACAGCAAGCAACCAGTCTCTTTTGATACTGAACTGATCGACATATCATAAAGACATCCACTAAGTGCGAGGATCTGCTCATGCTGGAGGTTTGATCAGAACTATCATTGTTCTATGCTAAAAAGACTTCGCATCAAAATCCAGTAAGATTATAGTTCAGACAGAAGCAACACACAGCATTAAAAAAAAACAGTTGAAGTCGATGATTTGATTCCTCGTGGTAGTAAGCACTTTTTAGCACATTATTATGAATATACGAGAGCACCTGCTCAGGCACGCTGTCGTTATAATACCAAGCAGGCTACGATGTAGACACGCGTCTATTGACTCTTCTTGAAACTAACGACGGTAACTCGTCCCAAGGAGACCTTTTTTCCAATCTCTAAGAAGTAGCCTAGCAACATTGCTCAAATACGTTTCTGATTAACGCAACTGACGTGCTTCTATGAGCAGTCAGAATCTACTTTCTTATCTGTCGGTTGCTTTCTCTAGACATAAATGAGCAACGCTGACGAAAGTAATAAACAGCGCATTTTTACCACCACAGAAGCTGGCACACCATTAAGACAGTGATCTTCTCCGTCGGGCAGCAGATACGAATTTGGGAACGGATAAGAAGATTCGAGCCCGAAGTATTGGCACGAGCAAAAGGGAGCGCTAGTTGAGCTCAGAATAATAAACGAAATGTTATGATGATTGACAAAACTTCTCATAGAAATGTGAGTTTGAAGGGGATGATATTCTCAACTGAGGTGCCATCGTTTGATACAAACGTGCTGGCTGCGAATATGTGGACCTGAAGAAAGAATAGCTGCCGGCCACTACCTATAATAGCTTCAAGCGTGACTTGACACAGATCTAACATGCCAGTTTCTTATAAAAACGTTACAAACTATATGGGGGGGGGGTATAGCTTAGCGAATGGGTAGGAATAACTACTGAGTCCGCTCTCGAGCGAGCCGCAGCTTAGCACGCTTTTTGGACGATGTATGGTCAGAGAATTCCGGTAGCGAAATAAGGATGCGAAAGGAGAAATGCCTGACTTGGCAACAACAGCAGGGCAGCCTTCCCAAGCCCTTAGTAGGATGATAATACACATACAAAAAAAGGTTACTAAAAAAGCTATAATTCAATCTAAATAAAAAAGGAACGTCTGCATTAATTTCTGTAGTGAAGAATGATGCAATCGAGTAAATGCAGTATGCAGAACTATCATATGGATACTAACACCTTAAAACCTTCTCTCCTTCTCGGAAAAATGCGTTGAAAAACGTGCTGAAAGATGATATGGATGTCTGGGTCAAAAATCACCACCATGTTTGCATCTGGCGTTA
>JAYGXS010000006.1:14608919-14675371 GCA_036362985.1 Ligula intestinalis | reverse complement strand
CTGGAGTGCATACACTGAGAAGGATCACGTAATTAGTCGAGGTCACATTTTTAGATGAATACAAGTAGGACTTGACCAATAAAAGCGTGCAGGAAGTCTCCACTTTACCGTGGTTATATAGAACATCATTTAAGACGTGGAATAAGCCGGTCCTAAACCCAAAGCCGAGCCGCATTGCTAGGCAGGTAGTAGGAAGCTTTGTTGCATGGGCAGCGATATGTTATCAATCAACAGGGCACGAGATGTCTGCGTAGCCTAGGTCAATTTTCCTTAAGTTTGATACTGACGCGACACCAACTTGGTGGTGAAAAATATGCAGTCAATCTAGTGCACCCAAGCATGAAGATTTGATAATTTTATGCTCTCGGTTGGAAAAACGATAAAAATTACTCATTTACAGTGCGAGATTGTCAGAGTAAGAAGCAACACTAAACCAGTTTAACAGGTTTTCATGGAAACTTTAATGTCGGTGGATCCAAAAGATTGAACCATTCTATCCCTTGAGAACAGATAGGGTTCGGTGGAAAAGTACACAGAGAGAAATTAACAATGAGGCCGAAGGGATAGTAAATTCGACTATGCCTTAGAGAGAAAAGTAATCGGATCAAGATAAGTATACTACAAGTGAATACAAACACTAGAAGTAGTTTTTTGGTGCTTGGCGCTCCAGGTCATTTCAACTTACTTACAGAGGTCAGTCATGGTATCTACTTAAAGTATGTGTGACAGTAGAAGAGGAAAACACAAACGGTCAGGATGGATGGACTATTAAAAATGAATGAGGGAGAGAAAGGATAAGACGGAGAAGGGAGAACTCGAATTTCTTTGACCCATTTGGGAAAAATTCGGCCGCATCGGTGGGGATCGATTCCACGACAGCAAGCGGAAGGACTTAGAACAATCAACGCTTTAACCACCTGAGCTATGAGGCCCTACCGGGAGCCGTTAGGTTAATCTCACTTGGGTGAAGCTATCCGCCTACCCTACAGAAGCGTATGGAATCCACCAATTCTGATATCGTAAACTGACTGCCCAGGTAGGATTTCCTACACAATCTATCTAGAATCCACTAGGTGGCTACCAGAAGCATTTTATTAAATGGGGATGTCGGCAGACTAGAATAATTCCTTCTGAAAGGATCGGCGGCCTCGGCGAAATTTGAAACCCATGACAGCGAGGAGGCGGCTTTCGTAAGTCAACGCTCCAACCACCTGAACTACGAGGCCCCATCAGCAGACGTGAGTTTAATCACCCTTGGGTACAGTCACCCTTGCTGTCGTGAATTAAAATCCGTCCCACCGAAGTCACCGAGTACTTTACAAATGGGCCAAATCGGCCAAAATCACCCTGGCAATACTAAAAAATTGGGTGCAAACATAGACGAGGAAAGAAGTTTTGCCCACCTGAGGCGGTTCGTAGATGGCTGATACAACGGCCTTAATTGAAAGCGGAGGAGCACCGGGTGTATCGAAGGGTATGTAGCGACCCAGAAGTACGCCGATTCGCTGGTTACCCGTCGAGCGCCAATAATCCAGGAATGTCTCCATTATCTGGCCGTTCTCAAATTGCACGTAATCCACGTGACGGTAGGCTTGTACTTCGAGTGTGATGGGTTTTGGCTGACATTTGGTACAAATACCCTCTGGCCAGGCCGGGTGGTCTGGACAGCCGGGTTTTATGGTACAGACGACGTTTTCCAAGCGAACGAATTTGCCTCTAAAAGTGTAAGAGTACATAAGTTTCAAGGCGAAAAGTGTACCAAGTGTTTCCTACAGAGAATAAAGATGTGAGGAAATACAAGCGAACATCCGTGTCCCAGGAAGCAAGTGAGAAGAAGAAGAAGACTCGATCGCTGGTACAATATGTTTATTCGCCTGACTTTTCGATATCCGTCGCAGATTCGTCATCAGAGACATGAGTAGCAGAAAGGTTAAGTATGCACAGACGTTTGCAGTATTTATAGGAACACAGTCATTACTGCAAGCATACAGCGACAATTAACGTTAATTGCCTTCTTGTGCGTGGACTGCTTGTTGGACGGCACGCGGGCTCTGACCTGTTGAACTTTCGTCACGGGCGGTGAGCTCGGGTATGATGATTGCTCAGCCGTCTGGCTCCCCGGTGTTGGCGTACGATGAGGCGGTGGCCTGCCCATTCCTCAAGTGACGGCTTGCTTTGGCCACATTGAATCTCAGGATTGAATATGGATCGGGCAAATCGTTGCACTTGTTTATGGATTGGGGGCTCGTGAACCATGACTCAAGTAGTTCTCGGTTCACCCGATTGTCACCTCTTGCGAGAATTTCGGCCTCTCAAATTTGAAGGTGTGGCCGGGTCTCGTCGAATGAGCTGCAACTTGAGAATTGGCATCATTTCGCCGCACTGCAGCCGCGTGTTCGGCAATTCGCGTCCTGAGAAGTCTGCCAGTTTCTCCGACATAGTTGCTTTGACCGCAACTGCACCAGATCCTGTAGACGACCCCTGCCTGAGAAGTCTGCAGAAACAGGTAAATCATGCGCAGAAGTTTGCAGTATTTATAGGATACAGTCATTACTGCAAACATACAGCGACAATTAAGGTTAATTGCCTTCTTGTGCGTGAATTACTTGTTGGACAGCACGCGGGCTCTGACCTGTTGAACTTTCGTCACGGGCGGTGAGCTCGGGCATGATGATTGCTCAGCCGTCTGGCTCCCCGGTGTTGGCGTACGATGAGGCGGTGGCCTGCCCATTCCTCAAGTGACGCCTTGCTTTGGCCACATTGAATCTCAGGATTGAATATGGATTGGGCAAATCGTTGCACTTGTTGATGGATTGGGGGCCCGTGAACCATGACTCAAGTAGTTCTCGGCTCACCCGATTGTCACCTCTTGCGAGAATTTCGGCCTCATCAAATTTGAAGGTGTGGCCGGGTCTCGTCGAATGAGCCGCAACTTGAGAATTGGCATCATTTCGCCGCACTGCAGCCGCGTGTTCGGCAATTCGCGTCCTGAGAAGTCTGCCAGTTTCTCCGACATAGTTGCTTTGACCGCAACTGCACCAGGTCCTGTAGACGACCCCAGATGTTTCTTGCCGCGGCAGTGGGTCTTTCGGCTTCATTAGCTGACGCCTTATGGTTGCCTTCGGCCTGTGTGCGACTCCAACTCCAAATGGTGCGAGAAGGCGGCCGACTGCTTCCGATACGTTTTGACATAGGGATCGAACGCCAAATCTTGGGGTCGGTGCGCTTTTGTTGGCCAGCTCGTTTGCGCAAGCACCGGTTGACGAAGTTGCGCGGGTAGCCATTTTCGCTGAACACCCGTCGGAGGTATTCTACCTCGGCAACTTTGTCTTCTTCTTCGCTGCAGTGCGTCTCAACACGCCCATAGAGTGTTTTTAGGCAACTGCGTTTGTGGCTGATTGGGTGGTTGCTGTTGTAATTCAGTACTTGCTGAATCCGCGACGGATATCGAAACGTCAGGCGAATAAACATATTGTCCCATCGATCGAGTCTTCTTCTTCTTCTCGATGTGAGGAAAATTGGCAATTCCGATGACATTATGTAATATTCGTGCGGTATTGGTTGCTTTCGAAAGTGGCAGAACAATGTAGGAGTCAGTCATTAAGGGCTTTTTTTGCCGAATACCTGAAAACTTAGAGAATGAGTACCCTATGTGGACTAACCGAGAGCCGAGTGTAGGTTGTGAAATAGTGGGCAACTGTCTTCGGTGAGGAGCAAATACAACATGAAATATGAATTTAAATGTTCAAATATCAACATAAAGAGAAAGGGTTATGTGACTGTAACTGTAGAATGCATGACGAAATGACAGTAATCCACCTTAATTGACTTCTCCGAAGTCGTGAGAAGGATCGAGTTATTCCATCAGATTTAAACCTTCCAAACCATGACTGATGGTGCTCATGACTAGTTGCTTTAGTGAGGAAGTAGACGTTGAATTGATCGTGATCTCTTCTATTGCACATACACAATAGCTTGTCGAAATAAATCCGACTGGAAAGGGAATTGAACCTAATAATTGCCGCGACGTGACGCCCCTTTTCGAGGGGTATCACAAAATGGGTTCGTATTTCAAATAAGTTAGAAATGCTACAAAGGCCACACCATGAAACACCAATTGTGGTTTGGTCGTGGTTGCAGAGAACCCAATTCAATCGTCAACTGGCAGCTTTCCGAATGGTGTGCGAGATTTATTTTAGCGAATGTGCTACATGCTAGTTTGGTACTACAGTAGTCGCCAGTTATTAAGCCCACCTCGGGCCCAGACCAAATTGGGCTTCATAAGCAGCGGGCGCACTAACCGGAGAGTCCTAGTTATTGATTAGCAAATGCAGGATAGGCACTATACATACATACGTACTGCATTATGTGTAGAGCTTGGTTATATACAAGAAAAGAATGCTGTTTGTCTGTATTTTACGTAATAAAAAAGCAAAAAAACTATTTGCGATACGTTTAAAAAGTGGTCTAGTGTCAGTCGTTTTGGAGAGACTGGAGACTGGCCAAAATTATGTAACCTGTTGCGCACGCAGAGAGATGAGAATCGCACTCCATCCTGTTAGCAAACTGGGCTTTGTAGCCGGCGGATTTTGCTATGTAAAATTCCGTCCCAAGCTGATTTGGGCTTAATACGCGGCTGGGCCCATTAACCATGGGCTTAATAACCGGCGACTACTGTATTTTTAGCGGTGGTTAAAAGGAATGACTAGATGGATTCTGTTTACATCGGGCATGCACTAGAAACTCGCAGACTTTTTTTAACATTTGGAATGATAACTAATGATTTTAGTTATGGCCTTATGGGATACGGTGACCATCTTGAGAACGAAATATGCGAGTAAGAAAAACAATGACAGCACCCCCATTTCTATGGTCTCAGAAAGTTACACCGGTAATATGCACCTAAACATGACAAGCCATAAATGACTACCCTAATGGCTTTTGTCTTTGCTGGCAATACAACGGCTGCTATCAGGGCTCGAGAAATGGAGGCCCAAGGCAGAGCGCCACAAGTGAGTTCTGTTAGCAGTCGGTGAACGTTCATCACCGAGAATGAAGAAAATCCTCTAAGCCTACTCTGAGTTCGTAAATGCCACTGGCCTGACTAGCAAGTAAGAGTACACGCAAATAGAAAAAGGAAAAACAAAACTTCGGCTGCAAGCATGCAGTTATTAAGCGAAAATGATGATATTTTGCAGTCTTATGAGTCTGCCGGGGGCGTCCAGGGCAATTTACTCCCGGTTGGAAATGCGGTCAGCTACAAGCGTCCTCCGTCCCTATTGTGACACTGAGCACCCTTGTAAGACCTAACTAGAAGGCAAACATAGTGGTCAGCCCATAAAATGGTCAACCGTCGAACAAGTCGAGAAGAACTCAAAGGAGAAACGCACTTGCTTTGTCCTCCGTGGAGTTTGCGCAGATAGGCATGGAAGGACATGAATTTGACTGGAGGATCACAGTGACTTAGGTAGTCAGAATCGTAGGGCTATAATGGTGATAAAAATGAACAGACAGTTGGGAATATTTCGTAGAATTTTCAAAAGGGCAAAGTGGTCTTAAGAAGTAGGGGTATAAAACAAACCTCCAACGGCACACAGTGGATACACTGACCGGATTCCGGATGATGGCAACTAAAACACGGGGAAGCCGGGAAAGGCAACAGTTAGTGGCGCACATGAAGCATGGATCCTGATTCAGAGTTACTATTTGATGTCTAAGAGTCATCAGGCAGGATGTGAAGACAAAATGGGATAGAAAGTGCTCAGGACAAGTAGCTACGGTTTTGTAAAAAAAGAGGTCGCAGTCTAGGTTATAGCCTACAATTGTTCGCTTCGATTTCGCATGATTCGACCATCCTTTGCTTCCAGAATGACGTCAACCTCGTCCTCCTTAATACTGTTGGTCAGCTGGCGAGTCACGATCTAAAGAAGTACAAACAAAGGCAGAAATGAACGAAACTCAACATATGCGTCTTACAGATAGTAGTAAAATGGGGATATGAAGTGTCTATTAAACGATGCCGTCGACTTTGCTTTAAAGCCCACCGCTATCATGGGAAAGAGCTTCCACTCCTAGGCGCTAAACAATGGTGGGGGCATTTTTTGCAAGCCATAGATACCCAGAGATCCGTGGCGTGACCAAGTTTAAGACGGTCGGTGGGTCATGATACGCGACTCAAATTAGATCTCACAAGCAGGCATGACAATAAATAGCGATTTCCTGACAAAAAAGCACTTCAGAAGGTCAAACTCGAAAGGAATACATACAGTAGACGCCGTTGATCATGCAATATTTCGACATATGCGAAAGACTAATACTCTTTCGCTAATCGGAATTGACTCCAGTTGTGACACTGATTATCGTGTAGTGTATTCTGAAGTCATTTCAGTCATGAGAGGATGCGAGCTTTTTAACGAGCTTAGTTCTGACCACTAGTAAAACGTATCTATTGTAAGAAGTAGCCACTTTAGTAATATGCCTTTTTATCATTGATTTTGACTGCCTCTATAAATGCAAATGTATTTTATGAAAAACATGCACAAGAAAATTATTTTTGTACGTTTGATAGCAAATAACACATTCTTTAAATTTTATACTCACAGAAAGGGTAGCTTTCGGTTCTAAATTAGTTGCTAATTATGAGCTTTTTTACGATTGTTAGGTCTTCATCCATAATAAATCGTATCCGTCAATTTATCAGTGCTGCCTATACAGCAAAAAAATAGATTTCAAATCTATTTCAGTATTTCATGACTACTAGGTGACATCTTCCTCAACCTGTAAACGAAAATGTACATTTCCTGAAACAGGATGCACACAGTGCGCAGTGTTTAAACCTTGAATTCGAGTGTAGCATTCACTCGTTTAGAAAATTGTTCGGCAATTAGGCAACTTTTATAAAACCGAAAGCTACGTTTTCTTTAAGGAGAAAATTTAAAGAACGCGTAATTTTATACCACGCATGTACAAAAAATAATTTTCTTGTGCATGTTTTCCATAAAATATATTTGAATTTATAGAGGCAGTCAAAATCAATGATAAAAAGGCATAGTACTCAAGTGGCTACTTCTTACAATAGATACGTTTTACTAGTGGTCCGAACTAAGCTCGTTAAAAAGCTCGCATCCTCTCATGACTGAAATGACTTCAGAATACACTACACGATAATCAGTGTCACAACTGGAATCAATTCCGATTAGCGAAAGAGTATAAGTCCTTCGCATATGTCGAAATATTGCATGATCAACGGCGTCTACGGTACTGTGTTGCCGTAAAACGGTGGAAGTTCAATAATCACACCCAATACATTCATACGTGCTATGTCTCGCACTCGTAGAGAATTGGCGTCTTTGTGCAGTTGTGAATACTGTTATCAGATAGTATTGCCCGCAAAGATCAAGGAGACTAGAATGGCCATTTCTGGCTTATTGGCCGTCAAGTTATGGATCACCCGAGGCTCGAACTCATGACCTTTGCGATCAGTCTAACACTCTAACCATTGAGCCACAAGCTAGTTAGAGCATTGGAGCGCTTAATGGTTAGAAAGCTAGAGTCTGATTCAAAAGGTTGCGAGATCGAGCCTCGGATAGTGCACCACTTGGGGCAGGCCGCGGCTGGCTGACGACATCCGATAAGCCAGAAATGGTCATTCCAGTCTCCCTAGTCTTTTTCGGCAATACTAAGACTAGCCGCTACGGCTACTGTCAGAAATAAGACCCAAGGCATAGTGGGACAAGTGAGTTCCTTTAGCGGTCGGTTAGCGTTCATCAACGAGCGCCAATATTGCTAGCTTATTTCTGTTTTGTACTATTAACATAAGTGAAACAAGCCGATTAAAAACAAAATAAAGCACATTAAATAATACACACAGTTCTTTTTAGTTCCCCGTCACACCATCAATATGGTAACGCTGATGGTTACCTTAATACACACCTTCCGGCACACGAACCCGAATGTTCACCAGCAGCCTAAGTTGGTAATTAACTGCTATTACCAACCAGAAAATGCAAGAGTAAACTTTTCAATTGCTAACGAGTCTTTTGATCTTTTAATTATTTAAACCTCAGTCCTGAGGAGCTTAACTGCTATTTAGATGCGCCAAGATCAGCGGATATCTTATCTGATAAATAAAAGAGTATAGAAGTCACTGATGAGGGCAAATTATAAAAAAGCGAAAGCAGACGAAAACAAAAATACAAATAAAACACGAAAGAGTGTTCACTTGCAGTGTCGTCAGCAGATGTGGTTGCTTTCGGTGTTTTGAGAAGATAAACCATATCGCCATTGCTGCAAGAAAAGGAAGAGTAATTTTACTAAAATAAACTTCAGAAATTGGTATTCTTAATCAGGCGCCCGTGAAATGAAATGTAGTAGGTAGAACAAGGAAGAGCGTTATTTTATATACACTGACGCATTGAAACTCCCTCTGGTGGTGAGAGAGAGAGCAGAATAGCCTTCAAATTTGACATAAGCCGGCTACCGAAGACTAACCTGATGCCTATTAATAGCTGTAGAAACGGACCCAAACTTTATCCTGACCCTGAATTTTACTATGTCAGTTTAACTACCACGAAAATTGACCTCTATTAGAGCAGCTTCAGAGGCTAACGGGTCTATCGCCTAATATGAGAATAAAATTATGTCACCCGGCTGCATTATAAGAAAGAGAGAATAGCGTCCTGTCTGTTGTGATATGAAGGATCTTGTTGTACGGGCGAGTCATTTCAAGACCGCTGAAGTAAAATATGAGTTCTGTGTGCCTCTCCAATGTGCGTTCAGCAAGTTATCATTGCGCGGGAAGAGTCTCAGAAGCAAACCAATGTTTTTGCATTCACTGATATGCTGCCACTAATAATTCCGGTTAGAATAATGACAAAATCGTTATGATTTAGGTGACTGAGGCTTCGCTTATGCGATGGAACAGATGTCAAGGAGGGCTGCTCCTAGGCGAACTTACGATTCAGATGGATTTCAAAGCCCTAACTATTTGAGCCACGAGCTCGTTTTCCTGTCGGTTGCAATCTGATATATTAATGCAAATAGCCGAGGTAATCAAACTTAACCTAAGAATAATATCTTAGAACACGGATGATCGCGTTAGACCTGACAGTTGGAAACAGCTTCTAATGCAAGATAGATGACAAAGGTCTCGAGGAGTTTCTGCTACCTTGTGGTCAACGTTTCTATAAAGGCAAAAGTGTATGCGCAATGGGCATACAGTAAATTCACTTTGACCTCTGAATTTAGTGTTCGCCTATAAAAAAAAACCATACAAAGTAAATAGGTCAGTGTCAATACAATTTCACCTCAGACTCTGGTCAACGAGCCTATTTATAAATACTTGACTAACTGTGCCTGCTCTCCAATAATCCTTTAAATTGCATCCCCAATAAAAGATCATTAACTAAGACAGGACTATCGACTCTGATGGCTCGGTCATGTGGTGGGTTGACTTGTAAACGAAATGATAAAAGATGTCATATTTGCCGAACACATCCATGTCGGCGAAGTCAGAGTGGTCAAATAGGGAGACCAGTGAAGATGGTAGAAACGGATATCTGGTAAACCCTTTGCTGCAGGATTTACGTTTAGGTTGGTTGAAATGCGAACGGTCGTGGAAAATAAGAATCCATGAGGCATTTAATCTGCAACGACGCTTAACAAGCCACCCTGTCGCTACAAAATATATTTCGATGCGTCCGCAAAGTAAGCTGTCTTGTGGGGTTTTGACTCCTCGGGCGAATGCGAATCGCTCGGTTTTGCTGGAAACTAAGCCTAGGAGTTTAAAAAAGGGTGGTTGTGGCGGGTTAAAAGCTTATCGGGGCCGCCTATATTTACACAATCGGGTCGGAGAAAAGTAAGTTCTCAAAATCAAAGAATGGCGAATACAGTCAATACATTACTTCACACTGTGTTTTAATGTAAAGTGTCAAAGCACATGTGCGCACGTCAACGAGTAACTTGTCAAATTAAGACCCGGAAATTTAAATAAAAGTAGAACTTGTACTTTCATACAGTAAAAACAGATAAGAGCATACGGCAGGATTACGGTTATCTGTTGACGTGTATGAATCACACGTTTTTTTCAGTAAAATGATATTGCGAGAAAATTTTTCGCTATGGAAATATTTCACACAGGTGTAGTAAATATAAGTATGTGCATTATAAATATGCAAGTTAAGATGTATGAAAGAGCCTGGAATTTGCGAAATAGGTCTAAGGAATTATAAAAATGAATATGAAATAAAGCTTGGGCAACATAAATAAAGAATGAATTTTTCTTTGTTTAGGGTTCTCGCTGACACTTTGGGCGGCAATAATTCTTCCTATTTAGGTGATGTCCATGGATGTTCGACTATGCTTATAGGGAAGAATTCATTAACGTGCTGCGATTGTGAAAATAAGAAAAAGGACACCGTACGAACAGATACAAAACATTCAGTCACTAAATCGAAAAATTGTAACACAATTATCCAGTTCTGAAATACTGAGTTATCATAAATGTAAAGGGGAAATCAAAACTTACAAGAATCAAACACGTATGGCAGGCCTGTCGTGATTGGGAGTGGGCAAACCATTTTGTTTCCCGGATAATGAGGAAACAACACATCGCTAGCGCATATTTCGTGTTAAATGTCACTATTGTGGTAATCTAATTGGCTGACTTAGTTTATTGCATTCAGACGGGCTGAACCTGACAGCGGACCCATAATTATCCGGGGGCCACAACGCATTGCTAGCATAGGCTGAACGCACGCACATACACATCAACTACGCAAACACTTTCGCGGATGCACTCTGTGCGAGTAAGCTATGGGAGCATCGCAAGAGCAAATCACTGGGTCTGGTATAATTTATAGGCTACAGACATCTCTGAACGTCGGCACGAATTGTCAAATTTTAATGTACTCGTAGTAGTCAAGGCGTCGCGCGATAAAGCGTTCCCTACCGGTCAGGTTGACCATGATTACGTGTAACCAGCACCAGCTGGAATTTTTACTTCGGCAGTGCACCAGTTGTCAGCACGTTATTGTTGTACTGTAGTGGCTAAATGCTAGGGAATTGCCACCAGTTTGTGCGAATATCTGCAGTTCTCTCACAGCCATTTTCAGAATTTAAAAAGCATTAAAAACAACGATAATGAAAACGACTTAAGTGGGATTAATACCGGAGTTTGGCTGTTTTTATTCGAGTCTGACTCTTCCGTCTGAAGGCTTCGGAAATGTTTCGAGTTGGCGATAAGAACCATTCGTCATTCCCATTTAACTGGAATTCTTTAGCAGTACGCTCAAAAAGCGTGGAAATATAATCAGTCTCGGAAACTTCTACACGCTTTGTTCCATCAGAAGATTGGACTCTAATTATCATCCCCCTGATCAAGTACGAAGATATCCTTTTGTTGGGTTCGCGCAAATGTTAACGCAGTAAAACGCACAGTCACACGACATTGTCTTACATATCGATTGATGTTAGAGGTACATCGATATCTTCTGCCACTTTTACGTTTTAATAATGTCAGACCTCAACAGGAGAGCACATGTTTAGAAATAGGACGAAGCAGGATTTCAATGGTCCCTTCCTCACAAGCGGCGTAAACCATCACTTCGACGCGGACGGCGCAAAGATATCATGCATGTCAATTTTCCTGCAGTACTTTGTATGAAATACGCACTTTAATCTATCTTTAAACACGCATCATCCTTTATTTTCAAAGCAGGACCCAGATAACGGTGAGATGAGCGTTGATGAACTGTCTAGCCTGGTGGAGGTGGAGTCTGGTGTACTTCGCGCGTAGGGTTTCTTCAATACATTCAACCAAGACTCGTTAACTTGTAAGTTTCTTAGTTTTTCTTTGAGAGGGGGCTGTCAGTAGAAATTGGCAATACCAATGCAGTCCGACATTTATCCATAAATAGGATCAAATTACTTGCTATTTTAAAACCATGCTGCGGGCTTTTGAACTTCAATCGCAATTTAATTGCTGAAGCAAATGCGGCGAATCAACCTGGATCAAAGTAAAAGGAGAATTGCAGGCGTAAAGACAAAAGTTGCGAAGGCCGGAGATGGGGAGAGCACTGGCGGCTGTCGCTGCCAACACTCCAATATGATCACAGCAACACCTTGCTGGGCAGCCTTCCAATACGCAGGAGTTTCATATGGGCCACATTATAAAAGGGTTTATTGCAGCCTGACTCTCATTTTCTCAGTCACTCATCAACAGGACACGCACTGGACTGATTGCGCAGTCCGAGTTATCCCTTCAGTTGGCAACCCTCAAAGCCGCGGCTTTTTGCACACCGTGGTAGCTCCAAACGCATTAGATTGTTTATAGCGAGGAAAGAAATTCGCTGAGGGTCGACCTCATTCTCTTAAACACCACCCACAGGTGGCCGCCATATAGCTGACCGGTTGCTTGAGATCAGGTTGGCGCGGTGGTTGACAGGACCGGCAAACCTGTACGCACTCCTTGCAAAGCCTCCTCGTCCATTTGCCACATACGCCAGTATTTACATAACCGGGAGTTTAGAAGGAGCTGGCACTCCCTGACTCCCAGTCTACTCTGCAGTCACTACCCACAGAAGGCACATTGGGTTGATGCTGTGTCCGATAAATGCGTTTGCTGGCTGCCTTCTCAGCACTGTAAACACCCACGTTAACTTATCCCCCGTAAAACGTAAAGGCTTTTATGATAATGTTTCCTCCAAGTTGAAGCCCATTTTGATCATAATTTGTTTAACCATTCCAAGATTTTCCCTGTTAAAAATAGTTTTCGCATTAGGTTGAGGATGGCTTGGGTTAACGGGCCTTTCAAATTTTCCAGGAATTTCTTCCTCTGCGTCTTCTGCTCGTTACATAATTGGATTTTCTTATTCTTGCAGTATTTTCACCACAGTGTATGCTTTCTATTAATTTCGTCTATAGGTTGCTAGTGAGCCATCCATGTTATTTTTCCTTTGCGGGTAGTGGTTGTTGATGATTTGTAGAAGGGTATCGCTTAGCCTTAATTAATTCCCATTTAACTGAACTGTAAACAGTTGAATTCTGGTAAATCTTCTTGCTCCTCGAAAATTCCCATTTAACAATTAAAAAGTCGTGTTGAGAAACAATCGTTTTCGGTCATTCATCGTCAGGCCGGTACATGACATGGGGAATTCAAATGGACAGTAAATTGCAGTGTTTATATAATCGGCAGGTCGGGGGGGGGAGGAAGGTGGTTAGTTGGTGGGGGAGTGAAATTAGGCATCTAAGTTTTCCCTAGTCTCCTGAATGTGGGTGCCCGTGTGAATAGGACATTGGTTCCGATGTGCAGAGAAGACATGGGGGATGTTATCATGGTCAGCGGGTAGACGTCTGTATTCCAGCCGCGTTGCCTGCGCTTGACTGTTCTCTGTGGCTTCATTTTGTGTGTTTTTGGATGACGAGGCTTCAAGAGGTGTCGGATTTCCGCGTGCAGTCGGCCAAGGGAGGCAGGTGGCTTGTACCAGCGCCTTTTGACAGCATAGAGCGGATTTTGCTAACCGGACTGCCACTGCTTCTGCTGTGGCTTACACTTATTTGCGCAAGCTTTTGGAGTAGTGTTTTGGCGTGTGGTATATGACCCAAAAGGCTTCTCTCGCGTCCACTTGGTGTTTCATATGAAACACTTCCCTTAGTATTCGAATGCATTCATTGTCAGTGGCTTCTCTGAATTCAGCCGCTGTTGCAATAATCAAAATGCAGGAAAAAAACAATTTAATGAAACTTGAAATATTTTTACTTTTTTTACATAATAAAATTATAATAAACTCCAAGTTTACAATAACTTAAAATATGTATACATTTTTTGGGACACTCTGTATTTTTATCTTCGTAACGCTTTCGATAATCTGTCCCACAGGCGATTTTTAGTTAAACTAGAAGCTGTAGGATTTCGTAGTCTCCTTAATGCATTGAATAGGTCTTACCTATCTAATCAAAATTAAAATGTCTAAGTGGGTCATTATTTTCAACTGAGACGCCTTTGTAAATGGTTTCATAAGGTACCGCGCTAGGTTCTCTTTTGCTTTGCTTCATACAAATAATATACCACGGAAAATTAAATCCTTTTAATTTTTTATGAATGCTGATAAACTCAGCTGCGTGTATTAACTCGTTACTCTACGGTCTAGCGATGTTTACAACAGGTTCATTTGAACTGGCATGCTACTTCTGCGTGGAGTTCAACGTATATAATGGAGTTCTCACATTCTAAATGTCGTTAAATTCGTTTTGGACCAGAACGGCTACCAGAACCAGTTATTTTTAAACGTTGACCAGTGGTTGAATGTTCAAATATGAAGGAAGTAGGCTTAGGCTACACCAATAAATTGGGCCTTTCGCCACACGGCGATAGAATTACGACCAAGACTGTCCAGGTCTACGGCTTCATTTCTTATGATATCTACATTCCTGAAGTTAACTTAAGAATTAAGCGTATTTTTCTGCTTCCTAATCTTGAATACTGCCGCCCATTCTTCGATATACTGACGAATTCAGCCGTTCAAAAATTGTAAATGCCTAATGACATTTTATAAGAAAAGTCATATATCCGACACTAAAATACTTCTTACTCAAATAGATGACAACTAACGAAATTACATTTCTTTGGGCTATGAAACTGAATAAACGCATCTGCCTTTAATCTAGCCCTAATAAAACTTCAAGTCTTCTCAATATTTCCGTCTCTCTCCTATTAATCCTCCTCCCAATCTATCAAAAGTCCGCAGTGGTTTTACCTCCCCATGGATACTCCACTTTTAAACGCTCTCTATTTTTTGCTTACACATAGCTTTCTGTGGAATAACTGCAATAACGACTAGTACATCTGCTTTCATGACAACACTGTGCATTTATTTTAGCACTGAGTATATTATATTTTAATTTTCCTCACCTTTCCCGAACAGCTTTCTACATGACTCCGAGGAAGGACCATCGAGAATTTAGGACACAGTCTTAAAAGGACTTTATCTGCCTCATGTCTCCCAGAAACCATGATTTCTCTATAAATCACCCCGTATTGAAACGATGGAAGTCATATGGAAATGTACAGTTTAAAACACGCCCGTTTCGCTGGCTGTGAATTATCATCAGAATTCTATTCTAGCTCCTGAAAAAGAAAATAATCTGCATGCTGTTCTACTTATTTTTGCAGCATATGTGGCCGCTCACTAAGAGCGCAAATTTGCACCTTGGCATTTTTTAAATCTCAGTAACAGTTCTTTGAACTGACAGTAGAAAAAGAAAGCAATCTAACCCGGAGATAGTTAGATAAGGTGGAGTTTTGATAGAAGGCTCTGAGCAATTGTATAGAATCACCGTAATTGCACCAGCCAGCTTCCTGGTTATTTTTGTCAGACTGATTGGCCTGACTGCATCGTCTTGAAAGTCTGGCTTAAAGGCCTCTGCCGTTTTGTGTCCTGCCTTATTAACTGCGGGTTCTAAACTCAGAACACTAGACAGAACCGACTTATAACTGTTGTTTTCTCGAGTACCTGGGTACCCGATGAGGTCAGCGTCATTTGACAACTTTTCGTCGTCTCTAATATTACTGGCTGGTTAAATGGCAACGTTATATTTTTGGAAGTAAATTCCCACTGAGGATACGCATGTTGCATTTGGTGTCCTTTTGTCTCAATTTTAATTCTGAGACAAGTTCCTAGCATATCAGCCGTCCCACCGGGGAGTAGTCGGGATGAAAAACACCCGTTTATGCAAATGACTTTGGGTGGCTTCTTGGAAATGGTCACCCGATTGGCTCTTTCCTATCCTGTACAATTTCGAAAAGACACGATAGCTGCTCTCCTGTGGTATCCTTATTTTTCTTCCCTACCTGAAACGTTTTCGGACCTTTTATTTCCACATCTCGCTGGAGTAGCTGGTTCAGAAGGAAATGAATGGAAGTGAGATTATCCACGAAACCGCCAGCAGGTTGGACCCAAATTTATTCTTGCAACCTGTGAACAAGTGAAACTGCTGGTAATTCTGTTGATGAAGGATATTCTTGAATGAATTTCTGGTCATGTTATCTGGACCCCGGAGAATCATGGGAGTGAGACGAGGCTGAATCGATCGCTGGGACAATACTTTTATTCGCCTCACTTTTCATGATCCGTCGTGGATAACTCAGTAGAGACATAATCAAAAAGCAGTAGCAAATACGGACTCGCATCCTATCAATGGAGTCGATTTTGGCTTTATTTCCCGATCAACATGCTTTTCTGTTTCCCAAAAGTCAAGGGCGAGAATAACGCCGAGTACTTTTTCCTTTGGAAGTTTACCGATTATTTGAGCCTAGTTTTGAAAGGCGATGAAAGGCAAAGAGAAGCTGAAACGAAAAATGTAATTGATGAAAAATTTTCCAACAAATACCTGGGCTTTCATATTAAATGCTGCATTCTGGACGGGAAAGAAGATGTCAGATGAGTATGTTTAGGTTTCTAAGATTATGTTGTAGACAATTACGATTCTCCATTGGAATATGCGTTTCAAACTCCAAAAAGTCTAGGTAAAAATGCCACTTTTCCTGATAAAATCAGGTCAACAATGCTAGCACATGGCCAACGAAACGGCACGTCACCAGAAATTGCTAGCCATATGCTAGCTTTGTCAACCCGATGACATCAAGGTCTAATGCGGCTCAAAAATCCACTGTTTCATTTATTAAAGTGGTGCTGTCTCCCTTAAGTAAAATCTGCGAATAATTCCACGTAGTTGAGTTCATTTTTTGATTCATCTGTAATCCAAATGACAGCCGGGTTATTGTCTTACCAAAAATCCAGAGTTGTTATACTTTATGGACTATAGAATTTACACTAATCAAGTGTATGCTTTGGAAAGAAAGAAACGCTTCTGAACAAGATTTGTTCTGTTGAATTTTTACACTGTAAATAAGCCTGGTATGACTAGAATAGTTTCATTGCTTTTACACAGCCAGAGTTTTTAGTGCTGTTGAGGTCAAAACATTAAGCGCGCAATTTAAAAATAACGAAATTTATCGCCAACCATGGCTGATGTCGTAAGATTTTATTTAGCATATTTATCGCTTGTTGAAAAATTTTGCATGCAGTCTTTTGAGATAAATAACTATATACATTAGTAGAATTTTAATTATTTTAAAGTATGATTCTATGATGGCATTATATTAGATTCCATAGCTTAGAATACATATATGTAAAATCATGTACATGATTTGTATAGAAATTGCGTCGCGAAAAAAGTGGGCGTGTAAAAATTTTCGTTTGTAGTCCAGCTCCGTCGGAGTGTGCCCCTTACCACTGACTAGCGGGCAGGCATATTTATTGGCTGCCCTCATACGCTCACGTCAAAGGGGATTTTGTTCTTACCGCCCACCCTCATCACCCCTTTCCCCTTCATGGCATCCTGTGACATATTTTGTCATCCTTTTTGACTTTCGGGTGTCTACGCTTATGAGTGAGCAGGCATCTCTTACAGCTGGCGTCACAAATACATGGTAAAGGTGGCGATCGTAAACCCTGAAGATTATCACTATTTCAACCAAGTTGGCTAACGGGTGAAAGGAAGGAAAAGGTTTCAGAACTAAATAGGAAATGTAGTAAGTGATGGTGTAGTGATGTGTATTGATGGTGTTGCCGTCTTGGGCCATGGCAGACTGCATTACAGCCAGTGAATATGCTCCCCCCACTGACGCCAGGTTCCCGTCGCTAAGCGTCCGTTTTGAAGTCATATATTGATCAATATATCATATGCATTTTTGTGGACGTTAGCTTTAACCAATAAAGCACAAATCTGGTAAATCAAAGCAGTTGCTTTTGACTCTCCACATTTAAGTTACTTCACGTTTGAATTTTAGACCTAAAGCCTTGAAAATTACTGACTGTACATGTGGATACTGTTATTTACCAGTAAGACAAATTGTAAATTTCAAAACTTCCGACACAGCAATGTTTTTCTTTTGCACGTAACAGGATGGGATAGTTGTTTTAGGTCATCACGGTGACCACGGACACGTGTTAACATCACTTTTCTCAATTTTATCTCCCTCTTGATCAATAACGTATTCTTTTAAAACTTTACTCAGAATAAGTAACAATTTCTCGTGTAGCTCATGCAGTGGCAAAATGATTTTCCGACGCCATTTGTTCGTCTATCCGTGTTTGCATTCATCAATATGGTAGCCTTTACACTGTAATTTTTTGCCGTATTACAACGTTTTTTAACTTCAGTTTACAGGCATTTACGGACATTTGCAGTTGGTTTGACTTCTTAGCTGTCATAGCATTTTGCTTATGCAAGTGGCACACTTAATTTCTTTACTACTCGTATGGGTCGTGCATTTTACTGCCGACAAAGCAAATTTATGCCTGTCTCCGTATCCCAGACTGATGCTACAGCCAGACAATTGGAAGTAACTTAGGAACCGCCTTCTTTTCGCGGCTATATGTCTATAATAAATTGCAGTTTCGCCTGTCCTCAAAAGTAAAACAAGAAAATTTAAATATTGGATCCAAATACACAGACATTGTGAATAATAAACATTTTTGAGCGTCCGATACCATGATCTCATCAATTGCCTGTCTTTAAGGTGATCTATTATAGCCGTCCCTTTACATTCGCTTAAACGATCAATAATCGATTGCTTGTGGTTTGCAATGCCCCCCATACAGCTCTTTTATTCTTGTTTCAAATATGTATCGTTTATATGAGGGACGAAAAACTTTTTGATTATACTTTCGGGAGTACGAATTGTTAGGTAAATTATTCCTACAAGTAGCTCGAATACAAAAAAGTAACACTTCTGCTTATGAGTCAGCAATATCAACCGTTCTTTCAATTTGTCTGAAAGAAACGTGGGCTACAAATCTTTCATAAAACAGAAAGCCAATTTGATGGAAGTGGGGAACCTGTAGTACTTTACATACACCTAAAATGAATATTGGATGAGAGTATTGAAAAAAGGCCCCTTAAAGTTACACTCGTTCTATTATTCTACGTGCTCTATTTGAAAAGCTCTTCATTTTACCCGTGGTTTTGACCTTTTATTTTTTCTGCTTGGAGAAGGCGAATCACCGGCGTGTAAAAAACAGCCATGTACGTCGATAATGCAATAACCACTCGTCATATCCACTATCGTAGGCAATTAGCAAGCAAGATTAAACATGCCTTTTAATATAGGATGTCAGGAATTATTTAAAATTTAATAAAATTATTGGCTACTGCATTTTGCGAAACCCCTTTGCTATAACGAAAATAACGGCAAAACTGCAAATATCCAAAGAGCACTATGTTTTACGAAACGCGCCTTGCTCAGCTTTGCTCAGCGTTTTGCTCAGCCTTGCCCAGCGCCTTGCTTACGTGACATCTTCTTCCCTTCCCCAATATAATGTAGACAGTTTGGATTTTTGTGGTGCAAATAAGTGCCATTAATTTTGCCTGAAATAAAATTTTAGGGGGACGTAATTATCTACTCTCTTTTTATGAACCCCAGAAATGGTTCCTGCTTTTTATTTACTCTTCTTGATACTCCGGAGGTTAGAAGCCCTCGGCGAGGATTATTAAAAAACCTACGACAACTCACGTGTTAGATACTGCTTAGCATCCGAACAGAAAAATTGGAGCAATATGCCATTTACAGGGGATATTAAAACGGAATTTGTCCTGCAAAACCCATGATGATGATGATTGGTTCCATGAAGCACTAGGGCATTACAGAACACCGGTCCTTAAGGTAGTTTAATTTTTTGACGGTGCACTTTGATAGTAATTATTTGTAGAACCAGTCGTAACAGAGCGTGTTTCATCCAGTTCCAGTGAATGTCACTATATTTTAAGCACAGAAAAATTTACTAAAAAAACAGATTGAATGTCGTTATAACGAAAATACCTTCTTCCGTATCATTTCTTTGCCTGAAAAATTTCTCAAAAACAGGCAATGCAGGTTCCTAAGCCAATGATATATATGCACAGACAGGTACAGCAAGAAGTAGTATTTGCTCAATTGCCCGGGTGTATTAAAAATGAGATTTTCTGAATTTTAGGTAGCAACGCCTTGACTCGCATACACCGATTTGTTAATTATTTTAAAAAAATGTGATACAGTAGTCTCTGGTTATTAAGCCCACGGTTAATAGGCCCAGCTGCGTATTTAGCCCAAATCAGCTTGGGACGGAAGTACGACCAACACTTGGACTGGAACTAGGACTCTCCGGTTAGTGCGCCCGCTACTTATTAAGCCTAATTTGGTCTGAGTCTGAGGTGGGCTTAATAACCGGTGACTACTGTACTCTCTACGCTGAAGACTGACAGGAAATCCGGTAAAGGATGAGTGAATATGCAAAATAAATTTTTGCTGGAAGGTGTGACTGTCGGGTATGTAAACTTACGGTTTATGTACACTGTATTCGAAAAAGACTGGCCATTTACCGACCCTGGACATGAAAGATTTAGACGAAGCTTATTTTAAACTTTGCTCGAAAAATAAGTTGGTCGTCTGTCTTTCATAATGCGAGTAACACTTATTTAATGATCTGAATCGCGTACGCATAGGACCGCCTAGCAATCTGAAAACAATTAGCTGCGAAGTACAATAAAAGTGTTGGCCTGGTTTCTGTTAGACTACCTTGTCAAACACGATAACCGTATCAGTCTTTTGAGTCTTTATGGCACAGCATTGAATTTACTCATTCAAAGCTAAACTTATGAACAATGCCTAAGGAGCTTTTTACTGTCTGCCCTCCTAACGCAGTTCCATTACTGGCATTGCCACATGTTCTGCATCATAGTTCTGTACAAAGAGGGAGTTTAAAGGTATTCGCCTATATTTCCCTAATAAAAACTGAACTAAACGGAACTAGTCCCAGTATGTCCACATAACGAGATAAGATGAAAAATATGTAACTTTCTGATCTAAAAATGTCATACTTTCTGTACACTGAGAAATAAGAAAAAGTTCACCCGGTAAAAATTGGTGCTATGGACTAGAAAGCATTAATGGGAGATCATGAGTTAAAATGCGCCTATCTCTAAAACGGTTTTCGTCTACGTGAACTTGTCAATTATTTCAAGATTTGACATACCCTTAATCAAATCTTTTGCCGGCAATCCGTTTTAATGCACTAACTTATTGAAGCCCTTACTCTATTAACGTGATTTTCAGGGAAACGGGAGTCCAGCCTCGGCAGTCACTGAGTAAGAATTTTTGATATTATGTGACATTTTTGCTGCAGGAAACCCCAAATCCCACTGATGGAGGGAATAAATGCAGCCGAGCATGTCCTCAACCTCTTTCTGGACAACAAATTCCAGGAAGCGAAAGAGACTGCCAAGTCAATGTGAGTTAACCTTTCTGTCATTGTATTCGACTGTATATCCTTTTTTTTCTCATTAGGATTGAACAGAGCATTTACCATGCGGTCTCCTATGGCACAATGCTTCACCTCCAAGCTGCAGCAACACTCGAGGCGGTAAGTCTGGTTACCCTGCATTTTTTCACTGATTTCCGCCATCTTTGCACGCAAGTTTTATGTGTAGGTGCCTACAGTTGCTGTTGGTATTTTGGCATCTTGCTTTTCGAAATTACAACAGACTTGTACAGTCACCTCCTGTAGAACACGTGCGCGGGTGCTCTCATACCTTGCTCGGAGCAGACACCTAGCCCGAAATGTGGCCTTCAGGCGGCGGTCTGCTATGACTAGGCGTTTGTTCGAGAGCTGTGTGCACATATAGCAGGAGGTGATCAAACTGGTCGCCTACGTAAGAGCTGAGTGTGCAAAAGACCGCAGTAAGCCCTCCTCGACTGGTGCTCGGCAAAAGCAGATGCAAAGGCGATTGTAACAGTATTATAAATTTAAAAAAACTCGCGTGTGGGAAAAGTTTGCTCTTTATATAAAGAAGGACCGAAGTTTTGCGAAATTTAACCCTCGTGTCTATCGTTGGATAATAATTATATCCTTTTTGACAAAAGATCGTCGCGCGCCCCTCACCTTGACTCACCCAAAACAGAATTTCGTTGAAACAGTGCCGTTGTATGTCCTAAGAATGTTCCCATTTCAATAAAGCCCTGTTTTTTGTCTGTATTAAAATACATCAAAAGGGTTTTTAAGATCAAAAAAATAAACGAGTTAAGCAGACTCCCAAGGTGCTAGTTGTCGGCTATATAAGTATAAGTTAATAAATTCAGCTTTAGCCAACCCGCAATAGTCCCACAAATAGTGGCTGGGGACTTCTTACCCATATTTATGAGTGCCAACGGATTCACAAAGCTGCCGAACTTGCGAATCGACTAGGCAATTCATTTGTTACCCTGGGTCACAGGTCAGGCTCGAGGGAGTTAAGAAATATAAGCTATACCCAGTTTCCAAACTGCACATCCTGAAGTTTTACCTACTTAAGGAAATTGCATTCTACTTACTTAAGCCTCTGCAGAAACGAGAGGTCGTGGCCCCGTAATCTACAGGGTTTTCTTCTCTGTGATAAAATAGCAATCCCGCAATCAGAAAAGTGTCCAAATTAAGGTTTGCGTAATGTAAAGCATTGACGAGGTCGCTCCTTCCATTAAGCAGTGCTGTCTATATTGACAAAAGGTTGATAGTATTTGGTGAAAGCAGCATGCTTTTAGAACGCACTGCCTTAGAGAACCTTGTTTGTCACGAGTTTATAAGAAAACTCAAGGTGAGTACATTGGGAAACCGCTGGCCGATTTCCTCAATAAAAGGCAATGAGGAGACTTTGTATCCCACGAATAGCACCACCGAAACCAGCAACGGACCAACAGTCCGACCGTCGCTCTCGACGACGTCTCAGCAAGCTGAAGCAGCGCGGTGACCCCCACGGGATTAAAGTGAGGATAGACTTGCGGAGAATCTACCCCACTCTCTGACCACTCCCACACCTGTACCCGATTTCGAGACAAAAGTCGGGAATACCGGAGATGGAGGATAAGAAGAAGCCATTGAGCCTCACCTTCAACGCGCACTAAGCCATTCCGCACAACAAGATACATACCGGACTGTCTGCGGTGTCCAAGTCATCCCGTCAGTTGGAAACCCTCCAAGCTACGGCTTTTAGCGCACCGTGATAGTTTCAAGCGCATCAGATTGTTTTTAGTGGGGAAAAAGTGAGCTAAGGGTCGACTTCACTCTTCCCCCCACCGCCTAGCTAATCAGTCGCCTGAGGTGGGATGAACGCAGTGCTACTCACCAGCACCGTGCCAAATACCAAGAATCACAAAAGCAACACACCTACTAACACTATCCTTCTTGCGCTAACGATAATGAAGTCAGATAAGTAAAGTGGAAACCCTAGCTAAGCAAAAGGTATAGATAACATATTTGCAGTGGGACAGGAGGTCAATACCTGGTGGATCTTCTATACTTAAGCAGTAAGGGAGCCATCTGGGACTAAATTGTATATGCTAATGATTACAATTACTGGCAAAATGTAATAAAGGTACACTCAACTCTTAGTTTCAAATAACTTGGTAAACGCTCATCTTTTTTATTTTATGTGACATGTTTAGGTTGACTTGAAGGAGGCAACGGATTATATTCGGCACGCTTTGAAGCTTTGCAACAAATACCGGCGGCGAGTGACCATAACAGAAACCTTTACGAAGTCCACCGCAAAGCAGAAGGCAGCTTTCTACGCGGCTTACACCGAAGGTACATACTTTTCAAGGTTGAAAACCTAGTGTTTGTGCCTAGTGATTAGCAGGACATCACTTTTCGGGCATTAATTGCTCTATTAACAGTTAACTACAACGAATAATATTGGTGTTTATGTGATTCCGTCATCAGACAGTCATACCCAGTCTCAAAGGTTGTAACTCCCGAGATTTGCACCTGGGACCTTTGTTCATTGAGTTTCATACTCTACCACTAGTTTATGTGATTCATTTTAGAACTTGATTCCCTCGTTACTCCCCCTCAGTCGATTCCTTTCTCAACTCCCTACCTTCCACCAGAAGTCTCCATAAGCTATAACATCAGTAATGTCATCACTTCTGTTATTTTCATTCGGTTAGTCCTCTTCGCTGTTCTTTTATTCATCATCATCTTCCTCTTCCTCCTTCTTCTTATCCTCCTATTAGTATCCTTCATACTTTTGACTTAACTCCATCTCTTTCGTGTTTGGTTTTTCCTGGTTACTTCATTGCAGACGGATGAAGTCAAAGACTCTTTGGTAATCTGCTCCTTTTCAGTTTTCATTGTACGGCATACCTACAGTGCAGTTACATCTAAAGAAATATTGCAAACCGTGATTAGATTGCCCCCACCTGTCTGTGATAAGTTCTTTCTAGAGTCAGTATCCGCGAAATATCTACTTTCTAACGCACTTCATTCGATGACTCATCCCCGCGAAAACTTTTTTTCAGACACTTTAGGAGAGATGCAAAACAAACTCTGAACCTAGCAGCGGTTGCACTGAACTCAGTGTCTTACAAGTAACATCTACAAAGCATGAAGCTACCAGGAACCATTGTGTCCTTTATTTTATAAAGGTTGTTGACTGTTAGTTTGGGGATTATGAGGGGAGAACGGTCATCTGAACTTCACATGACCCTAAACTATTTTGGTCTTCGTAAAACCCGAAATTCTAATTGTCCGTTGAAGACCGGAATTATTTACAAAAAGGTGAATGACTCCTCCACTGATGGTTTCGAGTACGAATCTGAAACGTTAAGCCAAGAAAACTCTTGTCCTAGTGACCGCTTCTTCTTTTCAGACAATCAAATTTCGATTTGTGTTAGCTTCATTATCAAACCCATGTTTACGAAATTTGGCACACGCTGTCTATAGGGACCCATTGTGTCAACCTACATCGTACCCGCACTTGGATATAAGTCAATTGACGAATTTAGAACAGGTTTTGTCAGGCGTTTAAGATATCCATCTTCCCCTTCTCCATTCCAATAAATGAACACCTAATAAACTATGTCAATCCACCCTAAATCTCAGTAATCAAGATGCTTGTGCAGCGGTTTATGAGGAATTTAGTTGAACAATCAGGTCTCATCAACTGAGAGTTGGTTACTGGTCGGCTGTAGAGGCAAAATAAGGTACGACATTTCAATTTCAGTCTTCCTTGCTTTTGTGGGTAATACGCATCTTAATTCACTTTTTATTTGTAAACCTGTTCCTTCTCATGTGATGTTTTGCCAAGAACTATGTGTTCGTGTGCCAAGTAATGCGAGCTTTCTGGTGTGAACAGCTCGCGAGACCTTAAACATGTCATGAAAGCCTTTCTGCGAGGGGCGGATCAGGGCACGCCTTCTCATGCATAAACTTGTTTGACCTTCACAATCGACATAATGGAGTCCAATTATTTTAACATTCCAGGGCAAAATAACCGAACAGTTCTTGCTCATAGTCTAGGGCGGAAAAAGCCACCGTTGCCTATTTGCTGCCTTCTGACTGTCAGCCCACTCACTTGCTTTAATTCTAAATCTAGGAAAAATAAATCGATTATTCTTAAAAGGTAAATGGCAAATCTAGATGCAATTTGAGCATGAAACCAGTCGCTGTATCTTAGTGTCATGAATAAGATTTGGAGAAGATATTGTTTCAAAGTAATTTTTGAGGCTTAATTAGACTTAAAGGTAAACCGTCATACGTTTAAATACTTTGAAAAACAGACTTCTGTGCAAGCAGATGAGTACTCTGTAACCAAATGAAAATGACCTGATAATTCCTCACTGAAGAAGCATGTTAGAGGAAGTTTGTGCAAATTGGTTGCTTCTAAACAGTTTTGTTAGCTCTTCGGTCATTTCAATATTTATTAAGTGAGTCTCTCTTATAGATATTTTTAAAAGGGTAGCAGGTGAAGGCATCTATGGGTACCCTATGTGAATGCACTTTTAGCTTGAAATCCGCAGGCTGCAAACGCCTCCAAAGGCATGCTAAAATCCCAAATATATTGATATAATTTAACCCCGAGTACAATTCAAGTGGTTGATGAGCTTATTTGCAATTTCTTCCCAAAACACACATTCAACCGAATTTAGGAGTCTAAAGCAAGCCATATGCCCATTTACGGCATCAAAAGTGTAAGACACCTTCGGAAAATGGTATAGTCCGACGCGTTTCTTGTACATTTCTGAGGTTCGGTGTCACACCGTTTGACGCCTGTTGATAAGCAAGCTGAGTGCATTGTATGGAAACGTACTTCAACGTAAAATATTGCCTTTTTGAATCAGTAACACACAATTCCAGTCAAGTATCACTGCATTAGGTAGGCTAACAGAAATCCGCTGTGAAAGTGCGAAAACGCGTTTAAAATTAGAAATCGTATGCAGTCACTAGGGCGCAAGACATTTAAGGTGCTGCCATGCATCAACATGCATAATTTGGCAGACAAATGTTCTCCTTAACTTCTGCACTACAGAGATCCATGTATTTATCCCTGTACAACAGGCAAGAAATCTTTCTCTCAAAAACTTCTTCCCTCAGAAAGAATTTTTGCACCTTTGGTGAAAAAGCTGTTCCCCCAAACTGAAAGACTTTTCGAGTGAGCATGTAGTAACACCACAGTCGATAACTTGTACAATCACAGAGACCAGCCTTTAAAAGTGGAACGACAGTACGTGTACTACTCCTGCCGTGCTTGGTATAACACATTTACAAAATGCCATATCCACGGCTTTTGCAAAATGTCGTCTTTGCTGAGTCGGGGGATTCTAACATCATTTCTATGCGCCGTTCAATTAAAGCATGCCTGAAAAGTGTTGAAGGTTTTAGATTCCAAAGTTCGTTTCGTCTACCACACTTTCAGTATTTCTGCCTAAAGACTTCGCTCGAAAACCTACTGAATGGATAAACAACCTGAAGTAGGCCAGTGGGGCGAAACAGAAGAACGAAATATTAGTTCGCATAATTGACGAGTGATGTTAGGACACCTCAAACTTGGAGCACCAAACGCTATTGCAATCAGTCGAAGGTTGAAACTTAAATCACAGAAGACGTTTTTGGGTTAGCTTGTTTCGATGCTGTTTTAGACTTTAAACTATGCTAAAATTCGTTCAGGCTATTTTTTTTCTCTGAATTCCAAGTAACGCTTCGCATGGACAAACTGCTTGAAATAAGCAGTTACAATTGCGGATGATGTTTAAAATATTTTCGTTTACGCGAATAGAATATTGCGAAATTTACAGCTTCTTGGATAAGATTGGCCCGTGTAGCGTTAAAATAATTATCGGAACGTCAAAATATACCTATTGAGAAAATTGTATGAAGAGCGTTCTCTGGTTTCGCTGACTATTAGCAAGTTAGCATTATGTCTGAATGACTTCATATAACTGAAAGGAAAATCCTGCCTTCAGATTATTTCGCTTCCGTTACAATGGAGTTTATGTGTTCCATGTGCATGTCTTTGAGCGTCTAACTGCACGATTAATCTGCTTTATTTGTGAAATTTGTTACATTATGTGGTCAATATTTCAATATTGAATCGTTTGCTACATGTTATTGATCAGGAGTCTAAAATACCTGATACTATAGGAACAGTTAATACATAGGAAGTATTAAAAAACTCGGGTACTAAATACATCTGTTTACCACTTACCTACGTCATTCATAACCTTCTCCCTGACCATGGAGCACCCCGAGTTCCAACCCTTTCCCATTTGTCATTAAGCATTCAGTTGAACTTCCCGCTGTTGGAAACTAGAGTCGCATAGTTTTGGGTAAGGTTAGGGATATTTGCGTTCTCTTAGGATTGTTATTTAACCTGTCGGGAACATGATCGTTCCAGTTCACCCTGATGCCTGGGGTACTGTGGATTTGAGCTTCAAGACAACTTTAAACGAACGTACCTCCACGATCTTATAAGGGAAACCAAACTTCTTGGCAGCTATTAATCATTTTTCCCTATAGTGTCGACGCGGAATTGCATCCCAATTTCTTCTTACCCTACCTATTTTGCTCCATTACCTATATTATACTAATAGGGGGTTTAAATTACCTATCTGTATGCATGAGATACTGAAAACCAATTTAAGTTGCATATAATAAAGTTTGTCAGTCTACTTCACAGTAGGTTGTCTGCCAACTCCGCTACCTCACTGGAACCGAAGGTCCAAGAACATTCTCTGGGATATTTTCCTGAAAAGCCAAGAATTATTGTCGTTTGGCGAAGCCACACGATGTGGAGCAGTATACCGTGGGTATTACGTGTTGCAGAGTTATTAACCGCCATAGGCCTCAGCTGTTGGATCATTAAATATTTTAATTGGAGCGAGCAGAAATCTGTTCTCATAATTCCTCTTTGCGTCGACAAATGGCAGATTTTCCGGCGTCCTGCTACTGTGCTATTTCCAGTTCCTGCTCCTGCTCTAATAAGGGCCAATCTCTCCTCAGCACCTGGCGGCTAGCGACATCTGACTAGCTATGGCCTTATTGGTGTATTTAAGTGCACGCGCGCTAAAAGACTTTCCTTGCCTTGCCAACGCCAATCAATACTTTCTCGGTGTTTACGTATTTGTGCGTCTTGTAAGGGTTCAGAGTGAGACTGCGGAAAGTCAGTTGTGCTATTGTACTCGAGATCTCTTTAGTGCCCTTTTCTCTGCATAGCACTAGCGTGCCGTCATTACCGGGTGACGGTCACGTGACCTCGCCAACTGCCTCGAGCATTGTGTGTTGAGCGTGTGTGCGCCTTTGTCGAGCAACGCTTACGTTTGAGTATTGCTCCACGTGGTCGTATTTACTCAAAAGAAGGCTGCTTCTGCTGCCTCACTTGGTTTACAATTTATCATAGTCATCTTCATTTGTGCCCTGTAAGACTTTTGAAAGTGAAAAGACCATTTTACCAATCTGCTGGATGTCACTATGTTTGAAGGCCCTATGTTCACTTTACGTCGACTTCCATATGTAAAAACTCAGATACACGGCCTATAATACTTCCCAGAAAATCTTCCACTGTGCCTACTAAGAATATTTTACACGGGAACGAATTCTAAGAGTCTACTTAGAGCTCTCTATAAAATAACTCAATAAACAATCGTTTTAGGGACACAAATGCTAAAGTTTGCAGGATACTGAAGAGGATGTCAGTTGCGCGTTCATTTGCACTAAGTGTTACACTTCTTGATCTGCTTTAGAACAATATGTAACCTTGGACCGTTTCGAAACTTCAAAGTCCAGCCAAATACGTTAGTTTAACCCAAACTGCTTTATGGACAAGCAAAATATCGATTAGTTTTTCTCATGTAAGGTAATTCAAGGGTCTTCAGTCTGGACCAAGAAGTTTTCTTTCTTGAAGTTATTCCTTTCGACACTTATGGACTCAATAAAGACCGAGCTTTCTTCCTTCATTTTCGCCATGTCTGTGGGCAGATCACTGCGCTGTTAGATTTCAAAGGACACCTGTTTTGTTAAGATAATACTACTGACCGCCCGAGGGCAGCTTGTAAATATTGTACAGTTATCCTGCAATGACCGATGTATTTCTGTCCAACTATTCTTTCTACACCTTAAGATTCTTGATCATACTGATTTACTCCGAGTTTGAAATGAATATCTGGTACAATGAAAAAGCTGGCATTACCTAAGTGTTCAATTATTACGTTGCGCTTATAGGCATAAGTAAAGTGAAGTTGGGAATCATCCGATTAGCAGGAATATCGAGATTGAATTTTCGGATGATTGACCACTCAGTGGATCCCTACAATAACAAATGGCAAAGGTAAAGCATATGACTGGCTTCAGCTTGCGAAAGCTCCAAAGTGTTTCTTGTAACGGGTGGTTGTTATAACAGCTGGAAAGTTAACTCACTAAATACAGTAAATTAGTTGAATTAACAAAAAACAATTGTAGTCTGTTTCAGTTCTAATACAGCTCACTAAATTTCGGTTTTTTGATTTCGCTTCCATGGATTTCGGTTTTTTCTCGTCAAACTATATTTAGTCCTCATTGGTTCAAAGCGTGATTGCCCTCTCGGTCTGGGAATTTTCTGCCAGCTAAAATCTGACTGCTTAGGTATGACACCCAGAGGCTCGAATTGTTTCTATGAAAGCTGACTTTTGTAGCTAGCACCTAAAATGTCTCACAATTGAGAGGATTTAAATTATTATTCTGTACATACTCGCGAAAATTCCAGTGGAAAGTTCAAAAGATAATTTGGCAAGCATACATTCACTATCGATGAATTCTCATCAGGCCTTTACATTTATACACTTATGTAACCAAGTAAAATATGCAGGTAAGTAGAAACATCGCGCTATTATCAGGGTAGGGAACGAAACAACCGTCGGGAAAGGTAATTATCTACGAGCGGCTGAAGTGGCGGCTTTCGGCAACGGTACCTGCAGTGCCTTTTCGAAGTTTTTTGCTTCACAGGACCGATTTGTATAACCTGCTTGCAGGCTTTGTAAATTACTCGAGAGATCTCTCTGGCATCTATGCGATGATCTGAGTCTACTATGTGCACAAAAATCGAACGGTTACTGTTCTTCATTTGGCTTTTTCCTAACCATGCTGTAGAATGTCCGAGTGGATATCAGAGAGGCCTTCCAAGTGATTTACATAGCCCCTTCAGATTATTCAAATTCCATGGACAGCTTCTGTTGGCTACGGCAGAATCGGCTCCAATCCGGTTACGCAAACCGGTCCTGTGCGCCTAAAAACTTTGAAAACGCGTCGCAGGTACCATTGCCGAAAGCCGCCAATTCAGCCGCCCGCAGCTTATTACCTGTCCCGGCGGCCAGTCTCCCCGACGCGGATAAGTTTACTGATCGCGCGTTGTTTCGCCCCCCAGCCTAACGACCGCAGGAATTTTTCTATTAACCTGCATATTTTAATTAGTTGCCTAAGTATTGGAATATCGGCATCCCAAGTTATATATGTTATTAACAATTAAGTTCCTTGGAAAAGCATAATGAATAAACGTGAATTTTTGTGTCTGGTTCCCCAGCCCATCGTCAGACAAATGACAGTTGTGTGGACAACAGTTAACTCCAGACGATGACTAATGCAAAATTCTGCGGTGGGTCGGAATGTAGGAGGGTAATCGTCACCCGCATTTAATTATGCGGTCAGTGGGGAAAATAGCTGTCACCAGCTGACTTTATAGTTATATAAGTAAATAAATGTAAAGGCCTGATGAGAATTAATTGAAAGGGAATGTATGCTTGCCAACTTATCTTTTGAGCTTTCATACACTATGACGTCGGCTTTTTAATCTTTGTGAACATCTTTTTAACATGCACGGGTCTGAGGAGCAACAATAAACATTTCAGTTATCTGTATATTCCGACAAAATTAATTGACGCTATTGCCTTCTAAGATGATGATTTATAATGCGATGAAAAATCCGCTGATTTTCAAACGGCATAATACAGAAAGTGCATTCTTTATTTTCTATTTTAATTGCCTCAAGCACCCTGACACAATTGTCTGGGAAAAATTATCGTATTTTTTTTAACTGAAATATTCTCCGAGTCCTGGATCAATCTACAAATTAAGTTATAAATGTATAATTTTCGCCTCCAAACCGCAGTACGCCTGCTATTGAGATTCCCACAAGGTAGCATACCTCTGTCTCAGTAGTTACTTGCGTTGCTAAAGTTTTTATCCTTTACCTTTTTAAAACATTATGAATAGAATGAAAGCACATATGGAGCGGCCCGGTTTTTTAAAAATAAATAACCCTGATGTATTTAGATTGCCTGCATTTTTTCCGACAGTAAAACGAACACGCCAAGTGTTCGGTAGTCTCAAATCTCCCTATGACTACATTTTACCTCGAATCAAAATAGCTTGTGTTATTTCCCTAAACATACTAAGTTCTGGAATGGGTGTAAGTTAAAATGACTGAATAAGTAGCCTGAATGTTTTTTTAAAATTTAAACTCAAAAAGCATCCTTATTATTTTAGGCTACTATTATTTTCATAATTAATCAGCCTCCCGTTAAGAAGTCTGATAAGTTAGGCGAATCGTTTGATATTTAATGAGAGCATCCTTACCAGACTCAAAGTGTTGACAAATTCATGACCATATCTGCCATTTTGTCTTTTCTGTCGTCTAATATGCATGCAAAATGTTATTTTTTCTTTCACAGACCAGGCTCATGCTGAACTCTGTTACGCGGAGAGTCTTCTACAACTTGTATTCTTGATGGTTCTCCAGGACGAGAAATTAACAACCCTTATTCGGAGCTCAATTAAACTTCGCGAGTGTTACCGCTGCTACAGGTGATTTGCATTTGGCATATATAGTCATTAATCAGCACTTCTTCTCACACTAAAAATATCTACAAAATATCAAGCATATCAATTTCTTAATCTGGTCAATAACTTAATTTTATGATATTTGTTCTTATGAGCTGTCTATGACTATTTGTATTTCGCTTGATCCATGCAGAGTCATTCTGGAGGTTTACATTAAGACTTCCTTAAATGCCTTATCGTATAATTATGTTTTTTTGTAACTGCTTTTGGTGAGGCTGTTGAGTTTGTTGTGTTAATAAAAGGGAATTTTCCAAATCAGAAGTCAGGGAAGACAGAACCAACTTTTTTCTGCGGAAAAATGAGGTAACACAGGGATTCGCCAAACACCAGACGCCAGCTGGGTATTCGGGCAATTTGTGTCAGTCCTTTTCCGCTGTTGGGATAACTTGACCCCCCAGAACGTGTCCTCTGTCGTCTGCGGCCAATCGATGAAATCGCGTGCATTGATTGGCTTCGAGCTAACGGTCAACTAAAGCAGCGATCGACCAAGAGAGTGCGGCTGAGGTTGTCACGCGCGAGAACCCTAGGCGTGGTAAGCGAAGGCAATTTGAGTCAGGGCAGTTGTGATGAAGGTTGACTGCCATGTGGCAGCTGCATCAGTGGGTCATCAGTGGGTCCTCCAGCGCTTCCCGTGAGCGTTTTCTGGTATACAGTGCCAGACTTAGCCTGTCTTGTTAACTTTCAGAAGAACTTAATGTCCGAATGTGGACTGACGCAATTGGAGAAGGCCATTTTAGGCTCGGTCCGAAACTTATTTTGACCATTTGTGCTGAAATTCACCAGCTTCTGTGGTATAGCCGCGTAATATTCACTAACTGCCAACAGAAGCTAATGCAATTCAGTTTAAGTATGCGAATCACTTTTTGGACTGATCAAAAAAAGGTCTGTTCCGAAGGATTTAGTCCATATTCACACAGAAAGCAGTTTCAGTAACGGGTAACACATGCACAGAAAATGGCAATATTTATAGGACAGAGTCATAACTGCACTCTTATGAAAACTAACGACAATTCTTGATAATTGCCCTCTTGTGCGTTGAGGGCTTGATTACCGACATGCGGGCCCTGAATTATTGAGCCTTTATCTCGCGTGGTGGGATTGGACGTGATGATTGCTCGGCCATCTGGTTCCCCGGTGTTGGCGTAAGGCGTTGCAGTGGCTTGTGCGTTCTCCAAGTGGCGTCTCGCTTTGGCCTCAGCACTGAATATGAATTGGTCAAGTCACTGTTTACTTGTTTACGGACTGGGGGCCCGTTAACCATGACTAAAATAATTCTCAGATTCAGTCCAAGTTTACGCATTACTTTCATCGAAAATTTAGCAGGCCGTACTAACATTGATAGTAGCATTATATTTTGGTGTAATCCAAATTAAAGGACCTTTCCCGCCAGCGTTATTAAAATAATGTCATCATTAACGGTCGTTGTGCATACCGTAATTTCACTGGATTTCTTCCCAATCTCTAATGCTTGTCAGGCAGTTGTTGGGTTAATATGCTTGCGTATTAATCTGCCCGTGACATTTGCCGTGTTCTGACTTGAAAGGAACAATAGTACGTTGACGAAAGCACCACACTACGACAAAACTATCCTTGATTGCGCGTGCCTTTGCTTCTACCATATTGTACTTCAAAAGTACGTATAATGTAATGGGTCTTTCCTTGGACTGAAAAGAATTTGATGATCAAGGAACATAATTAATTGCGGAAACGTTTTAAAGATTACCACGGCCATTTGTTTTATAAATCCATGTGTTTGCACCTGAGGAATCAATAAGAAATAACTAGCTAGTACCATACAGTCAAATCAATTATATTCTGGCAATTTTAATTCGCAGTCCGGCGCCGAGGACCCCTCGCTCCGGAAGAAACCTTGACGTCTAATGATCCTTTACTGTGCGTGTTAATCAGTCAAAATTGAATCTACCGAAACGAAAATGCCGACTACTGGCCCAGTCGATCGTCTCAGACGAAGGGTCCCGCTGCACACCTGTTTCTTATATACCCTGCAAAAAAATCCTTAGAAGAGCAATTTCGGTTTCAAAGTTCTAAAAAGGTCATATAGAACCTCGGAAAGGTGGGTGCAGGTTTGCGTATACATGAGTGGTTTAATTTCTGGCCTTGTTGCAAGGAGACGTGGTAAAAAAACGCAAGATCCTACTCCAGAAGTCTTTATGAGATTCATATGCAAAATATTATGTAGTTGTTTAATTTCATATATATATATCTTGCTGAGCATTTTTGTGGAATGCGCCTTTCCCCATGATTGCCACAATGACTTGTCAGTCCAAGTAAATGTTTACGTACATTAACCCACAGAGTTTCGTTTATTTTTGATTGACAGCATTTTCTACAAACGCCTTGTCTGGTGCATTAACATGCAAATACTTAGTCGATTCCGTCATGCTATTTTCTGTCCTATCTGAATGCAAATTGAACCCGAAACTTCACTGTTTCTCAATGCATTTTCACTGTCTGCTGGTTGTTTGTTTTAAATGAATCATTTTTAATTTTTTGCGGCTAACTATTGACTATTTACAGGAACTTATGTGATGGTAATCTGTCTGCAGTCATAATCATTAGATGAGAGACATCTTCGGAGATCCATGTTAGCTTGAGATGTTATGGACAGTGATAATAATACAAAAGAGAGCCACAAATTAATTGCCCGTAACGTTAAAATTTACTTCTGGCATTCGATTTGGAAGTACAATGTTGAGATCAAAATCGTCTTATATATGTTTCCATAACCAGACACCTTGTCGATTCGTTATGTTAAAGTACCTCCTTGTTTTAGCATTTAAAATACGCAGACCTTATTTTGCAACGGTTTTTGGGCATCAGAAGCTATGTACTTTGTGATATCGTAACTGTCTGGAAGTTCACCACAGGAAGTACTTTCGTTGTACATCGTGTGATTGTACTTTATCGAAAACTGGCGAAGGTGGCACCCCTTACAGCGTCGAAGCACAATAGGTGCTTTACCTACGAGGTATGCTTGTGATTTATTTGACGACAAAAGAACAACAACAATAACGATGATGATTTGAAGTATCTGCATTTCAAAATAAATCAGCCAGAATAAAGCGTGCTAGTGTAAGTGTAGCTGACTGGATGAATTACCTATGGAGCTAGGCCCAACAAACCTGTTTGAATGACGATAATTGATCCAGAAAAGAATTATACGCACACTGTGATATTTTGCTTTTTTATTCTGTCATCCGTTTCGACCGAAAGACAAGTAACCCGAATATTTAATCTAAAATACATGCAGCTCACATTTAACGCATTGCTTAGAAGCAAGTGTAATAATGCCGCTCAAATTATTTAAGCTATATTTACAACAAGCATATGTGTTTTTTTCTTAAAGGACATGCTGGAAAATCCACACGAACAAGGACTGGGACAACAGTCCATCCCGTGCTGCCTTTGACTGCGGTGTGCACATGGGAGTGGGCGCCTTTAACTTGGTGAGTTTTAAAAAAGTATCTCCGAAGATTTTGGCCAACCACTCTTCAGGTTTCGTCCAGTAGGGTCCCTTTAGCCTGCTTTGCTTTTCCCTCTAGGTCTGCCAACCACCATTATACAGTCTTCTGCCATTAGATGCGTAGATGCGATGCCATTCAAAGTCAGCAATGCAGACAATGCAATCCTTTTACTTTTATCACTTAACAGGCGGCGGCCAACCTATTATCAACAGTAGGAAATTCACAGCAGTCCCTTTCATTGTTATACTCGAAGGTATTTGAAAATAAAAGGCCATTGACGGTAGGAAGCCTTAAGAGTCTGCGGTTATATCCGACAGCGAATGTGTGGTAGGAGTTGTAAGAGAATATTACACAAACAACCGCTTTCTCAGATGGTTTGACAAAATTGGCATGCGGGCTTTCCTTATAAGAGAGTGATTCAATAAAATTGACGTTTCGGTACATCAAAAATGCAAGTTCCAGGAAGCAATTGAGAAGCAGACGCAATTGCTGGGATATTAATATCTTTCGTCTGGGCTTTCTGATTTACATTCGAACTCATCACCAGCGGTAGAAACAAAGGTAAGCCACATAAAATGTGACGCAACAGTTATAGGTTGCAACTTTTTTGCCACTGTATATTTATCAATTCTGTGGGTATCTAATCCGCTTTTTAAGTTTCCCAAAAAAACCTCATGGACTTAATTACTCGATTATAATTATTGCTGAAGAATGAAAGAATATTCGCCCAAGATTTGCTGTTCATTAATAGAATCAAGTGAATGTTCGACACTCTAGTGTTTTATTCAGTGGAAGCCATTTTCAATGTACTGGCAAAGGTAGAGTTCGTTGCGTACTTAGTTTGTCAACGCCATGAAAACGTGACGAGTGATAAAAATGCCCCCAGGGTACAAAATCAGTATCGTTGCACCTTTTATATATTCAACTGCCGACTGCAGTAGGGCATCCAAAGCTGAACAGTGATCTGTGCACACGGGCTGAGCAAATTAGGCTTTTTCTTTCATTTAAGTCCGGAAAACGTTAAGGGTGGACCCTCGTGTGCTCATTTGTTTTAGAGTGTGAGTTTCCTACGCTTGAGAAATTTCAGAAGCGAAACTATTTTCTCGTTCTCTCATCCATCCCAATTAATTGGTTTTACGATTCTGTTTGAATGTATGGGAAGAACGGTAGCGAAAGTCATCCGCTTAAAAAATTCTGAATAACGCCTGGGACATTAATAATAAAAACTTGAATGGAATACCATCAGTTATGTCCTTACCAAACAGTTGAGTTTCTGACTTTACAATGTCATGATTCTGCAGGCGTAAAATCAGTTGGCTAACTTTCTACCGACAAAAGGTCACAAAGCTGGCTTTTTGTGACCTCCACTATGCCGTGCACTGCAGTTGTCTAGCTGCATTTGGCAAGCATTCTACTTGGATATTTTGCACTACATTACGGGTTTTCTTTACAAATTTGTATTGAAAATTACCAATGTGAACGATCTATTTAGGCATTTTAATTATATAAAACGTATAGCAGTCAGTAACATAATTCCGTAATCAAGAGTCCCTTCATCGTACGTTAGAACAGGTGTTTGCAAAGAGACGTAGATACTTGACCAACTATGTACCTGGACCTTTAAGCAATGCTTGCTGTCGAAGCAGGCCCCATTGGTTTTTAAATGAAAAAATCCGACGTGACAACTTCACCACTCGAGGTTGGCTGCGGTGAGCTGAATAACCTTACAGTGTTAGATGAGCTCACGGAAAACTAATAAGGTAATTACGCCACCGGTTTTTTTAAATCCGAATAGCCTTCTTCCGTCGCGTGCTGTTCGACAATTGCGAATCGAAGCATATCACACCAGCTGAACGTTAAACCATAACATTGTATTTTTTCATCAGCGGGTCATTTTAGAGTGAATACTTAGGTCGATTGGATTGACCTATTGTAGTATGGATGTTAATAAAACACCAATTTAACTCCACGTTTTAGTTTAAAAAGTAAAATCCGACTTCTGAATTTCCTAGTTTGCAGACAGAGGCTTTGAAGCTTACCGCATTTGTGTTTTATTTGATAAGTGAGAGGTGTGACTATTAAAAAAACTGTGAACCTTTATACTTGGTCAAATCTTTCAGCGATGAGTAATACTAAATTATTAAATTTAGGGCTAGATATATTGTATAAAGTTTAGGAGCAGAGATTAGAAGAAAACAGAGCAAGTTACCACATTTGGATAAAGCAAAAATGAGTAATTTAAGGAAATTTCCGCAAAAGAAGTTTATGAAGGCCCACTCCAAAATCCCTACTCCCTGCATGTTTTCCTACGAAATGGTGGTTATGGGGTTTTATGGGTGCAAAATTAGGACACGCAGTGGATGTTGTTGATGTATATCTGTAGATTTTCCTTATCTGTATTATCACTTAAATTATTGGGGAGAAAACCGATCATCGAATTGCAGGTTTCTTGAATTGCCTGAAAAATTAGAATGGCGGTTAGAAGGTCGTCTACTTCAACTTACATGAGGTCAAACTTACCGTTTAGGAGTTAGATTAGTAAAGTCCGAGGCGCGAAGCGCCGCGCACACCTTCAAGGTTCATGCCGCAGGAAGCAAATTCGACTAAATTTTTTAACTTTAAACTTCTAAAAATTTCCTTTTCTGCCTATCCTATTTTCCCACCTTCCAAAACTTTCTAACTTCCACTTCAGCAGGACAAAATGCGGGGACTAAGTGTATATGAGTGGGCCTACATAAGCTTCTTTTGCCGAAATTTCTCCTTCGTCTTTTTCTTTTACTGCCTAAGCTTGATTATCAGAATACTGATTACACGCCGCACACAAGGTCTTATAGAATTGCCGGTTGAACATTGCCGAGCAAGGCAAAAAAAATAATGAAACGGCCGTTTCTGACCCATTAGCAGCCATCAGCCAGTCATACCTAGCTCCAGATGATGTTCCACCCGAGGCTCGTCACCGCGACCTGTTTACTATTGACCCAATGCTATAGCGCACCGCGCAACGAGCTCGTGATCTTGCCGTTTTCGATCTGGAATAGCTTATTGACTTGTGATCTCAGTCACAAAATACTCACATCTGTAAAAAGATCTTTTTAATAGCACGGTCTTTTCTCATCATATGGGTAATTGAGAAAACGCCAAAATAGCAAGGCACGAGTGCTTGACCGCAGCAGCTACCGACTCAAACTTTTCCGAGCAGAAAGTTGAATTATCCTTCATCACCGGACTGATACTGGAGTGCACTAAAAGTTGTCCTTTTCTACAATCTTTAAGTCTACTTTAATTGTCAGACAACCTTTAAAATGGTGGTATTTACTTGTTTGTTTGGAAAGGAAATCAACGTAACATCGGTTGTTTGTGCTGGTTGTCTGCTGGACACCAACGATTATAACCTGATAGTAGGGTGCCCACCGACCTAAGCACGGAACATACGCATCCTGTTGTGCCTGGAAATTCAATCTAGAGTTCACGCAGGCAGTAGCATAGCGAGTTTTAATATATGCTGAAATGGTAGTGTTACACTCCATGAACAAGGGGTCGCGGATTCGAATCTCGCGTGTTTCACTCCTGAGAGTGGATATGAATGATGATGATGGCTAATAAGCCAGAGATGGCCATTCGGGTCTTTCTTGTCTTTTTCGGTTCCATTTCAGATTACATAATTTAGTTGCTGGGGAAAAACATTTACGATGGAATTGGAAATAATGTATTGGTCTCATTGTGTTCAATAATCCCCTTTTTGTAATCGTAATACTTAAGTTTTTTAATCCATATTTTTCCGCTTTGGTAAATTGTTGGGCGTCCTTCAGCAAAGTGGTAACGAAAGTTTTCACACTGGGGGACACCGATGCAGTATCTTATGCGTGTGAGACTATCGAGATAAGAACGATCTACCAGAAGACCGCTTTTCAGAAACTAGAATTACATTTCTCTAGTGCCACTATATTTTCCTCCTTCTGAAACTTCTTAGTCAGAATTTATTTTTATTTTTTCCTTAGGGTTTGACCCACGCATCGCATGTCTAAGCTCTCTTTGTGTTATCGAGAACTTAAAAAACATAAAATGCCACCACGCGCTACCCATAAATACTTACTGAAACAGCTGCCTGCTTGGCCTTTTCAATATCATCCGAGCGGTTTATGATGCCTTATTTAGGGTATTTTCAACTTGGATTTGCTCAAAGCGTGTTGTTTGACCTGGGGACCTGTGCTCTGCTCCAGGGCAAAGAATACTTTCAGTTCGGCCTGAGTCATGCAAAACGGGTTGGGCGTGCCGACCTATCCCGACTTACTATAACATGACCTAAATTGTCAATTTAACACACATAATTTATTATTTACGCAAATAGTTGCAGATTGATAGTTGGAGAATGACGTTGAAGTTGGCATCAGGGTGGGAAAAAACTTACGAGCACACGGAGGGACATGTTAATAGGAGTGATTTAATAGAAGCGGATGACAGACTGCCAGACACAGGGCCTGGGGAAATAAATCATGAAAAGCTAGCTCGGATAAAAAAGGAAAAATAAACGAGGGAGGTGGAGTAAAGTGAAAGACTGTCAAATAGGAGATCTGCTAAGCCTATGTTCAGAATTGCTGAAGATAAGAATGATGATAGTAAAGAACGTAATGACTGCTGACGTTTGCGGGAACATGACTCCGATGACGTTTGTAGGAGTATACAGTATGGAATGAAGAGGTGAATTTGCAATGTAAGATAAAAGTTCAATACGGGAATCCAGGGAACGAAGGTTGAATACTTGTAAAGTAGTGATTAATATGTTAACAATAGCTATTCATTACAAAGGTTCACGATTCAAAGTTACTTTTTGCTGTCCTGACATATAAAATCTTTAATTGCTTTTTTATAATTGAACGATAACCGCATTTTGACTTCGATTGTTTCGTTTCGTAGGACAACGTTTTGGATTGTAGAGCATCTTCTACTCTGTTAGTTCTGTGGCAAATTTACTCATTTTTCTTTTTCTGCAGCTCCTTTCTCTCCTTCCAAGCAGTGTTCTTTCAGTCCTTGAAATTGTCGGTTTCTCGGGAAACAGAGTAAGTCCGATTCTTTAGATTTACTCAGTGCCCCACGGCATCCGGGTAGATGGTTTGACGTTCATTTTGTTATCGATTTAATATTCCTGGGAGCGAACATAGCATATGAAATACAAGCTTTTCGGTACCCACAACGCAAACGGCAAATGCTTTATCGAAATAATTATAAGAAACCTAGGAGTTGCGATCACAGTTCGTCTCTAAAAAACCAACCAATCAACCAAAACTCAATTCAATTACGAGAATGCTGTGGCGTGCCCACATGATACAGACGTCTGCGAGATGCGCTGATTAAAGAATTGCATATTGTATTTTGTTATTTTCTGGAATATTTGCGCATGAAAATGTTGCATTCTTCTTAAAACGTTACCTATAACAATATAAATGCTGGAGAGGTCGGAACCATTAAATGATGGGCAGCAGGAACCACCTACACCCCAAATCGGAGGCATTCCAGGTGAAACTAAACTAATTTTATACAATGCAGTTATGCCATTGTGATTACGGCTTCATAACTTACACACCATTAAAATGTACCTTAAAATCATATCGAAACATCTTCCAGGTTTCAAAAAAAGTCTGGTCTGTACATCAACGAGAAAGACTTGTCCATTTACTACCACTTAAGTTTTCTTGGTAGTCATCTGCTCGCTCCTAGATTGATAGCTTAAAGAATCGTACTTGGACAGTCAGGTGGATTTCATATGTTGCAAAATTCTAGGCCAGTGAATTGACCCAAGTTTGATTAAACTCACTGCTCCCGACGGGGTCTCATAGCTTAGTTGGCTAGAGCGTTGGCAGTACTAAGACCTTCCCTTTGCTGGCGTGGGTTTGAATTTAACCTAGGCCATGGGTATTTTTAAAAAATGGTTCAAATTAATATTGATTTAGTCTCAAAATTGATTTAAATAGGGTGCGACATTCCAATGGCGCTAATTCAGCTGGTCGGTGGATCATCTGCACAAAACATCTACTTCTGGATAGTTCATAATAATCATAAGCGTTAGAACGTTTTTTTGGAATATAAGTGAGTCCGCTTGTTGATTTTCGTATTTGGAGCCAGACCGAGGGACTTACTCATTTAAGGCACACTTTGATCCACATTCTAATAAATCTGAAGACTGCAGAAGCAACATTGTCTAAGGATATCACAGGACTCGGAGAGTTTTCGAAAGTTTGTGAAAGAATAGGCAAGCTACTTCAATCCCAGTCGCAATAGTTTGAATAAATTAGTAGAAAGCTGTATTGTTTTAATTAAACACGGGGACCGAAACGCCAATGTTTGCTTGAGGCTGTCTTGAAATAAGTCCAGGGGACTCGCCAATGTAGCCAAAAATGTCAAAGAATTGGACTAACATTTGAGGACAGACGATGTAAACTTTCTTACTGTTGTAGAAATATACTAATAAAGATGAGTTTTCATTACAGCAATATGTAACTGATAGGTCTAATTGATTTCCCGTAGACTACACAACTGGCCTTGGTTAGATTTTTAGGCTATCAAACAGGGATTTGCATTTGAACATCAACCAAAAGAAGAAACTAACAAGCATCATTTGAATGCGAACCCAAATATCTTTGGGATTAGGTTTGGCATTAGGTTCAGACTTAAGGCCAAGGTAGGGTTAATTTGCGGTTAGCGTTAGGTTTAGGACTTCTTGATATTTTTCTTTCCTTGACTTTTGCGCATGATTACCTGTGTTTATAAACGAATAAATTCTCACTTTCGGTTCTTACCGTGCTTGCTCGGTATAATAAAGCAGTTTCCAGGAGGCGTACATTTTGCGCTGAGGTTGTTAGTAAAATCTTTATTTTTTTCTAGGACACCGGATTGAAACTTCTTCGGGATGGAGCTAAAATTAAAGACGGCGTCCGTGATCCCCTCTGCACCCTCATTATCCTCGTGTTCGACCTCTACGCCACGCAAATGATTGGTATGTTGGCTTTATCTGGGCAGCACCCTTTATATGAAGTTGAATTAAACTTTGTCTAGCTCCTGACAAATATTTTTATCCTTAGCTATCGAATTAGCAAATTCTTGGATTCTAGCCCGCTCAAAACCCTTTCATATTTGGCCACATTAGTCTAGCGCAGAATAGAGTTAATTTTTTAGTTTTTAGAATTTACTTCTACACACTTAGAGCGGGCATAGGCAATCAGTCTGCACGTTGACGATATCATAAGCCCTTGTCGAAACCAGTGGTTCTTAAATGTTAGTTTGTTGATTTAGTTACATTAGGTCGGGATTTGCTACTTTGCAACTCACCAGAAGCGTAATTATCCTCCGAGCTTAGGTTTGAAATTATACTTAACCAATCCTTCCTTTACCCTCCGTAACCTCCTTGCCTATGTTCTAGGGGACACTACCTGTGATCCTCGTAAGTTTACTTCTTGAGCACCACCTCGCTTATAATACCTCACGACTCCCTTCGCGAACCTCATCGTTTTATTTCAAGATGGAATGGTCGGTGCTTTTGCTACCTGCTATAAATGTGTGTATCTGCTTCCAAGATCTGCTTGACTAATCATCCTGTTTTGTGCTGCTGGGCGTTTTACTGTTTTATGCGTTCCTTTTGAGTTTGGTTGTGGTTATTTCGCCATTCATTAACGGGTTTTTTGTCTTTTGTTATGTTCCTTTTAGACCTAGTTCATTTAGACCTATTCAGGCTTTCTTCATGTAATCATACTTTAGGCTCCGAAAATCCCAAGGCACTACTTAAAGCTTCGCTAGAATTTTTAAATGGACAGGATTATTTGAATAATTTTGCCTAACGAGTGGCGTCAGCCCATAAATGGAAGCACTTTGATTTCCGTTTAGGGATTTTTCAATTTAACTACGTCAAAACACGGTCGAAAAAAATAACTTGATAAGCGAACTCTTCAAACTGGACTGCCATTTTGACTCATTCATGCCCCAATCTAGAATTTTTCGCTTTAGGTATGGAAAGAAACATTGACTCCTTTCGTTTGATTCGAAACTTAAAGGCTACAGAAGTCAGCACATTTTTGTGAAGAAGCGTTTATCTTTTCTGTCGAATATAACAACCAGCAGATATACTGAACCTGTTTCTGCTACTCATGTCTCTGATGATGAATCCGCGACGGATATCGAAACGTCAGGCGAATAAACATATTGTCCGAGCAATCAAGTCTTCTTGTTCTCAGACATATAGAGTGTTTTCGAAAATAATTCAATGGAGGCGTTTATTATTAAACCATAAAATATGTAATCTTCCGCACATGATATCTATATGATATGTTTGCATATGATGGTAGGGGACTCACCGATCTGAGTACATAACATTTCTGTCCCGTTTTACCATGGAGCTCCTAATAGAGCCCTCGCAGGCGTTTGTACAGCAATTTGTAGGATATGCGGATATAAAATCGACAAAGGTGAGGGAGACCAGACTGGTCATTTCTAGCTTCTTAGCTGCCATCAGCCACTCATACTCAATCCCAGATGTGGCAACCCCCGAGATTAGAACCCGCGATCTCTGGTCATTGCAATCGGGAAGATTAGGACAGTAGGGGCTCACCGCTTGGAGCTCAATCTACTCTTCACCGACGTCCTTTGTTTCATATTATTGTCTTTGATAAGTCAGTGCACGTCTAAACTATTGTGGCTTGGAGACTAATCACTTGGTAGATCAAAAGTGATAAAAGCAGACGCCGATCCAGCCTCTATAGTCACCGCCTTCTTCACCTATCCCCAGTCGTCTTAAATTTGCACTGTAATGTAAGGAAAAGATCAATTAGACTAGGTTCTTCGAAGGTCTAAGTTATTATCATCCTTGGAACGGTGCTGTTTCTCATTACTGACGGCGAAAATGTATTGGCCATTCATGCAAACCGGACCAAGATCCATATCTTCGGACATTTATTGACCATAATTTCAGTTAGAAGTCAACCTTGTGCAAAGACATTCGCAAAACTACGTTGTCGTTCAGAAAACCAACATGAGCGCCAGAAAGGAACCCATCACTCCTAAAATGTGGAATAAACAATTCTAGAACGCCAGTTCGACAGTCAGAAGAGTTGTAGAGCCATCGCAGTTGATTTAATCGGCACCATGGAGGTGGAGATGGACTCGGAACCTACGTTAACACATGCGCCACCTGTTTGATCATCGTCAAACATGCTATTAGAGGCCGAATGGTACGCGTGAGCCAAAGTAACTTGGAAATAGTGTTTTTATGGGCTGTGCCTTTGCATCCCAGTCCACCGTCCAATTGTTCTATCCTACCAAGCCTTAGTTGACATCAACGCCCGCACTTGAATCCAGCATTTGTCTTTTTCATCCGCATGCATTTTCGGACTAAAACCAGACTGCCCTAAAGAACAGCAGCTTCCTAACCAGTGATTTTCGAGAATAACCGTGAGCGACCACAAACATTCAACCAGCCGATTTTGTTTAGCCACGGATTTCAAACCAGGATGTTCGGGTGCTTCAGTAGATGCCATCATAACATAGCTTTACCTAATACACCTGAGTATTATACTTAAATTGACGTAAACATCTGTAGCCCATTAATACAAATATAAGTGAACTTCCTCAGACCATATTCTTATTCATGAAGAGATGATATTCTAAAATGAATGCTCCGTTCTCTTTTAGCAAGATGCTTGTATATATTACTTTGGAAGGCGATTCTGTCGAACCGTTTTCAGGAATGGCTGCGTCCTCTGGTGAAGCCAGCACGTAGGGTTTCTACTGGGACTCTTCAGAGTTGTAGCTTCAATGTAAAACTTTGGTCTTTAAAATAGAAGAGAGTCTAGACACCGATCAAAGCACTTACAACACAGGTACCAACCAATGGTAAAGCGTCAAGCAAGATACAAGCAATCACATCTACGCCCTCTTGATATAGAATTTCGTCGGGCTAAATTTCAATCTTAGTTCCTTTTTCTATGCGTCCATCATTTGGTCGTCGACTAAGATTTTGTTGAATAACGGGACTCGGGGCTTTTGATCTGCAATTCAAAAGGCAGACGGTCACCAAGTAAGTCGCGCCACCCCTTTTCATCCGAAATGCCTCGTTTTTGTCCCGGATTTAACCCATATGCACTTACTTATATGGCCATTATATGTTTGTGTAGAAGTTTCAACTGCGTTCTCGTTGGGCCTTGTAGGTGGCGATGAGGCTTTTGCCTTAGCGGAGGCTCGTTACATGCTAGATGAGTGGTCTACTACGGCTTCTGGAAGTGCTATATTCCTCTTTCTTGCCGGACGCTTGGAGCTCCTTTGTGCCAATTTTGACCCTGTGAGTTTAATGCTCTTTACATATCCACGCATAATGCTTTCCTAAAGAAATTATTTTACGTGTATCGTGTAGCGTTAGTGGTCCTTTTGAAAGCATGATTAGAATAAGTTCAGATTTAAACAATGTTTTTACGAAAGGGGTCTGGGATTTACGAGGCAAACGAGACTAACTGTCAATTTTCAAAGTTGTAATTTCCTTGTTTTATTTGCCAGCCACTAGATGGGTTTGAATTGGTGGACTGAAGTGGCGAAGTGCCTAACAGCAGAAGTATCTAAAGTAGCTTTTGTCCTCAGCGGACTTATTCGGCTGCCTACCTTTTATAAAAACCAAAATGCCCAGTCTTCGCTACAATATGGTGCTCATAAATGTCAACTTGACAATGTCAAAACCCCGCTTAATATTGTCCAACTAGTGGATTTATTTTGCTTAATTATTTGTCCACAATAATTTATTATAGTTTAGATGTGGAAGGAGTCCAGTTGAAAGCAATAAAATGGCAAATCCGGAACCTTTATTGATCACAATTCCTCCTTGTCACAGACCTCGCTGCATATACCGATCTTAGGCCTTCTTTGGCGCACAATTTTTTATGGCTTGATATTTTTTATAGCTTGCTGGCAAACATGGCTGCCTATGATTTTGGCTTCACTGATTGGATCAAGTGCACAGTGCTCACCTAACCTGAGAGATATAATACAATCTCGAAGTTCCCAACGAATACCTGTCATGTTTGTGATGAACGGCCCCATGCAATAGGAGGGGGTGCAAGCATCTTTATTTTTATTGTACCGTGCATCCTACGCAGGTACATGTTAAAATTCCAGACTCATGTTTATTTTATTATATGACTGGGTTTTAGGTTCATCCATAAGTTTCCCAGTGTTTCCGGCGTTTTTCATAGCGCTTACTCATTTATATTAAGAAGTGAATGGCAGGCTGCTCACCGATATGGTTGCAAAACGTACTACTCCCGTTTTGCCTCGGAGCTCAAGCTAGAGTCTTCGCAGAAAGTCGCATTGCGACGTGAAGCATATGATTAAGTGGTGTAATGGTACGTTGTTGTACCAATGACCAAAGCTCTCGGGTTCACCACCACTGGGATCCAGCATGACTGGCTGATGATTGCTTACAAGCCATTAATGGCTATTCCAATCTGCCTTGTCTTTGTTGGTTCCACTTTATCATATGCAAAAAAATTCGAGGTCAGGATAAAATATTCCTTTCCTCATCCCCGGAAGAGGAAGAAGAAGAGAAGATTTCTGGGACCGATGTGGATTTTGGCTGACGTTTCAAAAGCGTGCTCGCTTTCAGCGTCAGAGCGTGTTGTCTGTACTCCTGTTCGCGTCAAATGAATGTGTCTGACCAGTAGCTTTGCCTAATGCCCCTGTGTCAATCGATTGCACCGATCGATTTTCGTGGCTGTTCGAATTGCTCGTGCCCTCATGAGCGTCTTCATGTGCTGCGTCAGGTCGTTTTTTGTCTCGTAAGCGTTTCCACTCCCCTTGCTCGTGGCTGCCGGCTGTCAGGCCCTGCTTATCTCTCTCCACCCGACGTATTGCTCCGTTCTAAGCCGATGTTAGCATTTTGCTGAGCGCTTGGTAGGCGGGATGAAGGTCCATGGCTCTGTTTAGTGTGCCAGTCGAGGACCAACTTTATAGCAGCAATCTGGCCATCTTGTCGTTGGCTCGGCCTATTACCTTTGCTTTTTAAAAGGCGAATGTGTGTTTCTTCTGCTGTACGTGGTCATAGACCAAAGACAGCTTATCCTGGCGGTTGATTGCGAGCTGATGCTCATGAAACCTTGTGCCAAGGCGACTGCCCGTTTTACCGACATACTTTGCAGTGCAGTCTTGGCATGGTATGCTGTAGACCACGGCTGATTGTTCTGTCAAAGGAAGCGGGTCTTTGGGCCTCATGATCTGCTGTCTGATGGTTGACTCCGGCCTATGAGCCACACCGATCCCGAATGGGTTCAGGATTCTTGCAGCCGCTTCTGATACATCCTTCACGTAAGGGATGGGAGCCAGAATTTAGGTTCATCTCCTTTCGACCGCTCATGTTGGGGCTTCTTAAGACACTTGCCTACAAAGGAATTCGGATAACCGTTGGAGCAATGCGTCGGGTGAAGAGAGATAAGCAGGGCCTGACAGCCGGCAGCCACGAGCAAAGAGAGTGGAAACGCTTACGAGACAAAAAACGACCTGACGCAGCACATGAAGACGCTCATGAGGGCACGAGCAATTCAAAAAGCCAAGAAAACCGATCGGTGCAATCGATTGACTTAGGGGCATTAGGCAAAGCTACTGGTCAGACACATTCATTTGACGCGAACAGGAGTACAGAAAACACGCTCTGACGCTGAAAGTGAGCACGCTTTTGAAACGTCAGCCAAAATCCAAATCGGTCCCAGAAATCTTCTTTTCTTTCTTCACTTTATCATATTTAGAAATGTTGTCCTCTCTTTATTTCTTCAGATATTAATATGAGAACTTAAGGGTCAATTCTTTGAGACAAACCTTTTGGGGTTCTGTCATTTATTACCAGATAACCACGTTGTCAATGGACGGTCCGTAGTAGGTAGGTATTTTCTAATTTACCGTACTATCAGAGAAGATGCTGGCTTTAAGCCTGGACAGTTTACCCTTTTATCTGATGTTGTTTCCCAGTTTGAGTCTAAAACATCATGTTTATGACCTTCTTGTTCCAGATGTGGCGTCTCCTTTCCAATTATAGACGACACTCATAAGTAATCGTAGAAAAAGTTCAACACAAAAGTACAGGAGTAAACCTATATCGGAAAACACATGGAAAATTCTGATGGACCGAGTAATAAACCGAAACCTTGCTTCTGAGTTATGCAGTGACGAAACATATGACAGGGTTGTAGCTAAGAGATAACTGGAATTATGGCAAACCAATCAGTATTTATTGATGATTAATTGCCTGTTAGCTGGCGGCGCCTATTCCGCAGTTGGTCAACCTTTGCTGCCAGACTACGGCTTGAATATTCATATTAACTTTAGGACTTCTCCCAAAAGCTCCATTCTGTGTTAGCAAATTAATTTTCGAGGTAAATATAAAAAAGGCGAAGTAGGCCTTTGTCTGTTTCAACACATTTAAAAACTGACCTTGTATTTCTAGCCAAAAATATGGACTAGAAACGCTCATGATCTCGTAGTGAATTATATGTGATAACATTAACAGTGAAAAACCGAATCAAAGAATTTTGTTCACGTGTGTGCATGAGGTGTAAAGGTCGGCAGGTATAAAGAAGTGTTTTTAAAAAAAACGTATTTCGAGCTCCCTCTTTAAATGAGCCATCACTCACTAAGTCAATTGGAGAATTTTATGGCAATAACTTGTGAATTTTCTGGGTTGGGTGGGACTCATCAGCGAATCGCCTCTACGTTGTTCTTAACTTGTAATGCAACATGAGACCTATCGTTGAACTGTTGCAAATTCATCTGATAAAGTCTGGTTTTCGTGGTCAGTGCTCAACTCAACTCATTTAATTGTTATTGATTGCTAAACCATAGATCTGTCTTACTGGAATGGCGGTAATAGAGGTTATACTGGTGGGTCCGTAGGACGTAGGTCCCTAACCCTGACGAGAAGAAGAACTTCACTGAACAACACCATGGATAACGAGTCTTGCTTATTCAAGCCACGCCGACTAGATAACAAATCCTTACCTTGTGCCTTTTGAATTGTTTTTCTGTCAATATAAGCAGCGTCTAACATCCACCTTTTTAGTAACATTTCCGGTGCATGTAACCGTTTGTTGCCGATGTATCTAGAAACGCCAACTTTTTGACATGTATTTTGGTATTTGAAATGGGTCGTTTCTGCCTCTTCATTTTTGAAATCTTTCGGCTGCCCTGAACATTCATTATAGTTTGTGTCAACATCACCAGTTTGAAAGTGCTCGAAGTATCTCCCGCATGCTCTTTTAGATGACTTTATTTACTAGTAGCTTCCTAAAGTACGCGAGAACTTTCAGCAGTACCTCCTTTAAAGTACAAAAAAGGCATAATGCGTCTCGCAATAGCTGTCTCCAGCACACACTTAAGCCGAACATCATAAGACATATGTCAGTTCTGTTTAGGTATTATACAATACATATGGTGCCGTTTTCGCCTTCCCGAAAGCAGTGTCTGTTAAAATGCTTGAAACAAAACTGCTTAAATTACAGCCCCCACCTGTTTAATGTTCACTATAATCTAAATATTTTTCGGAAGATGGTTTAGTACCTCTTGTATATCAACGTGTGCGATTAAAGATCATTTGTATTTCAAATGACATTTATGATGGCTGACACTAATGAGACTGCCAACATCATAGTCTGAAAGGTTCCGAAATGAGTCGTTAATTCAGAAAAGCAACGTGTAGATCAAAGCTTGTTCGAGCTGTGTTTTACAAATTCTGTAGAAGAAATCGAAATGGAAGTATTTTCATCTAGAGATAACTCCTATATTCAAAAAATCACACATACCACCGAAACATAATCCTAGCAGAACTGCTTTTATGATAACGATTTCCACTTATGGATGGTTAGAGTGTTGGACTTCTACTTAACAGTTCGCGGGTTCGAGCCTTGGGTAGTGCTCCAACTGGGATTGACTATGGCTGGGTGATTACGGCTAAAAAGTTATAAAATTCCCAATGTCTTTTTCGGCTATTTTCTCCTGCCGATTTACACTTACTTCGAAAACGTACACTGAGCGCACTAAAAAGTTCAGGGAAAGAAATTTCGCTCCCCCGGTTTATTATAACTTAACTTGATTTAAAAGTCTATTCGGTCACAAAATGTTATCGAAACAGATTGCGAAAAACAGAAATTAAATTATTAGTTCCGCGTCTTTTTCTGATAATTACTTATCAAAGCTATGTAATTAAATATTGAAATATGATAAATATCGTGATTAATAAAGAAGTGAGATGAGTTAAATCGAACAAGTAAGGATCATCCAAGCCGTTAAATTAGATTATGGCGAGTGCTGCAAGCAACATTCCGCAATTTGAAAAAGATCGGTAATCACTCGCAAAACAACAATGAGTAAGGCTGCAATACTGTGTATCATGCAGTCCAATTTTAATTCTTTTCAGTCACGCTAGGATGCCGACTCTGTGATGAGCTTTTTTCTGACTGGCCTGAAAACGTTGTTTCTGTAAAAAATGGCTACTTAAATAGTATGCATTTTTATCATTGATTTGGACTGTCTTTATAAATTCGAATAGATTTTGTGGAAAACATGCAGGTAAAAATCCTCTCTTGTACTTATTTGACAGCAAATTACGCCTTCTTTAAAGTTTATTCTAAAAGGAAGTGTTTCCTTTGGTTTTTAAAAACATTCTTATTTTGAGTTGTTTTACGACTGTACTGTGTTCATTCATAATACATCGTATCCGTCAATTTATGAAAGCAGCCCTTGACATATACAGCGTGATTTATATATATTGTGAAATTATATGAGAGCTACGCATCCACTTCCTCAAACCGTAGGCAAGAATGTACTTTTCCTTAACCGAGATGAACACAGTATTCAGGTAGTAAAACTTGAATTCAGTTCTAGCAGTCGGTAGGTTTCAAAATCATTTGGCAATTAAGAATCTTTTTAAAACGCAAAGAAACAATTTGTTTTAGAATAAAATTTAAAGAAGGCGTAATTTGCTATCAAATAAGTACAAGAGAGGATTTTTACCTGCATGATTTCCGTAAAATCTATTCGAATTATAAAAGAGGGTCAAAAGCAATGAAAAAAATGCATACTATTTAAGAAGCCATTTTTTTACAGAAACACCTTTTACACAGTGGTCAAAAAGGAGCTCATCACATAGTCGGAATCCTAGCGTGACTGAAAATAATTGAAATTTGACTGCCTGATAAACAGTATTGCAACCCTATTTGTTGTTGATTTGCGACTTATTACCGGTCTTTTTCAAATTGCGGAATGTTGCTCGCAGCACTCGCCATACTGTTCATTGTTCTCAGCCAACCTAGTTATCTGTACTCGATACAATTATAAGTTGCTGTCTAGATTGTCGGTATGTGTGTTTACTTCCTCACTTACTTCTTTATGCAGTCTACGATGATCGGACGTGTAGATGCTTATGAAAAATTGCAGAATAACAGGAACAAAATGACTTAAGACATGGTCAAATACCAGTTCCAACCGGGGAAACTTTTCAAATACTGACCTTACCATGGACGTCAAGCAAGCCTTCCAGATAGCTCGCCAAGCTTAGCCTGATTATAAAAAGTCATTATGACAACGTTAATTGGTCGTAGTTGAGGTGACAATAAATTACACAAGGAGTTTTTGAGGGCAGGAGATTTTCATCTAAACGATATGTTCGCCAAACCGAAGACCTAGTTATCAACTTGCCTGAACTCAAACGGTAATAAGTTATTAGTCATAATTCCTTTTTGATGACAGATCGTGTAGTCCCCCAACTCTCTCTCTCGTTATATATCATTAAAAAAACAAATTTCCATTTGATTAATCGTCGATCCAGATTAGAGTACACCATAAATGTGCGTGTGGGCTTACTGATCAATTACCAAAGTCTAGCGTATGCACGCCCATTGGCTTTTTCGAATTTGTTAAACCTGTAAAGACTAAAAGATCCTCTTTTCAGAGGATTTAAAATCTCTTGAATAGGGCAGTTTTTAAAGGATTTCGACGTTTTGCGAGGTTTCTGTACTTTCACTTGAAAAAAAAAACACTTCAATGAATGAAAAGACCTGTCAAACCCTCAGGCTAACTTTACCAACGGGATTACGAAGGCAATGCTTAAAAATTACTATTACGAAATGTAAAATAACATTTTGGTAGCACCTCTCTGTTCTGAACTACTTATGAGTTCGCCTACAAATTGATGACCATACGTACATCAAATAATGCGCCAGGGTCCCTTTCAGTTTTCTTGCGTGGGCAGGTTTATCACCGCAAAAGTTTCATAGTAAGATTCAAAGGAGGATATGTCAAAGTACACCGTAAGGATGCATTCCTTGAGAATAACACCAAGAAAGCTCGTTGATGAATGTTTACCCGACCGCTAAGGAGACTCCACTGTCCGGCCCTGCCTAGGGCCTCGATAGAGACCCTGACAGTCGAAGCAGCTGGTAATATATGTAGATAGCGTTGTCGGCAAAGACAAGGGAGACTGGGGGTAACCATTTCTCGCTTATTAGCCGTTGTCAGCCAGTCATACCCAGACCGAAATGGAGCCCCACTCGAACCTCGAACTCTGATCAGAGTCAAACGCCCAAACCATTGAGCCGCAAATTCGTTGCCTTGCCGGTTTAGATCAAGGGATATTGACACTCGTTGATGAACCTTCACCCAACCGCTACCGGAACTCATCAGTGCCGCTCTGCCTAGGGCCTTCACAGAGGCCTTGACAGCCGTAGCAGATGGTATTATATGCAGATGTTGTGCTGCCAGCACAAACTCCAATAGGCGGGCAACGCAATGACCAACGACAGGACTGAATTGAACCCGCACGGTTTGAATTTTCGAACAAAACCAAGGCGATTATATTTCAAGTTTATACAGAAAGATACCGTCTTTGGACAAAAAATGAATCAAAAAACCTATTATTCTAAACAATCTTCCGTCCAATTCCCTTCGATACCCCCACTGCTCGACGAGGAACTCTACTCCAAATCGGGCATCTCACTGGAAATATTGGCTCGGCCAACATAGTCTAATTGTCCCAATCAGTCTCGTCAGGGCTCTGAGGAGTATCCACGGACAGGCTGAGTCGTTATATTTATATACTGCTGTGTTTAATTACTAGAAAACTATAATTATCGAAAGCCTCATGCGAAGGTCTCCGCGGTCTACCTTACGTGGCTATCTGCGTACCGTGATTTCTCTCTGGCGATCTTATCAGCCAGACCTGACGGCCTAAACATTCACCCTTGGTTTGACCCAAAGCGGACTGTCGACGATCTGGACGGATGCCTCTGTTTTTCCAGTTCCGTTGGCGGACTCTGCAATCAGCAAGGAAGAATCAGGACGTGGCTTCCACACGGTGATGATCCTGGGAACCTTTGCAATGCCCCCCCCAGTGGGAACCCCCTTTTTTCTCCTAAATCCCACGCATTACCCCCACAAGGTCGACAGTTTTTCTCCTAAAATCCCTGAGGAGGTTTTTCACTGTCTGCTCCTATTTTCATCCTATGACACAGGACAACTGGCCTCGCAAACAGTCTGAGAAACAAATTTTCTGCTGCCACTGCACATATTTACAAATAGGGCACTCAAAGGAATTTTTCCTACATTCCCTCAATATACTGATACTGATACTGATAGGATGCAAGCCATTCACAGGCGAACTACATTAGATATGAAAGTAAGGGTCTTCCAATTTTTAACGAAGCCAGTAGGTTTACTTGATAATCACGTTCCGGCTATATTTGTTACTTCTACAAGGTAAAGCCGTGCGTGTACAGCTACATTCTTAGTCTGCCATGGGTGCAGAAACCGAACGTCATTTTCCTCAAGTAGTTTTTGAGAATAAGCGGTATGGCGAAATAAAATATCCTGAAAAAGAACTCAAGAGGTACGAAACTTTCCCATTGCGCAAAAGATGGTTAAGTTTTACAAATATCATGCTATTCAATTCGTAGAACTGATCCCGAGGGCGTTGGTATTGCAGAACATTTTATAATCTTTGTCTCAGTTATGCTTTTATTAAAAGATAGTGATTTTTATTTTTGCTAATAATTAATTTTTTGTATCAAACTTAAGGCAGAAGAGCTCTTCTTCCAGTCAATAAGAGCTCACTCAGGCCTCGCAAATTATCACCACATTTGTTATTGGGAGTTAATGTGGTGCTATTGGTAAGCTCAACATTTCTTCTCATCTAAAATACCTCCACCCCCACCCCCTCCGTTAAATGCAAGTAATACATTGTATATTTTCAAAAAAAGAAGTTTTATCGAACACCGGAATCATTATTTTATTTTTCTGAGCTTTCGGGCTCCTGCAGGCGTCCATCGTCAGAGATGGGAAAATGAGGAGACTAGTTCCGGTGTGTGTACAAAACAAACAAAATTTGAACGTGTAGAAAATCAATAATTGTGTGGTTTGGCCGTCGACTCGTCACTGTGGACTATGTCAGTCTGTGCTATTGCACGACATCGGTGTTTTGGGTGGGAATATTTACAGAAATAAAACCATAAACGAAAACAAGCAACATTTATGGGGAAAGGTCAATTATAAGCCATAGGAGAGGGGGAAGGGGAAGAAGACCAATAAACGACCAGTGCCCTGAGTCTCGTGATACCTGCGCAGGGCAACATATGCGGGCGCTACCTCGATGCATCGGTTAACTGAGTTGTCATTCGATGCCAAGGCTTCAATCAGTTCTCGGCCCGTCTTGCTGCCAACGTGGGCAATTATCTTCGTGGCTGCGAAGCAGAATTCGTGACCCATCTCTTCGGTTTGGGTCGCCACGTACGATAATGTGTCACCCCGTCGAACAGCCAGCTAACGTCCATGTATGCGCGAACCCAGCTTGCGTCCAGTCTGTCTCGTGTAATTTATGGGACAATTTAGACCAATAAAATAATGATTCCGGTGCTCGATAAAACTTCCTCTCAAAATATACACGTTACTGGAATGCAAACATTTGCCTCAATTCATAAGTGGTACATTGTCTCTATTGGCAACTATAAAGCTAAATTATTATGAAAAACCGCTAACATCGACACTTTCGTACTTTAGTGTTCAGGGAAAGTGGCTACAGGCGATGAAGTACGCAGAACGGCTCGCCTGCGAGAGCAAGTGGAGTCAGGCTACGTACCGGTACCTCAAAGCTGCTTTGCTTTTACAATTCATGGACGAAGAGGCTAAAGCTGGTTGTGATATATCTGATACAACATTCGCCTCTCTTCACGAACGACGGCTTTCGCCAGTATCTCTTTCGGGATACGTTCAGAATAAAGAGGTGCCCAAGGAGCGCGAGATAACTAACGATGCGGACGGTGGAACAATGTCTCTTCATGTGGAGAAGTTGCTTGAGTAAGACAGTCGTTTTTTTGTTTCGGACGTTTTAACATTCCACTTGCTTACTTGAGTCAGCAACGTACTTTTTTGATAATTCATTGCCCAAATAGTTAATTACGAGGTCTTTGATAGTGCCTTCTGTATTGGAGGTACATAAATAGCAACGAAGTGACGGCTCTGGTAATATCTGACTTAGAACGGCTACCTTTTATGGGCAAACAGCGTTTGTTTTTTATAAATCTTTACATAGCAGTCTCTTCCGCTCTCAAAATTTACCATACGATGTCAATATAACTCTGGGCTTCTGACATTGAACTGCCAACGTTTCCTCTTCCTTTTAACACTGGATAGCCTTATGTTTTAGCGCAAGAAATTGATGAATTGGCCGAATAAAATGCAACCCCCTCGTTTACATATGCTATTTTGTGAAATTTTCTATCGGCTGTGTCCTTGAAGAAGAAGAAGAGCAATGCAGTTTTATATCAGGAAGTCGATGGGAAAAACGAAAAATGCATTCTCCATTCTTGTTAGACAAAAGCGTTTATGGATTTTTTTGTCTGAACACATTTTCCCATTTCCTGACTATACGTACTGCGACCTTTATCGTCTTTTAAGTAGTTTATCTGAAGTTAGTAACCAGGTAAAGCCCTCTACAGCAAGTGGGCGACCTCTTGTGTGTTCCGGCCATCGCCTATCTGAACTTACTAGTCTGCAGTAGTACAGCTGTCGTTAAAGATTGAAGGCTGCTTCATAGGATCGTCCATCTTTATTTGCACAAAGTAGCTAGACAATACATCTGCATGGGCATGAACATATGCTATTTTAGGAAAGTACGCAATCCAATGATGCAAATAGCCCCCTTGAATGCTGTCCTTTACACATTGAGCGACTGAGACCTGAAGGTTGTGACTACAGCTATGTGAGCAGATTCGCAGAGAAGAGTTCATTTCATGTCAAAGTCAGAGCAGGCCAGCGAAGGCCTTGATCCCCTTCGGTTTCAATTATTTAGCAAATCCGAAAGGGAAGACGCGATCACTGGAACAAGGACTTTATTATCCTGACGTTTCGGATTCTGTCGAGAATCCTTCCTCAGAGGTGAGTAAGAATTCCCGAGGAAATCCGAAACGTCGGGAAAATAAAGTCCTTGTTCCAGTGGTCGCATCTCCTTCTTCTGAACTGTTACCTGGAACTCGTATACTCTCCTCTATTTAGCAAATGCATGCACGTCACCTTCCAACACTTTATGTAACTGTCTATATCGCTGTCACTTTAAGACATACATATGCATGCCAGAAGAAGAATCTTCAGTTTTACTTTACTGTGTATACTTATGAGTTCAACTTGTCGGCGTGTTTGGACTTTTATCCATGTTTAAGACATTGAATGCTTCTATAAAATGCTGGATTACTTACTTGGCTTTTCCCGTGTTTAAATGTGACATTTTACTGCTTTCCTTAATGCTTTCCAGCACGGTTCAGTCATTTTTCTAATTATTTTTCCTTTCATGTGACTGTGTATATAGCTAAACCTAGCTCTGCTTGACTCTTCTTTCCACTGTTCTCCTTCGCAAATGTTTACTGAACCCTGTGGTTTTAAGCTATGGTTAACTATCCCTATAGGCTCCTTAGCAGCACTGTTATGCTATTTTGGCTTCTGTTGAATTTAACATGAGCTCGTAGATCAGATATCGTCCACCTTAAACGTCACTAAATAATAAAGTATGTACTTGCTGTATCCGGAAGTAAAAGCGTGAACGAGCGAAATAAAAGAAGGATTTATAATAAAAACAAGTGATATTGTTAAAAAAACAGATTTTCATATAATAGGTCATTTTGAAACTATTCCAGACACATTTTACAGCGCAATTTGATAGACGTGTAGGTTTTTTACTTTCCAAATGGTGAGGAAGGACTAAATCCGCACAGTTTCTAGTTCCTATTTGTCTTATTTCAGAGGCGTCCCACAGCTGGTTCAGCGGATAGCTGGCAAATCAATGCCAATTGAAAAGTTTGCAATGAAGAAATCCAAACGCTACTTTGAGCAGGGGAAACGGTTGACGCTTCCGGGCATGGTAACGACTTATATCTTTCGTTTCTCGAAATGATTGATTCATTTTACACCTTTATAACATTTTATTGTGGTTCTCCAGAGAGACTCAGATATAAGTCTGGACTAGCAGGTACAGTGGACACTTTAAAACTCAATAAGTGGAGGTTGTGTGTCCTTCTGTAAGGAGTACTGCGTCCAAAGCTGGCATTTTCAACATTTCCTCACTTACTGAGTGAAAGACATTATTTACCGTAATCACTACATTATATGCGAATTCTGAAGTGCACATTGTTCTTTTTTATTTGAAATCGTAAAGTATCATTACACTGTTCTCTGTCTCCCGCATTTGAATTGAAGGAGCTCATGTACCTCTGGAATGGATTCAAACTCGTCTTCACCAAGAGCGATATACTGGAGAAATTCCTTCTCCTTGTAGAGTTCAAACTCAACCGCCTACTGGCAGAAGAAGGTTAGGTTAATTTCTTTGTGTTTTTGAATTTGCAGATAAATGTTTAAAAGAACTTCATGAAATCCTCCTTACGTCAGCTTTTTTTTTCTTGCTACATTAGAATAAAATAAGAGGCGTTTAGTCGATATCCTGGATGACTATCCGCATAACGCGATTTAATTGGCTATCCTTTACGCATTCTGAGCAATAAAATACAAAACTTTAACACAGCTGTAAGAAGATATATGAACCACCTCTAACCGAAATGGCACGGTCCACATACACTGTTGACCGCCAAAATTGTGACAAAATCTGCACCATGAAGTACCTACGGCTGTCAGACAATGATCAATGACAGACAACATCGGGTTGTTACAGTTAATCAAAGCTTGGTGACGTAGTACCAGCGTAAACTCTTAGTATGATATAATTCAAGACCAAGAGCTCAATATCTACCAGTTAACAGCTCGTCGTGAATTTCTGTACTAAGCTTGGAGCGGAAACTGCGTTTTCTAAATGATACTGGTTCTGAAAGTCTCCTTCACTGTAAGAATCGAAGATCCCTTAAATGCCTATTCAAAGAGTTGCTTACAATGCAATAAAATGTTCAAGCGTCATTAAAGTTGCTCATGTCAGTTCTCTAACAGTCTGAAAAGTCGATTTGGCAAACACGTTTTCAACAACTCTTCATCAGGCCAGTACACAGGGATAATGAAAATTTTACAGTTGGACAAGATAAATAAGTGTGTTTCGATTACAACTCATCGTTTTCACGCCGCCAGTATGGCGAGATGGAAATGTAGAGGTCCTTGCGCTTGAGAAGGACGGGGGAGGAAATTGGGGTAGGTTGTTGGCGTTGGGCAGGGGTCATGTACATGGAGTGGTAATCGCTGTCATTTGCACGGAGCGAACGACTGTCACTAGGACGTGAAGGTGATGTTCGATCGCCTTCGGCTGTCGGGGTCGGCCACGGAAGTGAAAGTGCTTGTATTAGCGTCTTCTGACAACGCAGCACTGGACTCGCTAGTCGCATAGCCATTGCCTCGGCTGTTGCTAGCACCCATTGGCGTAGGTCCTTGTAAAAGTAAGCTGATGTCCGGTAGACAACCTGAAAGACTTCATTAGTATCGACTCGATTATTCATGTCGACGAGGTGGGCGAAAATTGAACTCAAATTCGATCTAGTTTCATTTTACTTAACCAGGCCGGTAGCTGCTCGCCTACCCCATTTACCAGGCGTCTCGTTGTTCGGCCAATCTATCCTGCTCCACAGGAGCAAGTGAAACTAGATCAAGCTAAACAACTAAATGTGGTTTTGTATTCAAATCCACACGGTTTTCATATAATAATGAAAGCAGGGGATGGAACGTAAAGCATAACTCTAAAGAAGAGGGATTGTGGGACTCCAGCCCTTTTTCCATATGTATGCAGCTAATTGACTTCAAGCCAGGGCATCCATAGGGATTACTTGAAGTGCTGTGCACTCAGATTCGGCTTGCCTAGACCGACAATTGTCACGCCCCCTGTTGTAAGTCGACGAAGTACTACTGACTTCGGTTAATTATTTGGCACTCGAAAGCCTACTTGTTAAGCTTCCTCAAGGTCTAACTGGTGGCCATCATCCACCGACCAGTTGAAGACGGAATAACCTACTCGTCTTGTATTGTTTCCTCAATCATGTTGGTGTATTTTTTTAGCATTTATTTATCAAGGTATATGTTTGAAGGAGTCTCGACAGTGATAAGATGAACTAGAGGGGTTGCTCGCAGTTTTGTAGCTGTCAGCCGACCACGCCCAAACCAAGCTTTAGATGACCAAAAGTGCGAATAAAGTAATGGATACACATAGGCGTAATTTCCAAGGACAACCTGTTCTCATTTTAAGAAAATAGCATCAATATTAGTTGTATGCATTTACGTTAAAACAGAAACTTCTTGGCGAACGACCTTCCCGGCACAAAAGGAGAGTTAAGATAAGCTCTTAACGTGATATGTTTCTTCTCTGTAGGGACGTGTGGGCTTAGCCAACAGCCGTCTTTATAAATTAACGCGAATTATTTAAATAAATCATCCGTATGGGTTGGCCAGTTTATAAGTTTCCTATGTAAGCCCGCAAGAGTGTCCATGTGTAAGTGGAGCGTAGAAGGCTGGGACTAGAATTGAACAGCCTCCATTTAGATAACAGTTTATTTGCTGTGACGTTTGTTTAACGTACAGAAAAAAACCTAGATCGGACTCTTATTGCATTACAATGCCATGAAATAACAATTTGGTAACTTTTCACTCTGGCTTTGGCTGTTTAGCTTGGTTGCTTGCAGCCATGCCAATTGTAAAATTATTTTTCCCCTGAGATCGTGGTTTTTTTTCCAAATCTTTTCGGTAAATATTTGAATTTGTTAACTTTGCCTAAACGCCAATCGTAGTACCCCTTGCGTTTACTTCGAATTACTTTTATCAACTGTATTTTATTTGCTTCTTTATGGAATTATGTCATTTATCGTAAATTTTCACAAACCTTTTTTCTTAAAACAGTCAATTACAAGTACTTTCCGGATGACTTCTGCCTGGCAACTATGCTGAAGGGCGTTTGTTTGCGCTGTCTCGGTCGAGTAATGCAAGCGAAAATGTGTTTTATGGAGGTCATTATGAAGTAAGTTTCTTAAAAAAACAATATTCGTTTTTCGCACCAGCAATTCTCCGCAGTTTTTAAAAATTGATAATTCAGTAATGTTTACTCTTATAACTAAACATTCCATCTCAGTGTTCTTTCACACGATGTATTTAAAACAATCAACACTAAGTGCAAACTGTTCCATTGATAACTAGGGTATTTGTATAGCCACGTGAAACTTGCCATTCAACGGGGTTGAAGTGCCAACCATGCGTATTCGAGCCTAAAATAATGGGTCCTATCTATTGTAGCCACAATTGCTGACTACAAGAATTAACTGGTAATTCAATTTGGACATTTAAAACGCAGCCGAGTTGAAGTATGCAATTCACAAATAAATAAAATATCCGTAGTGTGGTAAAAGCCGACCTCTGATAGTTCGAACTCAAACAAAGCACACCACCCGTGAACTATCATAGGTAGATCTGTCAGATTTTTAAGTAGTTTTTATTCGTTTCGACCTAAATTGCAAAGTAGTATGGTCATACATATTTTATTCTTTCGTCTTGGCCTGGACTAGCAGCCTATTATGTTCTTATCAGCTTGACAGCTACAATTTCAAGATTATTCTCCTGAAAGCTGAGAGTGGGTAGTTGTACTAATCTATATGTTTTACTAGAACATTAATCGGGACGGCAAATGGGATCCGTACTCCAAGGAATAATTTGCTGAGTGTAGAATTACCGATCCCCTTAATGCCTGTTTTTACTAAAATGAAGTTATCAAAACTAGTATTACCTTCTTTCTGACTGTTGAGGCGAGATCATTCAAGTTTAGGTGGTTGTTCTGCGCACTTTCTGGACGATTTCCCAAGGTGCAAAAACAATCAAATCATAATCAGGCAGCTTCAGAGCAATTTTTCTACTCAAATATTAATTGCTAATGTGGCTTACAGGACAAACCTTACGATATTGAGCAGGATCGGTTTGTCTCTTTTTAAATGACACGACAGCTCCCCCGTCGATTTTGACGATGGGCACCGCGTGCACCAACAGCCGCAGCAAACGCTGAAGCAAGCCGCAGCATACACAGAGGCAAGCTGGGCAAGCAACACGAAGGCTACAGCAGGCAGAAGCAACGCAGCGAACTACCGCAAAAGAAAACAGGAGTTTAAGCAGACCTGCGGAGAATATGCCCACTTGCTCACCACTCCCACCTCCGTTTCCGGTGTAAAGACAAAGTCACTAAGACCGGGAATGAGGGAGGGTGTAGGTGGCTGGCGCGATAAACACTCAGCACGCGCACACTTGACACAGCCATCTCGCTAGGTATGCTCCCGACTACGCGGGAGCGCTATAAAAGCCACATTAAGAGGGAGCCATTGCAGCCTGACTCTCAGTCCTCCCTCTCCTCCCGTACGCACACACAGACAGTACAGTAGGAGCAGCAACGTAGGGGGCCCGAGTTTTCCCGTCAGTTTGCAAACCCCCCAAGCCACGGCTTTTAGAGCACCGTGATAGGTTCAGACGCATTCAGATTTATGATAGTGAGGAGAGAAACGCGCCGAGGGTCGACCTCACTCTCTCCCCCACCGTATAGTGACCGCCTAGCTGCTCGGACACCTGAGGTGGGGCCTGAAGCCCAGTGGGAACGCGAACGCATTCACCAACAGGGAGTCAGAACCGAGAGAAAGTGCCAGTGCCTACCGGGCCGCAGAAACCGTGGTTGGCTGAGGACTGACATTGCATATGCATACAGACATTCGGTCTCAGAAGGCTGAGAGCAGCCCTGCACGAAGCCTGGGCCAACACCCTTCTGGGACGGGTAACCATTCAGTCATCGACTGAAAGGCACTACCCATGCTCCGTTGTCGGTCGACGTCCGTGGACGGGGCTAAGAGGAGGGGGAGAGACACAATGGCCCAGAAGCAATAGATAAGTTCAGTAAACCTGACTTTTTTAGATTAGGCCTTTCTCACGCGATCCAGGTCACTTTCCCACATCAAAAAAGTATCATATCAAGGATATGTACTCAACTTTTTGTGAGTTTAATTTTTTGTAACACTTCTGATCGTAGAGTTACACTGGGTTTTTTTTATCAACATCGTGACGGTTTTCCAGCTTCTGCGAGAATCTTTATAAATCATACCCCTTGGAAGTCGGGTTATCTTGACTTAGAATGATTCTACTTTTAAGATAAACGTGATGGAAATGCTCCAGATAGGTCGCTTATATTCGTTCGACCTTGGGAATGCATGTACAGAGAAGGCTTAGGAAACAACATGCTTAAGCTGACATTGTCAGTTTGCCTTCTCAGATTTGGTGCGAATTTTTTTCCACCAGGGAAGAGAAACCTCTGCAGTAAGAGCAAGGAAATAATTGAGATCAAAGGGTACCACCTACCTAATAACGCCCTGGAGCGTAGGCCCCAAGTTGCGCATATGCATATTAGGTAAAATCGCAGCAAGTTCTGGGCTTCAATCCAATAAGTAATTGCTCCGTGACAGATCAACTTCGAACTAGCAGATAACATGGCACCTCGGGATAATTAAAATGTAATCATTACTGCCGTCACCCTGTTTGCTTGTTATATTATTTCAACTTCGCTTATTATTGCCACTGTAGAAAACACTGGTCCTCTCACCTCTTTTAATCACACCAAAGTCTTGCTGGGCTTCCTGAGAACAAACGTAACCTATTTGGCTTACATATGTTTGATGAGAGTAGCCAAGTCTGTGAAACTCGACGGTCACTTTAAAATCCCCTAGAAAACGCAGGACGCAATTATGACGTTCTGAGGTAGTCTAAAACCCAGTAAAACTGCAGCTTCAGAAATCCCCACAATTTCCGGAATTTTGAAATTCGCATGAGAAAATTTTAGTCCGAAAGAGTGTAAATAATTCCTTGCCATACTTCTGGAATGCAAAACGTATTTCGAACTAGACTGACGTCCGATCCTTGTCGGTTACTCAACTTTCTAAGCGCTTATGGGTAGCTGTTTCAGCAATCATTCATCTCACCAAAGCCTTTTCCCTCCAATTTTAGTGCCAAGAAAATCCAAGTGGACACATACTTGCTCCCTTTCAGTGAAGTTGAACTTTGCCAAATAAGCCTTGATGAAGGCGACCTTGTAGAGGCCAAGAAGCACTTAGATGCTGCAAGGTAAGTTAGCGAATGGTGTTCTATTTAGAAATTTATGTTTACTTAAATATATTAAGTAGCTTATGTAAAATGCGATTGTTCGAAGTATCAACAAGGCCGAGGGCGACCAGGCTGGCCATTTTTGGCTTATTAGCCCTCGTCAGCCAGCCCTACACAACCCTAAGTTAACAGAACCTGAGACCGAAACAGGCGTGACTTTCTCATCGAATGCTATGAAATTAATTGAACTTCTTGTACGTTATCCTGTCGGTTGCATCATACTGTGACCCTTATGTAAACTTGCAGCAACTACCGCGGTTATAGTCTTGAAGCCCGTCTTCACTTCCGACTTCACGCAATCAGTACGGCACTAAAAGTGAAAAAGAACGGCAATTCACTGGATGCTAACATAGTCCAGCCATCACCAATTGCATCCTGGCATGAAGGGCTCGCCGATGCTGGAGCTCCTGACAACGATAACCCCTTCGATGCGGATTATGACCCGATCACTGACGATGCGGATACTATTATCACATTCAAAACGTCTGGGTATGTCGGCATCGTAGTAAAAAGGGTCATATTCCCGTTTTGAATTTAGTAATATAGCAAGGTTTTTCACTAACTCTAATTCATAACTTTCTCCGTTGTTGGTTTACTCCTCGCGCATAAATATAGCAAGTGGTTTATCTGAGTTTATCGTTGCCTCCCTTGATATTACCTGCCCCTGTCAAATGCAGCAACTCCAGTATCTAATTAAAAGAGTGTTTATGTTGTGCTGCAATAACTGTTTATGGATAAAAACAGCTTAAGAAGAAAAAAATCAATTTTAATTGCATTGTTTAGCGTCAAACGCTTTGCACCCAGACAAACCTTGCCAAAAATCTTTTTTTATTTCCTCTTTTGCAATGTGCTTAAAGGACGACTATCTTCCAAATCTGTTCTCGAAATAAATCCACCGTATATATAGGGGCATTTCTTTCTCCTCAAGCACAAGTAAATTTAAGGGTCTGATCGATGATCAAAACACCTGTACGTCAATATTCTTTATCGGATCCTACTCACTATTTTGTTTTTCTTCTGCAGGCCGTCAGGTGTGTGAACAGAAAGACCAAGAGCGTTTCCTACAGAACTGGTATCCGATCTTCCAAAGTACACTTTTGCACTTAGTTCCTCCATCTACTCATATCAGTTTCCTGCAACTGTAATTCTACCAACCGCTGCCTCGTCGTTCGGGTCCTTCCACTGTCGATGACGATTGCTAGACGAGGGTATTTTTGCGCTCAACCATCTCGAAACACAGCCCTCATTTTTTATATTTTGATGCACTAACGAGAGAGATCCTTTGCAATTCGTGTGATTTAATTACACTAGTATCTTTTATTGTTATTTCATTTTTGAAAATCTCCCTATGAAAATGTATTTTGGTGCCTTGCTCTGCATTTTTCGAAAGAGCTCCTTTCGAATGTTCCCGACTGAACTTCTACCTGTAGCGTATTTTTCAGTTAAATAGAAGAACAGATAAAGTGCGAAACAAGCCGATTACTGAACGGCTGATGACGTAGTCATGAAAGCAGCTGAACATGCATAGAATGATAAGAAGTTCAGAAAACGTCAATAGGTGGTCCGAGCTCAGTTGAGATGGCAACGATTTTCACAAAACTCCATACGGGGAACGAGCAGCCCCATTTACGAGCCTTTCAGGCAACGAACCAGCCACTCGAAGAAAAGTTGTCTTGATTGGCGAGGTTTCGTTGAGTTAACGAGTTGTCAGTGAATGTTCTTGTGTGCCTGTGTCCGCCGTTGACTCCTGTTCCCTGGGCGTGGGCTCTCGGTCGCTTGCAACCAATCACTGAACTGAAGCAGTTTAATTGGCTACGAGCCCACCTGATCAGAGATGAATTCACTTTCTACACCGAAACCCGTCTCCTCATCCGCACCTCCTAATCGTGTGCCTGAAGCCAGCAAAAGTTTTCATGAAGCATAGTACAACTGAAAACCTTGAATATATTTGTTATAATTTTATGTGGTATAATATCATCACAAAATGTCATATTGCTGTTCCACAGACGTGAAATGGATTATTTTTACGTCTACTGCATTGGGCCAACCCCAATCAATGGCCAGTAGGATATTCTGAGTGAATATATATATATATATATATATATAT
>JAYGXS010000006.1:14594034-14608519 GCA_036362985.1 Ligula intestinalis | reverse complement strand
GTGCGAACACCGATCGTATGGGCTTCCGAACTAAACAAAGTTCATATGGTGGTCAGAGGTCCCCAACGGGTGACCGCCTGCCAGGCCGATTCCGGCCAAGTCATAACCACCATATGAACTTTGTTTAGTTCGGAAGCCCATACGATCGGTGTTCGCACATTTCTGAGTGAATATATATATGTATATATATATATGAGAAGAAGAGGCGATCTCGGGAATAATGGGTATAATATCCTGACGTTTCGAAAGCGTACAAGCTTGCATCATCGGAGGTTGGTGTTTGTACACGCCTCACAGTCTTTTTTAGGTGTAACCACTGACTTCTCGTTCGCTCTCCGTCTATTGGCGCTAGATCCCCTGCGGGGGCGGGGCTGGAGCTCCGTCATCGTCCTGCTGACCAGGGTTTCTCGCCGTCACCTCGTCGGAGGGGAAGGGCAGTGTTCGCCTGCCAGTGGATGGTATGACAGCATTTGGGGGTAACTTGATACAGAACTGTTTCGGACTCATATGCCTTCATCAGCCAAGCATAACTCTGAACACCAGTTGGTCGGACAACACAAACAAACGCACTCACAGGCGTCCCAACAGAAATAAGATAAGAGAAAGCCGGTATTATTTTATTCAAACGGAGGTAAAATTGCACAGTTTCGCATACTTACTGCCGAAAACGTCTAGATTTGACTGCGGAACCCATGTAACCAGTGTTCCTCCAAACCGAATAACCTCGAAAACCGTCACAGGAAGAGGGTGACAACAAAAGGCTATGAGCAGTAGTATCACAAATACTGTTATATCCCATTAACAAAATATCAAGCTCCGGGTGGCTGATTTCAAATTCTACTATGAGTGAACATGATTTTTCTGAAAGACTCGAAGGCTATTCAACCGTTGTTTTTGAATAACTTTCCCTTAACACAGGCCTCTTCTTCAGAAATAATCGGTTTCCATTTGCTAGATTGTGCCTGTTGGTTGATCATTGCGTCCCCCTGCCGGCGCCAGCTCCGTCTGGACCCTCCTAGATCCACAATAGTGGGGAGGGGGCCTTGACGAGGCAGGAAGGGGACATCCCGGCAGTGCAGTGACAGGACAATTGATCAATATGTCCTACTGTTGCCCTGCTGTTGGAAAAGTGCACAGGGGGACGCCATATTTTCGTTGGTTCTGTTCCATTTTAACTATATCGATTTTCTCGCACAGAGTGCATTCCCAAGGGAGCAGCAACCGCTTTATCACCCCCTAACGCTGCTTCATACTCCCAACGTCTTACAGCTTGCAACCGAGCCGTATGGAACCAGATAAGTGAATCTTACGCTGTACCCATTCTCTCACTATCTAGGCAATTAGGTTTAACCTAATTGTAAGAGATAGTCTAAAAGTAGTCTACTAGTTTGGGAAGATGTGCACAGTCATAAAAATTATCGATTTCCATATGCGTCAACGTACATGGGCCACTACAGTAGACGAAATCCGTTGGTTATATGAGTGCATTCATCTTACGTGAGTTGGAAGGAATACTAAGCGAAAAATATCGATAGCTGAGATGTATTTAAACATATAACATCAAAACATATACAAGATGCAAAAAACATCGGAGTTTGCCTCTCCATTGCGAGAGTTCCTTACTGTCATGCATCAATTGGCACACTGAGTTAGATGCCGTCTCAAGATGCAATAGAAGAGGTGAGGACTGATTTAAACAGACCGACGCAACCGGTGGCCGCTATTTTACGCACACACCAAATGACTGTTGATATTTTAAGCACGTTTGAAATGGTTATTCTCTTGCACATTTACCCAAGTCTGACGATGTCCTGAAGAACCAGCTTCGAACCTTTCCTCAATAAAGTTTACTTCCTTTCTCAAAGAACTGATTTGTCTTCAGTCACATTTCCTGGGATGTCTACCTTCCAGTAAACATAAATCTATAAATCAGGCAGTATATTTCTTGCAAGTATAGCGTCTAAACTTATCGCAGGGGTTAAGTAAGTTAAACCCTGGCAACTGCGATCTTCAGGCAGAAATAGAAGAGAAGATATGGGAGGCCAGAGTGGAAGAGATAGTTTATTCTGTGCAGGAGGAAAAGACAATAGGTAGAGGAAAATTGACTGTCAGACGAGGGAGCGGCCGCACGCTACAGGGGTGCATCTGAACTGAGATGAGCGCCGAAATCGCCACAACGCCTGGAGTGGCTTTTTTGTGAGTTAGCTTTGACAGGTGATTGCCTAGACAGACAGGCATTGGCGGCCTGTACGTGTGCACGCGTTGGCAGTGGCGAGCTTTCGCGCGATGACCTCCTGCGCGTGGTGAACCAGCACAAACTCATGATTTACTTTTGTACTACTTCAGTAATTCCATTCACCGAGAAGCTGTAGTGGGTCGTGCCTGGCTGACTAGCCCGCGTCGAAGTGCACCTTCCCAAAGGCTCACTGATGCGGTTTCTCGACGTCTCGATCGGCCAATCACGATTCCCGCATCTACACGGTTTGGGCCAAGCGACGAATAGCAAGCTTGCACGCGTTCCAGACGCAAGCTGCTTCTTTGTATAAAAGTTCCAGGCCGACCTAGCCAATGGACGCACTCTCTCTCCGTCTACTGACCCGATTGCTCTTAAACATTCACTTGGGACCCAGTCGATCCCCTGAGCGAACGTGTCCTCCCAAGTCAGACTTCATCCATCTATTCTCTCTTTACTTTGTGTACACACTATACTCTTCCATCTACTTTGGCCCTTACCGAATTCTCTTCTGCACTAAGTAACCATGGTCTAAAGATCGCAGTTGCTGGATTTGACTCACTTAACCCCCTGCGATAAAGCGTCTAAATCCAGCCCAATTAACCTTTTTCAATTAACTGAACATTAGCTATTTAAGTTAGTTTTGCAATACACACTGTATTCTGTTATACCAATAGAGTGAGCATTGAAATGTATTGATAGTAAAGGTAGGCATCAATACCATGTCGTCGAATGAAGAAAATGTTGGGCAATGGTCGGCACTTGAGGTACATAGCGGGAGCTGAATGAACATGCTAGAATAATTCACAGCAATTGTTTAACCCTCTCAGCATTCTTCCGGCATTTGAATCTCTGCGTCCGTATTGGTGGGTTTCATACGTGCAGTAAAGTTGAGTAAGCAAATAAGCCCACGCGTGACTAAATTCACGGCACACGGGAAGCCTCGTAGCTCAATGGTAGAGCGTTGGCTGCGCAAAAGTTTTCCCTGTTGTGCAGGTTCAGCTCCCACCAGAGCCACAAATTTTTCACAATTGGGTCAACTGAAAGTTTGAATCTCCATAGTTGTCTCTCGCCCCACAGAACCAGATAATGTCAGTTTTGCGGACTATATCCACAAGGGAGTAATTACCAAATGTGACGTTTTTTTAATTGCATCTGTACATGTCATTGAAAAAAAGAGACATATAAATGAAGTTGGCATAAAGAGAGCAGCCAGAGAAATGACCGTTTTTCAGTTGATCCGTCCGAGCAGAAACCGAAGCGTAGCGGTGGGCCAAGTATAGCAGTCAGGAGATTCCTGACAAACTCTTTCTTATTTCATCCTCCAATGACGGTCAACCGTTGTATCTATTACGCGTCATTAACATTTGAAACTAAAAACTTGCATACCCCCTCCTGAGTTAATTCAACCTGCGTATTCAGCTGACAAACGAAGTCATCATAGGCCTTGTTGGTACACAGCGGATAGAGTGTCTGTCTTTAGCAGGTGCGATTATCGCCTTCACGACCTTTAATATTTCGCCCATGGTTACTTTGTGTTGTTCTATTTCGTTATGTTTTAAAACTTACTGCTCAATATGGTAGACCCGTTTTTTTCAATCTGAATTTGAGCAACGTTGTGAATAGTCCTGCCTGATGGATTACCCGTCTTGGTATATCTCATTGCAGAATTTATTTCGGAACGTTCCTGTACACTTTTCTGTCGGCAGTCTGATCTATACAGCCATAAAAAATGTTTGCTTATATGCATCCGATGGCGTTGGTTGTCTGGGCCTACACCATGGCAACTAGCTGCAATAAGCATTTGATGTCTTTTAACTGTTTTCAATGGTGTACATGTTTACATCTTTAACTTCCGGCTGACAATCAGCTATCAGATCTGTCAAAAGTCTAGTCCATTAGAGTTTTATGTGAAATAAGATGATAGCCAGTGTAATGAAAGGTTCAAAGTTCTCTCCCTAAGTGTTGCTTAAGCAAATCTACTTCCACAAGCAGTGAAGACCTGTAGCAACCCCCTTTCTTAGTCATGCTTTCCTCGGACGCCGCGCGGACTAGATCATGTCTGGCGTAACCACCACGCGTCCGCAAGACACCAAAGTCAAGGCCTCCATTCAAGGTCACTCCTGTCTGGCTTTCTCAAAGCGGTCTAGTCTCACTAGCCAACCACTTCTCAAGATTAGACCAGTGCCCGAGATGCGGACGATTTGTTTACGCTCATTCACTTCCAGAGCCGACGACTCACTGTTCGGTTGCAGACTCTCTGGACTCCGGCTCATTCATGGCTGGCCGGCACTCGTCTGGAAGTCACTTCTCCTATTGCTTACATACTACGCTTGTTCCTACCTTAGTAAATTCTCCCTGACACTATGGCCTTCAACGCTTATACATTTTGGGATACGTTAGATCGCATATTATCTGGCCGGACCACATCTTATCCCACAGACCATTCGCCCAGAGTTTTTAGGGCTGCTTTATACGACTGTGGTGATTTATGCTAAAATAAGGCACTATACTCTTCATTCTGACCAAATTGTTTGACGATTTTTCCTCTCAGGGCTAAAACTGCCTTGCTTCACTCGTTCACTCAGTTGTCTCGGATTATGTAATGGACAAATTGTTGAAACGGTGACATCTAGTTGTTTCACCGTCGAATCACGCCCTTTGGAATCCCTAAGGAAGAACACAATAAGAAGGATGTCACTTTGGAAGCCACCCGGAGGAGCTTATTGTATACAAAATCTGGAGTTACTGTGTTGACTGGCAGTTGTCAGCGCGCTGTACGTCCCACCTTGGGGCGAAGCCCGGCAATTGGACGGACTAGCGGTGCCTTGTCAGTCCCTGCTGCAACTCACTGTCCGAGAGGTTACAGGAGCCTATAAGTGTCAAGCTCGTTCGTTTGTGGTCTGATTGGGCGCGTCGGAATAAGGGCACTTACTACGTGAGGCACCTAAGTGGCCCTTGGGAAACAGCTACCAGTTGGGCACGCGCGTGAGATTGCGTTAGTGTCTGTCCGTTCCAGGTTTTAGGTCATCGCGTGAGCACAGTCACTCGCAAAGGCATATGACCTTGAGACAGTCCGCTGTTGACAAGGGAATCATCGTTCGAACTCGGATGCAGGCGCGATGCCTCAAGATAACCTGCAAGGCTGCTGGCATTCGGTTCGGCTAGACTCTTAACACAAACAAAGTCATATAACTTCCTATGAAAGATGTTCTTCAGTTCACACGGCAATTGATGTTGCGGTTAACTTTCTTTTATCGAGGGGATTTAAGGCTGCGAAGATTTAACCCTAACGATTGCGATCTTCCAGGCCCGGTTTCTTAGGAGAAGGGAGAAGGCGGTGGGAAGGCTAGGCTATTAGGAGGAATGTATTATGTACACAAGACTTAGGAGATCCGGCATGGCGTTCGACTGTGATGGCCTTGCGAGAACGCGGCGTCGTCACGTCCGCCAATGACGCTGCCTGCCGCGAGCGTCCCGCTCGAGGCGGAATCCCAAGTGTGTTCTAGCGGCAGTAATCCTGGGCGGCCGCCGAATGATCGCTTTGTCTCAGAAATCTTGAAGGTTATTGATCGGACCACGCGTGAGCGAACCGACGTGGGCGCATTAGTAGGTCGCGCATCTGTGCGTCTGGCGGTAGCCACGACCTTGAAGTTTGTCTAGACCAGGGGCGGCAACCTTTTTAACTCAGAGAGCTAAAAAAGCAAATATTTGGAAATATATTTCAGAAAGAGCCATACAGTTTATTTTATAATGAAATTATGATAAATGCTAGTATAATAAGCCTCTGAACGTTTTCTTTGAAATAATGTTATTATAATACTCACTAGCGAAAAAGGCCGGCTTCGTCTTAAGGCCTCCCTGCCCAACTCCCTCCCCCAAGGGCAGCAGGCGGTAAAACAGCTGCCTTCTGCCAAGAAGTGAGTTAACAGTTATGCGTCTGCTCGCCCCACCTTTTAGGCGTTTCAGTGCAAACCCCCCCTCCCCTCCTATACTTTCCCCCCCCCCAAGGGCAGCAGGCGGTAAAACAGCTGATAGTAAAACGTGAGGAGCCACTCAGTTTTGGCTAGCTCAGGATGCTCAATGCCCTTCCTTTCGAGGAACGTCCGGATTTCGTTCAGGCAACCTGCAAAACGGCTAAGCACCTTCCCTTTTAACAACCAGCGTACCTTGCAAAATTAGACCATGATGGTTATTTCCAACTTCATCCAGCAGTGTTTTAAACTGTCGATCCTTCGAGGCTCAAGCAACAATAAAGGTTATCACACGGATGACCAGCGAAATCACTTCGCCAAGCTGTGCGTCACATATCTGAGCACAAAGAGCTTCCTGGTGTAGAATGCAATGGAAGCGTAGGATGGGTCTATTTTCACATTCACAGAGAAGCGCCACAAATCCTTTGTTTTTCCCCACCATACACGGAGCACCATCAGAACACACTGAGATAAGTTTACCCAAATGTAGTTTTTCTCTGGAGCGAAATCCATGAAAGACTTGAATAAATCCTCACCTCTTGTGGACCTTATTATTGGCAGAACCGCAAGACTTTCTTCGTGCAGTGTATCACCAGCAGCATATCTTGCAATAACACTTAACTGCGCCAAATGGTTTGTGTCTGTTGACTCATCCAAAGCCAGTGAAAAGGACGGCGCTGCAATTGTGTCTTTCATTTGCGTTTCCTCCACGTGGGTTGCCATCATGATGGTACGCTCATGAACAGTTTTTGCCGACAAAGGCATGTCTTGTATCCGTTTAATTGTCTTGTCTTTGTTCGAAAGATCATCAAAAAGTTTATCGGCTACATCCAGCATGAACATTTAGCAAACTTGCTATCTGTGAATGGTTTTCCGTTCCTAACTATAGAGAAAGATCCAGCAACGCTCGCAGAGTTATATTCACCTTGCTGGGTCCATACGTGGAGTTGCTTCTGGCTGGTTTGCATCTTGCTCATTAGGTCTTGGCATGCTTTCTTTCGGCTATCTGCCGCAGGGTATGTTGATGCAAACGTATCTTGGCGCGTGTTGAAGTGGCGCTTTACAGTCGACCGTTTCATCGACGTAATATTGTCATTGCAAATTAGACACACCGCATAATCTGCTCTCTGCACAAAGGCGAATTCTTCGGCCCATTCATACTTAAATGTACGATACTTCTCATTTGTTGCAGAGGTTAAATTTGGGCAAATGAGAGCGTTCAAAGATGTGCGATCCGTCTGATGAAAGAAAGCAGTCAGATGTTAGGACCGATGTATTAGTCCACAAAGCAAGTGTTTGCGAATGGACTGTTTGCTCCGTCTGGGGGACATAAACACGAGGTACTATGAAGAAGTGGATCCGACAAAGCAAATGGAGACCGGAATGGCCATTTCTGGCTGATAAGCCGTCATCAGCCAGTCGTACCTAATCTCGAGGGTTGGTACCCCCGTGATTTGAACCCGGGACCTTCGGACATTGTGTTCAAGACTGCCTCCAGTCTACGGGTTTGCTGCACTATACGGGTTCCCTGCACTATATGTAACAAAGCTGGCTGGCCTATACGCCTAAGATAGCCTTGTCTGCCAGCGTGACCTTGACCAAGCTGAGGTCAAGTCTATGGGCTATCGTACTTTAGTAGAGCGTCTGTTATTTAGCAAGCGTGTGGTGGCACGTCGTTGGAGGTGGACGGCTATAATGCGTGCCCCCCCCCCTCCATTCTCCAAGATCCGCTGTCCCAAAGTCATGTGTTGCCACAACCAACTGTTCTAATGCTCTTTTGCACTGACAACCCCGTCTCCGAAACTTGACCTCGCAGCTGCGTCTGGGAAGCCGGTAACAGCTGCGCGAGCGTCTCCTTTCCTTCGGTTTTCTCGCGGCTCCGAGACCGCCGCCCTGGCGACTGTAGTTTATTCAGTCACGCACACACACCCGAGCATACACGGGCGTCCAAAGACCGAAGAGCCATTTAAATAGTCCACCCCTCGGCCTCTGTAGGCGACATCCCCTCGGGCCATTACAATACACCAATAACAGAACGATTGAACCTGCTCCGCAATTCTACTGAATCAGCTGTCACCACTGTCTCAAGCTCTCTCAAGTCTGGCTGCGCGCAATCAACACTAGCCCTGGCTTCGCCAGTGGCCACTACCACCTGGGACAGCAATTGGGAGTTCTGATGACTTGTGTCGTTTAACTTCCAGCCTGGGATTTGGCCTGATGATTGTAGCGATCCAAGTAGAAACCACTAATTAGACCCCTAAAGAGTAACCAAAATCATAAAAACCTGAAGTTTCTGAAAGAGCCATACGCGATCATCAGAAGAGCCATATATGGCTCGCGAGCCATGGGTTGCCGACACCTGGTCTAGACGAACCGAGGTTAGGCCACTGTGGGTTGAGGCCAGAATGGGGGAGAGATGGTGCATGCGGTCGGGCGCGCGTCAGTTGCGTCTGGTAGCAGTGACCACTACACGTTTACTCGTGCGGATTTGTCTATAAAATAGCAGATAGTAAACGTTTCTCAGCTCTTCATAAAATTCTTCTTTTTTAGTTAAACTGTTTGTGCAAATCGAAGTTGATTCGGTCTTCGTCAACGAGCATTGTGTTTATAAATATCTCGAAAATGAAACATATTTTCACGATATTATTACGATGGAGGGAAGGATTGAGTTCTTCTTCGTAAATAACCTTCGTATTTTCAGCCAAATGCTAACCAATCCTGTCATAATATGATAACCTTTGACACGTCAGCTAATCCTTCAGCTAGTAAATCCGGCTCAATGCTCCCTATCACTTCTACATCTCCTTTTCACTCAAACCACCTAACATCTTGGTCTGCTTACGGATTACCCGCAGCTACATTTGTATTTTCTTGCTCTCCTGGTCACCGTCTGAGAACGTCTCCGAATCCATCTTAATCCACTAGATCATTAGCTTTGCCGTTTCAGTGACTTAGGAGACTCAGGCACCAGCAGGTCGTGCCTTGTGGGAGCCTGCCTTGACGACTCACGCTGGCTTCGTTGCCAAAAGCCGCGAAAGTTCAGTGTCTACGCGCGCCGGCTCAAAACCTACGCACTGTATCTGCCAACAGCTACGAGAGGTCCCATGATGTCCTACTTGTCCTATGCTCCCCCGCTTGTCGCGGCTCAGTGCGCACATTAGCTCCAGTCAATAGATGCGCGCATGTTCACCTGGCTGAGTGCATGGCCTAGCCGTCTCGGCTCCACAGCACCGAACACGCAATTTGGCGTACTGACTCGGCGTGGATAACTCCGCCTGTGTACTCTCGATTTTCCGGCAGTAAAAAACTTCTGTCCTCCTACACCGTCTTGCGTGACTTGTGATTTGGGGGAACCTTCTTCTATTTGTCAACATCACAACTTGCGACCCCATTTATGACGCTCCCACTCCGTGGGATCTGAGTCCTGCTTGACGGCTCCGGCCGCTTGCGCCTGATACCGCCTCTGTTTCCCAGACTCTGTCTTGACCCCGGACACAAGCAGTAGAAGTGAGGAGAAAGAGTGCAGTAGATGCAACGCAAGTCGACTGTTACTTAAGTTACCGCCCCTGCACCACCACACCATGGAGCACACGGTAAACAATCTTGAAATCGACGGCTAATAGGTCTTATTGGATTTGCGCTGTGTCATTTTCCCTAAATCCAAGTCCAGACCCACAGAAGTGCTCTTGCTTTGTTTGTACACTCGTCCGCCAAAAGTAAACCCGGTTACTAGGCCGTGTCGTAGAAGCTCGAGCAAATGATCGGAGTTCAGGAACCAGTCCCCCTCATCATAGCATTCAGCCAACAGTTGATTCACAACGTCCGTCGCTTGATCTTGCGGAATGGAAATAAAGCGTAAAACAAAATCGAATCTGAATATAACTCTGGTGTTTAGTGCTTTCAAAGAACTAATTCGCAGAAGGTACTGATATAGGTGAGCCTGTAGCGGGTCGTGCCTGGCTGACTCGCTCGCGTCGAAGTGCACTTTCCCAAACGCTCGCCGATGTGCTTTCTTGACGTCTCGATCAGCCAATCATAGTTCTCGCATCTACGAGGCGACGAATGGGGAGCTTGCACGCGTGCCCGACGCAAGTTGCCTCTCTGCCCAAAATTCTCCAGGCCGACCTAGCCAATGAAAGATCTCCCTCTCTCTGTCTTCTGGCCCGACTACTCTAAGACCTCACTTGGGCCCGGTCAACCTACTGATCGGACGTATCTCTCCCAAGTCAATCTATTCTCCTCTTCCGTTGTGTACACAATAAACTCTTCCATCTACTCTGGCCTTCACCGACTTCTCTTCTCCACTAAGTACCCATGGTCTGAAGATCGTAGTAGCTGGGTTTTTCTTACTTAACCCCCTGCGATAAGCCCTCGGCTAAACACGTAAGACGACGCTGTGTTCATTATGCTAAAGCCTATGAAGGAATGCCACGAAGGGATACGATGGGTTTGAGTGATAAATGTTATGGCCCCCAGTTGTGTGTGTGGAATAGAAGGCAGATGGGATAGTAGAGAACTGTTTACTACAACAGCATCTGCGTGTTTATCAGCTGCTGCGCGTATGCGTCAACTTCTCAACGTCCCCCTGGACAGCTGTCATCTCGTCTGCAACTTGTTCTCTACGTCGGCAACCAGCTCTCTTCGTGGGCAGCAGAATCCCATCTTCTGCCCGCAGCCTCTTATTTAAGGACAAGCAGTATTTGTCCCCTATAGTGGTCCCTGTGCGAGCCGCTTATTCGGGCAGCCGTCGTGTGATATTGGTGACCTCAGGGTGACACGACCTGGCGGGGCTGCTTCGTGAGCGCGTAACTCTTTGTGCCCTCATGTGTTGTCGGCACTCGAAGGTCGCGCGTAACCTGGCCCTTGGTGCGATGGCGCTATCACGTGTTCTCTCTTGGTCATCCTGACCCGAGGACATAAATAGTGCTAACTCTTGTTTTGTGCCGTCCTAACAGTAAATTTGCCTTGTGTATCCTTGGCAGACCGCAAAATTTAGCCCTAGTGAAGTCAGTAGGTTTCATAGAGAACCAATTGCTGGCTGGGATTACCCCTCCGACACTGAGTTCTTTTCAGGCTTCTAGTTATTAATGTGCTCAGACACGCCGCAATTTAAAAGATCGTTAGCCATCGAGTGGGCTGCGTGCTTTTTGTTGGTAATCTGAGTTGTCGAGCGCTACTGCGGAACAACCGTTATCCGCTAGCAGGATAATAAGGTTTTTTACCCATTTTTAGCTCGCTGTTCTTCCTTGCAACTACAAGGGTCTTACCATCCCCAACACTCCTCTAGGTGCTAATTAATAAAACATGGAAATAAATGCTCGTCAAACTTCCTCCAGAAGCCCGAGGCAGCGAACAAAATATCGATCATTTCGAGACCGCCAAGTAGGTCATGACACACTCATTCCATTTCTGTTCGATCAAAAGAATTTAAGGCGTTGACACCGGTGAGCCAGCTGTGCTCTCTGAAATGCCAGTGCACCTGTTCCGCTGAGCCCCAAACTCTTAACTTTGCCAATTTGAGATTCATGATTTCTCCTTGGTGAGAGATATGAGGCCCATGGCAGGGCAGAGCGGGATAACTGAGTTCCGTTGATGGCGGTTCAAAGAGGTAGTAAAATTTCCTCCAATTTATTATTTTAATCCAGTTGACCCAATTCTAACATTTCAGCGTCCTCGCTAGCAAGGGGAGGCTTGAGTACAGCCAGCGTTCTAGCGAACTGATTTATCGAGGTGGCTCCTCTCCTAATAATTATGTTTGCCTGGGGGATTCTAAATTGATTGCTTAAGAAATCCTGGGTGGACAATCAGCTTACTGATTCGGTATAGGGTGATTTCATACTTTGGAGTAAGCTAGGCAGGTAAATCGACCTAAGTGGGATTAAGTGCACGGCTGTAGTGGGGCCTTGATAGCTGAGTTGGCTAGAACGTTGTCTGTACTCCGGCCTTCCCTGGTTGGCGCGGGTTTGAATCCCACCGAGGTGGCAGAAGTTTTCACAAATAAATTATTAAAATCTACGAACCCTTTTCTTCTTATTCCCCTAAGCCGGAATCTAGCAGCAAAGTAGAGCGCGGTCATAGAAAAACAAGTACATTCTATTTACTGGAATTCATAGCCTTGTGCAAAAAGCACCCCCTCCCCGATCGCCCATGTGAGTACGCTGCGCGTACGCTATCATACAATCGCCTTTGTCGCCTATCATCACCTTCAAGAGCAGCCCCACAGCAGCTTAGACCATGAGACACCTGCACCGGATTAAAAATGGGCCACGAAAAATCGATACGAGCGGGCTGATGCGTGAGTGTGTTAGAGCAAACTCAAGGCCTAGCATAAGGCACCGAGCTGTACATCGGGCGGATTACGAAGGAAGTTGGCAGGGTGGTCAGCGGTGCATATGCCGGAGGGTTTGTTCAGGCCCGCAGCGCCTAGTGGACACTGGCTATACGGTCGACCAAAATAATGCAGTTAGGGGCGTACTTAGGGTGACGACCGGGCGTCCCCTACGATTTGCGGGGGCCTCTGCCATGTGGATAAAACCAAAACTATGTAAGCAGCTGGATCATGTGATCAACCTAGCATCACCGTGGTAACGATCGATAAACTTATACCATCGCACGCCTCCTAGCTCCCCCCTTAGCACTGAATGCTACCCCGTCCTAGGTCTTCCCACCCCGCCCGCGTTAACGACGTCTCACAGGCTTTCATGAACCTGAACTTTCAAGTTGTGACAACTGCCTCCCCCTCCTCTACCCCCTAACTATGCGCCCACATCGAAGATTAATACTTTCTATTCTATTTACCAATCAAGTATCACTCTTTTAGGTCGACAATTAATTGGACAGTTAATTTATCCTAGTAATAGGCAATGGCCGTTTGCGGTTGAAGAAGAGATTGCGAAATTGTATGACGCCAATAAATTCTGGTAATCTCGTGATCTTCGTTTTGTACAATAATCATCAAGAACATAAATTCTAGGGAGCATCTAGTAAACTGTTATCGGGTATTGTTACTAGAGTAATTAGAAAAAAAGCATGCCTGTAAATGAAAATAGGAGCTGGAAATTATTTTTTGTAAATAAAGTCAACTGTAGTTGACTGTCTTATTATGAGGTAGACCTGTAGTCTATCCGAGGCCAAAGCAAACTAGAAGTTGCCTGTGATCATTACAGCAGTTATTTAATGTTTCCATATGGGGTAGCAGTGGAATTAGGCAAAGTAAACCGGTATATGGTTGTGTTAAAAGTAATTCACCGTGTGCATGATAACCGTGTGTGTCATACTGGGAGACTCAGAGCAAACCATCATGTGGTACAGCAATTAGAAAATAGTCTTTGCAGATTACTAAAGGTTTCTGTGTGCATGTGCAATGAGGTTAAACAAATCAAACCATTATATGCTCGCGCTAGAAACGGCCAACTATTAGCAATGGGATGAGGCGGAGTTTGGCGACTTCCATTGATGACATCTTCGCGATCACCGCAACCAAAACCAATGAAGACGCAAACTTAGGTCATCTTGTAGGTGGAAACAGCAGGTTCGCTTTCTTTCTTGGACCTCCTTCTGAGTCGCAGACTTGACGGTAGCGTCTGAAGGAGCGTTCATCGAAAAAAACTGGTCTGGACAGTGTACGAACTTAAACAGTTTCGTGCCGCTCCAACAGAAACGAAATCTAGTTCGCTGCTTAGTGAAAAGGGCTAGAATGTTGACAGTATTGAGTAGGAGCTCTAGGAAATTCAGGACGTACTTCGCGAGAACGTGCATCCTGAGCGATTTATTACAAGAAATATGACTGCGAAACAAATAAAACCCTCGGATTTACTGTGGAAAAGCAAAAAATATTACTTAAAGTCCCTTTTTGAGGGGACGCGGCAAGTGGACTCCTGAAGGTAAACCTTGACCAAGAAATGTCATGAACCTCCCTAGCAGCGAGAGTTCTGGGATTCAATGTATTACTAGCAAACGTTAGGACTCGGAGATACGCGTATTTCTGGGTCATTACTATTCATCGGTCAGAGTTACCTGACTCAAGTATAGCCGCAGAAACTGCCGCTACACTCGAGTTTTGAACCCGGGACCAGTGAGCTAGAGACGACCGTCCTATCCACTGAGCCACCAGGTCCACGTCTTGCCAGTTTTTCGATCGAAATGTAAATGAGTACATGGGTGTACTCCGATCTCGCCCAGGATTCACCAACACTGGCTTGTTTCGTCTGGCAACCAGTGGACACTTCCACTTTACGTAACGAAACAATTATGTTACTCGCTAACTTTAAGTAACCAA
>JAYGXS010000006.1:14560364-14571168 GCA_036362985.1 Ligula intestinalis | reverse complement strand
GAACACCTTCTTCAAATTAAAATTTCTTGAGATGCATGTTTTCTAGTTTATACGAATTCAACACACTAACTACTGCGCAACGGCCTCGTTTTTTTATCGTTAGCGATCGGGAATACAGTGGTCACCGTTTATTAAGCCCACCTCGGGCCCAGACCAAATTGGGCTTATTAAGCGGCTGGGCTTATTAACCATGGGCTTAAAAACCGGCGACTACTGTATTAACAGGATTCCCCTGTTAAAAAACGCCTTCAGCACAGTCGTTCCAATGCTAAACGGCAAGACCTAGATGGTCGTCCAGATGATGGTGTCTGCTGCCTCTACTTGCATTTATTACCCATAAATACGGTTTTGATATAGTTCTCAGTTCCTGAATTACTATACTGCTTGTAAATGGAATTGCTCTCGAACTCCTATGCTCCTTTTCTGGGCGAAAATTTTCATGACACAGCAAAAAGTTTATTTACTTTACTTTTTATTACAAAAAACAGCAGACGGAATAATTCGCAGAGGTATTTATGCTTAGCTGATTAACCGTTCTTGTCTCTTGGGTCTTCCCAATTGCTTCGGACGCTCCCGTCCAATTATGCCAATTGGCCTCTATGTAGATACCACGAACACTTTAACAGAAAGAGGACAGTTCTTTTCTAATGCAGTATTGACGTAACTGGTTACAGAATCGATGGATGCACTGACCTCTTATGAATAGATGTTTAACATACAAATGCCGATTGAGATTCCGAACGACTATCCTGAGGTTTCATTTATGTTGAAAAAAGGTTAACTTCTAGCGCTATGAGTAAGATCCAAATTCCCACGGGAATTCAACTCTTCCCCCAGTCTACGTCACCACACTTACTCATCCGAGCACAGAACCTCAAACGGTATCGCCTTTGTGGGTATGGCTACATGAGTCGAAAGGATTGGTGAAAAGGGCTCGGGGTCATGTGAACCACACGCCATTGCAACCAATCAGTTTTCCGAGCAATGTACTTCTCGAGCTGACCATGTTGGTCGCAAACACCAAACGCGCAAATTGACAGCACGCGCAGGCCAACGACTGCTAACATAAACAAACACGTCTGAGTGCACACGTGAATCTCTCACTCTCTCTCGCACCTATATGCACGCAGCCCCAGCGACAGCGCTGCCTCCGGCTCTTATATTAACACTTGCAAGTAGCCGATTTCGTTCAGCGTTCACCGTATTTGTCATAGCTGGCTTACCCAAAACAGGCACCTGAGAGGTCACCGGCCGAACAATGCCACTGCAGGCTTCTACCCCATTGGGGTTAACCTCCCAACTCCTTGTGTCCCTAATACTGTCTCTAGCCGTTGTCTTCCTTTTCCCAGTGGGGCTGACGGCTTCAAAGCAACTTTCGACTACGGAGTGCTACACACAGAATGGGCCTCCCTATAATGGCACCCTGAACGTCACAGCAACCGGGGAGCCCTGTCTGCCCTGGAGTGATTTTGCGCACCTCCGTCTGCGAAGCAATTGGAACATGACAGTGCTGAAAGAGAATAAAAACTACTGTAGAAATCCCGACGATGATCCACGCGGTCCCTGGTGTATGGTAACAAGATCCAAGTACGGCACATGCGCCATTCCACACTGTGGTAAGTAGACCGAGTACAAACTGAGATAAACGTATTCATGCGTTTTTTATTATACACTGACAGAAAATTTGTATGGGGGATATTTTTGACGTAAATGTCTAAACTTTTGGAATTTTTAAGACTCCATTGGTCTCATAAATAAGGTCCTACTAGTCAAAGTGTGTAGTTGCATTTCTACGCGATGTCTAGGTCAATTCATTATCGATAAGAAATTAAAGCAATTGGATTTGACTTTCATTTTGCGCAGAACTGTGGGCTTAGCCGGTAAGGCAGTTTTTAAGCGGCATTTTGCCGTCAGGCGGTACGGTAAAATGAAAGTTTCTGGGGCGTCATATACGTGTGAACATATTTAAGATTCGACTCCACAAACCTCTGAAACTAGATTGATAATTTTCTTGCACCTACGAGAACAGTAAATTCTTAAAATTATGAATGCATCAAGATGCTTGTATGCGGTTCGTCTGTGGATTGCTCTCCAAAAAAAGTTCAGCTTCCATTACCATCAGATTGGAAAAGATTCAATGTTGCGTAAGACGGATGCTATGGTGTGTCAAAAGAGGGGGATGTTGACAGGGTTCTCGGACTTGACCATTATTGTCATTTGTTACTGAATACGCGAGGAATGCTTCGAAAGAAGCCGCTGAGTAAATATACCTACATTATGAATATTATACAAAAACTACGTTAAATTTATTGTCCTGCTTTAGGCCAATTTCGGGTTACATACAAACGGAATTATTAGAACTAGATCGACAAACTATACGTCGGTTAACGGCTAAATTGCTAGTTGTAAAGGTTTCGTAGAATGTCCATGTTGAAGGTTTTGGCTGTAAAACGACTGATTCTCAATCGGTTAGTGTCTGTGTTTTCTACAATTTCTCTGCTCGTCCAAACTTTTCAAGGAAACTATTTGGGTTCGCTAGCTAACTGTCAAATACTATATTAGAGCAAGCACTATTCTTTGCTGCTTTTGTGCGGGCGAATTCGAAAGCAAACCTTCAGTTTTCTCATCCAATCCGCACCATACTAGAAAAGTTTCTTCAATACTGAGCTCTTTTTTCCAAATGCTGACAATTATTTAAAACATGTGGTGAATGAAAGCTTTCCTCTCTTTCTCTTTCGAGGAAATGTTTTTTTATTTGTTAATGAGTATACATTTCCCTTCTTCTTTCTTGAAAAATCGTGGGTATGCTCCACCTCAGAATTCACAATTTTTCTATCTCTTAGTTCTTCCTGTCCAGCTTTCAATGTCACATGGCGAACTACTTAATCTATACTTGGTTTTGAATCATGATGTAAGTTGGAATTGTGGATATTACGAGAAATTAGTGATCAGCTGTGGGATAAGGCCGTTCTAGTTTCCTATGGATACATACTTGTAAATTGAAAAAAAAGAAACTGAGTACAAACGTACCTATAAAAGTTCATTTTAAATACCTCAGAGGCTCAAGACCAGTCATGAAAGACGATTAAAACATTCTGTGAATAAATTACAGATACATAATTTGATACAAGAAGAAATGCAAACCACTAAGGTGTAGAAACGGTAATTTTAGAACTTATTCGCGTCTTCTCCGGTAAACAATATCCGCTTTCGATTCCTTTATCTAAAGGCTTACCTCCAAGTTCTCGGAACTTAGCCTATCTCGATGACAACAGGCTGGTTTCACTCACCTATAACCATGACCTTATTTCGCCATCTGTTCTGATTGCAAATTTGGTGTTAATTTGGCTTGAGGCCAAAACTTTGGAGGGTCGACAAACACAAAAAGCTTTTATTGCACTTTATGAATTCAAGTTTTCTAAATATTCATTTAACTTTATATTAAACCTTTGCTAGTTACCATTCTCTATAGTTTTGCAATGCGAACTACAGAAGGTAATAATACGGCATATCCTTGCTATTAGTTTGAGGTGACAGCCAAATGAAATGTTCATTTAAAGTCATTTCTTTAGTTAGCCATAACTGGACTGTAGGTTTCGACTGAGTACCACTGGAGGTAATGGAAGAATTTTTATGTTTCATTTCCTGACTTACACTCTCTGGCCTGTGCATGAAATGTCATCTGTTTTGCAACGAAATCACTGTAGAATAGCCTAGGACGTTAATGTGATTACTGCTATATAAGGATGGCACGGTACGTGAAATTCACTTCAGTCCCAAAAGTCTGCGTAGCGACTTTTCAAAACAATTCAGAAAGAAAAAATATCAAGTAATTCCAACGTCCGGAAGGAAGGATTGTGACATTTCTAAGACAAGTAAGACATATAATTGTCTAGAGGTTAGAAACCATCAATCAACAAACGTTTTCTTTCTGTGTGTATTTTAGAGAGGGATTACTTATATGGTCTCGTAAACAGAACACGGAACTGGAACGCCCTGCCCAAGTAATGAAGGTGGCCCTACGTATGGTTATACGCCGGTCAGATAGTCTCTTGTCCTCACCTAGCTCTAACATAAAACTAAGCCGTTACCCTAATCTTAACCACGACCCTACCTTTAAACCTTAAGTTACTGTTTACTGTAACCATAGCCCTAAAATGAGCTAACCTTAACACTGACTGTGACGTGTGCCATATGTGGTACACATTGCACCACGGGCGCACGGCCGATTTGGAAGTCGCCGTACAGTAGTCGCCGGTTATTAAGCCCACCTCGGGCCCAGACCAAATTGGGCTTTATAAGCGGCGGGCGCACTAACCGGAGAGTCCTAGCTCTTGATTAGCAAACGCAGGATAGGCCCTTTACATTACATACGTACTGTATTGTGTGTAGAGCTTGGTTATGTACAAGAAAAGAATGTTGTTTGTCTGTATTTTAAGTAATAAAAAATACAAAAAATATGATTTGCGACACGTTTAAAAAAGCGGTCTAATATCAGTTGTTTTGGAGGAAACTTAACTCGCAAGTGCTCTTTGATGTCCTTCTCCAGGCACCAGAAATCGTCGAATTTTGTGAAATCTGATGCCTGTAGACCGCGTTGCAGAGTGTAAAGTGCAGCTCTCATCTGGGCAAACTGGGCTTAGTGGCCTGTGACTGGTCTTAATAGCCGGCGGATTTTGCTATGTAAAATTCCGTCCCAAGCTGATTTGGGCTCAATAGGCGACTGGGCCTATTAACCGTGGGCTTAATAACCGGCGACTACTGTACTAGGTACTAGCTAAAAGGCGCAGACACGTGTTTCGCCGGTATTCTGCCGCTGCTTGACACAGCTGCGAGGGGCCCGGCTCATCAGTGGGTCCCCCAGCTTTCCCTATGCCTATGGACCTTAAATATACTGATATATACCGCTAACAGAAATTAATTTCTCCGGAGATTAAAAAACCTAACTAAATATATTTCTCTGGAATTTGGTGCAAGGGCATTATGGGGGTTCTCGCGTAGTCGGCAGCTGTCCGAAAAGTCGACCAAAGCTTACAGTCACGTGACTTCAAGCGGGGCGTGCATGGGATTTTATGACAAGCCTTGCTAAGGGTACGACTAGGCGTTGATGGAATAGGAGAAGTACGTAGAGCCCTTGGGAATATTGACCCTCCGTCCTGGACTTACGGGCTAATTTTGCTCAATACTTTGAACTCATTCGCCCAACTTGTGCCATTTTGGTGCATTTTAAAGTGCCTTGTGCTTAGCCCCTATATATCCGGCGAAAACATAAAACCCTACGCTTCGCCAACTTACCTATGTGTGCCTCGATAGAATCAATGCGAAATGCTACAAAGAGTACTTTCACTGATTTAGGGGGAATTTTTAAAGGCTTTCTGGGTAGCTCAAATAATTGTCAGCTGCGTAAGGCTTTTCTCACCATTATAGGCATGGCTTCACATAATTGATTTGCAGACGATAAGCATAGAAAACCATTGAAGGCCAGCAATGGGAGACGAGTCCCAGCTTTCGGTTTTAGAAATACCAGCACTTACGAATCTCTTCTAATGCTGCTGTTCACCAATAAATTGAAGCTCTTCATTTTAGAACACTTGGTCGATTGCTACGAAGGCAACGGCGAAGATTATCTCGGCGATGCGAACCAGGCTGAAAACTCGGAGGTGCGTTTTTAATTTAACTCTCCCTCCACCCCAAGCACCCTAAGCGAACCCCTTTTATTATATTCCTGACTTTTTGCAACAGGAATTTTTTATTAAAATATAATAAGTATCATGTTTACAAACACGCAAGTACTAAGATAGCTTCGGACCCTTCTTCCCTTGGCTTCCGCGTGATCACCAAGAAGAAACAGTAATATTATTATCACTGCGGCATTATATTTTATTCTGATTGAGATAATTATTTATGAATGTATGTGCTTCGCCGATCTAGTAGAGGAAAAATTAAGTCCTGCTTCGCCCAGGAGCTCATAATTTGAACCCGCCAGACCATCATATAGTGACTATGATGATACGATGAAGTGGATCCGACAAAGCAAAAGGAGAAATTATGACATTTTAATCAGCATTCCTATTATTTTCTGCTTTTTTACGTCCTCGTTTTAAATTTATTTTTATATCCTTTACTGCGATATGATCCAACTCCAAAGCCTCTATTAACATCAGTTCCGTAAGACAGAATCCTGGGGTTGGGGGTATCTAAAGGGGCACAGCCGATTTTATTTTTACCAAAACTTGTAGCTACCAGGGTTTCATGCTCTGGAGTCTTGCGGTCTATGATTTTCTTCGGGGATATGGAACGCTTATAGGCCTTGCGCAAGAATCCGGAAAATTTAGGGTTGAGTTTTGGGTCAGAAGGTGATAATTGTTAGCTCTCCTGTGTCCTTTAGAGCGGGGGGGGGTGATACATCAGTACTTTTGAGCCCTTCGTGCAGCTCTTTCATTAAATGAGATGTAAGAGTAATCTTCCACTGCGCATCTTCCCCAAAGAGGGAGCTGGTCTGCAGAGTATTTAAGTTTCACGAATGGATCAATCGCAGACGCCTACCCTGAGAACGATGGTTGATCACGTACTAAACACGCTACCGATATTCCACTGGACATTATTAATTCATATTCTTTGTATACTGCGAAACTAGATAGATGAACACGTCGTGTGTGGCAATACTCTTGCGGCACAACGGAAGTCCGAGTACTTTCTGGAAATTCCGGCTGTCTGATTTTGTCCAGCACCCGGAAGCCGCTGATTTGCATCGTGCAATGAACTACCTGAGAGGACTAAACAGGGCGTTGTTGTGGCACCTCTCGAGTTGACCGCTTCAGTGTGTGGCAATTACTCATTACTATTGTGTATGGTCTGGATTGCTTCAGTCTACTTGGTCGGCAGTTTTAAGTATAAAATTCCCACGAAGTAAGGATGGCTGCTTGAATCCAAAAGTTGCAAGCTTTGGAAAGAAGCAGCCTAGTCGATTCCGTGTGCATACGACCAAATCGTAGAAGAAAACAGAAAAAAGGCAAGCACGGAAATGACAGTTGTAGGCTTTGATGAAAACTATTTTCTGTCATATTTAGCCTCAAAGAGGCCTTCACAGAACTACACTGCAACTTTTGGAGCTGAAAGACAACAAAACCTCAAATTTCCATCGACATTTTGACAGTTGTAAGCAACGGCTTCAGAGCAGAAAAACAGTCATCCATATACGTCTTCTCTTCTTTGTAAGTGTATTACCGGATTTCTCGTTTAGCGAAGTAGTTATGAATATGTGGCCATCGCCAATCTGGTAATGGAACAAATAAGTTCCGTTTTTACGCTGGAACTCACACTAGAGCCTGTGCAGGCCATCACATAGTGACTATGATAGGATAGAGGGGATGGATGGAGTGGATCCGACAAAGGCAAGGGAGACCGGAATGGCCATTTCTGGCTTGTTAACCGTTATCAGCCAGTCATACCCAATCTCAGGGGTTGGAACCTCCAAGATTTGTACCCGGGACCTTTGGTCATTGGGTTTACCACCCTACCTCGGCACCATGGGCTCGTTGCTTTGTCGGTTCTGATCGGGGATATGATGGAAGAAAGGTGCTCATCCGATCTATCTGGTAAGGGCACATACTTGTCCCGGAAGTGCCTTGAGGCTCGTACTTGAGCGATATCAGGCTTTTCGCTTAGTGACCTCAGCATATGATGGAGTGGATCCGACAAAGACAAGGGAGACCGGAATGGCCATTTCTGGCTTGTTAGCCGTCATCAGCCAGTCATACCCAATCTCAGGGGTCGGAACCCCCGAGATTCGAACCCGGACCAGCACCACGGGCTCATCTTCCCGATCTCAACCGACAAATCAAGGAGCCCGTGGTGCCGTGGTAGAGTAGTGAACTCAATGAGCAAATGTCCTGTGTTCAAATCTCGGGGGTTCCAGCCCTTGAGGTTGGGTATGACTGGCTGATGACGGCTAACAAGCCAAAAATGGCCATTCTGGTCTTTCTTTGCTTTGTCGGATCCATTTAATTATAATCGTATATATCCAACAATTGCAGGTGAGCTAAATCCTTAGAAGCAACTCTAATTAAAGCAAGGTATTGCCCTTTTGAATCAACATTATGTTGTAGGTTTTCAAAAATACTTTTTTTATTATCACACATGCCAACACTGGGCAAAATGCTGCAGTGGCTTAAGTTAACAGTGAGGACTCTTGCCACTGCAACCGTCAGGTCTGGTTCTGTAGTGGAGGAGGAGAAGTGGGACAGCCAGACGAGCGCAAGTCCGTAGTCGCGAGGGTGACTTCCGAAGTGTGAGAGCGCTGAATTCTTCACAGTGCTTCCGGCGAGGGCATGCGTGAATTAGTCGCAGAAAGATGACTATTTAGACCGGATTTGAGTCAGCAAAAACTGGTGCGTACGTGCAATCAGTCACGAGAGGCAAGAGGTTAAGCGTTGCATTCAGAGTTCGACTATTAGAGGTCAACATCCCAATTGTTAAAGACCCAATGGACAAGCAGGCCACATCCGTAAAAAAGAAGGTGAACGAGCTCACTAGAGAGAAGGTCACAAGTCCCACAGACTCCAACTGTCTAACTCACGGGCACCTTTATTGCACGTACTTATGGTCCTCCAAAGGTTCTCAAAGCTGATGCACCACCGAGGATTATAATGCCGGTCATTCGATCGTGTACTTATAACTGTGTCAAATGCTTACACAAACATCTAAAGCACCTCACTAATGGATCGTGGTACAGCATCAACAATTTTTATGATTTCTTTCAGGGGATCTAAGGCCTTCGTGTAATTCCTGATGAATGGATTCTTTCGTTTTATACGGTTGCTCGCTCATTTTGCAAAATCACATAACCTGGCAATTGTGAGCGTATCTCAGCAACTAGAGGAATTCCCAGTTAAACTTCCAACGCTGCATTTTTAGATATGTTTGGACTCTACCTTAAGAACTATTGTCATTTCCATGACAAGTATTACCAACAGATCAGGAGCAGCCCAATGGATTCACTGATGTCAGGCCATACTAGCCGAACTAATCTTACTTTGACTAGAGGAAGCTTTGGCTCAAATTTTAAATGCCAGACTCTTGGCTATGCTGTTTAGGTGATACCCTTTATATAATAAAAACCTGCTAAGTTTAACGGCTGCACCAGGGTCTGAATAATATTTTTTCTGTCGCACAATTAACTTACGAATAACCAACTAAAGACGTTCGCCCGTTTCTTAAAGTCGGATTACAAGGGTTGAATGATAGCAGTCTGACAATCAGCGTCCACAGAAAAGACTCCAGTGCCGAAATCACCCTTAACTATGAGAGCGATCCATGAAAGAAGCTGTGTTTGTTCTCTAGTTTCGCCGCACCTTTCAGTACTGTAGCAGCGAGTGTCTACTTAAAAGAGAGCTAACCTACTTATTTCAATGATTCCGATCTAACGGATATTCGATAAGCTACATGAAAATCAGTTTACGATGTCAAAAGCAATTTTACAATCAGAGTTCGATTGGGACGGAACTGGCTAATACGAAACAGAAACTGGAATTTCTCGAAGACTGACAATCCAGTGGGGACAGTATCCACCACCTGTTTGACCTGGAGGGCATGTTTACTACGAGGGCATCTGATCACGGCGTACTGACTGGCACTTACCTAAATAACAACAGCTAATAAGGCCTGCCCGGATATGGAGCACTTCATGTACAACCCATCTCCTCCTCTCCACAAAGACACATTGAGTAACAACGGAGACTCAGGATACCTCTCCTCATCTGCGGCATTCACCACTGCGATGCACAAGGTCGCAAGGTCGTCTGTTTACCGCCGTCTGTGGCCGTTAACACCAGTGTGACGATCCCAACTCTTACTTGTCATCTGTCTGACGACGGGCTAGTATAAGCAGCCTTAACATTTACGATGATAAACTTTCTTTTCCAATGAGCTCATTATATCACCTCGGAATGCATAGCACTTAATTTCCCACCTGATATATAGCAGTGGTAGATAAGCACTCAAACGTATGTTTGCAGGCAGAAATACATTTGCGACAAAGCCAATGGAGACTAAAATGACAACCAAATTTTGTCCACAACCCTATGATGACCACACCTTCGCAATACTTTCGAATGATTTGATTTACCTCAAGCTAATTAATGGAGCAAACAAGTTAGGAAACGAACTATCAGGCAATGGAACAAATTTAACGCGGTCTTCTGTTAGATTGAAAAGATTCCAGGCAGAATGGCGCCACCGACAAGGATAAGGGGGCTCGGAGTTACCAGTTCTGGTTTATTGGCCGTTCTCAACCAGTCATGCCAAATCCAAGATGTTGCGGTAACTGAGACTTGAATCCATAAACTATTGGCCAGAAGTCTAACGCTCTAACCACTGTGCCAAGAGCTCGTCACCTTGGCAATTTTGATTGGGTATATACGCGAGGGTAGATAGGCGCTTACCAGAATTCACTCGTCCCGTTGTGACCTTGGGCTTGTTCTTGACCTTCACCAGCCGCCAGTCAAAGGCTAGCATAATATAAGCGAGGCTCTAAATAGAGCTGCAACACCCGGGGTTCTGTATGGCTGGCTGATTAAAGGGAGTAAGTCAGAAGATCATTTTAACTGGTGTCAGTAAGAGTTAGCACTATATGAGTACAGTGTTAACAGGGTTTTGAACATGTTAACCGCTTTGGCACCGCAACTGTGTACTCCTCTGGCAAAAATAGCGGTGCTGGCATAATCACCGGAGAGGACAGAATACTTTCTGATAAAGAAACTACTACTACTACTACTACTACTACTACTACTACTACTACTACTAC
>JAYGXS010000006.1:14469099-14560354 GCA_036362985.1 Ligula intestinalis | reverse complement strand
ACTACTACTACTACTACTACTACTACTACTACTACTACTACTACTACAGAGAGAGATTGTCCCTGAGAAGCCCATTTCTACAAGCAATTGCGTGCGCGTAAAAGAGTATGTATGTTTTCTCCGGAATGGGCGCACAACTCTGCCCCCTCTCTTACGGATACAAAAACCTCCACGTGTATAGTCAAGGTTAGAAAAAACATCAAACATCAATACCACATACCTGACTTAAGCCGGCTAAACAAATAACTCGTGGTCATTGCTTAAGGCGTTTGACTCTTATCAAAAGGTATTGAGTTCGAGGCTCTATGGTGCACCAATTGGGTCTGGGTATGACTGGCTGACGACGACTAAAAAGCCATAAATGACCATTCCAATCTCCCTCTTCTTTGCCGACAATACAATCGGTTAAAACTAGGATGAAGTCGCCTAAATCATGATAAAGAGGTGAGGCGGGCTAAGCGAAAACTGAGTAGATTGATAAATGCTGCCTGTTCATCATAACCTTTGCCATACCTACGCAGTCTGTTTGATTCTGCAAACCAACTGATCAGTGTGCGGCCATTCCTGATCAAATAAACACCGACCTGCAATTATGGCAGATGAAGTCCTGGTGAACTTTGTTTCAGCAAAGTGTTTATGACTCATTTCCTAGACCGCATATGTGGACAGGCTACACAGTTAACGTTTGTTTTTCTGATGGTGGTTCGGTGAATGAAGGCAACTGGAACTCTTGTTCCAGTGATGGCATCTTCTTCTTCTTCTGAAGCGCAGGACAGTTATACATCAAACTGTCTGCATTGTTTGTCGTATCCTCCTCTGATCTTTTGTTCCGTGCCTATAAGCCCTATAACCATACATGCCAGAAGGCGTTGATGCACTTAGGCCAATGTCCCATTGCTTTGGTGCATAAGCAAATACCACCTGTAGTTCCCGTTTGGACTACTTGTAAACATAATATGGTCGAATTAAAATTGCGACAGCATTTTCCTATAAACCCGAATTATGTCTAGTAGACTACAGTCATGATTGTTTAAGTTGACCTGTACTTTTCTTTTAATTATTTTAGCCCTGCGTGCCATGGGCCACAGTCATTCGAACGGAGCGCCTCGGAAACGGTGTAATGATGCCAATTATCGTCAAAAAGGTCTCCGAGACTAACTCATCGGCTGTTTCCATCTTTTTACCTGAGGTTGAGTCATTTAGCAGTTGTCGGAACCCCGGAGGAAGACTAACCAAGCCCTGGTGTTATGTGATGCGTTTCTTGCCCTTCGAAAATAAGTATGGGCACTCGAAAGCCCTCTGCAATGTAAAACAGTGCGGTACGTTCGTAGTCAACTTCTTATATACTTAGTTTGTACAAATTCAGCTACCCGCTTTATTCATTTGTTAATTTTATCTTTATGAATTGAAAAGATTTGAATTTCATCCTCAACTGCTGAACAGGTATTAAATTGTTGAAAAGGAAGTCCGGCTTTGTTCAACCGCGAGGTTTTTACGTTTTTTTAGGATGACAAACTCACGACCCTTATAGTCGGGGAATCGAATTACTTTGAGAAAAGAAGATGTGATAACTGTGGCAAGAATTTAATTCAGCTGACGTTTCGAAATCCGTCGCGAGTCTTGCATCAGAGACAACAGCAGAAGCAAGTAGTTAATACAGTAGATTCACTATCTCATGAAATGGCACCCGGAATTCTGAAGTGAGTTTTTGATTAAAACATATTAATTGCGGATGGTTGTAATAGAGACAATCCTACAGCCTAATCTCAACATATTTCGGACACATCAGGATGCCGGCTTTGTAACGAGTTTCTTTTTGACCGCCAAGAAAAAGTATGTACTATAAAAGTGGGTACTTAAGTAGTATGCCTTTTTGTCACTAATTTCGACTGCTTTTAGCGATTTAAATATATTTTTTGGAAAACATGCACGAAAAAGTTATTTGTCGTACCCGTTTGGTAGCAAATTACGCCTCCTTTAAATTGTATACTTAAAGAAATGGTATCTTTCGGTGTTCATTCAGGTGTTCATTCATCGAACATCGTACCTGTCAATTTGTTAATGCTGGCTTTACTGTATAAAGCATGCTCCACATCTATTGTTTTATTTTATGAGAATTGTATAAAATATTCCCCAAGGTATAGGTGAAAACGTACTTTTCCTTAAACAGGATGTACACAGTGCGCAAGTTGTGAACCTTGAATTCCAGTGTAGCAGTTACTAGGTTTCAAAATTATTCGGCAATTTAGAAAATTTTGTAAAACCGAAAGATACCATTTTTTCAGTATAAAAGTTAAAGGAGGCGTAATTTGCTACCAAACGAGTACGAAATACTACAACTCCCTGTGCATGAATGGCCCATTTTTGTTGTTGTCTCTGATGAAGGTTTCGCGACGGATTTCGAAACGTCAGGCGAATATAATTCTTGTCACAGCAATCACATCTGCTTCCTCTCAATTACTTTCTGGGACTCGCATGTTCGCTTGTATTGGTAACATACTTACATATTTTCATCGTTATTTTGAATGTATATTTGTGAATAAATGAAGACAGAGGCGCGTTCATTGCCTTGGGGTTGAGTCTGACGACCAGCTCTTGGTTAGTCATAATTGTGCCTTGGCGCTATTTCATGCGAGAGTGCCGACAACTCGCGAGGGAAAGGTCATGTTTCGCACTGGAAACCGATCGATAAGCTTCCCCTAAAGGTGACTTTAGGTCCGTAACCGACTGCTTGAGAAACGAATGCAAACGGCTGTCACGCCTCAGTTGCAATGAAAATGTTGGTTAAGTGCATTGTTATGCGTATTTAGGAATAGGAAAAGAGGTTATCCAAGAGAACCACTTTTTTAAATTTATTATTTCGAATATGTGCAGACGCCTGTCTTTAGAGAAGCCGCAAAAGGTAACTAAGCGATTTAACTAAGAAATCTTAGGCAATGCTCTTGTATAGAGGATGTTTTATGATGCCTTCTCACTGAGGCCCCATGAATGGTCTAAAGGTCAGTCGAATCCCAGCTCTGGACATTATTTTCGTAATTTTAGAAGTTAACACGTGACTTGTTTCACGTGTATGATCACTTACTGGGACTCTTTTCTTCGCGTCACGTGACTAGTTTTTGTTTATATATCAGTATCGGTATGGCATTGGTTGAAACATTCTCATCGGGTGACTCCAAAACGGTTCATTTTATGGACAGCTGCCAATAATTCGACCTTACTCCTCAACCATTTTTTTCCATGAACTTCTATGCTGTGATACGGTGTTAAGTGTGAGGATAATATCAACTCTCCAGTCACCTAGGCTTTGAACAGTTTGTTTGAAGAACTTATTAAACCAACAACAGATATAAAAGTTAAATTGACAGGCAAAAGGGATACCGGAATGGCCATTTCTGGCGTATTAGCTATCATCAGCCAGTTATATCCAATCCCAGGTGGCGACCACCCGAAATTAGAATCCGGGATCTTCGGTCACTGAGCCAAGGGCTCTAGCATTGCATCACGGGCTCTTTGCTTTGTCGGTTGCGACCGGGAATATGATGGTAGTAGGAGGCTCGCCGGCCTGCTAGAGGAACAAGACTGTTCCGTTGTGGCCTAGAGTTCACTATAGAACCCTAGCAGTCAGTCGCATATGAACCTGTAGGATATGTTTAAGTGTAACCGACAAAGACAAAGCAGACAGGAATGGCCATTTCTGGCTTATTCGTCACCATCAGTCAGTCATATTCAATCACAAGTGTGAACTACCTGGGATGTGTACTCGGGAACTTTGTTCATAGGGTCCAACACTCTACCAATGTGCCACGAGCTCGTAGTTTTGTCGGTTGTGACCGGGAATATTAATCATGAAGGATTGGCGTTTGCCGACCAGATAACGGACCTACTTGTCCCGTTGTGTCTTTAGGTGCAATATAGAGCCCTCACAGGCCGCCACATAGCGGTTAGTAACATATGCATAATATGGAGTACAGAAAAGCATGAGGGATATCAGACTGGTCATTTCTGACTTATTTGCTTATGTTACCAATACAATCGACCGTATCAGAATTGGTAGATGCCATACGTTGCAGTAGGCTGGGCGGTTCAATCGACTGAAATGTGACTAAACTCACTGCTGCCGGTAGGAGCCTCGTAGCTCAGTTGGCTAGAGCGTTGGCCGCGCCATAGCCTCCTCCTGGCTGGCGTGGTTTGAATCCCATCGAGACCACCGAATTTTTCAAAATTGGGTCAAATGAATTATTCACAATCTGCCAGTCCCTCCACCCCTTGTCATTTGTGTAACGTTTCACACTCACGCTCAAAGTCGTCCTTGGATAACCATAATTTAGCAGCCCTATGCAAACGTTATACAGCAGGGCACTGAACTAAGCTAAACGTGAAATTAATTGCGTCCAGAGCAGTCTGTATTTTTGTAGTTTAATCCACCTGAACTCACATCGACATTTCAGCATTCTGTTGCAACCTATTTTCAAGCGTTTGATAGTGATCCTTGATCAGGCTCGAGCAGCTCAACATCAGCTGACCTTAGCAGCTGAGTGGCATTATACATGACCTGTTAATGTCAATAAAATGACAGTGGTTGTCAAAAGTATTTTCGCTCGCTGCGGACGTGTCTGTTATTGTCAATTAGAGCATTCAGCGAAATTGCTGGAGGAATTGCGGGAAGAATGAAGGAAAGTGGACGCAAGTGAAAAGGAAGAGGAATGTAGGGCAAGATGATAGGACACAGGACAGCTATTGTAATGACGGCAAACTAGTAACTGGGAGGGAAAATATAAAAGAGACGAAGAGAAAGAATGAAAATAATTAAATTCGTGCATTCACGGAACATAATCTAGCAGGAGAGTTTGAAGCTTAATTTTCTCTTTCGAATTCTGTAAACAGGAAGTAAGGATGTCTAAAGGAATTCTAAACCCCCTTTCTGAAATCCAATTATGGAAGGCCGTAGCTATTCTGCATACGTTGCCTTCTTCTTTTGTCTACAAAACGTCGACACCTATTTTCTTTTAACGAGAATTACTAGCTGACAGATTGGAGCACAAAGTCTAGCGTCCAAAATGCCAAACTAACTAGCGACGGGAACGGCCAAGTCATCAGTTGAGAGGTGGTTGGAAAAGTAGCGAAAAAAGGCATGGGGTTAGCTAACCTCACGACGTTAATCGTTATTTGAAAAGATAATAGTGAATATGTGGTTTCCAGGTGGTACGTCGGCAGAAGGAAGAGCGTTCACCGGGACAGGTTTGTTGTGTCTGAGGTTTCGGGTAGTTATTCCGTCTATCCATCTTCAAAGACATAGGCCGATCAACAGTTGTGGTCAATAAATTGGATTAACAAAAAAAAAATCCGAACGCTCCTCAGCGTTCGAGTCTTATAGCGTCAGCGTCACCATCAAAGACCGGTACGTGGTGAGACCCACCGAAGCGGCTCCAGCACGATTCTACGGCCTACCAAAATTACAGAATCCAGACATTCTCCTACGGCTTATCGTCTCCCTCCGAGGCACGCCTACATAAAGGGCTGACAAACTGGTTATTCCGGAAGCTGAAGTTTCTCATGACGGACTCACAAACCACAGTACACTCGGCAGTGCATTTCTTCGACAAAATAATGACAGTTACAATTGAGCCAGATGAGTAGATGGTGCCATTCGATGTTCCCTCACTAGCTACATCCATACCACAGGCCCTTGCTGCCGAAACCATTCGTGACCTTATACGTCAAAATTTTGATGAGAAAGTTCAGGCCACAGCTCAGACTTTAATAGAATTCAGAGGACATTGCCTCAAGATCTTTTTAACCTTCGAAGTGATCATATCTGAGCAAATCAAAGGCACCCTAATGGACTCCCCGATCTCTGGGTTCATTGCCGTAGTTGTGCTACAATGATTAGAGAACGCTTTCGTCGTCATCAACCAGGGTAGATTCAACCACTAAAGAGAGCGAACTAACCCGAGTTTTCCTGATCTACAGTTCACGATGGTAAAACAGGTGGAGGGCAGACTTCCGTTCTTGACTATTCTCGTCTACTGCCTACCAGACGGCAAAATGACGACATCTGTCTACCGTAAACCGACAAACACGTCGCAAATATTGACTTACAACAGTAACCGCCCGCTGCGACGCCAGCAAAGTTGTATTCGCACGCTATATCGACGGGTATAACCCCACTGTAACACGTCAGTCGCTAAACAGGATGAGATGAAGCTCCTCCGGGAACTTTTCAGAGCTAACGGTTATCCACGAGAGTTCATTGAACGGAGTCGAATGCCACCAAAAACGCGGACCAAGGAGCGTTGCCCACCGAAGTCGTGGCGGAACATCCTTAAAATTAAATGGGTCTCCGAACTCGGAGCCAGATCCTTCGCGCCTCTCGTAATAAGAGTTGCCCACAAACCTACCTTCACAATCCAGCAACAAGTAATACGGCTGAAAGGCTCTATTCCTAAGTACGGGGAGTAAGGCACTGTCTATTGACTTCAGTGCAATTTTGGCATGTACAACTAAGTTGGAAAAGTCGGTCGACAGCTACAAACGCGAATGCATGAGCACCAGCTAGGTGTGAGAAGGTTGGACCCGCAATCTGAGGTAGCAACCCACGTCTTCAGCCTTGACGCCGTTGAAGCTTTGGGCCGAGGTGTCGATCACGCACCAAGGCAGGTTAAAGAAGCCCGGATATCGACCAACTGTTCAGTAAATGCCCACCCAAATTTGCCTACCCTATCTGATTTTAAGAAACTCCTCATCAGGATACAGTCACGGCACGGAACAATCGCAGCCGCCAACTGCCTCTGCGGCCAACGTGTGAAAGAAGCCAGTGCGGTGCGCGCGTCGACTCGACTCAACAGCTGGCCAACGCGTGTGGGGGCAATCCAAACCCTAGCGCCACAGCTGAAAACAGGGTCAACAGGGAGGTCGACAGCGAATACAAAAGCGACAGTGAGCTGCTAGCCACACACACAGTGGCTCAACCGGAATGGGCATAATACGCACACGAAAAAGGAGCTTCATAAAACGGGAACCATCAGGCAGATTATGCAGTTGCTGAAGATTGTTAGACGAAATAACTACCTGGAACCTCAGCCACACAATACATCTCTTCCTTCTTATGAAGGCTAAAATCATAGGCATTCAGTCGGCTCGCAATATTTACATCAAATTTCGACGTTTGCCTATAGACCTTGAATATGCTGATCTAATTCCTAAGGAAATTAAAAAGCCGAAACCACTATCCGATGTTGAACTCGCGTAGTTGATGGTGAAATAAGCTGCATGTGGTCTATGCTGACTTTGAGAAGGCATTTGCTAATGTACCAGGTCGGTGACTCTTGTACATACTCCACAGGAGAGGCGTTAGGACTTAATTCCTGAAAGGGATTCAAAGCCTCCTAGTTGGCCGCTCTCAGATTGTCCACATAGGTGACCAGCAATCGACGGAGGATTCATTTAATATTATTGTTCCCCAAGGCTCCGTTTTTTGCCGGTTTTATGTTTATTGTACACACCAACGACTGGCTCAGTGAACTTGATTGTGATGTCACCATGTTTTGAAGCGTCCTCCGAACTGCAGTTGACGAGAAGTGTTTGCAAGCAAAACTAAACGGCTCCGGCCATACTTTAATGATTGGCTTTTGCAGCTCAATGTGAACAAGTGCTTTTTCAAGTTCAATATTCTGTGGAATACGAAGTAATCCGGCTGGATAATAGAAGATGCACGTATCCCGACGGTTATAAGATAGTAGATATGATAAGGCGTGGAAGGACAGAGTGTTAGGGATAATTAAGTAAGGTGTAACAGGAGTAGAATGTAAGTAATAGGTAAGTGACTCCCAGACAAGTGCAGTCCAGCCATGAATGGGCCGGAGTCCAGAGGCGCAGTCCGGCAAGTAGATTACCGGGTCCGGACAACTACAACCGAACAGTAGATCGTCGGTTCTGGGAGTCACTGAGCGTAGACAACTCTCCCGCAGTTTGTCCACTGGCCTTGAAAAGTGGTTGGCCAGTAAGCCAGACAGAGTGTGACCTTGAATGGCCTGTCCCCGCAGCGTCCGAGGAAAGCATGGCTTAGAAATACAAGGTCGCTATAATTCTACGAGTTGGTGGAGCGAGATCTCCGGACAGCATGGTCTACCACCTCAATGGCAAGAAGTGAACGCCCAGCAGAACTTGGATGCGCATATCATAACTTCCTTTAACCGTTGTTACATTCCTCAAAAGTATCCAATTCCGCCTAACCAGTCTTCTGCTTTATCAAACGAACTTTCTATTCCTTCGGTGAGGACTTTGTTACGAAAAGACTATGGAGACCCTTGACCGCTGAAGATCTCAGCAGTGTCAACACGTTCATACGCTTGCAATGCTACTTGTGACTGGGCAGGACGTACTACGTTATAGAACACGACTACCTTATGTCAATCTATTGCCTTGGAGTTAAAGACAGTCACGCAGCGACCTCATACAAAACCTCCGTATTGTGAGCGGTCGGCATTTTTGTCTGCTTCCTTGACACTTTTTCGAGTTATCAACTGCAAATAAACGACGGGATCATACAGTCAAACTACTTTTGGAAGTTATTTTTCTTCGGCATAGTGATCGAAGCTTAGAATGCTCTGCCTGAGAATGTCGTCATGTTCGTATTCGTAGAGGTTTTGAACAGGCATGTGGATCACTATAGCAATGCGCATCATAAAGCCCTCCGACCCGGCACTTTATTATTTTATATAACACATCTACTTTAATATGTCAGTAACATTAGTCTATGGGCTTATATTACTGTCTCAGCCTCCGCACACACCTAATGACATTCAACTTGGCGCTCTCAAACAATTGAGATCTTCCTGATTTGGCTGTAGCTTACTTTAATGTCGAATAACTGCTGTACGACGCCCTTCAAATGTTTCAATACTTGTCAACTGAGGTTCTATGCATTCCGAGTCGATCCAACTCAAAAGGAATAGGTTCTTCAGCAGGTAAGCGAGTTGTAATCTTGAAGTTTCGGGCTGGTGATACCAAACACGCGATAGACGAAAGGAAGGCATCAGAGGAGGTGAGATTATCGCACTAGACCAGTTGGTACGATAGGTCCGACAGTTCATTGGTGTGGGGGGGATGAACACTGAGTCATTGTAGGCTTCTGATCGAAGGGGGAAGAAATACTTCTGACTAGCTACGCGGCACGAGGAGCGTAAATTGTGGATCTGATGGACTGCCGGTGGTTTCATTAACAGTTGTTGACTTGAGATGGGAGGATGAGTCAGTAAACCTTGATCGCAGACCCTTGTAATGGGCGTTGTGGTTAGCACTATATTGGCACTGTCGCATTGGAGTATCAAGCCACGAGAAATTCTTTCTCCCATTTTGTATTAGCTATGATTGGTAGCACCGATTGTGTTCACAAAGACGAGGGACAGGAGGTCATGCCGACGGAGAGATATTTTGTGCTCATTAATGCGAGTGCCTAGGCGTCGACCCATATGACCAACATAAATGCAGGAGCAACTAGCATACGGAATGCGATAGCTGGCGTTTGTTTGTTTCTCTTTGGAGATGGGGTCTTTTATTCGAGATACTGTTGCGCGCAGTGAGGATACTGGCTTGTGGATAATGCGGCTATCTAAGCGGTTTTGCTGTCGAGCGGTCACATCAGGGGTTCTCAGCCTATATATGACAACCAGAGTTCACAGAGAATAATCTTCTACTGAGATTATTTTCAATTACGGAAGTAAACACTCTGCAGTACATAATATAAGTTATGTTCGAACTCTTTTCCACGGGCCTTACTTCAGAACGACCTTGCTTACTTGGGTCTGTAATTTCTATCCAACGGGTATCCGTCGATTTTGTGAAAAACTGCTGCAACCACAGGGGGCTCATCCCAACGGAGAAACTGGAATTTGGAATTATACGTCTTGCCTTAAGTGGGGAACCTCTATAGTGATAGTTCGGCAGCTAAAGCGCCTAAGTGGTCGCACTGCTCTCAAGCTGGCATCTACACTGCCTGCAACACTTACTCCAATAAAGTATATTATCTCCATGGCAACCCCGAAATACGCATTACCGATGCACGCCGATTTATTTGACTGAAGACTTCGTAAGGCAGACCGTGGCGGGTGCATCAGTGACGGCTTAAGACAAATAAGTCAGAAAGAGCCATCCAGTTGCCTGTTAGGTGGATCAGTCACACTGGTTTATCTTCAGTAGCACCCATTTCCATGCGTATTTACAGTCGCTTACCAGCAGGAAAAATTTCAAAACATCTATGTTAACCCCAAAAGAGGTAAAAATCTGCAGTTATCGATAGTCATCTTTGTTTTTTTTGCATAAATCCGACTTGCTTACTCTGTCACAGTACCCTGTATGTCTGCCCTTTTCTCCTGCAGATCGATCTATGCACATTGGTGTGCCGCTGGACTTTGGTGACGAATGCCCTCCAGGCTTTCTCACGCAGGTAGGCAAGACCAAGTCTGAGCACGGCGAGATCTCTACTGTCTACTGTGTCCTGACAAAGGAAAGCCTACAGGATGTGGAGAAGAACAAGTTCAAGAACTTTTGCATGTTTCTTCTCAATCAAGACCGAGAAACCTGCCCCAAAGGTATGCCATTAGAACATTAGTATCAATAATTTTGATATGGTAATGGAGCATAGCTTAAGTTGCAATTCGCTATTGGTAATCCGGACGGAATCTGTGCAAACAAATGAAATTAATTATCCCAGGGATCAAACACCGAGCCTGCATGGTGTTTACGGTCACTTGGTCCGCCGACTCGTGTAGAACTGTGATTTATATATCTTGAACCTTCGTGGCATGATACCTCATAGACTGAAATAGAGAAGGTGAGAATTGAGCCCTCGTCTGCTCGTTATCTCGTTATCTGCCACGCTGAAAAGAGGACGTTTTAGTGAAAATTGTGGAATAACGTTTTCGAATTCAAGCGTTTTCCTCTATCTCTATCGCTCTCACAGATCGATTTAAAGGAAAGATAGGACACTGCGTTCACTAACTGGAGCTTTTCGTCGGTGTCTACAAACGTTTACTAGGTAGGTGCGACTTTAAAGTGTACACTTGGGGAAATTGTTGAAGGCTTGACAGCCTATAGTTACACTTACACTTAGCTGTTCTAATAATGTCCATTCTTGTGTAGGCAGGTGTATTGAGATGGTCGGTCTGTCTTTATCCTATATGGGGACGGAATGACGAAGTTGGCTTCAGAACTTCCCGAAGATTTATAAGCTGATTGTGCCAGATTCTGGATGCATGAAGGAGAATTTATTGTGCAAGCACGTACGCGAATGCTTTCATGTCTAAGATCAGCTATCCGAAACAAAACTTGGTGTAGGCTTTCTTGTAAAACCGTTTTTGTCTGTGATTACTATTACTAAAGCTATTTCCACGTTCTAGGTAAGTCGAATTTCCGCCTATCCAAACACATCCCTGTATATGTTGACCAAGATGAATTGCTCTACTGGTTTTCTTGGTCATAGGCTTCCTTTTTCGTCTTTGTGTCCTTTCTGCAACCTTGTCACCTACATCTTAAACGGCTTTGATTTCTTAATTGTGCAGTCTTAACGCACTCATGCGACCCCTGGTTTGCGTAAGAAACTTGACTTGGGGCACTTGTGTCATTAGACGGCCTCCCGAGAAAGCCTTAGGCAAAACTATAATTCAAATGACGACTGATAACCGTCATCGTAGACAAAGAATTTACGATAAAGGAAGCAGACAATAACTAAACCGACTTCCTTGAGATTTTCGTCAGTCGCAAAGATTGTGGTGGTCTAAAACTACAGTTTTTAGGAAAACGGAAAATGTGACGTAAGCACTAAGCTTTACCAGAAGCCCCACAATCAACCATTAACCCAATTGCATCGGAGCACACCACAAGGGTTCTAACTTTGCTCGAGCACTTAAATACGTCAAGAATGTATTGCCAGCCATCAGCTGCTGTCCCCTGTAACTTGGCATTGAGGTTGCACGTAGACTTGAAGCAACCATCGGATGTCAAGAAAAGGGACCGAAGGGCCCGCTGCCCTTCGCGTCTGGTATAATTGCGCAGAGCAAACTCCAAACATGGATTACCAAGCACTGAAAAGCGGTGAGCAGGAGGAAGAATGACGCCAACTCCCGCATCGCGGTACACCTGTTGGGGCCCGACTGCACGTACAGGTTAGATGGGACCTAAACTCCCGCGATATGACGGCCACAGAATTTGTGAGTTGCATTAGTCATGGTATCATAGCAACCGTATCGTACATTTACTGTAAGATTTTTGCACTGTCTTGTGTCCCACTGAGGTTTTGCCCCCAATTTCACAAATGTGACGTTTTAAGCAGATCTATAAGATTTCTTCATTAACCACGATTTATTGTCTTGTCCTTGTACTTTTTATTGATTTTTATAATTCCTTAGAATTTGACCGTCTTAACATAGATCTCGTTCTAATTACCCCCTTTAGGATTTGATATGCGTCGAACATTTATGCGTGTGCAGCTCAAAAACCTGGGCAAGTTTAGCCTATTTCGCCAGGAAGGAGCTTCATCTATTTGGCTGGCTCTTTGTTGTACAAACGGATCACATTTGGCCAAGACTGTCGAGTACCCAAAGTACACACTAACCTATCAACCGAGCGTAGCTCAACAGGCGTTACGAAGACAAGTCTGGTTGAACTTGGATCACCCTGGGCCCCTGTCAATCGTTTCTATTCCTGCACGCCGATTGCGTAGAACCGATGTCGGCAGTTCCATTAACAGGCCACTCTTCGTTTCTATCGATCGTTGTCCGGCTGTTCCCGGCACACGCCGAAAAATATTCACCATGGGCACCTGGAGGCCTTCCAATATGACGGCCACGCTGTTGGAGTACGGGTACCATACTTCCATGTGTATTTACTACGATGATAGTGTGGAACAAGCCACAGCGACTAAAGAAGGTATTTGTCAAAAAGTTTGTTCGAATATTTTAGTTCTACCTATATTGATAAAGTAGTCACACATCTTGCTTTAAAATACCCAGCTCTCGTACCGCACATCCTGGTGGAAGGTAACACTTGCCCGCAGCACTTTTCCCCCGCATCCAACGCTAAGTTGCATCACATGGTTGCCTACTTACGCACGGCTTTTATACAATGCAAACTGGATGGCACTTATCGCGGGGATGCAGTGGATAAACTTCTACCAGCAGGCGAACAATGCTTCCTTGCAAATCCACTCAACGAAGAGGAACCAACAACAGACGGAGTAGCTGGTGTGCGGAAGAACTACGTCTGCCCTCAAGGTAAGAGAAGAGAAGTTAGTTCAGCAAATGCTCATCCTGCCCTCCTAATTGTGTTACATTTGCATTTTGCAAACTCTAGAGCGGCTGTTGTTTATCCGAACTGAATAATGACCGTAGTCAGCTGTCTGGCCTACCTGATGCCTTTATTGTACAAATAAGTGAGGCCCCAACAATTTGAAGTTCGTAAGTATGTAGTTCTCAGTGGTGTTTCATCTTCGTCGTCCCGAATTGTTCTCAAAGGATATTACTCTCCAGAGGTTGACCGAGCGGTCTCTTGAGCCTAGTACATGCCCTCTTAGGTTAGCTATAACCCTGGCTGGCACCGTAAATTAGCTAAAACAGGTGCCATTCACACATACACCGAGTGTTTTTTACTGGTGAGACTAATTGGATGGATTGACAACGCTGCAACGCTCAGGTACCATCAGCGTCTCTTTACTTGGTAGTCTTTGTTTTAGCTATATCTGTCTTTGTTCCATAACAGACAATACGTACATCGATAAGTTGGCAGTTTCTGCCCGAGGTTTTGAATATCAACAGATATAGTTTTACTCCTTCCATAACCTTTCAGCGCGCTGTCCGTTTTTTCCAGAGTGAAGCTATTATTGGCAGGTGAATTTAATTTGTTCGGCGATTATTTCAGTCGCTTAGCAATTGCTAGCTAACCAGCGGCCTTTACGGGCTTAATTTACTTTATTTTGTCAGATTTGGAGGATATTTAAATAAATGCATGTGCATAATGTGACGTCGAAGTCAATACTCACCTACCCCCGCAGAATATTTTATGCTCGGAAGCATGTGCGCTGGGCTTGTATCCGTTTATCCCATCACTTATCGGGGTTGATAAATTATGCGTAATAAATATTAGCTTTTCTCTTAATTGAACACATTTGCGCTTCACCGATCGTACTTAAATTTACATGCCTGAAGGGATCTTGGAACCGAATGTTTTTATATGGCAAAAAGTGGCCAGTCCTTTGAAGGACGCAAGCCCTAGTAAGCCAAATCGTGCATACAAAATCACTTCAACGAAAAGCTATAATTTTTATGGTTGTTCTTATGAGTTTTTAAGTTGCCTCAGAGGCTGCAGACTTTATAGACCAACGATGTACAGACAGTTAACTCAACTGAAAGTATTCTGCTCTGCGATGGTTCAAAGTCCAAAGATCAGTGAAATTTTCTTGACTTTCTGCACGCTATTTGCGCTCTTTATGGTACTATTGTGAGTCCTTTTTTACCCTTCGTGTAATGAACACATATAAAGAGAGGCCTAAGCACGCACGTTACAATGTTTAGTACCCCTTACCTCCTGCCGTCTTGTCATGCCGTAAAAAAAACGAATTCGCTCATGCCAATGAGTTCTTTACGATGTCCCAGGCCGTATCCAACTGTGCATTCGATGGTCATTTCTTTTTAATTAAATGATGCGCGATGCGACTAAACTATACACAGAAGATTATAGGCAGGACATTACCGAAAAGGACCAGGGAGACTAGGATGGCCATTGCTGGCCTATTAGCCGTCGACAGCTATCCATACCCAACTCCAAAGGCACCATGGACGGACAATTGTGTCCTCAAACCGATCGGTGTACGCCTATCTGTCACAGTGGCTTTCCTAATTCATAACGAAGATCAAACTTTGAGGAGGAATTTAAACACATACTTGAGGTCGTTATTTTTTCCTATGGAATTGATTTGAGGCGCAAAAGGCTGTTTACTAGGAAAAGAGTTCACTCCAGATCGGTGTATTGAAGAAAAAGGTAGGCCAACGTGAGCCAAGTATAATGTCTGGTGATATCCAAGGAATTCTGTACGCCATTCGTCGCCGCGCATCGAAACCTCATGTTTTTTTGGAGTTTTACTATAAATTAACATTAAAATAAGCCAGAAGATGTTGGCTATACCTTTTAAGATAATGAAGAATTTTGTTTTGCGTTCAGGAAATTCAGGTAAATTCAAATATCAGACATCGCATTGATTTCGGTAAAAAGGAGAAGTGGATTTAGATTTAAAATGTTTTTTTTGCAGAGATGTTACGTGTTGTCTTATAAAATTGAGTAATAAACTTGCGTGGTTGTAGTTTGTTTTACCACACCGATAAATAGGACTTCAAGCAAACATGTGAATGAACACCCGCGACATGATGTCACTTGTCTCTGTCACACCGCACACGAAAGATGTCCAACCAACTTCTACCTAAAGTAGACTATCGACGAACGCAGAAACCTGAAACGGAACGGGCAGAAGATTACCAGTTTTTATAGAAACTGCGCGTATATTCTGTCCTTGTTGAGCATGTGGGATACGATGTGGTCCAGCCGGATGATAGACGGAATAACGTATCCCAATGAATATAAACTAGTGGATAGTTTAGCCAGAGTGTTATGAATGATTTAATAAGGTAAGGAGGAGGATTTGAATATGAGTAACATACAAATGACTCCCAGACAAGTGCAGTCCAGCCATGAGTGGGTCGGAGTCCAGATCACCGGGTCTGGAGGTCTGCAACCGAACAGTAGATCGTCGATTCCGGGAGTGACAGCGTAAACAACTCCCCCGCATCTTGTGCACTGGTCTCACCTTGAGAAGTGACTGGCTAGTGAGGCCAGACAAGTCCCGACCTTGAGTGGAGGCTTTGACTGTAGTGTCTTTCGTCCGCGTGGTGTTCACGCAAGACATGGTTTATCCCCGCGGCGTCTGAGGAAAGCATGACTAAGAATAAGGGGTCGCTACAAGCATCTGCAATCTTCGAAAGAGGCCTAACAGTTAACTGGTTAACTGATACACTATACGAAAACAGTATATAGTTCAGTATAGTTCAGTATATTTAGGGTAGTAGGCAATGCCTTTGAAGACCCTATTGAAAACAGTATGCATTAAATATCCATCATAATATATGTCACTATAAACAGCGAGTAACATATATTCATGTACACATTTTAACGTGTGTACTTTCAGAGGTATTCACTTATTTCTCGTGGAAAGCATGGATTACAGCAGTTTCTCGAGAGTTAAACTAGGTTTTCAGGCCTTAGTACTCACCCAGGGACAAATTGTATGTTTTTAAATGTTTTTCTTTAATGCACACACTACCTTAACTTTATGTCGTTATTTAGCATACTGATAACATAGGTATATTACGCGGCTATCCCACAATGGCTAATGGATTTTAGCCTTAATATATGTATCACGTTTCGGTCTATGCTTCAAGACTGTTAATATACTGATTTTTAGCGAATTCAAAAAAGGAATTAATTTCCAAAGGAATTGAAAAAACTGAAAATACACTAGTTTATGTTGCGTCACCATTGTTTTTTCAGAAAAATCCTTTTATCGTTGATTTTCGGTGGTTAGTTTACCTCAACCAGGCTGCAAAGAACAGTTTAAGCTCCTATCAAGCCTGATCAGCCTTCAGAGATGGAGTAATAAAGACCCAGATCGAAATGTTTTAATAGTTTAGCAGGTTTGATGCGTCCTAACTTCACAGTACGTGGAGTTCCAATTCGCTGATGCGACTTAAAGGAAGTTATTTTTTCTTAGAAATTAAAATAAAAAATGGTAAAAAAACCCCTAGCTGATCGTGAGGGCTTATGGGTCTGATTAAGTTTTCACAACCAACCCGCCTGAGCTGTAAAAAGAATAATCATTGCATGGGACGTTAACTTCACTATCGTTGGAAACATAAAAAAACTACTTTTTCCGAGCACACAGAAGAGCTGTGGAATCGCGCTTGATTTCCGTTCCAAAGAGCTGTCAACTAACTCGAAATATGCGGAAATATGTCACACGACGGTAGGCAGGACAAGCTGAAGTCTCCCTTATTTTTATACTTGCAGGATTTGAAAAGAATGAGCTTCTTTGGTCTGGACGCAACGATACAACAGGCCCCTTTGCTGAGGTCCGACTCTGGCTTTGTTGTCGTAAATTAAGTCCAGAGGCCCAAGAGAAGGCCAAAGCGAAACAATACCCCTTCCCATCCTACATGAAACAGGTCTCCGCCTTTGCTACACTCATGCTCGGGACAAGCTGCCCAGAATACGTGGACCAGAAAACAAAGTTGACAGCGGAGTTTGTGAGTTTCCAAGTCTGTATTAGAAATCAGCTCAAAACTGCATCCAGACTTTTTTCAAACTACTCTATCCTAGATTTGGTGTAAACGTCCATCTGGTTTGGTCAAGAAGCCGGAAAGGTTCTCCCCGGTCTGTGACAGCGTTAACCTAATGATGCGCGATCAGAGGCAGTAGTCTAACCGAGATGGGAAGACTGAAGACTTTTTTATGCACTTTGTCATAGGCAGTCGGCTTTAACACAAATTCCATATACGTAAAACACCTAGAACATCTGTTGTCCAAATTTTGTAGCTCTGTTCACCTTAAAGTTAGTGCCTTGGCAAAGCTGGTTTTACTCATGCTGTTGCTAACGTGAAATCTTTGACCTTGTCTTGGATGGGAGCGCATTGGTCTTAACAACTGAGTAGCTTCTTATATTCACCGTTGCCTTGTACAGCAGGAGCTTCAAAAGTACTCTTCGTTATTTGAAATTCGTTGACCTTCTTTCTCATTGTTACTCTTTGTTGACTCTATTCGGGTTTACCGAACGGATGCGACTTCATCCCTGACATTTTTTTTGCGAAGGCCTACTGTCACCTTTATTTACTCTAGTTAGAGACTCCGTGCGAAGACTTCATGTGATAATTGTGCTTTAAAATGGATCAAAACGTCAGGTGATCATGCCTCTCATTCCAGTGTTCCAGTCCCTTAAACATTTTCTGAAAAATACCCTTGTGAAAATTCGCCGTATATTGTGTTAATCCCATCACTTAGATGCCTTTTAACGCCGGTGGTCGATGCCTAACTCACCGTTCTTAGCTTCGTTTTGCGCACCTGCTAGATAGGACAGCGAAATTATTAGTTGGTTTGGCTGACGGACGACAGAATCCGATGAGTGCCAGTGCGCATCGGAGTCCATCATTATTTTGTGCCATTTAATCACCAGGTAAAGAGACAGAATCTGCTGTCTCTTCTCCAATGCTGGCGACCATGTCACAAGCATGCATTCTTTTATTTCCTATCATTGTTCCGTTTGGGAACTTCGTATTGCAGCGGTCTAGGTAATGGTTGTGCCTACATCACTACAATTATCAGGTTGAATCCCAGGTTGAAGGGAAAAGGCAAGAATCACCAGAATGAGAGTTTTATTATGTACAGAACCCTGTGTTGCTGCCTGGGGTTGGCAGTGGCCACTGGCGAAGCCAGGGCTGGTCCTGACTGCGTCCAGCTAGGCCTGAGAGTTTTGACTGTCTGTTGTGTGGGGTGATGACAGTTGCTTTTGCATGACTGTGAAGCAAGTTCAAGTGTTCTGTCATTGGTGTGTTGCAATTGCCCGAGCAGGTGTTGCCTGCAGAGGCCTTTGCTGCATCGGCTGAGGGGTGGTGCATTAAAGTGGCACTTAGACAGTCGTTCTTATTTGGACGCACGTGTACACGAGGGCGTGTGCGCACTTGTGTACGGACTGGGTAAGCTGAGGTAAAATGTCGGGTCCGCCGGCACGCCGAAGAACAGGGGACGTTGACGCAGCCGTTATCGGTTAGCCAGAATCAGCTGCGAGGTCAAGCCTCGGGGGAAGTGGGTGCCAGTGGAAGAAAGCATTGACACAGTTGTTTGTGACGACACGACTTAAGGGCAGCTAGCCTTGGAGGACGAAGGAGGAAACAGGCAATGTGGCTGTCCACCGCAATATCATGAATAGTGAAACGTGCAGTTTCCGTTTACACCTTGCCGTTTCCGTTGCTTACCAGGTCTTCAGTCGGTTGTCTATTGGTTATCCATTAAGCCACCTGGCTGGCGATCCATGTTCTACCGAAATCGAATGCGTACATACATTAGGAACGAATTTCAGGGTGGTACTTATTTCTGTGCCTAAACTGGTTCATTTTCTTCTTCATTTTCTCACTGTTTCTATTTTTCCTTCTTCCAAGATCCCAGTCATGCAAACAGAAGCATATTTAACACTGGAACTGTTCGGAAACAACAACCCGGTGGATATCATCGATTCAGTCACCGGAGTACGAGCCGTTCTTTCTGTCTGCAAGTACTCACAGCCACGTGGTAAGTCATTTTTCCTCGAAGTCTCTGCCAAGGAAACATTCTCTTTTATTCAATGTTTTATTGCAAAACCATTGGGGACGAAAAATTCGTCTTCGGATTGCTAGTACGCAGCCAAAACCAGACAAATCAACGTCCCCACGGTTGCAAACTGGACTATGAATAAGTGCTTGGTTTGCCCCGAGACTTCTGCTGCCCCTAGGAAAGAGGTCTAGCTTTTACGACTCAGAACAGGATTCACGATCCTAGCTTATCATGTCACTGGGAAAGATGCAGTGGAACGAGTCTTTGTTCTTATCAACACCTTACCTGCACATACGATGGAGTAGAGCGTACAGTGATACCGAGGCGTCACCCTGTTAGTTAGCCTATGGATTTGCGATAAGTTAGGATAAGGGATCCTTGCTTGTCGTTGGTCGGCAGTTAGTAGCTTAGGCAGGCATGCCCAAAAAGAGCACGAGTACCCTATTTAAGGTTAAGTTAATGAAGAGCTACTTTTCCCTCACTATTATCCGGACCCTTTGAAAAATAAATCTTCCGATATATCTTATTTCATCACTGCAGACAGTACTGCAAGGCTTAGGTGTTGCACTGGCTTGTGAACTCACGATGCGGAATTTGAATACGATGCCCTTGATGTTTGGGCGTCTAAAGCACTAGAGAAGAAGCTTCATTATATAATAGGACAGCAATTGGCGTCTCATGCGCCCATCGTGAATGTGCTCTGCACCGAAACTTACCCACCGATCATTTGTGGCTAGTAAAAAACGCGACAAAAGTTACCGACAGAAGCGAAAGGAAGGGCCCATTTGCATGTAGGAAGCAAGTCAGATATGCAAATGCTACTCTTAGGTAAAAAAGCCAATCTATCCCTAAAATATCGAGTCATGTGTGAAGGCAGAAAGGCCCTGAAAATAGATTGTCGTAGCTGAAAACCTCTGGGAGGTCCTAGAGCCCTAAGGAGTTTCCGTAAAGGAACTTATTTCAACAAGCAAGAGAGTTCCAATTCTGTGTTGAGAAGTCCAGTCGGCAACGCGTTCGCCAACCAAACGAATCGATCAGCATTTATTCTCCCTGGCACAGTTCGATTTGTGTACCGTTTTCACAGTCTGCTGGCTGATGTAACTAGACACTACAAATCAAGAAAGTTTCCGGCCTTTAAAATTCAGAAGAGTTCACTGAAAAAGTTCTCTTAAAAATGCAACAACCATAATCTCGGTAGTTTGCCTCACGAATGCTGTTGCTGGAAATAAGTCTTCAAGCATACGCTCCCGTGTGACTACTTACTCTGCCCTAGCAATGCTCGGGCCTACTATGGAGGTGGGATGGACTGCTGATGGACTACCGACCGGAGAATAATAACGAATGCAACTCACAACTTCTGCGGCCATCGTCTCGCAGGAATTAGGTCGCAGTTTGTAGTACTTGGTGTCACACCCACCCGCATCCGAGTCGCCGAACATTACAATTTCGACGCCAGTATTGGTAATTTGTGTGACAATTACTCGAAAATGTGAACCACAGATACCGTTACTGGGTGCATTGCTCAACTGTGCGTTCCGACGCAACTTATTAATTTCCCCCGGCAATCTCCGAGGGTCGCATATGGAAGAGAGAAGACACTGTGCTTGTTGATAGACTTGCAGGTCGGAGAACCATGAGTAATGCAACTCACAACTTCTGCGGCCGTCATCTGGTGGATATTACCGAATCATGAAAACTGCGGGCATAACCGGTCGCCAACGAATGAACTACGACTCGGGAGTTGGCGTAATTTCTCCTCACGCTCACTGCTATTCAGTGTTCGGTTATCTGTGTTTGGGGTCATATCCCCGTTTAGCTCACCTGCTCTATTTACCCGTAATTATAATAAATGTGCTACAAGACTCTGGACGTTTCGTGCGCTAGCAGTGGGTCCCTCAACGTCCGATGGCTGCCTCCGAAATATGTGCAAACTCATTCCCCAGTTGTGTGCGAGACTGTGGCTAATGGTTGCCAAGAGGCCCTTGACGTATGTGAACGCTCATCCATTTTCCAGACAGCTGTGGTGTCATCTAGCTCTCGTGTCGCAAGCAAGTTGCGAGAGTTTTGGGGTCCACTGGAGTGCCATTCAACGGGCATTTACGCTTATTGCTCATTGAGTGGTTGCTGTTGGAGCTCAGCGCTTGGCTTTCCTTCCCTGAGGACTTTATTTTTAGGCCACCACAACGTTTGTGATAGACGAAGATCTCAGGGAAATCCAACTGATTCTCCTCCGCCTCCCTCGTCGTAAACCGATATCTGCGAAGTCAGCCTTGAAAGTGCATGCTATCGTAAGAACCTGATCCCCTTCTATGATGACAACCGTTCAGCCACATACAGTTCCCAACATGTTGCCTGTGCTGTTTGAAGCCCAATAGGTCCAAAGGTTGCAAGCTCGTCTTGGCTAGTTATGCCGAAATATGTGTGAACCCAGTGCTCGTGGACTGTGCATCGAACTTCAAACGCGTTTTTTGGAGTGCATGCAGGTGTGAAATGTTGGGCGTGTCCTGGGCGTTCCTTCTCCGTCGCATTCGATTTTCAGCCGCAGTCTCGACTGTCACCTGTTGAAAGTAAAGTGGCAATTGACGTAGAAAACAATGTTTAACTGGAGGCAATTTGTCAAAGACATGTGTTGACTCATTTCTGTGATTGTGCAGACCAGCAGCCAGCAATTGAAGCCACAAAAATATATATTTTGCCGCCCTGTAAGTTTAAGTGCCTTTAAGGAATGTGATGCGTCTGTGGCGAATGCCTACTTGCGAAGGCCATAGAATGGAGCTCTTTTACGATATTTCTGAGTGCCCCAGTTCTGTTGGAAAATGTACCTTCGTCGGCGGTTTATCTTGGATTTATACCTTTACTGCTAATGGGTAAACTTTGTGAAATACACCAATCTTGCTAGTTTCGTACCTATTTAACTTCAAATGTAGTACGATTTTTGACGCAAAGGGCGTAAAAGATCTGCATCGAATAGGAGCTTACGATTGTTGAAGGCGTGTTTCGACAAAATGGGTATCCCAGTCGATTTATCGTTAAAAACATGGCTGAAAGACCACCAAAGAAGAGAAGAGAAGCGAAGCGAAGAGAAGAAGCGAATATTTATCAGGGTCCCATTTCAAGGGACTGGCTAAGCGAAGTTCTAAGGAGGCGCTTGAGTCAAGCTGTAGCAACCACCTTTCCAGCAGCGAGCGTCCATGTACTGTCCTCGACTACTCCCATCCAATAGGCACAGATCAAAGACAAACTGCAAGCCCATACCACCTCTGTGTGTATCTATTCATTCACCTGCTCTTGTGGGGCAGCATGCATTGGTTACACGAGCCGGCGTTTGTCCGAAAGAGTACGAGAACACATTCCAGTAAGGTAAGGGAAGGGCCAACTAAAGGGTATAAACAGTCCCATTCTAGCGCACCTGGTAGACTCAGACCATCGCGTAGACGCCATAGAGGCCTTTAGAGTGCTCTACAAGGAGCCTTCAAGCGTCTGTAGTCTACGGCAGAAGCGGCCGTCATCAGGCTACGCCGACCGGTCCTGTGCGTCCAAAAGTACTTCGTCGCGGCGCCGCAGTTACCATGGTCAAAAGTCGCTAATCCAACAGCCAGCAGCTTATCACCGATCTCGGCTACCGGTCCCCCTAACTGTGATCAGGTTTTTGACCCCCGATTTTCCACCTTCCCCCAACTCCCTTGAGTAGAGACCAGTGAACCAATCTAAGCCCGGTAGCCCTGCCACCTCGTATCGATATTCGAAGTGAAGCAATTAATTTCCCCTTCTTGCCACGTTTGGTGATTAGATCTGTCTATATGGGTTCAGGGAAGCATCTTGTCAACACAACTTCAGCTTTCCGATCCTTCAGGCGTGCGTTGGATTTGCGAATAAGAAGACGAAGAGACGAAACTGAATTACTTTCGCTCTGTTGTTTGATACTATAGATGGTTTTAGGAAGGTCTCCACACAAACCTGTCCTGCAGTCAGTTTAACCAATACAAGAAAAAGAAGAATGCTACATTCAGGATTTCACAAACCTGAATTTTCAGCAAAAATGGCTTCATTCACGGAGAGCAGATGGTAAGATAAAATAAGGGTCATTTTAAAAGGACAAAGGTAAAAGGTCATGAAATACTCACAAGTCAAGCTTTTCACGACATTCGCATCAACTATGGAGACAGATCGGTTTTCAACTTCTCCACTTCCGCTTCTTCACACGCTTTTTTTCTTCGTGTTGTCGTTCTACGGAGAATTGTCAATGTTGGTGTTGTTGGTGAATTGCCTATGCGACAGATTGGCCGCATTTGACAAATATTTGGATGGTTATATGTTGTAGATAAAATAACTTGTTTTCGTGCATTTAAAAAGGTAGCAGTGTACTGTAGACATGACCTAATGATCACAAATGCAGACAAACAAATCAGAGGATTAGAGAGGATGGTATAGGATAATAAATTCTTCCGTGAATGGAAAGCAAAAAAATGGGTGGCTCAAATTCGAAAGCCGCGCCTGTATTCCAGACAAGGTCTTGGACTGCGCTGTTCGAACGACGTGACCAAGCCGGAACAAATCTACTTTAAAATGTCCCATTCTTTCTTGGTACACCTCACTGGTAAGACAGGGTAAATGAGCCCCTCTAGTACAGGTGATCGTGTACTAAATAATAAATAGGTACCTGTTCCAATTTCTCTAGCCCTAGCGCTAACACTATTCCAATCCTTAACCCTAACCGCAACATCAGTAGTTAATCTACCTTAATTCTAATATCAGTTTTAATCCAACTGAAATCCAAACTCTAGACTTAGTCCTAGTCCTGACGCTACGGGGGTCCCGGTTCCTGGATCCTAGCCTAAAAACACACATATGTACTGAAGTGTCCGAACTTTTGCAACATAGGAAGTTTACTTGGCACGTTTCACCATTGTTTCCCCCTTCCGAATTCAGAGGAGATTGGCGTGTTATCGAGCAATGGACATTGTGATGGCATTGGCTATCGGCAAGTTCCGTCTATTCACCCCGGACCTGAATCAGTGACAACCTGCGCAGTCAACGTCACAGGAATCACGTTTCCGCCGGGCTCCTACTGTTTCTACAAGACGTCTACAGTTTGTCCATCTGGTGAGTCGAAGCTCGACTGCATGCAAACCAGCTGTCTGTCTATACCATTAGAAATATACATGGGAACACAAATATTGTTAAGTACGATGCCGTTCTATCTTTTTATCGAGACTATCAAACCCTATATCAGGAGCTAGGTGGAAATTCATATGATGTTACTCCTAGACATTCTTTTAATACGTCAGGACGCGAAAGCACATATGTCGTTCCTAGTTTTGTGTTAAAATGATTACTATAAAAGAGTATTTGTGTGAATTAACCGTATTTTGTTCAACAAGGTGTACAGTTAACCACCTCCTCGCTCCATCCTCGTAATTATCACTCAGATTTACGTTTTCCAACTTTTTTAAACTCATTCCATAAATGTCCTCTGTGGAATTGTGCCATCACGCCAACGTCCGTCAATCCTCCACTTCCCTGCTGGAGCAACCACTTTGCGTTTAAAATTTGCTAATTTTAGTAGCAGTCCAGGAAAACCGAAGCTAGGAGACATTCACTTTGTAGTAGACGTCTTCACAATTAGGCCCTGACAGTAAGATAGGGGAGTGTAGAGTACCAAAAGTTTAAAAAACCAGTAAGTATGCCTGAGAGCGCCGCGAGCGTTCATTCCAATCAGCTGTTGAGGGATAGGGAATAAGGCGTTGGGTGATCAGCTATATCTCTGCTTCGTCGCCGTAAGGCGAAGTGGTAGGAGGCGTGACCACACCTGTTGGGTTCCTTTTGGGCTTAGAGAACCTTAGGGTCTCTATCAAGGTTTTATGCAAATACCGCGGTAGTTTGACTAATAATATAACCAGTGCCTTGGCCGTCACAAGTATCCGATGACACAGGGAACTTGGAGTGTCGCGCCGGCTTTTTAGAGATGACTTAGCATAACTGGTTGACGCTGTTGTTAACTAAGTGAGCCAAAATTTCGCTAGAGGTGGACTTTACCCAACTTTATTAGGCGGGATGATGTTCTCGTATCCGCTTGGATAGGTGCCTAGTTGTTCGACTGATATAATCTGCCCCACGGGCATAGATGCACGTCGAAGAGTTCTGAAAGAACAGTCTTCCTTTGCCTTAAAGGCAAAGAAGTGGTGTGTTTGAGAAAAGTAGTCCTAACGGCTGGCTAGCTAAGCAGCCTAGCAGCATTCAAACGACGCTGTAAAAGTTCGCTCACAGGATTCCCTCAAAATGACACTGTGAGAAACAACTCCTTGTCTGTCGGCACGTCCGATTTTGGAGGACATATTTTGGCAAAAGTAGCTTATGTAGCCCCACTCATATACCCCTATTCCCTGCATTTTGTCCTGCAAAAGCGGTGGTTATAGAGTTTTGGGGGTGGGGAAATAGGATAGGCAGGGAAGGAAATTTTTAGAAGTTAATGTAAAGTGAAAAAATGTAGTCGAAGTTGCTTCCCGCGGCCGCTGGGAGTAAGTTGTTCTGCATGTAGATTGCAGGTGTACGTGACGCTTCCCGCCGTGAACTATACTGATCTAACTCTACAACAGTAAGTTGGACCACAGGTAAGTTGAAGTAGACGACCTCTTAACCACCATTTTAACTTTTCGTGAAATTCAAGAAACCTGCAGTTTAATAATCGGGTTTTTTCCGCAACAAGTAAAATTATAATACAGATTAGCAAATATACAGATATAAATGAACAAACCTTCAAAATACAGTAAAATAAAAACATATTTACCATTTATTAAAGTATATTCCACTGCGTGTCCTAACTTCCTGCCCATAAAACCCGATAAACACCGTTTTTATAGGAAAAAATGCAGTTTGTGGGGATTAATGAGTGGGCATACATGAGCTACTGTTGCCCATTTTCCCATATATTTACTGGTAATCTGCTCACTAAAGTCGTTGATTCACTAAGTGGTTTATGTAGAGGGGCCCGTTCGTTCGTGCATATTCCCTTTGATCTGCTGGTTAGGCAGCGTACTAGGCTTCGTTTCTGAGTTAGCGGGATAAAACTGTAGACATTTTTTGCATTCCCCTGTCAATTTTTTTCTCACGAGATACACTGCTAGCGTTGATAAATATCAACTTTGATGGGATTCTCACCTATCGTCAAATACATTTTTTGCTTTTCGGCCAAACAGTTTCGACGTCGAATTCTGCAGATTTGACACGATTAAATTCGTAGCGTTCGCTTTCATCTCTTGAATCATTACAGCTACCAGTGGTTTCCCCTGCGTTCTTATACTTTGGATATTGTGTTTTGTCAGGTTTAAGTGAAATGCAAACAAGCGTGTTTGAAGGCATGGTGAGGAGTTTCCTTCTGCAGACCCTTCTCTCTCCCTCCTCCGTGTTGGGCGACGAGAAGGAATTCTGCTGTCGGTCGGAAGAGTCCCTTGGAGCCGTGGACATGCCTCTCAACATAACCTCAGCCTTCACACTACCTGCGGCACAGGCGGTCTGCCAGGCATTCAAGGGCTTCAACGTGGACCAGACAAAAGGACTCTGCGTCTACACTCCTGTCAGTGGTGAGTCCATAAGCAGCATTGTCAATTTAGAAAGGGCATTTACAGTGAGTAACCGATCTCCTGCAAAATTCATCTCGAGTGTAGGGCTGTCTTTATAGGTCCTACTTGCCTTTGGCTTATAATAAAAACCTACTTTTACCCTTTGCAGTAGCACAAATTTCCATTTTTGTTAAATTCCTCCAATTTAGGATCGAATTTTCATCAATAGGCATCAGTTACCTGAGCAACAGCAGTTTATGTTGATGGATTTGATTCTATTGATCTGGACAAAGCAACTATATCTGGTCTTATTTTAACATTCTTTGGTCACTTTTGACGCAACTAAATATGCATTAACACTCGTTAATTAAGAATTAAATATTCAACTACCATTTCCATAAGATATTTGGTGTAATGAAAAAGTGACTCCAAGAGGAGTGAGTGCACTCCAGCCATGAGTGGGCCGGAGTCCAGAGTCGCATTCCGGTCGGTGTAGTCGCCAGGTCTGGAGGTCTGCAACCGAACAGTAGATCGTCGGTTCCGGGAGTGACTATGCGTAAACACCTCCACTGCATTAATCTCCTGACGTTGAGAAGTGGTTGGCCAGTGAGGCCAGACAGGGAGTGACCTTGAACAGAGCTTTTGACTATCGTGTCTTGTGCACGCATGGTGGTCATGCCAGACATGACCTGTCCCCGCGGCGTCCAAGGCAAGCATGGCTGAGAAGTACCAGGTCGCTACACAACTACATATTCATTTACACTCGTAAATCAAGCATTAAGTGTTGAACCACCAATTCCCTAAGACACTTGGGCGGCTCGAATAGATATCTTGGCGGCCCTACAAGACAGTCTTGCCTAATCGAGTTTCTGAAATGCGTTTTCGATTAGGAAACACTACTTAAACGGGATTGTAATCCAAAAAAATATTTGGGCATCCGAGGGTGCCAGTTTTTGGGTGCATTTTTTTCAGCCACCCGCAAAACCACACTAGGTAACAAATGACTACTTAAGAACATTTTTTGATATTTGTTGGCCTTATAAATTACACTATGATTTAAGGATAATATGCGCAAAAATATTCTGCATCTTATTCAGTAGGCACCTTATCAAGCGAGATACGCTTTATTTTGAAAATATCATTCCAAAATTTTCAACAAAACGTTCTCAATTCACAATGAATGAAATAAAACGCATAAACTCACAACACCGGGAAATCAAAAGCAATCAATAATCTTCGATGACGGCAGTTCTCAAAATCGTGGATAAATATCTTTGAAAGTTATTCAAATATAGGCCGAATTGGACTGCTTTCAAAATCTCGTGCACTGATGGCCTTATTATAGTTCAAATAAACAAATAGGGATGAAAATCGGTTAATAATGGGTGACGTACACCAACCGACATATACATAAGAAAATTTATATGAGAATGTAAAGAGGACAAATGGCGGCTCAGTTTGAAAAGTCCACTCGAAGAAAGTCTACAATTATGAGATTTTTAAGGCCGTATAATGTCTATCTAAGTAGCGTTGTACCCATTCGTTTAGTAATACGTCTAATGAACTAAACAACATGGTCTACATGCTTTAAAAAATTCTGTGGCACATATATGCTATCTGCTTAGTGACAAAGAGAAGTAAATGATGTTGTTTGACACGGAAAGCATGCAGTCTGGAGAATGGACACTTTAAACGCAACTGGTGCGGTAGTTCGAATTCGAAACTATCCGGGACTTGGAATACGTTTTTTGAGCAACAGAATACTCTTCCTTTGAATATAAAATATGGAGAAGACGTGAACTTCTACCAACTGGATACGAGAATAAATACTTTTGTCTAGGTTTTCTAAACAATATGTTTAAATTTATAAGGACATCCTGCCTTAATCTAAGAAAACAAATGCTACTTAAGTACTTATTTTCCAGACAAAAATGGTGTATATTGAGGAGCTGGCATCAGAACGTGTACAAAATATCTGTGCATTAGGCTGCACGTTAGTTAATATAAGAAACTCATTTAAGTAATCCTTCTTAATTGTAAACGCATTTAAGTTTGGTTAGCTTTGCCTGGCATCGGTCTCTTTCTGCTTAGGTATGATCGAAATCAGGTTTACGAATAAGTAGAGGCAGCACGAGTAAGTCTTAAACAACCGCTGAACCACTGTCCCTTGGTGCCTTCCGTATTCAACAGACAGTGCCATTATGGGACTGGAATCAGTGATCGCACTCTTGTAAATTGGTGCGCTTATCGAAGCAATACTGACTACCTGTTGTACTCTACTTCCATAGTCTCCTAGGGAAAGCTTATTAATTCGTTGAATTATTTTTCTCCCTACCTTCAAGTTTGTCTCGAAACCTTAAACCGCCATCTTAATTGAATCCTTTTATTCTGTTATTCTGTGTATGAAGCATTTTGGCAAGTTAAAAGTAAAATGTAAACCCTTCATTTCATATGCATCTTAGTTAAGCTAGTAGTCTACGATGCCTATCGTGGTTAGCCAAATAAATACCTAAAGCATTGATGTCCACCAAATTCTGTGTCCAAGCAAGATAAGAAATGCAGGAAATTAGTAAAGATGTGCCATAGAGGTAAACGACACGAAATTTTAGTAGGCTATGTGAGTTACTAGATCCATATATTTAAACTCCTTGCTCCAATTGGAGCCTCGTATCTCAGGTGGCTTGAAAGCTTGGTTGTCCCAAAACCTTGCCCTTGATGTGGTGTGTTCGGATCATACCGATCAGCCCGAGTTTGTGCCAACTGGCTCAAAGGAATGATTTGACTTTGTTTGAAATTTCCCACCTTTAGTAATGTGATCCGAAAATAGTATTTACTTCCCCAAAAAGGGAACCCACTAGTGTCTGTGCTGGCAAAATGAAACGTTTTTTGCTGCTGATGTATTTTATTCCTGTTTACTATGATTCAATTCTGCTTCTATACACCTAGAAATACCGGAATCCCTTATTGTTTGGCCTCGTCGTGTCTTCCCAAATAACCTACGAGGAAAGACGGAGATTGTTGTCACATGTACAGATCAGGCCACACTTCGAAGTGTCTACCGGGGTAAGTTGTCTGTCCACCTATATTCCGTCTACGGAGTTATTTTTCTTAAAAGTAGCCCAGTGAGAAGTTCACGATAGGCATTCGTTGAAGATGCTTCGCGTATATTGAGGTTTTTGGCTTTTGTATGCAATATACACCCAGATCTTGAGCCTTGAGCCTTCTTTTATGTTCTAAACCATTTTACCGCGAGAGATTCTTCAGTAAGTTTATTTCATAGATGCCGTCGAGCTAGAGGGCACTAACAACTGATGAGTTTCACTTAACATTTTGTTTTTAACTTTGTTCTAGACAAGGGCCACTTCAGGAACTAAATAAGCAGGGGGTATTTCAACCCTTTAGCAAATCGGCTATCCTTTTCATTCGTTGTCTTTTTTCCTTAAAGCTGGCAAGATGCGCAACTTCATGATGCGTCATCGCAGACTTTGGCTGATTCCCACACCGCTGCAGGACTTTTCTGCGAGCGACTCAATGGAACTGTGCTATCAGGAGCTAGAAAACTCAAAGGTCCCCTATCGGAATGCACTAGGCTCGCTGGACTACTGTATCGCGACTTTTGCTACTTGTCCAAATGAAGGTTTGTGGAAGAAAGTTTCCATTTGGTGTTTTGAATTTTCCACCACAGTAGCAGATTGACTTTTGAGTAGACTTTCCAACTTTTTTGTAAAACAGTTGATGGGCAGAGGACTGGTTTGCCTTCTACCAGATAGTGTCACGTTTAATATACTTTACTAGAAGTGGAAGTGGTTTCATTGGCTAAGACTGTGGGCTTTAAAGACTAGCTAGCGCGTTGACCGGAGGTACCTTTCACTGAACCCCCCGCAGTTAAGTGCTGGTTAAGGCTTCCAACCTAGCATGGTATTGGTAAGTGACCTTACGTTATCTTTAAAGCATTAAATTAAGTTTATTTGAGGTAAGTATAGAGTAGCTGGCAAGTTTCCTTTAGCTGGACTGGTTTAAACTACTGTCACATTATTACTATTCTAGTACCTGTCACTTTTTACCTTAAACGTAGTCTCCATACGGCACACAGACAAAGTATGCTACGGTTATGTGCCTACCATTATGAGGTGTTCCCATATTGAATATTTCATCGGATCAATGATTGTGATTGACTACAAAATACGCATTTCGGAAAAAGCTAAATACTTCTATAAAACCAGGCAGAGCTTTAAAACGGTCTAATATGGTTTTTGGCATTGGAACTGCGAATTTCATAAAGTCTGGTTTAGTGATTTGTATACTTAAAGTTTGAGTTGACCCAATTGTGAAAAAGCTTGAGTCGTTTGGCGGGATTTGAACCCGCGCATCAGAGAAAGCCTTTGCCGGAGGCTAATGCTCTACCACTAAGCTACAAACGCCACGCCTCGCGCCATGAATTTAATCACACTTGGGTCGATATTACCCGCCCAACGTTACCGCCCATATGGAATCCACCAATACGGAACAGCAAGCTGACTGCTTAAGCAGGATTTCCTAAGCAATCATCTAGAATCCACCGGAATGAATACTAGGCTGACTTAATCATTAGGAGGTTTGGCAGATTTTCTGAATTTGAATTGACCCAATTGTGAAAAAACTCAAGGCGTTTGGTGGGATATGAGTTTTTTCAACTCAAATTAAGTAAATCTGCCAAACCTTCTAATAATACTTAAAGTTGTCAACTATGCCAGTTAGCTATGCATGATTGTCGCGGGGCATCCAATACAAAGTTGGCCAGACTATCATACGCTTTTATGCCCGTAGGGAAATATAAATTAACTGGCAAGGCTGCATGCATGAATACAATAGTTGTAAGGCAGAACGCCGGAAAGGTGGTTTGAACCTGTCCACATAGACTTTCGCTGGCAGTGTTTTTATTTATTTATCACAGCATACCTTACAATTACAATTAAGAATACGTGAAAAAGAAAGTTTGATGCTCGAAAATTGTTCTTTTTTTCAGCAGACCAGGTGCTACCATAAAAATAATTAACATTTAGTTTTGTCTGTTCTCCATAGGTTTTGAACTAGTAGCGGCATTCCCCTATCAGCAGTACGTAGTTTGCTGTACCAAACAGAACATAAACGCCGCTGACTCCGGCGACTCTGCGGACGCCGATAACAGCAGGGCAACCTGGCCAGAAAGCCTCCGTACAGTTACCACCCTGGGACACAAGAGCCCTGGCGATGATGAGAAAGTGCGTGACCTGGTGACCCCGACTGAACTGCATCGTGACCTGAAGAAGCCCGACGCTGAGAACGGATGTCCGGCCTTCGCTGGGTACATGCTCATTCGACGTTACGTTAAGATGTGGCAGGCGAAACGCTACAAGACCCTTTGGACCCGTCCATCAGTGAAGCAGCTACTCAATGTGACAACCAACTCAGACAGCGAGGCGATTGCCAGGAGAACGGGCCTCTGGATGAACGATGGCACCCTCTATGCTATTTTCTGCGAGTTTCAAACTACACGAGCGGCTGAAACCAGTCTTGAGACGGGTGAGTTCCCACGTTCCAAATAATGGTATAGTAGAGGAGCAGTAATATTTCTCCTCATGCATCTGGCAATCCCTCCAATTATCCTCGTTTCCAGTATGATAAAAACTGTCACCCTTTGTTTGTCGAAAACTACGCAACTTCATCATCTTAAGAGTGACGAACTCTGTATTGCTTGTGATAATAGTCAACTGGATGGTGGTGCCTGTGTGATTGCTAATATTTCCGACATTTAGTTATAGTTGCGTAAAAAGGAATATTTATAAATAATACTATAAACAATCAATAGATATATGAATTCAACCGAGGCCGTTGCATTTTACACAGCTGGGTCAAATGACTTATGCAAATCTGTCAAAACACCTATTAATTAAATGAATCCAGTGGATTCTAGCTGAATTGCTTAGGGAATCCTGCGACCTGCCGTGTAAAAATTGTCGGATTCCATGCTTTGCAGTGGGCTGGACTGGAAAGTCGATCCATCTGTGGCAAAATGCATGGCTCTCGGTGGGGCCTCATTACTTAGGTGGCTATAGCCTGAGTCTTCCCTTGTTGTCGTGGATTCTAATCTAACAGACGTCACCGAGTGTATTACAATCGTGTCAGATTATTCATTCAAATCTGTCACAATGTCCTCAAAATATTATTTGCATTGGCAGTATCAATATTATCTTCCTAACGTCAGTGACATTTATTGATGTTAAAGGTAGGGGTGCAGACAGTTGTAGTAATGGTTTTATTTTTTGAATGGCGATAAAATATCTTCGTAGTCAGAATAATGAGCATCGGTGCGTGGTCAGAGTATGACACAGTAGTATATAAGGTGCTTATTTTGCAACTTGGCGCACTATTGAAGCCTAGAACTGGCGCAACTTTGCTTTTGCTATTTTCTTGCAAACATTTCACTGTTTGTCCGCGGTGAGGTTGTAAACTTAAAACTTATTTTACCATCACCACAGTAGTCGCCGAAGATCACGCAACATGTTGACATATGCGAAAGATTGATACTCTTTCGCTAATCGGCATTGACTCAGGTTGTAGTCTATTCTGAACTCATTTCAATCATTATAGGATGCGGGCTTTTTAACGAGCTTCGTTCTGGCCACTAGCAAAACGTATCTATTGTAAAAACTGGCTACTTAAGTAGCATGCGTTTTTATAATTTATTCTGACTGCCTTTAAAAATTCAAATATATTTTATGGAAAGCATGCACAAAAAATCCTCTCTTGCACTTATTTGAATGAAAATCACGCCTCAGCTAAATTTTATACTCAAAGAAAGGGAATCGTATGGTTTTAGAAAAGTTGCCCATTATGAGCTTTTTTTACAATTGTGAGGTGTTTATTCATAAGACATCGTATCTGTCAATTTATTAATGCAGCCTATACTGCGTAAAATATGTTTCACATCTATTTCAATATTTTATGACAATTATGTGACTTCTTTCTCAAACTGCAGGTGAAAATGTACTTTTCCCTAAACAAGCTGTGCACAGTACGCAGTTTTTAAACCTTGATATCGAGTGTAGCAGTCACTAGTTTAGAAAATTATTCAGCAATTAAGCAACTTTTTTGGCCGACAAGCATGCTGTGCTGCATTGACTACTTGACAGGCTAAAATCGGTATCTTGGAGGGTTGCCAACTAACGGTATAATTCAGACCGCCTGGTCATTTCAGCGTGTGTTCTGTTGTATGGAGTGGCTGACTGACTGACGGACTGAGGGTCAAGCTGCAGCGGCTCCTTAATAGGGCCCTTATGGCATTCCCACTCAGCTGAGATCCGAGTCGTCCCCCTCCCAAATTAACTGTTGTTTTCTGGTTGTCATGGCCCACAGTGCGTGGGCCTGCGCCCACTCCTATTTCCGATCTTCTTGACTGTGTCTTGATATCGGTTAAAAGTAGGGAGTGGAAAGGAGAGAGGTAGACACATCACCAGTCTACTCTCACTATAATCCAGCGAAAGTCAGCGTCTCTGTGGAGCACACGGTGGACTTAGCCGATATCGATTAACGGACTTGATACGCTAATGGATGCTTATGTATCAATCCATTTGATATCCTTGACGAAATTCCTCGACCCAGCCATCTGCATCTGCAAGCGTGTTTTTGTTTAAATTTTCTCTTCACAGAATGGCCAGCCGCAAACTACGCCCTTCCAAAACCCGTCACCGGATGTCCACCCACTTTCACCTCAACTGATTTCGTGCATTACCAGGGACGAAACGGATTTCACTATTCACAAGTACGTGCTCCGAAATCCACATTTCGGTAACTTTTTGCATGCATCAAGGTATTTGGTTACCATTTTTACTAAATCCAAGTAAGCCTGCCTCTCTACAATCGGAATTAATGTTTTCAGTTGATTCTGCGCAGTCAGATAATCGAGAGTAACAAAATGCGTGATTTTTTCAACCGCACATCTCAAAAACATAAAACTGTATAACTGCATGAACTTCAAACTGTCTAATTAATTCTACTCGGCTTTTACCATGAAAATCAAGAGGCATTTTATTGGCTTAACATCCTGGTTAATTTCGGAAGATATCGCTTTCTCACGATAAGGTGCATTTCAGAAGGCACGTGTCCAACTAAAGTTTCATTGCAGGATGTAGCGACAGTTTTACTGAACCATTGGGACAAACGTGCATTTCTAGGTATTTCATGCCTTTTCAAAGAGTCCGTATGCGTAAAACCTTAAATGGCCATAGTTTTGGTACCGTAATAAACAAATATTTGGGGTACCTTAACTGATGAAATTTCGAGTAATAAGCTATTTTCGTGTTTCGGTTTTGCAGGCACAACGTCAGTTACCGAGTGCACGTTAATTTCACTATCAAGCCGTGCGATTATTCGCACAGAAATTTTACTTCGGTTAAGATTGTGAACGGTGATACGTTGTCTACAGTCGAGCTAAGCGGTCCTAGTTCTAATATTAGAGAGCCCACCGGCGTTTCACAGTATGTACTTGAGAAGAAGCAGAAGTGCTCACTCGGAAAGGCACTTTATTCCACTGACGTTTCGAAATCCGTTGCGAATCCTTCATCAGAGATATTAGCAGAAACGGGTAGTTCATGCACAGGGAGTTGCTGTATGTAAAGGATACATTCATTTTCCTACTGCACGCTTATGACCATTAAAGACTCCCCCTATCGAGGATAGTTGCCGGCTTGTGCACTTATTGCTTGATGGACGGTGATCTGCTGAACTTTCGGCACAAGTGGTAGACTTGGCCGTGATAATTGCTCGGTCATCTGGCTCCCTGGTGCTCGCGTTAGACAGCGTGTTGGCTTGTGCGTTCCCCAAGTGGCGAATTGCTTTGGATAAAAATGGGCCTCAGCGCTGCATATGGATGGCGCAGGTGGTTGAATTTGTTTTGTAGACTGAAGTCCCATGGCTGAATGAACTCGCAACTCACATGATTGTCACCATTCGCGAGAATGTCGGCCTCATCAAATTTGAATGTGTGGTCGGGTACTGTTGAAGGGCTAATGATATTGCGATCGTCGCAACCTGTTATGGACGACGTTATCGTATGGAGTCCAACCTAGCCACTACCATTGTTTTATGTTGTTCGGGCGGATAAGTCTCGCTAAAATGAGCACGATTTTAACGTAAAATTCGTGGTTAAGGTAAGGATTCGTTTATTTTGGGTGCAGAGTTTTGAGGTCAGGGTAAGTCTTGGGTTTTTCGAGTGATTATTAGTGTTCGCGTTTGAGTCAAGGTTTAAAGGGTAGATTTAGTTTAAGTGTTGTGGTTAGGATTTTAAGGTACAGTTTAGGGATTGAGGCTAGGACAATTTTAATAAAGCTTTCTAGATAAAGATAAATTCACAGGAACACGCTTAATGGGCCATTGACTGATTCCGGGGTCCTAGATGCCAGTCATGTTGCGGCTTGCCATTGTGACTATGGTGAGCTTACAAGGACACAAAAATGGCTCGTGAGTCGACTACTTACTTGCATTCACTGCTTTTGTGAATGATTTTCTCTTCCTATTTCCTTAATTTCCATTTCTCATACATTGTTTTTTGCATACTCTACTTACATTTTGTTTACAACAGATGCATGCTTTCTAGTGACTTATGTTTTGGTTTTATTGAACTTGGCGGCTGCTCGCGACTAAACTTATCAGTCAATTCCAATTTTGTTCCATATTTTTCAAAAGTATACGCTTAAGATTTCAGTGACCACTGGCGTACTTAAACAAGATGCAAATTTTGGTTTTTACTCTTCGTTCACCGCTACTTTCAGCCTCAAACATAAAACCCGCAGCAACACCACTCTTATATTAAAAGCATCCTTGTTTCTCATCGTATGAGTGGGGCTACATAGGATCCCATTTGCTTGCTATGTCCACTATTTCCCGAAGAGGTGAGCTCAGCCGTAACACTGGGGGATTTTTTATAAGGAGGAAGGCGGTCGCTGCATTTACTTCATCCCCTCGCCCACACCATTTCCGAATTCTGATGGCAGGGCAAAGGCGGTTGTGGTGTAGGGCGAGCTGGTAATTGCCAAAATAAGCGAGGAATGGCCATTCCAGTCTCCTTTCTATTTGCCGGTAATACTATCTGCCAGCTGTTAGGACTGTCAGGGCTTCTGTCGAGGTCCAAGGCATAGTGGAACAGATGAGTTCCGTTAGCGGTCAGGTAAACGTTCATCAACGAGCGAGACAACGAGCTCGTGGCTCAATGGTTAGGGCGTTTGACTCTGATCCAAAAGGCCGCGAGTTCGAGGGTCAGGTGATACACCACTTGGGTCTGGTTATGTGTGGCTGACGATGGCTAATAAGCCAGAAACGGTTACCCCCAGTCTCCCTTGTCTTTGCCGCCAATACTGCCTGCGTATTTCAAGGCACAAAATTGGATTCCATTTTTGAGCAGTGTCGTCCACATGCATACTTGGCAAAGCGGAACTTAATTGTTCTTGGACTAGATCGATGAAACACCTGCATTCATTCATGCATACTAAGCTTTAATTAGAAGAAGAAGGAAAAGAGCATTTTTTAAAATCACAACAAACTTTTGCAACCTGGTCTCAGTCCATATTAGGGAAAAAGAAAAAGGACAGCGGTCGGACCCGTCCTTCCAGACTGCTTTTCCAAAACGTTTTCTCCTCGTATTTTAGTGTACTAAATTCTACCCGCTTCCTTTCGTTATCAAAAACATCGTGTCGCCTCTTTTATATGTTTATATTTCCTTTGTCTATGCTAGCCTATTCACTTGGCTGGAGACTTCATCGCCCACTCAAGAGCCGTAACTCTGCATTATTGTCAGCGTTCACCGAGCACGCTAGCGAAGCTGCTTAGCAAACGTCATACGGCAACCTTGCCCCCGGGTCACTACTGTGTCGTCTTGGCCGGCCGAAAGTGCCCTGCAGGTAATCATGGACCCCCCAAGGACCACCGTTTTATGCGCAAATATATCTGAATAAATAATATAAATTTGTAAAAAAAAAGATAAATTGAAATTGTCGTCTTTAAGTGTACATTTCTACCGAGAGCCTGCTTCTTCCTCGAAATTGCGGAATTTGCAACACGCCTGGAAGGTTGTTCAGCGAAAACAATTTAAACGATTTGAATTCGACGTCACCGATACCCAACTTAACAGGGTTCAAGTACAATCGATGCTGAATCAGCTTGTTCCAAAGCTTGTATCGTCGCTGAATGAGAATGTATAGTGCGAGCGCTTAGCAGCAAGTTGTCGCGGAGCGATATCTACTTGATATCTGACGAAGTTGGACAAACTGTTAGGTCTTTAAGCGTTTTTTGAAGATGATGCTATTGATAGGTTAGAATTTTCCACGCCTTGACGTTAGAACGTAATTCCTAGCAAGTGTCCAAACGGGTGATATCATACCTATGCAGATGTCGGAACACAGAGTGGCTATTGTTTGTGGAAAATCGTGCCAGTAGCCCTGGTTGCAGAGGTCAACGTCACCAAACAGTTCCAAAGCTGCCTGCCGGTCGTAGACTACAGAAACACCCATGCAAGTTTTGAGGCTTACATGAACGCCAATCCATTCATATTTGCATGGAGAGTGTAACTAGATGCCTTGGCTGCTCCAGGGGATGACACACGCGTTCATTTGGTGGGAGCTATGATATTGGCAGACGTGATAAGAATCGAACCGAATAAAGTTACAGGTGAAGTGCTGAATGGGCCACAGAAGGTTTCCTAACAATGTCATAGGTGATAGTTCACTTAAGTTTTCGGTCGGCCTAGTTCTCACGATTTTACCCATTATCGTCTGCCCCCTCCATCCTCCCGGCACAGTGAATTAGTCGAAGCAGCCTTTGGTCATCAAAAGTGAGCGTATTTTCATCAAGAAATTGTCGCACACGCATTCGTTACGAAACACAGAAATTCCTTGAATATAGCGGGAATTTCATCCCAAGACTCCTCCCGCGTACTACCCCTGTAAATTTTTAAGCTTAATAAGCCCTTCACACACTCCTGCAAACCTTACTAATTGTCACAACACTCTCATAAACACTTAACATGCTGAAAAGAAAGATCTTCGGAAAATCGTGTTGTATTCGTGAAGTTTCGAACAGGTATCACTTGTTCGTCGTCAGACAAAATTGAAAAGTGGGGGCTGGGGATGTCGCACTAGGGGTTTTGGGGGCAGAGTTTACAACGAACGGGGTGGGATTGGACGGGAGGGTTAAGGTGATGTGACTCCTGTGGCGACAGGTTGTGTTGGTCAGGGGAGGGAGGTGTTAATGTTTGGGTTGTGAGTCACGTGCTCGGGGGAGGGGGGGGTTCAGAGTCAGGCAAATTCCACCAGCAAAACCTATCGCCGCAGGAGTCACGTCACCGCAACCCTCCCGCCCAATCCCAACCCGTTCGTTGTAACCTCTGCCCCCAAAACCTCTAGTGCGACATTCCCAGCCCTCACTTTTCAATTTTGTCTGACGACGAACAAATGATACCTGTTCGAAACTTCATGAATACAACTCGATTTTCCGAAAATCTTCTTTCTTTTCATCATATCATCTCAGACGCAACTTACTTCACTTATCCACTTTAAATGCTCTTAAACACTGTAGTATGCACCATTAAACCTATGTTATAAAACCATAAAAAAAAACAAATGCCGCGAAATAATACATTTCTACAGAACGTATCCTAGGAGAAAACGCACAAAATAGCAAGGCCGCAAAAAGCGAAACGCAATTTGGCATGAGTGTTCGACATTCTGCCTACCGTGAGCGATTTGCAAAATGTAGCAAATATGGAATCCACCGATTCACCCCCTGCAGATTTACTTTCAATTTGAGCTGATTCCTAATTGCATTTTATTGCGACAAGCCTTTACAGCCGACTATTTTGTATCAAAACAATTGACGTTCTTATGTCCCCCTCTCATAGGTTTTACCGCCGGAAGCCTCTCAGTACTTGAAGGACTTTTACAGAGTAATGACTCGATGAGAACCAACGATACTGGTGGCACCGTAGATGTGAGCCCTGTTCCTCCTCGTTCGGGAGCCAACAATGAGGGACCTCGGATTTTCCGCGATAAGATAGAACGCGGCAACAGCGGCCTTACCTTTGACCGCGTGACCTACATGTTCTGCTGCAGGGCGGACTCGCCTTCAGCCACCATTCCGATCACTGGCTTTCCGAGCACAACAGGACCCTTCTATCTTTATCGGTGAGTTAACGCAAACGCCAACGTGCACATTGCTGTAACGGTGACAGAGTCGGGAATCTCACCTGCGTCGCCAATGCTCTAATGGTGACAGGCTGGGATTTCACCGTCCAGGCCCCGTTTGAACCCCTAAGGAAGAACACAACAACAACCTCTGTACAGAACCCCGGATTTGCTATCTCGGGTGGCACTGGCCACGAGCGAAGCCCGGACTGATGTGGACTACGTCCAGTCACGTTCGAGGGTGCCTGCAAGTCTCAGAAAGTCTGATGCGACTCCCTGTGTGAGATGTGACAGTTGCTTATTAGGGATTGTGAAGCGAGTTCAGGTGTTGTATGATTGGTGCGCTGGATTACTCGAGGGTTGTCGAGTATTGAGATCACGTGCTGGGTGGCTGCAAGGTTGTGCGCTCAAGTGGCTCTTGAGGAACTGCGAATAGTTGGGTTCGTGCGTGTGCTCGCGTGTGTCTGCGAGTGCATATCCATCCAGCGGTCTAAGACAATTGAGTGGGGACAGTCATTAGCACAGACACATGACCTTGAGGCCGCTCACATTGAACAATGAACGATTTGTGCCCTTCGGCGACAGAAACGATTCATCAGGACAGCTTTCAAGGTTATGCTGGCAGTCGGTTAGTCTAACTCCTAACAAACTTCCCACTCAATACCGATAATAGCGAATAGGGAGTTCGCCAAAAGCAGTTCAGGAGAAGATACGATAGCTGGAAAAGGAAGCGTTAGCGTTGTCTGTTGGCAAAGTGGATATATCCCTCGGCTACTCAGTTGTAGCAATAGGGCATCAACTTGAACTTGCATATTTCCTTTCTTAGTGAACATGAGAAGGTCAGTGGCAAAAAACATTACTCCAAATTCGCACATTACTTTAACTGAAAATGTAAAAATATTAACCAGTAAAAAGGACGACTTACAGTAGTTACTTTACACCGAAAATGCTCGCATATCGATAAAAATCTCCAGACTCGTTCCCTTGATACTGTAATGGTCAACGTTACTGTTCAGTCTACGCGTTCTGATTGGTCGGTCTCCTGTGCGAATCGTGGCGTATAGAACGACTGCAAACATTTTCACTGAGTTTTTTATTCCCTGAATCACGCGTAGGCCAGTCACTAAAGAGACTCCGAGAGCGAGATTTAGTGATAGGTTAGTTTTAGTTCATGCTACGCACTTTCGACCGCCATGCAGAAGCACTTGAAAAGTTTACAAAAACTAGCAGGGGGCGAAAACCGTCTTTAAATAGGTTCAACAATGAATTGCAAAATCGGCATCCCAAGAAGTATAATTCGGTAGAAGGAGTTCTTTAGGAAACAGTGATTTATTGTGTAAATTTTCGACGCTGGCACACCAGTTCGTCGTCAGACGGATGGAAATCGTATGAAACAGTTAATTCAAAATGATGGCTGACAGAAGTTTATATGGTGAGTAGGGCAATAGTCCATAATCTTCACCCGCATGTAATTGTGCTGTCAATGGGGAAGATTAGTTGTCATCCGCGTATAATTATGCGGTCGGGAACTAATTCTCGACCGCAATTAATCGTGTGGTCGGTGGTGGCTGGTTTTCGCTTCCTCTAGTTCGGATAGGCTGTCGCCTCTTCCATGCTTCTCTGAGGTTAGTATACATCGCATCCAATTCGACGTGCCTGTTGATGCACGAGTCCTTGGAGTTGATGGTTTCTAAAAACTCGCGGCCTTTCTTGTATGAACAAGAGCCAACAATGCACGTTTCGTCCCATGCAAATTGGTGTCAAGGTTCAGGGATAAATCAAAACGCAAAACAAACTCTTTTGAAAGACTGGATAACCAATTCATCCAGCTGCTTTACTAATATAAAAGGATGAATACTTAAAAGCTGGTTAGCGTCCTCTAGGGACACTGAATCATTTGCCATCATTTACTGCCCCTCCGCCCTCAAGCTCGCCCCGTAAACGGGCCGCGTGATCGAGGTGCTGGACCAACATGGGGGTCAGATCAGGGCACGGCAGGCATTATCCGGGCGGTGCATCGATAACAAATGCCTAATGGGCTGAGAAAGGGGGTGTGGTCACACGCATGGGGATGGCTTCGGCCTTGTCAGCCACCTACACCCGATTTCGTCGCCGGTCTTCTCGATCGTGTCTTGACACCGAGCAACGACGGGTGAGAGAAGAGAGTCTATGGTACATTATGCGCAAGTCTACGGCCAATTAAAGCTAATTCACGCACAAGTCACCGTCTCTGCATCACCCTGCTATGCAGCATACGGTGAATATCGTCGAAATCGAAGGTCCAACTGTCGAGCACCCCAGTGTTCCCCGTGTGCTTCCTAGTATAAAACGCGTTACACAAAATTTGCATATTACCCTCCACGGAAATTAAAGAGGACAACATGCGATTATGTTTTTAAAAGCGGGTGCACTGCTAGAGGACCGGTCGCCTGGTCTTGCGCCCGACGCCAGATGCTTCACATTTCAGGCCACATAATCACGCAAATACTTTTACATATTTGTGCCCAGAAAATGCCACTGCACACGGTTTCGTAAAATATAACGGTCATGATCTTGGGAGCCGTCCTCCATGCACTTTATCACGAACGGTTCATTATAAGGTCACCATGTCCTGCAGACTTATGACCCTAATGCGCCTTTCAGTACTGCAAGGTCAGTGTGACTAAAGATTTTGAACTTATGCAAGTGGATTCCACTGACCCAAAAGTGGTCTCCATTTTTTAACATGGTAAAGAACTTTCCTGGGCTGTCATCCTAGTCGTAATATCTGGTTCTGAAATGCAGCTCAGAATATAATACGAGCTCTCAAATGAAGATCCGTACATCGCCTAATTGACAGCAATCCACTTGAATTCGAGAACCTGCTCGCCAATACTACTGATACGTGTTGATGGGAAGGAAAAATAACCTAACACTGAAAAGAGTTAGCATCCTAATATTTCAAATTGTTTTTCCAGTTCATTATTAGGGATACAAGAGAAGTAAATTGTCTACATTTATCCTGAACGTAGAAACATATGTTGAAAATGCAAAATGTGGCTGCATCTGGAAGCAACAATTGAAAGGGTTAATTAGAAATATGGCTCCAGAGTATATTCTAAAACTCAGGATTTTGGCATTTGACCGAACATCCTTCGAGCCGCCTGAAAAGTCACGTTCACTAAAATGAACGCTTAAATGGTTGTCGATGATTGAAAAAGCGAAATCAGATTTTATAGAACTGTTGCAAAATCATCATATCCCTGTTCAGAAACTGTATTTTCGTAAACTTTTGCATTCCCCAATTTTAAAGGAAGTTTCTTATTCTTAAAATTATTGTGTTCATGTGTATCTGCACGTTTATTAATGATGTGGTTGACTACAGCATGATGCATACTTATTACAAAAGGTATGGGTACAAAATAGCCTTTTTATAATTACTTGAATAAACGCATCACTCGTTTTTTGGTATGTACGTACACGACGCTTAGTTTGCAACCCCAAATCTAAACATGAGAGCAGATTAGGTTGAAATAATATGGAAACTTAAATAGAAAACGCCTTATCCTCAAGCTTATCAATACGAAGAAGTAGTTTTCAAAAAAACTGTATGTTATCTCAAGGGCGTGTTGTACGTGCACCAAAAACCTCGAGAAGTAATCACGGAGACTAGAGGTGGAGCTTAACAACTACTTCCCCAACTAAATTGTGCGGTTTATTGCATTCGGCGTACATTTGGCATTGAAACCAAGAAACAGTCTTAAAGACCCCAGTGATAAACTACCTTTTTGGATGTTTAACTCTTCGTTCTCGCCTTTGACAGCAGGTTTCCATGAGATTTACGTCTTTTCATTGAATCATGCCTTACAGAATCCTTACAGGGTCAAAAACCCTGAGAAATGTAATACCATTTTAGCGCAGAATTTTTCTAGTAACGACCGAGTAAACCATTAAATCTTTTCGGGGGAAAATTTGGATCCATCGTGTGTGTTGGTTGATTTATCTTGCTCGTAAGCTGTGGTTAACAATTAAAACTTTGCTTTTGAACAGCTAGCTATCCGTTTTTATGCCTCCTTTCGAATTATCGTGCCAGATGGCGTGTCTCAAATACAAAATGAAATTATTTTATGTTCTAATCGCCTTGAACCGTTTATTCTACCGAAGATCTAGTAATTAGTTCCGCGTGGAGTGGGAAAGCCCTCTAATAATATTTATTACATTGGAGATATTGTAAAGTATTGGTTAATTTCTAGCTCAAACCACTGACTGGTTTTTCATTTTATTCGATGGTAAAACCTTTTCTTTATAAGAAAAATGGTAAACACAACCTTTATACCATATGAGTGTGTTTGTTATCCTTTTGCTATAATCCTGGAAAGATGATAAAAATTGGGAGGACTATAAGGGTTCGCAGAACTACCGTCATTAATCAGAGATGACTTCAACTTCAGACTGTATTCATATCCTCTTAATTAATTTTCTTCACTGCTTGACTTTCCTTCCCAGGGCTGGTGAAACCTGTCAGGAAATCGCAGGCCTTCGAGTCACCGAGGAGTATGTCTGTATGGATGCACCTGAGTTCCTAGTTGGAAAGGTGTTGCCTCACTCCTTCCAAATGGAGGTCGTAGACAAGACGTTCCACATAGAGGGCTTTACTCCGGCCATTTATGTATCCAACGACCATTGCAACGTGAAGATAAACTTGTGTTATTATGAGCCAAGTAAGTATCAGCTGGCCCAGGCTTTTCTGAAGTAGCGGTTCCACATGAAACTGAGCGTGTCAGCTGCGTTTAATTAACGAGTCAGAAATTTCGCTGACAACAAATGCCCTTAGTATACCCGAAAAGTTAATAATTCTGTCTTTGTTTCCTAGAAAACTTGAACGTTCAAGGAGTAGACTGTCCACCATATGCAATCCAACATTTATCAGCCATTTTTTGTGCTATCTGTTTTAGTTAACCTAAGGGGACTCATAAGAACCCTTTTATTAAGACAGTCAAGAGAGAAAATGGGACTTACCCTGACAGGCACTCTTGACAGTTCGATGAAGATCAGCCACTCTGTTTTACTCTATGCGTGCCAGTATTCGCAGATGCACCTGTCAGTGCGAAGAAGATGTAAGCGCTGAGACAAGAGTTTTATTTGCTTGACGTTTCCTAAACCATCGCAGATCCTTCATCAGAGACATTAGCAGGGAGTAGCAGTATTTATAGGACACAGTCACTATGATACTGCATAATTATCACAATTGAGAAGAATATAAAGTTGTCGAGGTAGAATACATTTGCAGGGTGTGCAGAGAGAATGGCTACCCGTGCAACTTCTTCAACCGGTGCTTGCGCAAACTAGATGGCCAAAAAGCGCACCGACCCCAAGATTTGGCGTTCGATCCCGTGCGTCAAAAACGTATCGGAAGCCGTCGGCCGCCTTCTCGCACCACTTGGAGTTGGAGTCGCACACATGCCGGAGGCCACCATAAGGCGTCAGATAATGAAGCCGAAAGACCCACTGCCACGGCAAGAAACATCTGGGGTCGTCTACAGGATCTGGTGCAGTTGCGGTCAAAGCAACTATGTTGGAGAAACTGGCAGACTTCTCAAGATGCGAATTGCCGAACACGCGGCAGCAGGGTGGTGAAATGATGCCGATTCTCAAGTTGCGGCTCATTCGACGAGACCCAGCCACACGTTCAAAATTTGATGGGGCCAAAATTCTCGCAAAGGGTGACAATCGGGTGAGCCGAGAACTACTTGAGTCATGGTTCACGGGCCCCCAATCCATCAAAAAGCTCAACGATTTGCCCAATCCATATTTAATCCTGAGATTCAATGTGGCCAAAGCAAGGCGTCACTTGAGGAATGGGCAGGCCACCGCCTCATCGTACGCCAACACCGGGGAGCCAGACGGCTGAGCAATCATCATGCCCGAGCTCACCGCCCGTGACGAAAGTTCAACAGGTCAGAGCCCGCGTGCCGTCCAACAAGCAATTCACGCACAAGAAGGCAATTAACCTTAATTGTCGCTGTATGCTTGCAGTAATGACTGTGTTCCTATAAATACTGCAAACGTCTGTGCATACTTAACCTTTCTGCTACTCATGTCTCTGATGATGAATCCACGGCGGATGTCGAAACGTCAGGCGAATAAACATATTTTCCTAGCGATCGAGTCTTCCTCTTCTCAATTGCTTCCTGGGACACGCATATGCATTTGTATTGATAATTATCACAATTAACGACTCCCCTACCGAGGATAATTGTCTGCTTGTGTGCTAGTTGATCCATGACCGGCGTGCGGTCCGTGACCTGTTGAAATTGCATCACACATGGCCGGACAGTCAGCACGTTTAATCCCCCCACTTGTGATGAAAATTCAGCAGATCACGGTCCGAACGGTAGTTATCTAGCTACTAGCACACAAGCGGACAATTATCCTGGGTAGGGGAGTCGTTAATCGTGATAGTTGTGCAGTATCATAGTGACTGTATCCTATAAATGCTTTTAATCCCTGGGCATGAATTACCCGTTTCTGTTATTGGCTCTGATGATGGCTCCGCGACGGATTTCGAAACGTCGGGCGAATAAAACTCTTGTTCCTGCGATCACATCTACTTCTCAATTACTTCCTTGGAATCGCATGTTCGTTTGTACATGCACTTGACTTGGCAGGCCAGGTTATTTTCAGTTTTAGCATCTGTTCTTCTGAGACGGCAGTGGAAATTAGCGAAGTACCGCTTTTAGACAGCCGGTATTTCTTAGCTGTAGAGGGTTTAGCCTGTTTTTTCTTGCTGTTTGTCAGGTAGATGAACGTTCTGTGGACGAAGCGTCTTTTTTTTCTGTAATTTGCCACCGTCGGGGTTGTGATGAGAAGAGTCATCTGCCTACGGAATTTTACAATGTAAACGTAGTAGCCAGGGTATGGGCTGTAGCTTCGGCTCCTCCCACAGACGCTAAATGTAGTTCTGCAAAGTCATAAAATTCAACCTTTATTACCGGCTGTCTCGCACTACAGGAGGTCGTTTTCGCGTGCCGTTTGATGCTTTAAAGTGGACTGTCGCCGATGTCGTTAAGGAAAATTTATTTTGTAAAGAAGACCGTGTTGCTACATCAGACTGCGCAGTAAGCTGGCGATGCCTACACAAATGCATTAATAAATACAAGTAGTGTTTAGAAGAACAGACGTTGTAGAAGCGAGTGAGAAGTATATCGCAGGGGGTCAAGTGAGTTAAACCCTAGCAACCGCGATCTTCAGACCATGATTCCTTAGGAATGAAGAATTCGGTGGAGGCCAGAGTATTAGGAATCGTTCATTCTGTATACAGAGGAATGAAGAATAAGCAGGAAGAAGCTTAACTTCGGAGCGCACGACCAGTTAAGAGGCTAGCCGGGTCCTAATTGTCGGTTTAGCAGCAGGTATGCCAGCGGCCGGCGATCATTGACTGGGTCTGCCTACGCGTGCAGGCGTGTGATTCGTTGCCGGACTAGGGGCCAGCTTTTCGGCATCTGTGATTGGCTGTTACCAGAAATCGAGATCAGCGGCAGTCAACTTTGGCGAGCAAGACACGACAAGTACATCCAATTGGTTGTCTTCAACTGCGCGCTTGAAGGAAACTGAGAAGTTGATGAGAGCAGCTAACTAGGCTTGCTAATCCCCTCGAATTACGCTCGCCTTGAAACAACGTTCGGATGGATCTATATGGTTGCTCACCCGCCGGAATTGCAAGCTAGAACGGCTGTGGGCCATATATAAATAATGCGCACACATGATTGCGCTCGTATAAACTAAAAATCCTGAGCAATCGCAACAGATTTGTGTCATCACCACGAACACCTGATTTCAACTCACCATTCGTACTGTCTTGTTCTCACCTCAAAATCGATCTTCGAGGGCACGGCCTTAGAGCGACGGTTTTTCTCTTTGAAAAATCCCAAAGAGTTTTTTCACTGTCTGCTCAAAAAAGCTGTTTATCGCCTCATGGCTCAGACCAATTGGCCTCGCCAAAAGGAGATATCATTGTTTGCTACCACGACATATATGTACAAACAGGGAGCTCAAAGGCAATCTACCTATATATCCCTTAAATATAATGATGCTGAATATTGATAGATATAGTTTCCGACTACAAAAATCTGACAAATAACTAAGCTTGCTTGCATTTTCGAAGCCGAGCTTTGCCACAAGCTAACAGTTTGACTTCACACCTGTTTTTATTACCTTTTTAGCTGTACCGGAAACGGAAGAAGTAACCGGTAAGTTTTGTAATATGCCCTTCTTTCCACTAACGGAATACGAAGGACATTGCTCTTTATTATCTCTGTGTTGACTGCACCGTCAGTCACGACTTGTAAATGGCGCTCTAAAGCACCCTTTCACGTCAGTAATCAAAATGCGTTATGGCAGACGAGACTACAACGTGTCAAGCAGTACATTTAGTATTCTGGCGTGTCTCACTCCGCCAGCTGCGGCCTCGGTAACCAAATAGACAACAACGAGTCACTTTTCGCAAAACATCTATTGGGGTCTAAGTAGTGGTTATATTCGGATCACTACAATCATCAGGCCAAATCCCTAGGTAGTAGGCAAAAGGCAGAAGTCACTAGAAGGAGTGATTTATGATGTACAGAACTCCCTATTGCTGTCTTAGATGGCAGTGGCCACTGGCGAAGTGTTGACTGCGTCCAGCCAGACCTGAGATGTCGCCTATGTGTAGTGTTGGGGTGAGGACCATTGCATTTACATGAATGTGGAATGAGTTTAAGAGTTCTGTTATGGGTGTGTGGCAATTGCACGAGGCCCCCTGCGGCGTGGCTACGGCTTGGCGTGTTCGAGTGGCACTTGAGAAACCGTGACTAGCTGGGCACGCGTATACGTGCGTGTGTGCGCTGGTGCGGAGCACGTGTGTGAGTGAGTGAATATAGGTCAGGAGGTCTTTATGTCAGCAGGTGTGAACAGCCGCGTGCAAAGACAAATGACGTTGGGGGTCGCTGCCATTGAGGAACGAAAGGGGGGACAGGCATTGTCGCCGTCCGCCACACATCTGATGACAAGCGTCCTGCAGTGAAGATCTTTAACAGAAGCTAGAGTAGCTCAACGACCAGGACGTGTCGCCTTGATTTGCATTCTTTATCTTAACAAAAGAAAATGTTAAATGAACGGAGTTCTGATGCATGTGGGTGATATCCAAATATTCCGAACTGATTAAAAAAATTGGAGACTTAACTCTGCAACTTCAGCTCGTGCTTGAAAACAAAATTGCCAACATTTAAAACAGAGAATATATCCTGTTGACAGAAGAGCATTTCAGCGGCTAGAAGTATAGGCAGAACAACATTATTGGAAAATACGAGGGAGACTAAAATGACCATTTGTGGCGCCTTAGCCGTCATCAACCAGTCATGCCCAACTCCAGCTGTTTCAACACCTAAAACTGAGTTAATTTTAACATGGTGAGCACCAAACATTAACAGCCACATAGGGTAGAACTCTTGTCAGACTTTCACCTCCTTCTTAGTTGAACACAACATTGGCTCCGTCTGGCCCCCCGGTTCATACTCTCTCCTGACTACGATCCGCGAGAACACCACGGAAGCCTGTCCGCCAGGTTTTACTCTGGACTTGCGAACAAATATCCAGCCGGATATCCTCGCAAATACCTTCTTCCGGCCGATGAGTTTCGCTGAGTACTTTGTAGAGAAGACGCCCGACATCGGTGTGAACGGAAGCATGCCATTTTTGCATATCTGCAAACGAAACCCTCTGGACCTGGCCAACGTAACTTCAGACGCTGCGCGAGCTGCCTTCTGGCCAAGTGGAAACTACTGCGTCCTCATGGATTTGGCCGACTGGCGGTGTCCACAAGGTATTCCTTCATCCTATAATTACCAACTACCAGCTATTATTCAAGTGTACGGGCACGTACAGTTCTCGCCGTTGATGGTGCAATAACGGAAAGTCTGTAGGAAAAATGTTCTAGCTCGCAATGGATTCACTTACGGACCCACAAGTAATACTGCGTGAAAGCTTCGATAAATCCTTAAAAGGAGGCCTATTTCGATACATAAAGTACCATTTATTATCTAAGAATTAATATATTTTACAAAAAACCGTCAAATCCAAAAATGGGCAGTAAGTCAGGTCGGGGATAAAAAGTCGTTATATAAGTGACAAAAGTATCAGAAAATAGAATGAAATGACAAAATAAGGAAAAGTAATCAATAGGTAACATACAAATATTTTGTTGAGCGTCCTTTAGCGTTTATAGGAGCAGTCATACGGGAGGACATAGATAGGATTGTGTTATCAATTGTGGTTTGTTCTATATAATTATCCAGAACGAACGCCAATTTAGTTTCCAGTGAAAGGTACGTCGGAGGCTTGTGCCAGTTTCACTTGATTAAGGCGAAGATAGTTTTAATTGGCTTGAGGTCGGGGCTATTGGGCGGGAGGAAAATTGATCGAAGGCCACATGCAGAAAGGCTGGATGCAGTCTTGAAAAAAAAGATTATAGTCGTAAGGTAAATTATAATCATACCTCCTTTGATCGGTGAGCAGGGGCATTGTCTTGCAATATAATAGAATACATTCGGCGCCGGTGAATGTCATTATAATCAAATGAATCTTTGACAATGTTGATATAGACGAAACTGTTAATGTTCTCTTTCGTCGACCGCCAGATTGGTCGCTCACCGAACTTGATCGCCATCCACACCATGAGGCGTCGACAGTTCTTGAAGGTTGATATCGAAGCAGTCTGGCCTTTAGGAAAGTTCTTTCCGAAATGACCGTATGTGCCGACTTTGTGGACTTGTCTAAGAACAGTACTTCATCACAGAAGGAAATACTTTTCCAAAATTCAACTCTGCAGCTAATGTATTCCTGTGCAAATAAGAAACGTTCCTTAATATGTTTCTTACTTAAAAATGGCTTAACCGTAGCCATCCTCTGATGAAGGCCAAACTCATGCATTCTTTTCCTAACTAGGGTCTGAGAGAACATTGACAAATGTTGCCTGTGAATAACGGAAATGGACATATAATGATGGATTTTTAACGCTCGACGAATAAAATCGTCATCCTGTTTTGTTGTAGAGCGTTTTACGCCAGGAATCTTCTTTCTAGGCACTGTTTTATAATTAATAATTAGGGATACTGTGGCCTTGCTTGCATCGAATATACTAGCTAAGTAATTACGCACCAGCACTTCGGCTGCCATTTTTCGTAAGCGGACAAAATCGTCTTCACATAGATAATTGTTGGTACAGGAGACATATGGTCGATCACTGGAACAAAATTTATTTTTTTCCTGAGCTTTTGAGCTCTTAAAAGAGCCCATCGTCAGAGGTGGAGAAACAGTAACAAATGTGGGGCGTGTGTACAATAACTAACATTTTGAACGTGCAGAAAATCAATAATTGTGTGTGCTGCTGACTTGCCACTGAGGGCTGTGCTAGCCTGTGCCAGTAGGCAAGATCGACAAGTTGGGTGGAAGTATTTACAGAAATAGAATCGTCAACAAAACAAATAATAGTTATGGTGGGAGGGAGGGATGGGCAATTAAAAAATTCATAGAAGAAGGGAAGGAGGATGCGAAGAGAGGGATTATGTAGGCTTAGGCGCCAAATGGCCACGTCAGAATCGAAAGTGGAATGATTATGGAGGATGTTGGGCCAATTGATTACGGCGGGCGTCTGGATGTGATCGTTTGCAATAGCGTAAGGCCCTGCACGCCGGCGCCAATTCGACACATCTGTTGACTGAATTCTCATCCGTGGACCAGGCTTCGATAAATTCTCTGCTCGTCTTGTTTCCCGCGTGGGCGAGTACCTTGACGGCAGCGAAGTTGAACTCATGACCTGTTTCGTAGGTGTGAGTTGCAACTTGTGATGATTTGTCGCCTAGTCGCACGGCCTGCTTGTGTTCACGTATACGCGATCCGAGCATGCGTTCCGTTTGACCTGTATAAGTACAGGGACAGTTTAGGCATGGGATGCGATATACTACTCCAGATTGTTCATTCTGCGTAAGCCGGTCTTTTATTTTCATCACTCTGCTGCGCATTGTAGCTTTGGGTCTGTGTGCAATTCCAACACCTAGTCCCGCAGCGATGCGCTCAGTCGCTTCTGAGACGTCTTTTATGTATGGCAGAGCGTGCCATATCTTCGGTGGTTCTTCTGTTTGGGTCCTCCGGGACCGAACGCGTAGGCATCGGTTTATAAATGCTTTTGGATAACCGTTCCGCATGAACTGGTCACGGAGATATCTGGCCTCGCGTGCCTTTTTCTCTGGTTTACTGCAGTGGGTCTGGATCCGTTTGAAGAGTGTTTTTACACAGCTCCGTTTGTAAGCAACTGGATGGTTACTGTGAAAACTAAGGAGTTGTGTTGTGTTCGTTGCCTTCCTGTAAACCGTCGTCTCGAATTCACCGTTGGGTGTTCTCTTGACGAGGACATCAAGGAAAGGCAGCTGCTGCTCTTTTTCTTCTTCCAATGTAAATTGTATGTCAGGAAATATTCCATTGAGCAAGCCATGGAAGTTTTGCAGCATGTTTCTCTTGATGATGACAAACGTGTCTTCGACGTAGCGGCGCCAGAAGACAGGCTCATGTTGGGCGAAGGCGATGTTTTCTAGTTCCTGTAGAACCAGTTCTGCCACTAAGCCAGAGATCGGGGAGCCCATCGGAGTTCCTTTGATCTGTTCGTACGTTTCGCCAGCAAAGGAAAAGTAAGTTTTCTGGCAGAATTCGAATAGCCTCATAAGGTGTTCAATTTTTAGTGGGCTTTGGGCCTCATCATATGCCTCTTCAAGTCTCTTCTGTAAGATATTGTGCGCCAGTTTGGGCGGTACGGATGTGAACAATGAAGTCACATCGAAGGAGACCATGATTTCGTCCGATTGAATCGTCCGACCTCGGAGGTCCTCGAGGCGCAAGAATGTGATCAATATGAATGAGTGGCGCCAAATGAAAGTAACGGATACAGCTCTGGCGCGATTTTATGGACTACCAAAAATCCACAAACCGAATGTCCCACTTCGGCCAATCGTTGCCCTTAAAGGCAGCCCAACCTATAACTTGGCAAAGTGGATGTATAGAAAACTTAAATTCCTCCAAGGCAACTCGATTACCTCAGTTCAATCAGCCTCTTGATTCCATATGTCTCCTTTACCAAAAGAAATTCCTGGAATACGAGTATTCTCTCACATTCATAGATAATTGTCAGACATCATGAATGCACAGCCCATCACCAAAAAAGGACATATGTCGTGACTTCCCGTTTCTATATCAAGCCGACGCTGATAGTTATGGCTGGGGTAAAACAACTTTGTCATACCAACTTATTACTGCATTTTTTGGCACAAAACTTAACAGAATAGCAGAAAAAATATTAAATAGTGGAATTCTTCCTTGTTTCTGAAAATAAATCGATTCCTTCAACCTGAACTCACTTCCATCTGAACAATTTCGGAGAACATTTGCCGGTTCTAGCAGAGATATGTTCCATACCTTTTTCCCTCACTTTGGAGTTCCTCCACAATATATTGCACATTAATAAAGATTTTGGTTCTGTCATACGTGATGGCATAGGAAATTCCTTCGATATGAGACTACTCTCATTTCCGCGAAAATAAATGTCCATTTCTCTTAAAAAAACTTTACTAAAACGCTGATTTTCCTAACGAAAAAGCTTTTGCAGAATTGAATGAACGCATTTAATTACAATAGTGTTTTCAAATATATGCTAAATTGTCCAGCAAAATTTCATAATTAGCGTTGCATTGTCTTTGGCGGCTACTGTATGGTATGTATTAAGTGGGTCTTCAAGTCATATCCTCCACCGCCTTACATTTCTTCTTTAGTCGGCCGCTGGTATAACATGGGATTGAGCGAGTTCTTCGTAATGAACAAACGCACTTTTAAGCCACCAGAGCATGCAAGCGTTCGTGACTTTGTAGGTTGCAAACAGAAGAGACGTTTCGCACTCCTCCGAGGTGCAATGGTTTCCTCCTTATAGGTCCTTTCATTCCCTCCGCTGTGTTCGATCCGTTCAGCCCGCACTGAAGACTCATTTCATTTAAGTTGACCCAATTGTGAAAAAACTCGATGCATTCGGCGGGATTTGAACCCGTACAGTAGAGAAGGCCTTTACGCGAAGCCAAAAATCCAACTAATTGAGCTACAAACGCCCCACCTCACGCTACGAATTATATCACATTTGTGTCTATTTTACCCGCCCAAATTTACCGCTCGTATGGAATCCACCAACGCGGAACAGCAAGCTGACTGTCCAAGTACGATTACGTAAGCAATCATCTGGAATCCAGAAGCAGAGGATGCGATCACTGGAACAAAAGTTTTATTTTACTGACGTTTCGGATTCCGTCGGGAATCCTTAATCATAGGTGATAGTAACATAGTCACAGTCATGCGCAGATAGGGTTGATACGTGCACAGTCATAGTTATGCACAGAATGACTACTAGGCTGACTTAATTATTAGGAGGTTTGGTAGATTTGTTTAATTTGAGTTGACCCAATTGTGAAAAAACTCGAGGCGTTCGGCGAGATTTGAACCCACATAGTAGAGAAGGCATTTACGCGAAGCCAACGCTCCAAACAATTGAGCTACAAACGCCTCACCTAGCGCCACAAAGTTAATCACACTTGAGTCAATTTTACTCGCCCAACTTTACCGCTCTCATTTCATGTTGGGGAACAGTGGGTGTATAGAACTTTGATATTTAACGGGGGCCACCTTGACCACTGCATCCCTGCCCAGCTCCAGACATTGTGACCGTATTTCATCACTAAAACACGGTAAGCCTGAGGCTCGACTGAGGTAGACGCGGTTTGGGCTGACATCAATCTACACAAATTTCATCCGCGTGTTTTTGAGGACTGCGAGTGGCCCTGTCGCTTGCGGCAGGCAAAATGTGTTTGGATGCCAATATGAGGCCAGTCGCATCGACAAATTGAAATATGCAGTTGCTTTAGATGGTCATTCACACACAGTTCCAGCTAGACGCCGGTAGTAACATGCAACTCCGTGAATACATTCTCAGCGCAGCGGTAAAACCCCCTATAACCGTTTCGCCTTGCGACTGAACTCACAGGACCGTAGCCGGCATGTCTCTTAAAGAACGGTGTGATAGTTTTATTAAACAGCGTATGACTTCTTTTGTGGGAGTAACCGCTTTCTAACCTGTTGGGGGGGGGGGGGGGGGGATTTATATTGAATCAGCCCAAGGGGAAGAGCATTCTTACGAGGCCGCCTGAAAAGGAATTCCCCCGCGTATGCCTCTTACAGCATTCGTGATGAGAGGATAATTCAAGGGATGGGGTCAGCAAGGATCCTTTTGGGTGCAGAAAAATGCACAAATAGAAAGAAAGTAAAGACGTTTTTCATTGCTTTACTTAACCGAAAATAAGATGAAACGTCGAGCAGGGACGAGAAAAGAAAGCCTGCAGACTAAGAAAACCACCAGACGACCTCTCAACTCCTATTGGTTAATAAAGGGAGCCTATAGACCAAGAAAACTATTAGAGCAACTTCTTTTACCAGTGGGCGGGTTCACAAGAGAAGCCCTGTCAACCAAATTACTGCAGTTTTTTTCAGTTTTACTTTGTTTTTGATAAAGAGACTGCGAAGTGGGAGTGAGCTCGAGGCTGCGCAAAGCTTTCTTGGTTAAATCCGCCTTTGGCTTGATGGGGAACCGCTCACGACATATTGGTAGTCACCATTGAGCTAGTTGTTAGATGCACGTTTAAAATAAATAGAAGGTTCTTTATTTTCTGAAAGTGCAGAGTTGTCAGTATCATTTAATCGCCAAAGCAGAAAAGATTGCGAAATAAGCCCGAACGTTGCAAGGTTTGGGTTGACGTTTACTTTTCACAAGGCAATAATGGATTTTCTAGCGATGAGCCGACAGCTGACGTAAAATATTGTGGTTTATTGCAACAAGGATACGATTGACAGGCAAAGTACATAAGTAGCTTATTGTTTTTCTTCTACAAAATAGAAAATAACGCATTGTACGCATAGTTGAGGCTTGTGGCGCCAGTATCCTCCACTGCTTCTTCTTTAAAGTCCTGGACACCTTCATGAGCACGTAGGACTGCGAGGGAATAAACTGACCGGCAGACAACATGGTTGTGTCCACCGAGACGTTAACCCGGGTGGCCGACATACATAAAGAGGCATTTTGCGCATGAAAATGGCACGCAACAATGTTTAGTTATGGCACCGTGATTGCCGATTCCGTGTTCTTCTGTGGATGAGCTTTAGATATCGGTCTGCCGAGTTTGACAATCACAAATTAATAAGTAAAATATCATGCAGTAGACCCCGAATCGCACCTATGGACGTCAAGAAGAGCACGTCATTGTTTTTGCCCGACATCAGTTGTTCGTTGGCTAATGAACGCACACTGTGGTGGTCGCGCTCCTCGTGTCTTACTTACACAAAGGTCTTTCTGGAAGAAACACTGTTAGTTGAAAAGAACATATTTATTAATGTTATTTCTTCCAGTTATATCGAAGACTCTGGGTCAAAGCAAGTATTTCTGATTGTTTTAAGAGAGACTACCACATCTTATACATTCCATGTGGGGTTTAATTAGCAAGTATTGTCCTTATCTCTCTTCAGGGTTGCATCGGTACACCCGACAGCTGGCGGAACTCTGTTGCCACACTGATCCACAGAACGTGACGACTCCCGTGAAGCTCCCATTCGTTGGTGATTTCTTCCTTATGGGCGCATTCGACGAACCAGACCTCAGTTGCCTGCCAATTGAAAACACTCATGTAAGTTTTTGTGCAACGACCGTAACCCCTCCCCGAGACTTATTCAAGTAAACTCTTCGCGTTTATGTCTCTTTTCAGGAAACAATATTGGTTTTTTTATTCGCCTGTATTTGCTATCAGAAGTTATTGATCACAAGGGTATTGCCCGTTTATTAGACGTTGACGCCGAATCTGATTAATAGTTATATCTCAAAAACATAGTATTTAGTGTGTTACTTCCCCTCGAAGTCTCATCGTGGTTAATCGTTAGCTTCTATATTTTATTTCCTCTAGGTGGAAAAATACGTAGTCCTACTCTTTTCCTCAGAAGACCCGCATATTCACAGTCTATGTCACTACATGCCAGTAGAGTGGCTCAAACAGGTACGCACATGGCCAGTGGGCAACTACCTCCTTCCAATTGGCAAACGTGGTGAACAGGTATCCGCTTTGGTGAACAGGAATGGCCTCGATGAGGCCACGGTCAATGCTGGTCGTGTCAAATTCACCTGCCCCGTTGGTTTTCAACGCGTCGTGCACGAATACGTGGTCTTTGATGACGAGTTTGGACAGGAGGGTGCACCAGCCTCAGATGACAGTACAACTGGAGAGGAAGAGATGACGGTGCAGCTGAATTTCTGTCAACGACTGAGTGATGGTTCTGCAAGTAATCAGTCAGTAACAAATGCTAGCAGATCCTGGCCACTAGGTGACTACTGTGTCATCGTGATGGGAGCCATTTGTCCACCTGAGATGCGTGAGTTTTTTCTTTTCCACATAACTTTAACAGGTTAGCCTCTATGAGAACTTGCATAACGGTATGACATGCCATCATTGAACTACTAGTTTCAACTTTTAGTTAAACACTGTATTCCTCTTCGAGTTTTATGAGAATGCGCAGTAGCCAATAACCTCATTTATGGTTATCACGTATTCTCTTACTCTGTACTTTTCTTGAAATGACGTAACAAACCAGGAGATATGAGTTAAAAGATATACATGCGTAGGTCATTTTCATTTTAAGGCGGTTTTCTGGAAAAAAAATCTAGTGTCAGAATTACATCGAATGACTTTACACGACCGATATACACTTGCAAGCAATCCCAGTAACTGCATAATCTACTGAACTTTTTAATCATTAAAAATGACGGGTATTAAAATTAATCAAGTGTGAGAATGCTAATATAGGTATATGCTATGCTGTCGTATAGACATTGTTAAAATTTTGTGCTTATTGCTTTTCTTTAAGAGTAATAAATAGCTTGGGAGAATAGAAAATAAAGGAAACCTTTAACCAACTGAAATTTATGAACTTGTGCGTCCTAAATTTCTGCCGAACGATAGAAAAGAATCATTGCAACTTCACATGGAATGTTAAGAAGATATATTTTATCCAGGCTTCTGTTATTGCCCTCAGATTAACCTAAGTGCCTATACTTACTCACTGCTTGGCCATAACTGTCTGAGGGAGTGATTAATCAGCTTCTAGATGAACACTTTATTCTGCTACATATGACAGTTTTCTATAAGATAAACCACTTCTCCACCCTCTCTACAGATGCTTCAAGAGAGCTTGTCATGCGGGTACCACGCAGCTATCTTAAGTCTCTGCGGAATGCTACCGATTATGGAGAACCTTATGGCCCCAATTTGCATAACACCACTGAGGGTCGCAAGGTGACCTACTACTCGATGTGTTGTCGAGAGGACCACAAACTCATAGTGGACCTTCCAGCGTTTTCAGGCGGCGTGTACCTACCCGCAGGTTCCAGTCTCTGCTCCAGCATCCCAGGCACCTTTATTGAGCATGAGCATGTTACCACTTATCTGGATCCCACCCTGCTTGATCCTTACGTGGGTGCCGACCCGGAGGGCTCCCAGTTCCTACGAGAGCACGTTATGCCTTCGCCGTTTGAGGAACCGGGTATAATGACGTTGTGTTATTACCAGCAGATGAGGCAGCTCTCCAATGATTCATCCTCGGATGGCGCCAGTATCCTGCCCGAACTTCTAGAGCCTGGTATCACAGCGCCCTCCCTTTGGCTGGCTGGTGAGTCTTCCTTTTATTTGTTTTCACATTGCAAGTATGCATGAACACAAACTCAAATTTCTGCGCGTTCATGAATACATGCATATGACTCGAATTTTGTTCTTATTGCTTTTTTCTTCAAGGTGAATGTGGCTGTGCTGAAAACGCCTACTGTCGGCCCTTCAAACGCTTCTCCTGCAAATGCAAGCCTGGATACTTTGGTGATGGAGTGCGCGTTTGTCGACAAGTCACACCACTGACGGATGCCTGTGCCAATCTCTGCCACCCCTCTGCGGAATGCAAAATTAGAAGGAAACATTCCTTCTTTGGTCGCAGTGTAAGTGCAGTGGCTTCCCATGCCATGTTAATTATTTGTGGGTTTTGACTATGTTAAATAGAGACAAGTATCTTATCATCCACTGCCTGCAATTTCACCCAGTCCGCCGAAGACTTGGAGGGTCCACTGGAGGAAAATGTGAGAACCCAAAAAGTTGAATAAAAACCTGCAGGCCAGGCTAACTTAGTGCACGCGACAGTCAAACTATTTTCTGCGTCCACATGCATAAATAGTTGTTTCTGAATGTCTCTCTTTTCTATTTTCTCCTTTATCGCTGAAAATCGAATTACCTCAGAAGGAGGAGACTTCTTGCATTTGCAAAGACGGTTTCGTCGGCGACGGGTTCCATTGTCTACCCAGATGCAGTGCTCATATCTGCCAACCCTTCAGTAGATGTTACATTCGTCGTGGAGGTAAGTGTGATACATACTTTGTTTCGACATTCAAGTAAGCAGAGTAAAGTATTTGAAGAAGAAGAAGAATGCTATATTGAGGATTTTACAAACCTGATTTTTCAGCAAAAATGGCTCCATTCACGGCGAGCAGATGGTAAGATAAAATAAGGGTCATTTCGAAAGGACAAACGTAAAAGGTCATGTAATACTCACAAGTCAAGTTTTTCACGAAATTCACATCAACTATGGAGACAGATCGGCTTTCAACTTCTGCATTTCCGCTTCTTCACACGCTTTTTTCTTCGTGTTGTCGTTCTACGGAGAATTGTCAATGTTGGCGTTGTTGGTGAATTGCATATGCGACAGATTGGCCGCATTTGACAAATATTTGGATGGTGATATGTTGTAGATAAAATAACTTGTTTTCGTGCATTTAAAAAGGTAGCAGTGTACTTTAGATATGACCTCATGATCAAAAATGCAGACAAACAAATCAGAGGTTTAGAGAGGATGGTATAGGATAATAAATTCCCACGTGAATGGAAAGCAAAAAAATGGGTGGTCCAAATTCTGAAATGCTCAACTTTGTTCCCGCAGTATAACTTTAGGAAGGGTATTTATAACCTAATAGTGGTAGACCCTAACGCATGTAGCTTGAAAATTTTATTTATAGAGAACGAAAAAAAGGAATTAGTTTCAGTTTGTCAATAATAAGTCGGATTAAGGTAACCAACACTAAACGTAGAGGAAGAATGATAAAGCAAGGGAAAAAGGTGTTGCTCAACGTATTCCCCCTGTTAAATATATCATTAATCATATGCAGTCAGTCTTGACAGCACAGACAAATCACGTTGTTTCCAGCACCACCAAGCTCATAACGGTCATCCCTGTGCGAGCGAAATGGATGTGCTCAAGCAGGTTTCGAAACTAGATCATTTATCCTGGGATTTTGTTCAGACATCTGAGTTCATTTATTAGAAAAAGTCAAAGTGCTCTAAGCATTATTGTTCTAACGATCAGATCTACGTTTATGATTTTAATACGAGGACTCCCGTAGGAAAATGAAGTTACAATAAGGGGGTTTAGTGCTACCGGATATAAATCATTGGAAATAAAGGCAATACTTTTTCTCCTGATGTCCTAGTGTGGCTGTTGCAAACGTGGCCAAAGCTGCGATATCGCCGTCTATGTTACGTCTTGTCTGAGCCCCCAAGGAAGAACATGACAAGAAGTGCGCAAAATTAGAAGTCTTAGAGGAAACCTAGTGCAGCATACTTAAGGCAAGCGAACGCGTGTACACGCCATGTCCAGTCGGACCAATCAGACTGTGGGCTCAAGTAAGGGAGCGATTTCATTGGCTTTGTGACTCGTATAGTTGGCGTGTTAGAGTCCTGAGCTTGGCCACAGCTACTCGCGTCATCACATGTACTTTGTGTGGGCGGATCGGTCGCTTGTCTTGAGAACGACTCGTCAGGGCGGCGTGCACTCGCAGTTAAGCTGAGCCTTAACAGTGACTCTAATGCTGCGCATTCCTGGCCCTACAGTGGTGGAAACCTGCATTAGGCTCTTTTACGGCGGGGTCTCAACCTAGCTGATTTAAACAATTATTTTAACTAGACAGAGTTCACCAAAAGCTGACACTTATCCTTTGGACATAATATGCAGGTGCAGATACCACTATAAATTGAGATGATAGTATTTACGAGTACAGATCCCCAAAACGTACATGAAAAGATCCGTCCGGCAATGATTGAAAAATAGTCCGTCTCTAGTGTCCGTGTAATTCTTGTAGTTTTTGGTTTTTTCTGTGCGTTATTCGAAGAGTGGCCGGTCGTTCACCACACGCCTATTCCACTTAGTAAAAAAGAGTAATTACCTCCTATTTTTTTCTTTCTCCATCAGTTCCCGTGTGCGAATGCGTTAAGGGCACGATTCAAGATGGCGAAAAATGCAACTTCGATGTCTACTCGAGTTTGCAGGCTGAGAAGGACTTGCCACAGTATATGCTTCAACACCTTTCCTGTTTTGACGACGAGGTCGTAAAGGCTCTTGTCCGTCAGGAACCTAAGCGCTTCTTCGTCCTCTTTGCACCGATGAAGGTATATCAGTCTTTATTTTACTTGCTTAAGATTTTTAATTGTTTGGAATTTTGTCGCACCTATCCCTTACTCAAAGCTCAGCTCCAGGACTCGTTGAATAGTAAAGTTTTAAAAAGTTTTAGCTCATATTGTCGGCTTTCAGTATTATACATTATGTGAAAATTCTGTCGAAAACCTGCTTTATTCTAGAGTAACGTATTCGGCGAAAGCGGCTTCCCTGCCGGTTTCACTTGAGCAATTTTGGGGTGTTTGAAAGTTAACCTTTCGTTCAATAAAGACGGGGATCAAAAACTGATTTGGCAAAAGTACCTTATGTAGTCCCACTCATTAATCCCTACTTTCAGCACTTTTATAGGGTACTTTGAGTGGGGAATTAGGATATGCAGTGAGATACACTTTACTGAATACTATATGTATTTTTTATTTTTTTTTTTGCATTTTGAAGTGTTGTTTATTTATATCTGTAAATTTTCGTAATCTGGGTTATCATTTAACGTATTGCGGGAAAACCCGATTAGCAAATTGCAGGTTTCTTTAAAATCCCGAAAAATAGAAATGCTGGTTAGGAGGTCATCCACTTCAACTTACCTGAAGTCAATCTTACCGTTCTGGAGTTAGATGAGTATAGTCCGCGGCGCCAAGCGCCGCGCACACCTTGAAATTGAATGCGGAACAACTTACTCCCAGCGGCCACGGGAAACAACTTCGACTTCATTTTTTCCCTTACCACTTACTTCTGAAAATTTCCTTCTCTGCCTATACTATTTCCTCACCCCCCGACACCCTATAACTACCGTTTTCGAAGGAAAAAATTCTGGGGCTAGGGTATGTATGTGGGACTACATAAGCTACTTTTGCCACTGATTTTAACTTTAGAATCAGCAAGAATAAAAGAACTTAATTTTTGCTAAGAGTAGACCGCTTAAAGGATGTCCGCTGAATGTAGTACGGACATCAACGATTGGATGACTGGGCAGTTACTGGACGGAATTTCAAAATGTTGGCAATAATACATAGTTCTCTGCCGTAATCTGGTGGTGATCTAGCACTGATTTTGAGAGGGGCTCTCATGTAAGCATATGGAAGGGAAACGACCCCTTAACTCTACAAGGTTTGTACGGCCTCCCTAGAAAAGGTACTTAATATGTAGGTGTGTAAAATGGAACTGTGCCAAAAAGGGGCGGGGCAGTTTAAAGGACACACAAGAGCAGTAATGAATTTGCTTTTATATTTCAATTTATAAACCCATTGTCATCGGTCAAGTGAGCTCGTTTTTAGCGCTGAATTAGACCATATTACACGCCTGTCTATCCGAACCTATCTTCACGTCAATTTAACCCTATCGCAGACTCTTACCCTATCCACTGTGTTCGTTAGGGTGATCATTCATTGAGAAGCAGACGACTCGATCGCTGAGACAATACTTTTATTCGCCTGACGTTTCGAGATCCGTCGCGGATTCGTCATCAGACACATAATCAGAGAGCATTCATTGTCGGGATAGAGAGGGGGGTCGCACCAGCATTCGCTGTCTATGAATTTTGTGGTTTTTGTTTCACGGTTCCAACTTCACGGTCAGAAACCAACAACAGGGACTGCCCTGCTGCCAGAAATTTGCACATAACACTACCTAAGATGGAACCTGTTTACGACTACACCAACTTATCTAAACCGCGATTCAGTTTGAATCTTGTGAACTTAAACATCCACTTGTATTATTTTAGCTACTGAAGACCTGCGAAGAGCTCCGTTCCCACCTCGTAATGCTTCCAGATGAGGCTACCTACAATAATTTCTTGGAGTCTTCTGTCTACCAACTTACCAGTCTCAACGGAAGCCTTATTAACGTTAACTTTACGGTAACTTTGATTATATTGCACTGCGTAGTACTTGCATGATTGCTCCTTCAACTAGGGACAAAACCTTGGTGGACTAAAACGCACCTTGTATGCCGTTGCTGGCGCCATCAGAATAGAAGTGTGCGTCAAGAGGTCTGTCACCCACAGGGGGAGAGTGAGAGAGATACGCTTTACTTTTAAAAAAATCATTCTAAAATGTTCAGCATAAATGTCCTCCATTCATAATGAATAGAATGGGGAACAGAAACCACACAGCACTGGGGAATCACGAGCAATGTGTAATAGCCAAAGACCATGGAGAAGGGTCCTTGAATATGTCGCAAGATGTAGGTCTCTTACGCTGATGACCTCATTGTGGTAGCTCAACTGAGCACTGAGGGATAAAAATCGGTTTTTAATTGGCATACTGGACCAACAAATTTATACATATATAATAAAATTTGCATGCGCATGGTGGCTCAATCTCAGAAGCCTGCAGATGTGAATGTAATGTTGAAGGTGAAAATAAAATGAGCAAGCCAATTGCGGTGCAAATGTCTCGCAGTATAAACCCAATGCACGCGTGAGTTCACACTGAGCTCTCAGCACAGTGGACGACCAATCGAAGTTGCTATTGTTGGCTTAGTCAACCGACCCCCTAAAATACCGATATGTAAAAAACTCTAGTCCGAAGAAGCACACTTAAGTAGCCTTGTTTCTGATTTGCAATAAGTGGACGCTTACGCTGTGCAACTGTACATGATAAATCTACTCTGGCGGGCGGGTTATGCCGGACTAGAAGGAAAAACGTATGTGCTCGACAGATGTGTCATTACATTTTCCTGGATCCGAATATGCAGATGGCCATAATGACCATTCCGGTGATCTCATACTCTGCCTTGCAATCAGACTCTCGGATCAGCACAGACTTGGTTGAGCGTTAGAGTGGTCTCTATATTATTTCCTGTCAGTATACGAAAATTTTTGAGGAGATGCTTCGCCAGCAAACGCTCTCAACTGCATGCGTCTTTTCATAAAGAGGTTCGTCCAGTCACTTTCATATGACCTGAATAAGTGCAACAATACAAGCATTTTTTTATTTCTGCCACCTTATTTCTTGGTATGCGGAAGTAATTCAGTTGTGAAGATGCCTTTTGGCATAAGTTTTCACTAGCTAAAAAGCTCAGTTTCAGGATGAGCAGAACAGCGAGACGAACTGCAGAAATACGGAATAAAGGTTGGCCAGTGACTTCTTCCGTTTTTCGTATTCCAGTCAGCGTTATGGAAGTGGGGAGATAAAAAGAGAGATAGGCCTTATTTTATGCTTCCAATATTTCCAGCAAAAATGTCCAAAATGTTCCGTAGATAAAAGTGGGTACGAAAACAGATAAAGATGCCCTCTGGACAAAAACTGCTGCTGTCGACTTTATTAACAGAAGTCGCTGAATGAGTTACAAAATTTGTGCCAGATTTTATTTCCCTCAACATTTTCCTGGCAGAAAGGTGGTGGCGCAATTTCAAAGGCTTGCCGCACATTTAACAAACTTAACCTTCCTTGATTGAAGATCGACAGAAGATAAGGCGAACTTCTGAGGGCACCTGGCAAAGTGACCTATAAATCGTCAGCCAGCCCAAAGAACGCTAAAAGCATATATAGTCCATCCTGAACCGCGGTTACGGTGGTCCTCACAAAGGAACGATAAGAACCACATAGGCGGCAGAAAAAAGCTCAAGATGCTCGTTTCTCATGTAAATTTATTTTAAAAGCATTGATCACTGGGCCCTTGACTCGGCGGTTGGTGCGTTGGCCTTCTAACCACTAGATCGCGGGTTCTTAGCCACAGGAATGGATAAACGTGGAGTTGGGTATGGTTGGCTGGTGATTGCTAATAAATCAGAACTGAGCTTTCCGGTCTCCCATGTCCTTGTTGTTAATGTTAATCTCCCTACTAGAAAGATGCATAGTATTAATGCACACTGAGGCGGATGCGGACAAAGAGCGTAGGTTTCGCATTTAAAAGGTGCCTAAATACACAGGACTACCCATGAAAACAGATGGCTTCGCATATGTAAGTCGTTTTATTTGCTATACAGTGGCGTCCATCTTTTTGGCAGGATTCGTCACGCCTACTCGCGACGAAAGCAGTAGTTATTTCGAATGTAGAGTTAGGAGCATTGGGTCGAAGATTTGGCGGAAGGCATACCGACAATGGCGAAGGAGAATGTAGGGTTTTTCCAGCCTCTTTGTTACAAGTGGCCAGTTATAACTCGGCCTCGTTTGTGTGTCTGAGGTTTGAATCCAAGTCAATCGGCATTCAACTTTTAAGTCAAGCATGGCTTGGGAGAGAGTCAACTGGCAGAATAACTCGAAGGTCGTGATCAATACAGTTTGTGGGTTTGTGCGGTTATTGTTGGAGGACTGAGAGTCAGATTTAATGGCTCCTATCTAGAACTGCTATGGCATTCTCACGAACGTTAAATCCTAGGTCCCTTTATTCAAAAACATGATAGGCTCCATTGTGGGCGCTGATACAAGTCCCAATCAGAATGAAATCATAGTTTCAGTGGTTTGTTTATTTTCATTGCTTGAAGGTATTTGTATGAATTTCCTTCTGTGTATTTGCAAATACTTATTTTGATCTTAAAGTTGCTTGTATTAATTTCTGCTTATGCATGCATGAATGAGAATTCTTTTGCCTATCCTCCCATGTTTATAGGTTTGCTTGTGTACATGCATTTGCCTCAACGGAATCACAAAACACTCTTAAGTATAGTGGCGTAGATGCGTACACCGATCTCTTTAGTATGGATTTTATCGGCAAATTATTGATGCGGCTAGTTTGAAATATTTTCAGCTGTAATAAATTCTCTAGTGAATTTATTGACTTGAGACCATATAGAGTGCCCTTTTCGCGACATCGTGTAAGCAACATTTTCCACTTGGAGCAATTTTTAAAACATTTGGTTAGTGCCCCATGAGTTTCTGCGCATAGTGTCAATGCTTTTAGCACATGCGGGTTGACTTTCACAATTCTTTGCTCTGTATTAGTTGGCAGTATTTTCGAAAATGTTCCCTCATCAATTGCTTCTTTTCTCTTTTTAATCAATGCAGGATTTCATACAGGTCAATGGTAAAAATATATCAGAAAAGCCTGTCCTCTTTACAAATGGCCGCCTTTACTATCTCGAGGACCGTTTGGATTATATTCAAGTAATTCTTTTCGGAAACTGTAGTGTTATTTGACAGCCTTAGAAATTGATTTTTCTGATTCAAGAAGCTTAAACGCATTAAGAAATAGATACGTCAAGCGCAAGAGTGTCTATTGAAAGCGTTGTAAAGATAGTCATCGAACCTCAAAAAAGAATCCGGGAATGGACTTACATCATCGAAGAGCTCTACTCACGAAGACACGATGGGCCGGAATTACTACTTCTGTCTTATTCGCCATCTTAATCTGGCCAAGCTGCAAGTCTACTTTGGGAACACTTCAGGCATTTACACTACTCCATAATCGTTGACTCACGGATCCTGTACTGATAAATTTGATTGGGGAAATTCAGAGTCATGTGCATGTTCTGCTCGCTGACATTCCCTAGATGCAAGACTTAGTTCGGTCCTTCAGTTTCACTTTAAATTTCCGGTTTTGTTCAAACGCTGGCGGTTATATGTCGAAAAAGTCCACAAAAGTGAATACGGAGCTCAAAGGTGTTCGCCTATCGTTACCTTAATAAAACTGAACTGAACTAATGGCAATTCCAGGGGGTCTTATCGTATTCCCTCCTAGGAGAAGGTTAACTAAGCAAATTCACTCTCAGAAAACTCAAATCAGCCGCTTAATTTTAGGCGTGTAACAATAAATTTGATAAAAAGTTCAGTCCTTGTAACCTGACTGAAAGACTGCAAGAAAAGGATACACTACTTAGCAGGAACAAGATATTTTTCTGTATATTACTGAGTCCTTATTATCGGTTAGCTTTTGTTTGAATACTCGGGATATAGTTCGATATAGCGTAGAGTAATATTTGTTACCTTTGAATATACTATTGAAAACGGAGCTGATAAGATAGGACTTCCATGCGAATGAGAAGGATTTGTAAAATGTGCCTAAGCCGAAAAAATGTATTGGAACCTTCCTATCATATAAAACCAGATATTGTCATTGCCCGCGCTTGACCGGCTCCTGACCAAGCAAAAGCTGTCGCTTTAGTACCATTTCTATTTTCAAATAAAAACTATCCTAGAGACTCTTTACTCCTGTTGGCTACCTCATCTCCGAAAAATATGTCATTTTCTTAACTTCTCCTGCAATGCTTATCCTATTATTTCCAATCCGAGGACAGTTTGGGCTTCAATAGTTTGTTACCCACACCAAGCTTAATGGCCGTTCAACAAAATTTGAAGCGTTCATTAATGTCTGGGATACGATGTGGTCCGGCCAGATAATAGGCGATAGAATGTATCCCCAAGAATATAAGCTTCAAAATATGATAAGGTGTGAAAGGCTAGATTGTTATAGATAACTTAATGTAGTGTTGAATGGGTAGACTATAAGTAATGAGTAAGTGACTCCAAGAGGAGTGAGTGCACTCCAGCCATGAGTGGACCGGAGTCCAGAGTCGCATTCCCGTCGGTGTAGTCGCCGATTCTGGAGGTCTGCAACCGAACAGTAGATCGTCGGTTCCGGGAGTGTCTGAGAATTAGCAGTCGGCACATTATGGTCTGTTTGTGACTTCGCCTAGGGAGGTGGTTGGCCAGTTGGCCAGACAGGTCCGTGACCTTAATCAGAGGTTTGACCGTCTAGCGCGCACGGACCGGTAGACAAGAAAGCTAGACACTCGGGTCATGCCCCACAGGCATGTAAGCAAAGCATGGCTCAGAATAAGAGGTCGCTGAAAATGCGTCCACCACAAACTCCACTTCACCGTATTCCACTTGGCTCTTAGCAGGCGTCTTCGTTGATAAGTTAGCTTTTTGTTTCATTCTTCGATTTAACCCATGTAAATGGGACATTTACGCACGAACATTTGAGTTCTGACATGGACTACATATGAAAGATTGGCATTTCCATTGTCCGCAGCAAAGCAGAAAACAATAGCTGCTACTTATGACATTTACGAAACATCTCTCATTTGTGCATGCTTCTATTTTCAGCCGGAGCCTGGCATTGTAGCAAACACCACCGCAATTTCCGTCTCTCTAGCCCTCCTCCTGCTTGTAGGCTTGATCATTGTTGGCATCGTGATAAAGAAGAAAAAGCCAGATCTTTTCAATTTCCATCTGACGAGGCCGGTGAGTTTCGTTTTTAACTGTTGGCCAGAGTGATGCCCCCCCCCCAAAAAAAAGGAACATTAAACTTTGTCATAAGAGTATTCCGGCTCAGACAAGGCACCGTGATATAGCTATTTCGGGCTATTGGCCCTCATCAGCCACGCGTAGCCAACTCTAGTGTAGCAGCTGAAATTGCCGCCGCACTCGAGTTTCGAACTCGCGCCTCGCCGGTCAGGGGCAGACGTCCTAACCATTGAGCCATCAAGGTCGATGTCTAGCCGGTTGTAGATCTGACTAAATAAACTGACTAAAGATCATCAACCAGTGAAAGGTGTCCAACAAGCTTGAAACATTTATTCTTAATAGTATTCGACTCTGACAAATCAGGTGTATTCCGCATGAATGGAAGCTAGGAGCGCGATTCCTAGTTGGCATCGATGCGGATGCCGATACTCCGTGGCCTATTAGCTGACACCAGCTAAAAGAATGTCCTGTTGAGAGCGAATTTGGATCAATTGTAGGAAATAATTTTCGCCGTCTTTAGATACATTTTCTTAAGGCGATACGTTAAACAAACGTAACTGTCTCTGATGCTAAAGAAACAGATGGTATTTTGGGATTTCAATTCGGACGAAAGGAAAATGCTATTTTCAGTTCGCCCAATCATAATTTTTATGTAAACTGCCGGTATTGGAGCAAAAATTTCCTTCTATCTGACGTTTTGGATTCACTCTCGAAGGCATAAACTGTGGCATGACAAATAGATTTACCGGACACACCGGGGATGCCGTTGCTAGGGGGACTTCACTCATCGGCAGGTTGACCATTTTTGACCCTGCTCCATAGCAGGGTGTTGCAAAGACAAAGCGTGAATTAGTTCCAAGTAGTAGACTTGCGTTGCATTTACTGCACTCTCTCTTCTCTTATCTACCTGGGCCCAGTGTCAAGTGGAAATCAAGAAGACTGAACGCAGGATCGGGCGCAGACGCCCGTATTTGCCAAGCCTGACTCAGGTCCCACTGAAGGGGAGTGTTATAAAGGCCAAGGATATTGATACCCGAGCCTGCACCTATGCGTGCTCCCAACTACCCCCCCCCCCTCCATGTTCGATATTTGTAATGGAAACGTGACCCGAATAATACCTGCCATGCCCTGATATGACCCCGTGTTAGTTCAGCGCATCTACCTCGCGATCCATTTAGGGGGCCGAATCCACTCACCAAATAAGATTGGTGACTGCGCCATGATCTCAGATGCCCTTACTGGTAGAGTAATGACTTGGTTTACCATATCTGAGTCAGTAATTGCCTCCGTTTTCTGGTGAATACGGATCGTTGGCTTGCCGACGAATTACGCCGTAGCTTCTATTAAGGCTAGTAAGGTTAACCCTGACAGCTGTGATCTTTCAGGCCCGGTTCCAAAGGAGAGAAGAGAAGACAGTGGGAAGGCCAGATTGTTAGGAACAATATATTGTGTACACAAGGGTTATGAGAAAGTTGCCACTCGGTCCGGCATGGCGTTCGGCCGTGAGGGCGTGGCGAGGTCGCGACCACCCCACTCAGGAGGGAATTTCAAGTCCCGTCAAGCTGCAGTAATTCCGGGCTGCAGTCTCAGCAAGCTTTATGGTGATTGGTTGGACCGCGGAGTCGTGAGTTGTGTGGAGCATATTTCTCCGAACGTATTCCATCGAAAAACGCTGTGATCGCTCTCTCTCTTTCTAGCATTTTCTAAGGTAGCGTGAGTAGTTAGGAATAGAGCAAGGAATACTGAGGCACCAGAGACTTTTTCGACCACGAAAGGTGTTGATCGTTTGAGCAACGTTTGCGCGGAGTTATTATCCTGAATTGCCAAATTTAATTATCATTCGTGACTCGAAGGCGAAATAATGAAAGGATTTCGAAAGTACAAGTCTCTCGTTCGTATATAATTTGACAGGGGATTGGTGAGTCAATTTATTAAACAGCCGACTACACTTCTGGTCTGTGACTGTCGCCAGCGTCTGTAAAAATAGAAAGCTATCGCCGAACAGAATAGATAGATGGATGTTCACATTCTCGACGATTCTGCCGCCATGCACCTGGGTTAGTGGATTCTGTTATTGCATAAAGAAGTGAAGGATTTTGGAAGGAATGTCAAGTTGGAACCCGTCGAAGTTGGTAGCGCGTGATGTGAAATCTTACCCATGTTTAATTATCCCAGAAGTCCCTTTCTTCAGAAAAACTCGCTCCTTGACGCCTTTGGTCCCAGTGCAAATAGCGCGGTCATCACGGATCTTGACAAAGGCGCGTTTGTAATATTAAAAGAAAGACGTTTGTCAAATGCCGATTTACATGCTAGAGATAGTGTTCATTCTATAATACGAATGGTTTTATTGGACTTTTTAACCATTGATGTCACCATCGTTGCCGCCGATAATCATGAAACTAAATTGCTTGTCAAATTCTGAAATAATTTATTCATTACGCAATTAATCAGCTGCAAGTCCCACATAGCCACAGGATTGTCGCTACTTATTCCGCCAAAAATTTCGCTTTCGGTAATTGGTAACAGTCTATTATATGGATCACCACAGAAAGCGAGAATCCCAGAGTTCCGTAATACTCGACCAGTAATAATGCTATTTTTTAAATGTATTATTTAATCTAATCAATTAAATTTGTTATTTACTTTTCAATTATCACGCGCTTTTTCGTTGCTATATCTTAGTTTTTTATAACAATGTTCTCTCATTTCCTGTTTTTGTTTGCTTTATCCATTTTGCTTTCTTTCTTACACCCCAGTACTGCCTCACCCGCATAACCCCCATTACCCTCAGTCCCATATTACACGTTTTTGGGGTTTTTTTCTCCGTGGTGATCTATTACCCGGCAATTTTCTAACTTAAAGCGAACAGCAAAAGTACTGATTACCCTTTGGCAACAGACAAAAATGCTTTGGCTGTTTGCTTTCGGCAATGCGGGGTAAATCATAATTGCACTTGACTGACTGTCATATAGATGGAACAGCTACGTGAGTGGGACCTCGATGGATGTTCGAACCATTTTTCTGTTGGGGGGCCGCATGCACGGACACGATATTCGTAACTTCCCCCATCGAACCTCTCCTCTTATATGCCTCAGTAGAGGATGGCAGCATTTGTGCAATGGTGGGCATGCCGCCGTAGTCGGCCTGCTCTTCAGCGGGTGGTTCAGGAGACTGCCGGACTATAGTCCTGACAGGCGCCGAGGGAACTCGCCATGCAGTCAAAAGCAGGCAGGTGAGAGTCGCGCGAGCGAGCGGGGACTTCAACCGTGTGCAGTACGGCGTAGGCGCAGCAATTGCGCATGAATAAATTTGTAGTGAGACAGACTTATCGCAGGGGGTTAAGTGAGTCTAACCGTGCAACTACGATCTTCAGACCACGGTTACTTAGTGCTGAGGAGAAGTCGGTGAAGGCCAGAGTAGTAGGAAGAGTTTATTGTGTACACAACGGAAGAGGAGAATAGATGAGAGTAGATTTACTCGAGAGAGACACGTCCGATCAGTAGGTTGACCGGGCCCAAGTGAGGTCTTTGAGTAGTCGGGCCAGAAGACAGAGAGAAGGAGATCTTTCATTGGGTAGGTCGGCCTGGAGATTTTGGGCAGAGAGGCAACTTGCGCTGGGCACGCGTGCAAGCTCCTCATTCGTCGCCTCATAGATGCGAGAACTATGATTGGCTGATCGAGACGTCGAGAAAGCACATCGGTGAGCGTTTGGGAAAGTGCACTTAGACGCGAGCCAGTCAGCCAGGCACGACCCGCTACAGACTTGCGCAGCATCTTCTCTACGTTTGTACCCAGGTGAGCGTGAGGCGGACAGGGGGAAACATGGGCAGCTCCAGCAGTGGAGTGACCAAGTGCGTGAAGCGGACAAGAAGGCGTGTTTGAGCGGATTGCGTGGGTACAGACTATCACGCTCTCCTCTCTCCCCTGTCATCCACCATGCTCCAGTGGTAAAACGATGCCAAGCCGACCTGAGGTTGGCACGGACGCAGTAGCTAATGAAACTCAACGGTCCGTCAGCACATATCCTACATGACCTGGTCCTCGCAAAATGGATCAGGTTTTCGGAGCAGGGGAAGGGGGGGGGGCTAAGAGCTCAGAATCGCGAGAGGGCTACACAAGCCTTAGTGAGAAGGAGCCTGATTCAGCCTGAATCTCTGTACGTGAGTCAGTCATCTCATACGCGCAAACAGTATTGACCACGAGACGTAAGGTGTCCATTTTTAAATATGGCAATAGCAGCAAAATGATTTATTGGATCCATATCATTTCGAGAGAGCTCGTCAGTTGCCGCCTCTCATTACTTAACGTGAATCACAAAAGAGAAGATACACAATGAATTCGTACAGAAAAATCGATATCAACACAAGGTCATAAGGAGTGGCCAAGTGGCTAATCAATAACATGAGAAGTTCAAAAGCTATGGTCAGCAAAAATAACAGGGAAAAAACACCTGAAGTAACAACTTAGGAGAAAACTGTATAAACAGGGAGCCAATGTTACCAAGGCAAAGTTAGGTTCACTACATGCTCCAACTGTTTACATAGGTCGGGTTTGACCCGCCGTATGTAGGCTGCCTCCAGGTAGCGTAAAGTGCGAGTTGTTCGTGCTCGAAGAAGTACTCGGAAGGACGTTTGGGGGTCAACAGAATGGCCCGAGTCTAACAGATGTTCAGTAATTGAGGATCGGGGAATTCTGTTTTCCTGTTTCATTAGCCAGCTAGGTAAATGTTCCTTAGCTCTGGTGGCCAATTGCCTCTGCGTTCGCCCTATGTACTTGCATCCGCAAGTACATGTAAATTCATAAATGCAGTTTGAGGTGGCGTGCAGCGGCATGGCATCCTTCGCATGAGGAACTGGTAAAGGCTTTGTCAGATTGCATATTATCAGATCAGCAGCATAGTACGTCCTTTCAATGGCATTACGAAGGCGTCTTTTGATGGTGTTTAGTATGTTGTCGCCCTTAAATGGTAAGGAAATGAAGACGGGCTTTTTTGGTGCTAATTGTTGCGTCAATTTGGGTCTGAGAGGTTTATTGTATTTGTCTATAAATTGACTTGGATATCCTCGCTTCATAAGTGTGCGTTTAAGGTTGGTTACTTCATTATCCACTGTATCCGTAGAACAGATCATTCTGGTCCTCTGGAAAAGAGTATATACCAAGTTACGTTTCCATTGAATGGGAACAAAACTCAGATAATGTAAATACTGTCCTTTCCAGGTGTTTTTATGGAAGACCGTCCGTGTAATGGAACCATCTTTCTGTCTGGATAAGTTAACGTCGAGAAAGGAAAGATGGTTATCTTGTTCCTGTTCGATGGTAAATTTTATCTTAGGATGCAGACTGTTCATTGTAGACAATAATCCTTCGGCTTCCCTTGGATTGTCCACAATCGCAAATATATCATCTACATATCGTCTGTATAATGTGTTTTTGTTCAATTTGGCAGATACTTTGTCTTCTAAATGGCCCATAAATATGTCAGCAAAGGTAGGTCCTAGCGGGCTTCCCATCGCGACTCCGTCAATTTGTCGGTATAATTGTCCATAGAATAGAAATTGGACATTCTTTGTGCATAATTGTAGTAAGTTTCGTAATATTTCAGGGGCCAGACGGGTATCCGAAGAATAAGTGCAAATTATATCAATAGTTTCTTCCAAGGGAACGTTGGTAAATAATGACTCAACGTCCAAGGATATCATGTGTCCAGTCAGCGGGCTGCCTTTATTGCATGGCAATAAGTTCAACTTTTGTCGGGTGTGTTATAATGAAGAGTGCGCTTATCTGCCTATCCAGGGCCAACCTCTCTCCTTCTCTCTCTCTTCCCTTTCCTGCACGCCAGCCCATTCATGAGTGATACTGGGATTCAGAGTCGCCGGCTCCTTCTAATCTCCCGGTTAGGTGTATCCTCCTGTGTGTGTCAAGGGGGCAGGTCGTGTTGTGGCGCGCGCAGACGGGTCCACCGGCACCGTCAACGAATGCGCCCATCCCGGTTCAGGCGACCGATCGGCTAGAAGGTGGCCAGTTGCTGGCAGTGGGGACGAGAGTGAGGTCGATCCTCAGTGCATTCCTTTCCTCACTAAAAGCAATCTGATACGCTTGAAGCTATCAATCCGCCTACTTGTGCCATGCACGACTCGGTCAGGCGCTAGGTTGCTCAATGGAAAAATACATTTGAGCTATGCCCTTTATGTCTGTGTGTCGGGTGATTTGGGCGGTTTCATATGTGTGTGTAGGTGTGCACGGACTCGTGGAACGAGGTCTTGTAATGGAGTTGGATATGTGGTGTTTTATCATATATTGTCGTGAGGGCGGATACGACCGACCAGTTCTAGTGCACTAGTAAAATGCTCTTCGAGAGTGCATGCGCCAGATTGGTAAATTGGTAGGCCAGTCTCAGTGCAATGAATTCGCAGGTGTCAAACCACGTCGATGCATGATACGAATGTACAGTGACAGTAAGGACAGAATTGCTACTTAGCTGATAGAGTGGCGTTACTATTGGTGGAGGCGACGGTGGTGGTGCAGGAACAGTAGGAATTGTAGTAGGAAGGAAGTTTGCGGCAAATTCCGATGCCGTGGATATGAAGTGGTCAAGGGTTGGCAATCTACCCTAACCACAATGTTCCCGAATAAATGAAAAGTTTCGCGTTGCAGGTATCTGCATGGATAAGGAAGAAGACTTGTCGAGCACCGGATCAATAGATTTATTGTCCTGAGCTTTCGAACTCTTGCAGGAGTCCATCTTCAGAGGTGAGAAGTAGCAACAAAACGAGGATAATTATGGTGGCCATAGGCCAATCAACTGTCAGAAATAATCAGGTTTTCAGGGTGTTAGGAGCAGCTATCAAAATGGATAAGAGAGGAGGGCAATTAGCTGTCAGTGGAGTCGGAGGGCAATTATAGTGGTATACGCTAATTAACTGCCCGTGGAGCAGGGGGTCATGAACAGCAATTAGTGAGGCGTCTTGTCACCCGATCGAAGGTCCTGGCAAATCTGCCTCCTCCCCTGCTCGGCTCGTCATGGGATCTTCGTTTGCAATCCTTACGTTCGGTTTGGTCTTGTTTCGTTCTTCGCTCTCATAATGGCGCAAGACTTTGTAGGCCCCGGGGAGGTCCAGGTGCCTGTTGATGGAGTTAGCATCTGCGTACCATGCCCCAAGCATCAGCTTTTCGGCTTTTGAGTTTCCTCGGCCTACTATGGTTGATCATTGAAGATCGAAGTCATGGCCAGTCTCTGCGACATGTGCTGCAAGTTGAGAGCTTGGGTCTAGTCTCCCAGCTGCCCGTTTGTGCTCGTGAAGGCGGGTCTTCGGCCTGTTTCTCTAACGTAATTGCAGTCTCCCTCGTTGCAAAGTATCTTGTAGACAACTGCAGAGTTTTCTTTAGGAGGCAGGCTGTCTTTAGGTTGCATCGCCTGCCGGCGTATTGTCGCCTGCGGTCGATGGGCTATGCCTACTTGCTACTTCTAACCTCTGAAGATGGACTCCTGCAAGAGTTCGAAAGCTCAGGACAATAAATCTATTGATCCGGTGCTCGCCAAGTCTTCTTCCTTATCCATAAGAATGTTCCGTCTGATGGAGGCAGGCAGTCAGATGTTAGGAGCGATTTATTGGTGCACAGGGCAAGTTGCCGTAAGTCGACTGTTTGCTTGCGTGTGGTAAATGCGTCCGTGTGAGCAGAGGTGTCTGAACAATTCAACCCTTCGCGAGCGTGCTAGCAAGGGGTGTGTTTGGTTTACGCGCTTGGATCGGTTCTTGTGTGAGTGACAGTCTGGCTGTGGGGCGTGTGACTTGTTGCGTCAAAGGCCGTGGTTTGAACGGTCTGATGCCAAGGTGACTCGGGTGCCAAATAGGCTGGCAAACGCGGCTAGCCAGCAGTGCACGCGCACGACCATGGCGCAGTCCAGCTCAAGTCTGTGATGGCCGGTGTGCTTTGGCGGTGGTGACTGTCAGTTGACCGGTCTGCCGCGGAGGAAGGCATCGGAGCAGCTGCTAAATATATGCATATGGCTAATTAGACCCATGCGGTGTTTGACACTGTCTAGGAGGCATTACGAGCAGATTATGCCTCTGTGCCACGGATGCATGTCGGGTTTACATGTACCGATTCGCTGGCTCTGTGTGGTGGATTCGCGGATGACCGACCAAACCTATACGTAATGAGCAGGTGCGATTGCAACGGGGACAGATTGAAATTTAGGCCACATTGTTTGTGGTAAAGACAGCGACGGTAGTGACTTGTGCTCCTAATAAAAGTTTCTTTTACACCGTACACTTCCAAAAAGGTTCCAGTTTGCGTCTTCGTTGTCTTGTTCGCTGTTGGACTTCTTTTCTGTCCTTTATTCACCCAACTTTTAACATTTGCACACCATTGCACTTATGTTTTCTAACTGCTGTGTGAAAGGCAATGCTTGCCGTGCTCGTTTCCTCTTTCGTATCGACTACTGACTCTACTGTAACGAATGCAATGGTGCCCTCGGCGTAATAGACTTAGTGACACAGGATGTCCTCTTCACCGTCCTTGTTTTCCTCGTGTTTGGAAATGATGTTTGGCTGCGGCTGCCAAATGTATCTGTAAGTCGAAGAGGCGTTCACCGGGAGAGGTTTATTTGGTGTCTGGCGTTTCGTGTAGTTGTCTCGTCTACCCATTTTCAGAGAGTGAATACTCTAGCTTCTGATTCTCGTTATATGCCGCTCTTTGCTTCCGCGTGCGTAGTCTACGAATACCGACCGGGTCGCTCTGTGTGTCTCGCGTCACGCCTTCGACGTCCTCATTGGCCCTGTCTGTAACTGGAGCGCCGGTGTTTATTTGGTCCCCCAGTCCGTTTGTCATTTGTACGAGTTTTCTGTCCAACTTTTCGGACACTCAATTGGGCTTATGACTAGGTGCTTACTTATGTGAAGGCTACGGCTCCCTCCTACGCCCTGGTTTTAGTAATTCTGGTGTATGCGTGTCAAGGGGGCCGGGCCGTCCTGTGGCGCACGCAGGCGGGTTCGCCGGCCCTATTAGTCACCACACCCACACCACATCAGACAACTGACCAGCTTGGACAGTGGTCCGATGCTGGAGGTGGGGGGGGGGGGGTGAGCTCGAAAGCCCAACGCGCGTACCTCACTATAAACCATCTGACGCGTCTGAAGCTACTACGCTGTTCTAGAAGCCGTGGCTGGGAAGGTTGCCAGCTGACGGGATAACTCGGACTGAGAACCAGGCCGAAATGGTTCCTTGTTGCTGTGATCTTTATGGCATCCCCACTTAGCTGAGATTCGAGCCACCCCTTCCCCAACTTTGCTTTGTTGTCCTTGGTTGTGGTGGCCCAGAGTGCGTGGGCCCGCACCGTCTCCCATCTCTAATCTCCTTGATCGGGTCCAGATGGGGAAGTGAGATAGATGCCTCGAAAGTCTACTCGCACTATAATCCAGCACAAGCCACCCTGCTGTGGATTTGTCACGTTCTGCGCCTGGCATGTGCGATTGGCACGAACTCTGAGCTATCCCAGCTGTTGCCCCGAAGGCCCGCACGAGAGAACAAGAGAAGTCAATCAGTCAGGGGGGAAGTGTATTCACGCAGTACAAGTCAATCTTACAAACGGCAGCGGGGTATTTATTCAGTCCGCTCCACAAACAGGCGTCAGCGACATGGGACCAATCAGCTATGACGAAATTTCGATAGCCATTGCGCATTCCCAACAGGAGTACGCGGTGAATCTCGTAAAAAACGACGGTCAAATTGCCGACGGTAATGTTTGTAGACAGAAAGGAGTGTCCTCACTTAAGTTCCTGGTCGTGGCGATAGTGGTGGTATCTTGCAATGAAACGGGCTGACCGTGTTGACCTTACACAAAGTCCCCAGATGTCCAGTGAGACCTTAAAGACCGTTACGGGTGTTCGCACAACGGCAGGAGTTGAGAGTTAGCGTCATTGGTTCGTAGTACTTGATGTCCGAAGGTGCTACTCATTGTCTTGGCATTTACCGGTCGGTTGGATTCGAAAATGACTGCTTTAATCTTTATGACAGGGCGCCATTCCTGCTGATCTTGTGTGAGGTCCCCTTAGGTCTCCGGGCTGGTTTGTAGGTGTTTCAGTGAAGTCTTCAAGGTTTCCTTGTAGCGACACTGCTGCCCCTCTTGTCTGTGACCAGCTATGTCTACACCGCCCTAGAGGACCTGCATGGGTCAGCCTTCGTTGTTTATTCACACGCCGGAGTCGTTTCGTTGCGGATGCATCTGTCTCAGCATGACGTAGATGCTGGGGATACCGACTCTTTCCAGGATATTCGCGTCTGGGATTCGTCAGGGGCCACTGAGGTGAAAGTGTTTGAGTTTGCTTACTTGACCTTCTTGATGCTGATGCTCGAAAAGTTTCGGAAAAACAAATACGGTAGCACTCATGGGATCGCCCTCGTCGCAGAAAATTCTAAGAAATAGCTGCAAACGAACGAGTTTCAGGGAGCCCATATTACTAAAACGGCTAGAAGAAGGATTACACCATATCCATTAACTACTCCACCCTAGGAGCAGTCGAAACCCCAGAATGGGGGTAAGAGGATATTCCATACGAACCCTAATCTGCTGTCTCAGAACGTTATGGACGTCGGCAGGCCCAAGACGTGTTCCAGTAGTGTTGATTCATGTCTGCAAGGCGGAGGGCGGCGGGTCATTATTTTTGCTGTTTTCATGGGGTTATGACAACCGGCTTAATTATCATCATGAGAAGCGTCAAAATGCTAATTGCCAAAACCACGGCAGCAAGGTGGCGAAATTATGTCAATTCTTAAGTTGCGGCTCATTCGACGAGACCCAGCCACACATTCAAATATGATGAGGCCGAAATTCTCGCAAGAGGTGATAATCAGGTGAGCCGAGAATTACTTGAGTCATGGTTCAGGGGCCCCCAGTCCATCAACAAGGGCGACGATTTGCTCAATCCATATTCAGTGCTGAAGTTACATTTAGCCAAAGCAAGTCGCCAGCGATCGAATATTTTTCTCACCTTCTCGTTACTATGTCGTATTCTGCGATATGAATGAGACTACAGTTACTTGATTTTACAAGTGCTGCCGCCCCCCCCCCCCTCTGTTGCATTCTGTCGGACTGTAAGTCCAGCGCTTCCGAAAATATTCCCGCGGAACGCGAATGAAATTGACCAGACAGAAGGTGGAGCAAGGACAGCAGGCTCCGAAAGTATGGCAATCGATTGCATTACTGCCCACCGTGCCACTATCTTAGTGTCAACGAATTGGAGCTCAGGATCTGCGTCTTTGATATGTAGCTAGGATCTGAGATAAGGCCGATCCCTCGGAACCACCAGTTCGCGTTGGTGCAGTCGGCAGTTAATTCTTTCTTGCACCTACTGTCCTGTCGAATTGCAAGGGAAGACGCGACGACTTGTCTGTGTTCATCTAGTCTTCAAACAGAACGACCTTAATGTAGTTGTGGTCAGTAGGTAAAGCATGCATTAGACGGGGATATAAAACGCTCTGTTGTCTTGAAGGCCTTTCGGTGTACGGTAGCGGCTTCAACCGTCTGGGCAAGCTGGTTCTTTCAATCCTATGTGATCGGGTGCAAAGCCATTCGATTTTTAAGTACCAAAGATAGTCGCCCCCCACAAATTCGTCCAGTAAAACGTAGACATCGAAATTTTCCTCCTTATATCACACTAGATGACTGCATTAGTTGACACTTGCCAGTCACTACAATCATTATCTTCGCTCGGCTGTCTGATTTTGTCTTCTAATTGGCATGGAAAGGTGGAAAGAGAAGGCGAGGTTGATCCTTTCTGACCTTTAATCATGGCGATTGAATGGTGACCTTGAAGTTTGCTGGCATCAAATTTTTACGGTTCTACTTTCAGATTAGGCCTAATTACTGTCGGTGTTAATTAATATATGCATGCGGTCTACGTTGATGGGAGTTTTATAGAAGGTCATTCACTGCGTTCGTGTCCACCTGTCCTCTTGTAAACCTTGTTATTATTTCGATTTGACGCAAACTTAAACGAAAACCTATAATTTTCCCTCATACTTTTTGTTTCGTATCGAATGCCAGGAAATTCGTTGGTGGGAAGCTGACATGTGTCTTACAGAATAAATTTTTGCTTCATCGTATGTCGTTGTTCGTATCAATATCCGTAACTCTAGTCTGCTGCACTTTCACTTACTTAAATGTCCACTCCTTCCTAATTGTACAAATATTAATACTAATACCACTACCACCCCTACTACAACTACTACTATAGCCACTTATACATCTACAGTCATTACTACTACAGTTACTGGCACCGCTGCTGTTGCTGCTCCTACTACTATCGCTATTGCGCCTCCATAATCTCCCGCTATATGGTCATTAACTCTGAAATTCCCTGCATTTTATTCAGCCACTACCATTTCTATTGAGATACTTGAATAATAGTTTACACCCACGCTTACAGTCGCGCGAGGGAAATTCAATTACGTATGCGCCGTTCCAATTACTTATTTGCTTCAACCAAACAATTTCGCAACAAGTTAAAAAGTTATCATGATGTTAGTACAATAAACAAACATTACCCTCTGATCCTAGTAATTTATGTTTTTTTCCAAAAAACCCAGAGATTCCATCGTGTTTCAATGCCCAGAGCCAGTTGGCGAGGCTCACAAGGCGTGCTTGTGGCATCCGATGAACTGGAGGACCAGGAAGGACCGTAGAGAGGATAAAGACGGAATCCTGTGTACTGTGTAAAAGGCCATCATTACAATTCATTTCAAAAGTCATCTGCCACACTCCTTACACTCCACGAACCCGGCTGACTTTTATTTTCTTGCTTGATTTTATTTATAAACTGCGGAGCCTCTTTTCTGGCCACTGAAAACTTGATTAGCTTCACACTTGATTTCTTCTTAACTGTACACAAGATACCACCTGCCTTACAGAAGGTAGCCTGAAAAAAAACTTAGTGTGTCGTTCATTAACGGTGCTAATTAGACCGTGAAAATTATGCACATCCAGAAGAATTTGAACACAGGAGAACGAGAAAAGCGAGGGTAAAAGAAAGTCGTTTGAAGAAGTAAGAGTATGAGAGAAGCGAAGGAAAGAAGATTCAATACGTGTTGCGCAAAAATGCATTATGAAATTCGTCCGTTTTGTCTATAGGTGTTAAGGTTAAGACGTTTAACCCTCTGCGATATTGGTGACCCCGACGTGATCTGAACACTCAACTTCTGATCTGGCTGAGCTCAATCAGCATCAAACCTCCCTCGCCTTTCAATTGAATTTCTCCTGTGTCATCTGATGTGACCGCGATATGGGGACTTTCTGTACCGACATCCTGTCGTGAAGCGAGGTCGAGATCTTCAACCGCTCACAACCTCTGATGTGGCCTGCCTTCCTTGTGTATTTGCTGACTTCCCGACCTGTCCCAACGCAGTTCCCTGCGTATTTGGCGATTTATGGACATGTCCCTACGTATTTGGTGATTGGCATTCGCGACTTACTGCCGATAGCCCATTCAGCCCAGGTCATGGTTACTTCCCAATGCAACATAGATGTCCCCTTATGAGTGTCAGCACCCAGATCTCCTTCTCAATCTCCACCCTTCCTTCTACTGCCAACTATTCTTCTGGTTCGACTCATACTGATACGGCATATTGATTTGCTGTTGAAGTTCAACCCGGCCAACCAGGCTCCCTCCCACGTACTTGAGATGCCCAATCTCCTACGACATGCCGATGCACGCGTAGTCGAGAAATTTCCTCCTACCGCAGACCCAGTTGCCCACGCGGACGCGAGATGACCTTTCCTCCTCCCAAGAATATCGCAGGGGGTTAAGTGAGTCTAACCGTGCAACTGCAATCTTCAGACCATGGTTACTTAGTGCTGAGGAGAAGTCTTTAAAGGCCAGAGTAGATGAAAGAGTTTATTGTGTACACAACGGAAGAGGAGATTAGATTGACTTGGGAGAGATACGTCCGATCAGTAGGTCGACCGGGCCCAAGTGAGGTCTTAGAGTAGTCGGGCCAGAGGACAGATAAAGGGAGATCTTTAATTGGGTAGGTAGGCCTAGAGATTTTGGGCAGAGAGGGAACTTGCGTCGGGCACGCGTGCAAGCTCCTCATTCGTCGCCTCATAGATGCTGATCGAAACGTCGAGAAGGCACATCGGCGAGCGTTTGGGAAAGTGCACTTCGACGCGAGCTAGTCAGGCAGACACGACCCGCTACACGTTTTTCTTCACTTATCTGACTCTGTATCCAGCAGCCACGCGTCCGTCAAACCCAATGATAACAACTATCAAAGCAGTATGGTAATATTAAGCAAAATAATAAAGGATAAGTCATGTACAACCCTCAACATTGGCTACACAAAGTCAAGAGAGAAGGGAGTCGGCCAAGTAGCCTGACTCTATACAAGGGAACAAGACAAGTTTAACAACAACGCCAGGCAGGGCGAAACTAGTCTTGGGAAAGCGTGTGTGTTAGTGGGAGATGGGGTGTGGTTCTGCTTTTATATCATTTAAGGAGGCAATTTATGTGGCATCCGGATTGGCCTGAAACACCAGCGTGAAGGGGGGGGTTCGTGAACAGGGATAATGTGAAAGTGTGAGCGGCGGGGGTGTGGAAGTGGCCCTTTGACGGCCGCGTCCAACTCGCGGGCAGCGTGCCCGCGGAGGGGGGGGGGAGGTGGACGAGGGGTTATCGGAGGAGCTGCGGCAACTGGGGCGGGGGGGGGGCGAACAACCGAATCTCTAGCACAAAGCAAATTCACGGGTCTTCGTGTCCGGGAGTCGAAACGACTGTCTCTAGCGTCAACAGGGGAACGACATCAGTGTTAGAAAAGATGATATAAAGAAAGGGAGCCAAACCGGAGGCTGGGGCGGTATTCAGGCCTTTGAAAAGGGTAAACACGGGAGGGCATGTGGCTCAGAGAAGGGGGACAGCCTTCGTAAGAGTGAAAAAATCATACGTAGGTCGGACAGGGTTTTCGCCGGAGAAGGGACGTGGAGAATTTTAAATCTGTTCAGCCGGAAATAACAATGGTCATTAAAATAGGAGGAGTTCATCGTGTGCCACAATCTCTGTTCTCGCACGCAGGGCTGCTACTGTGCCAGCATACCTGACTTTTCTCGCCTTTGTCATCAAACAACCGAACAGAAAAATGGAGTTAAATGGAATGAAGTTGCGAATTGCGGAGAATGGAGAATAGAGCCTGCCGCTGTCCCATGCTGACTTGCGCGTGACTTTTTTGTGTACCGGAACAGATATTTGCCGTGTCTACTTCAGTATCTCCTTCCGAAACTACCTTGAACCATTGGCCCGAAAGTTGGTTCTGGTGCGATGGCTGAAAAAATACACAGTGAGTCGACACGCTCTACACGGGGTGTAGCGACTGCTCACTCTATACCAGGGTTCATTGAAGTGGACTGGAGTGAAGAACCTCATTTGCAAATTTCCCATGCTTAATTTGAAAAGTCGATTTGGCAAACTTAGGTTTTCAGCAACTCTTCATCAGACCAGTACATTTGCAGGGATAATTAAAAATGTACAAGTTCCGCAAATATTCCCATGGTTAATATTAGAAGTCAGTTTTTGGCAAACAATTGTTTTCAGCAACTCTTCATCAGACCAAACATTTGCAAGGGAAATTGACGCTGTACATAACAATAAAAGTTTGAATAGGTAGAAAAATCAATGACTATCTAACACGGGCGCTAATTGGCCAAAGCGGACTATGTCAGTTTGCGCATGTGGGCCATGTCAGCGTGTTGGTTGAGGGATTGTCGCTTGTTGGGAGGGGCGAAATCCTATCGCCACCTGGTGTCGGTTTAGGCCATGGAAGTGACATAGCTTGTGTCAGAGTCTTCTGACAACACAGCACTGGATTTGCTAGCCTTATAGCCACTGCTTCGGCTGTAGCAAGCGTCCGTTGGCGTAGGCCTTTGGAAAAATTAGATGTTGTCCTGTAGACCACCTTAAAGGCTTCGTCAGTATCGACTCGATGGTTCGTATCGACTAGATGTGTGAGAATAGCACTCGAGATCGATCTAGTTTCACCTTTACTTAGCCAGGTCGGTATGTGCTCACGTACCCTCTTTTCGAGACGCCTCGTTGTACGGCCGATGTATCCCGCTCCACAGGAGCAAGTGAAAGAGTGAATGCACATTGATGTGGCCTTCAAATGGAGTCTGTCTTTACCTCCCAATCGTAGGAGGGGAGAGTTCGTGAAGAGCACCCGTAAGTTCGCCGCTGGGAAAGCGTTTGTGATTGCAGTCCTCAAGCGTCGTCTGACCAGCTCGCTGGTTGCATCGCCTAAGAAAGGCAGTCTTATGAACACGTCTTTCTTTTCTGCAGTTAAGGTGACAGTCTTTTTGGCGCGTTCACCAATATTTCTGCGGATGAACCTTTCCGGGTATCCATTTTCAGTTAGCGTATGCTGTAGCTGTTGGAGTTCTGCTTCGACAGTTTCAGGAGAACAGATCTGTCGTATTCTAGCTGCTAATCCTTGGACCAGATTTCGTTTTATATTGAGGGGGACAAAACTGTGGAAGTTGGTGTATTGTCCTGTCCAGGTTTTCTTTCGGAAAACTCTGCGTAGGATAGATCCATCCTCTTGCCTTCGCAGAAGGACGTCAAGGAACGCAATTTCATCATCCACTTCAGTCTCAGCAGTCTCACTATCACTTTTACATTTTTCTCTGTCATTCAGCCGTTGACTCGCAATGATAGAAAAAAAAGTGTTTATTTACCGTGCTGAAACATAGATAGGACTTTGAATAACAATTCATTCTAAGTAGTCTTCTCGTAGCTAATTTGGTAGTTCTCATTTGGCTGACGCGAATGGTCAGTGGACGTAAATCGTTTGTACCAAATGCTAGGCGCCAGACTGTCCGAATCTACGAGCTCATTAGGAATTATGGTAAATAGGCGCTCACCGACCGGTTGCGGAACTCACTCGTTCCGTTGTGTCCTGGAGTTCGTTTTCAAGCTCAGCCAGCAGCCGCTCAACGGTTAGCATATTATGGGCCCAAATGCATTACCGATAAAGGCAAAGAAGATTAGAATAGCCATTTCTGACTTATCAGCCGTCATCAGCCAGTCAAACCCAACCTCAACTAACCAGGTCGCGGATTCGAGCCTCGGGGCTCGCCCCCTTTGGAGTTGGGTATGGCTGGCTGATGACGGTCAACAAGCCAGAACTGACCATTTCAGTCTCCCTTGTGTAATCGAACACGCAAGTCCCAGGACATTATTGAGAAGATTGCACCCTCTTCTTTCATTGTGTTCGTCGGTCGGTAATGTATTTATGACTAGTATTAGGAATGAGATTAGATATAGCACCTGAAATTACTTGAAAGCGGTCATTTGATAGTTTGACCATCGTACCCGATGAGGTACACCGTGTGCCTCCCAGCAAGGTGGTGCAGGAACGGTGACTTGCGCGTAGACTTGCGATGCAACTACCTCACTTTCTGTTCCCTTCCTCCAGTCGGACTCAGTGTCATGCGCAATTCAAGACCGGAGGCGAGAGAGGACGCAGGTGGCCGGCGCGGCCAGACCCGTCCCTAGGCGCGCCACAACATCCGGTTCGGATCCCACGGCGTCGGAACACCAGGCCACGGTAAGAAGGACCCATTGCCGTTTGAAGCTCAGTCCCTCAGTCGGCCACTCCACATAAACACACACAAGGGGCGGAATGTTTACATGCACTTCGGATGTTATGGAGGGGGCACTGCAGTGTCTAAGCCGCGGGTGTGCTCGGAGCACTACAATCACCACGCCCAGGTCCGTATAGAGGCCCCGACACTCGGCAAAACTTAGGCCTGTGCGCATGTGAATAGATGTCATGTGAGCGTCAGTCGGTGTCCGCTTGCTCAGTTGATTGGATGATAGCAATTGATGGGCTCCTGTGATTGGCTGTCCCGGAGATTGTATGCGGAAGCTCGAGTAGCCTTCTCACGCGATCTATTTGGCGGCGTGGGCACTAGCGCTGGGAGGTGCTACAATGCCACATATAGACAACTGGGCAGGCTCAATCAATGACGCCACTATCCTGTACGTGCATACCTCGTTTACGGTACTGCCTCCTCCAGTTGCACCTAGTGAAATTCCCATTTGACGCTTTTATATATCTTCGAATTCTACCATGCAAGTCAGTGCAGCATGTATATGGTATACATATTATCTTGAATTCAACTGAGTGTGAAATCGGATGTGCTAAACAGCGTGAATATACAGGAACTCGCGTACTGCGTGACTGGGCCTGGCAAACGGAATGCAATTTCTGCCAACATGTACAAATATATTTTGGATGATATCCTTGCCCTTCATAAAGAATCTGTGTTTGCAATTGCGACTGTTACACCGCCACAATGACAATGTCATAGTGACAGCGAGCAAATTGGGAAAAATACATTAGCTGCATGAAAGCCTCCCTATAAAGCCTGTTTTGGATTGCGTTCTAGAGCGTTTGGGAATTGCATCAACGGTGGATAACGACGGCTAAATATTCCAGACAAAACTTCCCCTTGAGCAAGTCCAGAGATTCACTTGCTAGGCTACGAACATTTGGCAGTTTTAGTGACACCGTAGTGCCTTCAATGTCCAGCACTATGCCGCGCAAGAGTTCACGTGATCGTGGCCCTCGCTAGGCCTCTGGGACAGCCAATAACAGGCTGCTATTGGTCAAGAGGCCAGTGACTCACTCTCGCATAATGTTTAGACATTCACGCCCATGTTAGGCTAACAGACAGACACTTGCGCAGGCCGCGAGCTTGCCACGCGTCGGGGCTTCAGACAACCACCGAGTTTCTGTGCAAAATACAAAACTCCTACTGGTCTTTCTGTTGTTTGCGGAACTGATAATAGCGGCGTGATACCTGTAGTGCACTGGGCGCACCCTAGACCAACTCTACAACGTTTCCAGAGTCAGGTGATCTACATCCAAGAGAACATTTTTCCATGTTAAATTAAACGCGCTGTGCATCAATAAAAGCTTAGGCGCGGCTGGTTACATGGCAATGAGGTTTTTTTGAAACCGTACACGGGAGGGTGAAGGCGAGAGAGAAAGCGTCGAAAGGTGCAGGCAGTTATGTGACCATTGGCCATGTCAAATTCGGAGCTTGCAAGAAGCTCTGTAGCGCCGGCGCCAAGCCCGCAAAGCCCACTTGACTTGGCTACTCTATCTCCTGCTGGGCCAGCCAATCACAGGTGCCGTAGACGACTATTGGCCAGGCAGTTGATCGATCGTCCAGTGACTCACTCTCGCATGACGTTTATTCACTTGCACACAAAGCAAACTAACAGACGGATGCGCGCGCGCACACACAAGGCCCGCGGCCTTCCGCGCGCCTGGTATTCAGACCAACATTTAGTTCCTGTGCGCAATATACAACTCCTACTGGTCTTTTACCTCTTCTTCCTTTTTGACGAACATTTTAGCAACCCAGAAGTATTTCATAAGAGGAAAAATTCATCTGTTATGTGTCACAAACACATTTTCTTCTAGCCGTGTCTTTCCTAAAGCTAATTCATCTACAGGTTTCACACATATACACAATCTGGGTAGTCTGGTAGGCTTTAACTGCCCAACTGATCTGCACACTGCCAAGTAGACCTCCCTCGATGAATGGAAATGTTGCGGTCGACTTTGTGTTCAGTCAGACATTCCACGGTTAAAAGGGCAACGCCAAAACAAACATACAAAGTCGAAAGCCACGAGAACAGCACTTTCGCTCTGGGCTAGCCCATGTGGTTAGCTTGCGGCTGGTTTTGTGATGCTCTCGTGTCTGTAGGCTCTACAGGGACAGTCCATCCAGCATGCCCTTCTCGTGATTGGTGTGGGCTGCGCCCAGCCAAGCAGTCAGTTCATTGCCAATAGAGGAGAATATCCGAGTTCCAGGAAGCAGTTCAGAAGAAGAAGAAGAAGAAGCAGAAGCGATCACTGGAGCAAGAGTTTTATTGTCCTGACGTTTCGGATTCTCTCGGGAATCCTTAGTCATAGGTGATCGTAAACAAGTCTTAGACGTGCGCAGATAAGGGTGCAAAGATTGTGCGGTATTTACAGTTCGTAGCGGTCACCCGCATGCGTACTATAATTTTCAGTTCCTGTAGTCACCGCTTGAGGTCTTAATTGGTGCGGTGGTTGCTCATTAATTGCCACAGCGTCTTTTGTCCGCGTCGGATGCGGGTTTGATAATTGCGCGACAATTATGCCCGCTGTCGTCAGAGTCTATAGGCTATAGGTTTTGTCCCCGCGCAAGCCCCTAACTCTCAGATATTAGTGCAGGGCTAGACAGAGACTGGTACAACGTTATCAGGTGCACTAAAGCTTGCAGTTCAGTGAAAATAACTGAAAAGTCAGCAAGGTTGCCTCTATGGGGAAATTTTGACCGTCTTTTTCGACGATATTCACCACGAGCTTCGGCAAGCTGAAGGCGGATGCAGTGGCTTTAGCTGAATTATAATGAGAGCAGACCCACAGGATCTACTCCGCTCACTCATCAGTCCCACACCCAATGTCAAGACAAAAGTAGAGAAGACCGGAGGTGGGGAAGAGCGTAGGTGGCTGGTGCGGCAGAAACCGCCTCTAAGCGTGCCACCACGCTCAGAACGGTCAGTTACGCAAGTTAAGCACTAAGCGACTGGCCGGATGGCCCTTGCGGATAAACAGATGAGGGCGTGACAGCCACCGACACCATCACGCCACCAGCCGGCATTCACTACTCTGGATAAGTGAAAGACAAGATATAATTAACTGAGCAACCATGTACACAGCCCGTAAACTCAGTGGGAGTGCAAGCGCAAACACCGACAGGGAATCAGATCCAAGAAAACTGCCTCAATGGTAATGATCAGTACCAAGCTGAACGTGCTGATAGCTGTGGTGAACCATCCTGGCAACTGGAGCACCTAAAGGGCTTTGATCAACAGATTGTGATTAAATGAAGAAGGACAGAATGCTGAAGTGGGGGACCAAGATAAACCATTTGGGGACGCCTTTAGCCACACCGGTGTGTACATAGAGTGCAGGCATGAGGTAGGGGGCATTTATTAGAGATACCAGGGGGCGTGCGAACTGAATGACAAAACTTGGAGCCGCAAGTGTTTATAATTAACCTAGACTTAGCAGTAAACCTCAGTCTCAGGCTCTATGTTTTCCCAAAATATTACGAGGAATTCGTATAACGATGAGAGCTAAGGAGAGAATCGAAAACGAGAAACGAATTACTATCATTGGATTTGGACATTTTTTCATCTCATATCTCACAAACCATTCGCTAATGATCCACACACGAGTCGGTACGTCAAAGCAACTGGAGACAAAAAGGATACAACTCTCGTTTGCCGTCAGGATACCAGATATTGGTTGCCTCGCTAGCATGTTTCCTAGCCTAATAGGTATTAGTAAAATGCAGGGGTAGAGTTAAAATGAGTCCTCTTTAGTACGAAAATTAAATCCAAATGAATTAGCAGCAATGAGTATTTTCTTAATATTGCATAAGATTGCTCCGAAGTGGTCTTACTCTCCGTTCAAAACACGCTAGCAATGTTCATCCACGTGCCCCTGAATTATTTGCAAAGGAACTCCGCGATTTCTCCTGAAAAACCCGATTTCCCCGCTTAATCAAGTCCCCTCGAGTTGTCGCCTGTGCATACCTGTATTAAGACAAGTGCAATTTTTCCTGGTGATTGACAATTTTTAATGGTGCCCTGCTTTATTGTGTCATCGATAAGTTCGAACACTTTTGAGAATGTATTGTTGAACCTGCTGCTAGTTCTTGTTCACTGAGAGATGTCAGGCTTGCTGCGTCTCACTTGTACGTTCTGAATTCTCTAACATCGATACCTTGACATAATTCAAAGACCCGCGGTCCATCAACGCGTGAGCCTTGATTCCGATAATTCTTTCCTGGATCGCGATCGTTTTCATCGACGGCCCTTGCACGCACTTCCAACAAGGGCTGCGCCTGACTTAGCCAACAGTCGCTTAGCTGCACACAATCGTCCGCTCTCTTTCTCTCTCTCCGTCTCTCTCACTCTCGATCTCTCTCCCTCTTCCTCTCTCTCTCTCTTCCCTCTCTCCCCCTCCCCCCTCTCTCTCACTCTCCCTCTCTCACTCTCTCTCCGTCTCCCACTCTCTGTCTCCCACTCTCGCTCTCTCTCTCTCACTTTATCTCCGTCTCTCTCCCTTTCTCTCAAACTCTATCCCTCTCCCTCTCTCTCTCTCTCCGTCTCTCTCACTCTCTCTCTCCCTCTCTCTCTCTCTCTTTCTTACTCTCTCTCTCCGTCTCTCTCACTCTCGCTCTCTCTCTCTCTCTCCCTCTCTCCCTCTCTATCCGTCTCTCTCCCACTCTCTCTCTCTCTTCCCTCTCTCCCACTCCCCCCTCTCTCTC
>JAYGXS010000006.1:14337755-14450336 GCA_036362985.1 Ligula intestinalis | reverse complement strand
GAGGAGGAGGAGGAGGAGGAGGAGGAGGAGGAGGAGGAGGAGGAGGATAAGTTCATGGTGTATGGCACGCATAAAATAAGCCTAAATACCCTTGCCTGTGGTTGCAATGAGGATATTCAGATTCTGTGTTTCTTAAATGTCTTATGTAGAAACGGTTGAGGTCTGACTTCAGCGGCTGTTGGATTTGCAGAGCAATCACCAACCCCTTTCCCGTCACTGGAAGAATAATCTGGTGGTGTAGGCACGAGGGACAAACTATTTTCACTTGAAGCAGCTTTTGATCGTTTAGCGTCTATTTGATGGATATAACAAACTACCGACCTCAGATTGGTTACGAGGGAATAGAAGAAGGTAAAATGTCGACAAAACAGGTTTTGAAAAGAAGCCAAATCAAGGGAGATAACAGCCCTTTCTTGTATTTGAAGAAACTCCAAGCACCTTTCAACCAAATGGTAGTGTGGTGACTCAAAACTTCAGTTCAGAAAACAGATATTAAATGAAGAGGTACAATGAAAAGTTGCAATATTGAGAAAGGTTAACTTATGCAAGAGATGCAAGGCGGTAATACATATGTCCTGTAACAACTACACCGGAACCAGAATGCTTGGAGTTATACAAAGGGGCAACAACGTCGTAAAAATTACTCCGATCTTCTATATAACAAAACGGACTAGAATGAAATTTTCTGTCTCACCATCCTACGAGCTCCTGATTAAAAATCCCATCTGTTTTTCCCCTGATAATCCGGGGACAAAAAAGAAGTTAGAAACGTAATTAGTCAGCCAATGGAAAGTAAAAAAACACACCGTGTTAAAAAAGGTCTTGCGAAGGACAACTAACTGTCGAAAATAACATTTAAGGGCTATGAATTGTCCTGCATTCACTTAGCCTCACAGCCACCGCCCTCATTAGGATTTTGCTGCAAAAATCGCTTCAAGTGATTTACTGTTCATAAAAGTGAAAGGGGCGCTACCAGGGTGCAGCTGAAACTAAAACCTGCTTGTCAAAGCAAGATTTGTTTTGTCGGAACTTTCCGATCCGTATTGAAACTGACCATCAACAACAGCGATATATGGAAAAGGCGAACGCGAAGAGCAGTAGGGTGCCGTTGCAAGATAACCGTGCCTAATATTACCGAGGGACATTTTTTTCCATAGTAACGCGTTTCTCGGACAAAGTGTGAGGTTACAATGACTGCATTCCTTTATGATAATCTGGCTGTGGTCTGAGTTTACTCGTCCAGGAAGAGAGAGGGAGAGACCATTACGCGCACAGAGCGGTAAGAAAGGGGCCTCGATTATGACGGCGAATGCCCGAACTTAGTCTCAAGACGGTTTAGCTCGGAAACGCCATTGGAAATGTGATTAGACTTGTTCGCTACGATAAATGCAATGTCATTATAAGCCACCTAAAAGTGCTTGAAAGACTGCCAAACGGCCTTAAGTAGTCTGAGAAGTTTCACCACTTGAATGCGTGCCTTCAGTGGAATGTGGTGAATGTAGCAAGAGCGGCGTAGATGATTTGCAAGATAAGCGAGAGAGAGAGCTTGCCTCGCTTTGTTACCAGTCGAGGCCGGTTACTCGACAAAAGCGGTCGCTCACTAAATTTCGTATGAGTGTACAAAAAACGTTAACTTCAAAGACAAGGGTTTAGCAATCGCTGTTTCTGACCATTAGAGGGAAAGTGAAAGCGCACTCACAAGCAGTCCTTCCAGCGTCCTGTAGCTGAATTTTCAGGAGTTCCATTGGAGTGGTGATAATGATTTGACAGGCACCAGCACCGCCTCCTGCGAGCATTTCACGTATCGGCGTAAGTGGTTTTCTGTAATTCAGTTAAAAAAGGGTTCACCTAGTAGAGTACGCTAGTAATATATTTAGAGGGGCGGATAGCGCTGGAACCACGGTGTGAACGAGGCGTGGCTGACAAATAAAGTATCAGCTGTTATGATTCACATACGTGAAGCAGATGTCGAGTCGGGGGTAGGAAAGAAGTAGTTGGTTTAGGGGAGCAGACGTGAGAGTTTGAGCATGAGCATCTGACAAGGTGGGAAACAGTTGTGTTGGCAGTTCCTTTGTCCGACATTTAAATTCCCAAATTTGGGGCATTTATCAAAATTTTGGACCGCTTGATGATGAAAAATGGAAAACGCACGTTCACGGAACCTGACCTCTTAAAGAGATTGTTGACTTAATAAAGCATGCGTGGGTGTCCGTACAGAATCATTATAAAAAGTTTGGAACCGTAAAGTATAATGTACTTTTGTCAAAAATAGTAATACCCGACTTTGGGTTGTTTCCCATAAACAATTTTGCCACGGAAGGCCAATAAGTCTTATCTGCGAACGCAAGACCCATGATAATTGTCCCTTTGGATTAATTGGAGTTATCCATCGACCACATTCTAACTGAAAGCCGAAAGACGCGAGCTACATGATCATACAAACCTCAATCTTAGTCTGGTGTGGATAGCCCTAATGGTCAGTATAAATATGACGTGCTTTCAACAGTCTTATCAGGACAACTGTAACATAAGGAATATAGCGACCTATCAACTATCCTGCCTGAGAGCTGCTCCGTGCGGTACCAGATCGTAAGGGACGGCTTACTTTAAAAGAAGCTGAATGGCCTTACCAGCCGCTAGTAGCCATGAACCTGTAAATAGTGTTGGGGAGGTGGATGGATGGCGACATCCATCCTTTAAGCCAGAAGTGCAGAAGGTCCAATGCAACAACTGTTCTTCAGCGGATTTTCGACGGTCGGGGTAAAACTTATCGAATACTAACAGTGCTGAAAGTAAAAGAAGTCTGCCCAAGAACAGAACCGACTGCGTATTCGAGACTACGGGCCACACAGGGGTACTTGGTAATTTGTACGCACCTCCCATCGAGGACTAACGCTGCACTGAGGAAGAGAAGTGGGTTGCGAGTGAATTGGCAAACCCAAGGCGTATTTACTTCAGTCTCTGCTCCTATAGCCTTTGTGTGCGAATAGCAAGTTCGAGTGACTGACGTGGCATAACATGTGGCCACACATACCAAAATTGTGTTGTTTCTATCTACACCTTCAAAAACGACGCTTGTACTAGCGCTCAACGCAAGGCGCTAACGAAGGAGTTTGACTGTCTTGCGTCAGTTACAATCTGGGACGGCCTGGTAGGAGAACTGAAAGTGATCACCGCTACCTGAGGACCATTCTTCGAGTGAAGTATAGCGAATTCTTCTCAAATGAGACAGTCCCCACTCGCTGCGGCAGTATCACGAGGATATCTCAGGCCATCCAAGAAAGATGACTAATGTAGCAAAGGTATGCTCTCCGTCGTCCGACGCACGAGCTTTGCTACGCTGCCCTCGATCCGGCACCGCAACCCACCTGGAGGCGGCCAAGAGATGGGCAACTCAAGACTTGGCTCGACACTATTCGTCAAAACATGGAAGCGGTTCTTGGACCTTCGATTTTTGGCCTCCGTCGCTGGAGAAGAGAATGGGTCGAACGTTCCAGGTCTACTGCCACGTATCGTCACGCGTGGAGAAGCACCGTATGGGACATCACTGAGGTCGGCTAGATCAGGCATGATCACAGCTGTAACAAGTGTAAGTAGAGAGTACATGCCCCCACCGGCGACATTAGTCTCTCTGGTTTTCTTCTCCGGCAAACTTTCAAATTCGAAAATATTCACTAACTTCAAATGCTCCAGAGTGCAACTGACAATGTACATGCATGGGGTGGAGGTATAGAGCAGTCGAAACAGAAAACCGACTGACTTGGGTTCAAAGACACGGTCTTTTTTGACCTAGGATCAGGATATGAAGGCTTGTGAAGAGCAAAGAACTCCGACAGGATGCAGTAGTTATCGCTGAACCTTTCGATTCCAAAGTGCTCTTCGTCATGCAGCTGAAGCGTGCAGTTTGGTCAACATTGGTAAGTAAACTTTTGACCGAGGCAATATATTGTCGAGGCCTGATGCCTGTCAACTCACTCTTAGTGTGCAGCCCTTAACAATAAAACACGAATTATCAGACAGCGCACGATTCCGAAGTAGCAAGAATCTTTACTAGCGTCTAGAATTATGGGTTGTAGAAAAATTAAAAACTGTTTGATGATTTGACAGCTTACTGCCAATTTGGTTGTCTGGGGCTACTTTATTCGAGGGTGGGCGCCAATCTAACGTCACATTGGAGTGACAAGGTTTACCGGTAAGACACGGTACACAACGTGCACAACGCAATAAACAATCTAAACCTGACGGTTGGGGTGGGTTTAAGACGGAGGAGGGTAAACTACCGGACTGTCGGGCATTGTATTTACAGTATGACGCCTTAAACAGCCCGCGCATAAGTACACCGATATTCAGGTAACTAGGCCATGTTAAACTGAAACCGGACGATCGGACGTGGTTGCCAGTCACACCCAGCGGACTAAACAAACGCCAGGGGGACCTTTTGGTACACTAAGTCCGTGTGTGTTTTTTCGCGTTAGGCCATTTCGCTCGCAGATATCAGGTTCAGTGATTCCTCTTCTACTTTCCAATCAGTCTTTTTTAAGGCTAGGAAATGCTGATAGAAGCGGACAGGCGAATTCCAGGAAGCAGTTCAGAAGAAGATTCTACTGCCGGAGAAAACGGGTTGTTGAACTGACGTTTCGGATTCTAACTCGAACCCATTATCAGAGACGGTCGCTAGGCGACCACATGCCTAAAATAATTAGCAGTGGTCGAGTTCAGCCCTAGTTGATGCGATGATTGATAGTTACTCTGTACCCATTTAATTACCGCTCTTGGTTCTTGACGAGACGAGTACTCCGAAATCTGATGCCCTATCACCATGACGACCGGCCACCCACACCCTTAACGCATGCCTAGTAATTTTGCCGAGGGAAAGTACCAGCGCAGAATATGGAGCCGGGAGGTCATTCATTTGATGCGAGCCGGAGAACAATGAAGCAAAGAGCTTATGGTTCATGCGATTGTCACCTCCTATGATAATTTCGGCCTCGTTAAACTTAGGTTGATTGGGTTACACTGAACAAGCCACAAGAGGGGAGTTAGCGCCAGAGTTCAGAGTAGTCTCCCCGTTTTTCTCCGACGTAGTTGTTCCGTCCACAATTGCACCAGATCCGGTAAACGACAGTAGGAAACGTCTGATTTTTACAATGCTGATACAATCACGTCAACTAGCGACTTGGGTGTAGGCCGAAAAGCAATCATCGCACCAACTACAACCCCCAGCAATGAACAAGAATACTGCGCACTTTGTGCTCCTGTTATACTTGTTTACATTCTCTGAAGAGCTGTTAAAGTGAGTATCCGAAACGTCAGGCCAACAAGCGTCGGCAATCGCAGCTTCATCTCCTGAAGCATGAACTACTCGCGTGACCGTAATGATGATCGACAACTAGTATACCCTCGGGTATGTGACATTATGGCACGTCAGATAAAAGCCAAATAATGCAGACTTACCCCTCCGGCTTTAAGTGGTATCGAAAGAAGTCATTGCAGACTAGCTTAATCGCCTTCTCGGGGGTGATGAGGAGGAGGTTAACGCCAGAACCTAAGAAAAGAACAAGGCGAGCAAACCGTTGATTAAGGTAATAGGAAAGTTTGAAGCGATAACGGATCAACTGATCATGCTCAAGGAGCGAAGGACAGATACTAAGTGTGCTGGCTGAACTAATTTTAGCAAATCGAGTTCAGTCAAGTTTATTAAGGACAATATAGGCAAACGCCTTTGAATTCTTTGATTCCCTAACCGAACTGGAAACCTTGAAATGGTTACGACTTATCAGTCCACGTCAGCCAGCCATAAAAAACCCAAGGTTGAGGGACAAATAAAACAACTGAAGACCAGAATATGAGTTAAACAGATGAGACAACTGATAATCCTACTAAAACCCTAAATAACAGATTATTTGGCATAGAAGGTGAGCGCTACTCTCAGGGTTCCGAGGCAGAGCAACCGGATGAATGTCGTAATTGTGGGAACTACGAATTAATCAAATACTGGATATGGCCTACAAGACTGATAACTTTAAACCATAATAACCAGGTCCATTGTGCCAATAAGAAGTAGATTTGCAGAAGGCGTAATTTACTACCAAACGACTACGTTTTCTATAAAATATAGAATTCCTAGTAGCATCGAAAATCAAGGGGAAAAATACAAACTACTTGAATACTCATTTTTCCAGAGTTTGTCTTTAGCAGGCTATAAGAAGGTTGCCTAAAAGTTGGTACTCTGTCATGACCGAAATATTTTGGGACTAGGCTGCACGATATTCAGTATTACAACCCTACTTAAGTCATTTGTTCGAATCAAAAACTTACCTCAGAATTCCGATCGGCATTTAATCAAATAAGGAATCTACTGTTGAGGCTATACCCTATCCCTGGGTGGAGTCAGTGCAATGCGCTTTAGAATATGCGACCGATTTGATTGACTATCCATTCGTTAAAAACTCGACGGAGCCTTGTAGCTCAGTGACAACTAGCAATGCCCAAGCCTGTCTAAGTTTCAAATTCAGCTGACGCTAGCGAGGTTTTCACAATTGGATGGTCATTTAAATCGTTGAAACCCAAAGATTCGCTTTTACTAAGGGTATCCTAAAAATAGAAACCTCACTCTCTAGCAAACCCCTTTATAAATGAATAGATTCTGGTTTTTTACGTCAAATGCACCAAGTTCCTGCTTTAATGCTATTTACCAGAGACAACCACCACTTCTACGTGAACATCAGGGTGTATTTTTTATCCAGCCTTCGTATTCTTAATTTCAGAGCATTTTTTAAACAGAACTGCTCAACATCAACACATACCTCGGTACATTCCGAAGAAGCCCTCCGCACGGTAGGTCTTGCGAGCGCAATCAAGACTTCAAAGAGCACGAAGGAATAATGATAATAATAACAGTTACATCGATTTCCATTAAAGAACATTTACAGTAAATTGATGGTTAGAGCGGTAGGAACAACAGCATAGATACAAATAACGAATAGATCCTATAAAACAGAGTTAAGATTATGCGGAACTGCTGTTTACGATCATAAGTATGTTACTTTAAAATAATCCAAATTGAATAATATTGGCGCGTTTTATAACTGTTTCCCATGAAAAATCAAATCTCAAATTATCTGCTCGTACAGGTGTAAGTTGCACACTCCCTACCTTCGACGATTATGCCGATGATACTATCCGGATTCGAAACTCTTCAAATGCAAACTGTGTCTATTTCAACAAGCATGAGTTATGATAGTTTGACTTCGACCTAGTCAAAAAGGTACTCTTCTTTGACGTGTAACCAGTTTCGGTCATATGGCACAGACCCTCATCGGCGCCGGATGGACGATGTAGGACAAAATAATGCAACTTTTCTCGGATGTGGCCTTCAAAGAGAAGACAGTTCGAGCTTTCGGTTACAGTAGAGATAATCTCACATTCAGCTATGGGTCCGACAACAAATATCCACCTTGAACCAAGTCGGCGAAGTGCATTTCTACTAAGGACGTGGCAAGAGTTATAAATTTGATATCAAGACTAAACGTTACCCTTCACAGGTCATCCCATATGGGCGTAAGCACTGTCAATGTTAAAAGCCAAAAAGGCTACCAAGGTCTTCGTAATTGGGTAGTTATTTAAATAGCTGAAGCTCAAACATACACTTCTATTGAAGATATACTACACATATAAGCAGGTCGCTGCATGAAGCCGAGACTGGTAATGCCCATGAGCTTCACCGGGTCATCATTCGTACACGCTTGAAAGCTTAGCTTCCAACCTCACCTAGAATGTTACGCGCCAGACACCTCGATTTCGTTAAAATTCGGCAACCTAGCACCGCAGAGGCCTTAAGCAGATAAACCCGGTTTGACTTAAGACCCGAGCCGAAGGATAAGCGAGTAAGCAATGGTCATTACTGAAAATATCAGTCTATGGGGCACCTGAGAAACGTATTGTATACACCCGGCTACGCCACAGTGATTGGATCAGCGGCAGGACCCTGCAGTTTGTCTGATTAGACAGGTCGAACCATGTGCCGTAATGATAATTCTCAGAACTATGACGGCAAAGGGAAGACCGGAAGAAATAATAGGCTGAAATAGCAACCTCACGGAGTAAGCCTCGAAAGTTGGTTAGACTTGAAAATCCTACTAACTTATCCGTAGAGTTAGTGGTAAGCTGTATTCACTGAGTGCCCCAGTTCGTGATGTGAATGGCGGCGTTATTGCCAACAACTCGGCTAGGGTCGAGCACTTTCTCAAATTGGATATTGAAACCAACATAACCTTGCTCCTATCTACAACGGAGTATTTTCGAACGCTTACCTATTCAGTGTCATGCGACTGGTCTTCTAAGGGATAAGGCGCTGGCGCCATATGAAGGCTGCGAAACAACAAGTCACCTGGAGGGGACGGTACACCCGTTAAAATATTTAAGACTTGTGTCGCCACTTTGGCGCCTGGGTGCATGAGGTGGGTAAACAAGTGCGGAGAAACAATACCGTTCCTGACGACTACAGTTTAGGCATCACTGTACCTGTCTAGAGGAAGATGCATGAAGCAAGATGTGACGAATATCACGGCATAAGTTTTATCGACTTTGCTGCAAATATATTCAGTATTGTTTTTCTCAGGTGACGAGGACTAATCAAACAGGATTCCGCGCTGGGCGTGCATGTAGTAACCACATTGACTTGAGGACCATCCACTGAGACAGTCCGCCATCTCAGCGACAACACCACAAGATTTTTTCAGATACTAGCAAACGACGACTGAGATGTTTTGCATGCGTTGTTCTTCGTTAACTTCACGAGCTCGGTGTTACTGCCCTCGATTAGACATCGTTGCCTAATTGGAGACTTTGAAGAGTGAGTCAACTCAAAACCTGACTCGATTCAGTCCGTCAGGAGATCAGAGTGGTTCCTGGATTCTCGAAATTTGGCCACTAACGTCGACAGAGTTCTGCTGTCACGGATCATCACGGGTAAGGGAAGTTCCATCCAGCACATAACCAAGACCGGCTAGAGCAGTCATGACCGCAGCCATAACAAGTATAAGTAAGCACTACGATAGGCAACATAAAAAGAAGACATACTTTGAGCGTCCAAAACAGTCTAGGGTTGAGTTTCACACTACTTAAGTGGAAGCTGGATAAAACTGTTTAAAGTATATCGGAAAAGAAGTAAACGCCGAATACACGTAAATACGTCTGATATTTTTAAAAAAAAACGAAGTTTCTCCGGTAACAGATTTTTGTCGAATTCCTCCAAAAATATTGAGAGTAAAAGCTAAATACGGGATGATTTAACTTCAATTACAGCAGTACAACTAAAACTATCTAAAAAGGTCAACTTCAAACAGCAGTAAGGTAACAATTACTTTGTTTCCTTTGCCCTTTCATAGAAATCGCTTGCAAAAAAAGAAGAGCAGGCTTCTCCGAGAACATTAAAATAAGGCGGAACGAGAAAAAGCATACAGCACATGCATATAATAAGATAAGATACTATACAATACTGTGTACAAAAAACTGAACTTTAAGCCACTGTTTGCTAGGTCAGTAGAAGTGTCATCGGCTGCAGTACCATATTTCAATTCAAGTACGTTAGTTATACTCGGTAGGTAATCATGCGCTCAGTAAGGTAAGCAGACATTTATGCTGAAAAGTCAGTTCTGCGTAAAGACAATTTTACAAAACTTCAAATATATACTCAGTGATTATTTGAATTAATATGAAATTAAAAATGATACTCACAGGTTGTTATACATTCTTGAGCCCGCCTGTTGGTTTTGTAAACGAGTTTTTACAAGGTCTATGGGAAAAACGCATGAAACGCCAACGATTCCCGCGATACCACCATTGAGCACCTTCGGAACAAGCCTTGGAAATCAGTAAACAGAAATATGGCACCCTACGAAAACGATGCGTCACGATCATATTTGCCCTTCGACATCCCCACGTGTTAGTGCGACAACAAAAAACTGAATCAAACGGAACAGCAAATGAACTATTTAAAGGTCAGTTACAGAAAATTGAAGTAGCGCTATAAAATAAACAATTGGATTCAACATAAGCAAGGTATTATTTATTCACCAACGTGATTCATATTATGCAATATCCCATAATATATATTATTTACCTGAGAAAAAGACCAGCACTTATGGGTTGAAGGATCAAATCGCATGGTACAGCCACCAGTCGTACGTCATCCTGGCTCTAATACTTAGAGTTCTGACGCAGTTTGCTCCTCCGAGATGCAAAACCCGAGCGAATGTATTGTTTGTCAATACGTTAATTTCTTTTCTTAGTTATTTTACTCCAAAAATAAACAGTGAGACAATAAGCAGACCTTTGGCAACGCCCCAAACGCGAATGCATATATTGTTGCAAAATAAAACGTAAACTAACACAAAGATCACGTGTGTAGGTACTTCTGCTTTTACCTTTTAGGTGTATAATTAGATCTAGGTTGTTTCAATTTCATATGCGGTGCGTCTGTAGACTTTGAAAAATACACACGTTTTTCCGGCAACCCTCATATGGCACGTGCTTCTGCAGTCATATTGCATCTCCTGCATTTCATTTTTTTGCCCGGCTAATGCACCCGTTTGACCTACCTCTGGCACAGAGACAACGGTCAGTCTCTAAAACAAAAGCGATTTACGATCTACGCATGTTTGAACGGTCAAACTTGGCCACAACCGTGTCAATTTTTCTTCCTCGGAAGTCAACTTTCTGGCTATTGCAGAAGAAAGATGTTCGGATCGTGTGTGTCGTATTGGTATCATTAATATCACCGGTTATCAATTTTTACCGCTTTTCCATTTTCGTTGTTATTTCCATTTGAACAATTTGGAAATCATCCGCATCCATTTCCAGTGACTTTCAGCTAGACGGACTCCTTTTTTTTCCTCTTACGAAAGGCTATTCCCCTCCTCTGAAATGTTTACCCAAGCCCCCTCTCTCCAAGAATTCTTTTCACGTTGACCTTTTGTTGTTTGCAGTCGACTGCATACTGGTATTAAATCGAACCCCTGGCCAAGTACCATTTAAGTGGCGCTTGAATTGCCTTTGCCCACAATACTTCCGGCACCCACTGCAGCAAAAAACAAGTGTTTCAACAGCTACTCAATATTGCCTCTCCCTCTCGCCTTTGGTTAGTTTACAGCTGTCCGTTTCCCCTCCCCCCTTTTGACCTAGCGCCCGCGGCTACTCCGAAAACCATACGTTAAGTCACACCAAAACCGCTGACTTCAAAGATTTGCAACCCTCCCCTTGCCAGTTCAGTATTGCCTCCGTTCACCTCCACCCCCCACACTTCGCGCTGTTGTTTTCAGACTAATAAGGGTCCACAGAAACTGCCTCCTGGAATCTTAGAAAGCCAGATCCACGCCCCCTTGACCGATTCCCTTTAATCTTGACTTGGAATATCTATTGTTGATGATTGTGTATTTATATGCCACCATTCCTCTTAATAGTACCGTATCACCTTGATAGTTGTTATCACTAATTTTGGCCTACGCGCGACTGCTGGATACAGTCGGAGAAGTCCAGCGACGAAACATTCGTAGTGTAGTAGTTTCGTTAAAAGTAATGAGTTGTAACGTCTGGATGTTTTGTGTTCCACATTTTCTCATACGTTTTTTAACTTTTGTAAGCGTTAACGCTAGTAAGCCTCTACAAGAGCCAAGCGAAAGAGTGCAATATAATTTCAGTGAAGAAAGTGTATCAAGTAAATCTCTGCACAAAAACATTTCTTTGAAGACTCGTAGTAATTTCAGGGAATTTTCAAAATGACTCAGAAACCGCAATTGAAATCCAGAGCCCCCGGCTTCAATAGTTGTTGAACATTGATCGCATGCTTTGTCACACTATTAAGTGAGCATTTGTGTGCATTAAACAATTAACCGAGCAACGCGCTTGTGTTTGCGAACGTATTTTTAGACGCTATTTCCTGCTCTTCCACGTTGCTGCGTGCTTTCATCCAATCGTTTCCCTGACTCTGCATATCAATTACTTTCTGCTGTTTGTAGTATGTCGATAAGTCATTTTAAGTCACTGTATTAAGAGAAAAAGTCTTTCGCCCTTGCGCTCCCTCTTCATATCCGAAAATTGCAAGTGTTCAACCTTAACAATAATACACAACACAAATGTAGGTTTAATATTAGCGATAAGTGTGAGTCAGTTGCAAAGTGCTGCTACTGGCACTGTTTTTATTATATCTGTCACAGTTTATCAGTAAATGAAATTCAAGTGTCAACAGTATCTGAGAGGACCACCTCGTCAGAAAGTGTGTTCCACGCTCCAATCACCCTCTGCGAGAAGGCGTTCCTTCGAAAGTCCATACAGGCTAGTTTCCTCTGCAAGTAAAAGGGATGGCGAGGAGTTGGTCGAGCTTGCCAATTAGGCCGTTGGCGATGAACTGAAGGATCTTTAGACCAGGTGGTGCGTCAAGGTCGGAGATTTGAGGCAGGATTGAATTGAGGGCAGGGTGGGCTGGAGGTGAAGAAACAACTGGCGGCACGGGAAAGCTGGGGCATGCGAAGACGGGTGACCGATCGGCAGCTTTGATGAGGCCACTGCAGCGGAGATGGCACCAGCCATTGTAGGAGCCGCAACGTACAGACCAGTCGCGGCGGTCCGGGCGGACTCGGCAGAACGAGCAGTACCAGAGAGTACCGGGTAGGCCTCAATTTCGACAGTGAGTAGGAGAAGTCGGAGCCTTGTGGCCAGGAGGGGCTGCTCTGCCATCAAAAACATGGGTTGGGATTAGGGCGGTTGATCCAACGTAGGAAGATGAGTAGCAGACCTTGGCCGCCGGGGGGACGATGGGAAGGCAGACGGAGACGCGTCTGCTGTGGTTCCTTTGAAGCTAGGTGGATTGCTCAGGTGAAGTATTGTACACTTATTAACGTTGAACCACTGCAACCAACGTTTCGACCACTCCTATTACGACTGAAACCAAACCACAGTCAAACCTTGTTGGCAGACTGTTGGCCTCATCGACGTAGGTGCTTTACAGTCCAAACCTCTAACGTCTAATTTTGAACCGTGGCTCACTCCACTGTCGACCATATCAGAACTTGACTTTTCTAGGCCGCTGTATAGAACCTGATGCCTTCTGCTAAGGAAGTTGTCGACGTATTTGATGAACCAACCTCGGATTTATATTCGTGGTAGTGTGCACATTAGTCTCTGATGTGGCATAGCGTCATAGGCCAGCCGAAAGTCAATGCTGCCAGTGCAAACCGCTTGTTTGTCCACCGAACCTCGGGTCTAACTCTGGCGACATTGCAGTAGCTTACTTTTTGGAGCCCCCTGTTGGCAGTTTGATAACGGAGCCTCTACGAATGATGCTGATTCACTCTCAGTGATCCTTTGGATGACCTTGTCGACGATGCATGTCAAGGTTATGGCCTGTAATTAGTCCTGGATGTCCGGCTACCATTTTTTGGGCGGGGATTACTTGCGCTCACCTCCAATTCACAAGAAAGTTTTCCCGAGGTCAACTGAATTTTGGAATAGCATTAACGGAAGCACACTAAGTTTCTTAGCAAGTTGTTTGAGATGGTTGAGGGGAATCTGGTACAGTCTGGAAAATTTCGTGTTTCATAGTTTCTGTAAGTCTCAGCATAGACGAATTTGCGAAAACATTGTTTTGCTTATGCTAGAGAAATCTTGCGTCATTTGTGTAGTCTGATCGAAAGACTTGAGAAAAGCATTTGTCTTTAACTTTCTTTTCAGCGATTTCGATGCTCGCGATAGGCTTCATAAACAGAGGCTGATGTCTGCTTCTGGCTTGCTGTGGATACAGCTGCGTATTAATATGCGATTCTGCGTTGACTTGAAAGCAAATTCTTCATGAATTTCCAGCCTATTTTATAAAAATAATACTTCTCACCTTGCTCCTCTGTGTTTTATAGATGTTGGAGCATTGGACTTCCCTTTTGCATACTGCTTCCTACCCAATTTGTTCCAAAAGAGGCTGTTGAGGATTCATTTCATCCTAAGTGTTCCATAGACCACGAGGACCTCAAGACATGGCAAAACAAGAGCCTTAAATCTAAACCACATAGCTTCCCTATCGCATGCAAATTCGGTTGTCTTATCGTATACTATTTGGCCATCTTCCCCATGATTCCTCATTATTCCCTCATCCGGTCGGCATACCAGTCTCATCCATGTGCTTTGGAGCCAGATAATGCTCCTCCGGTATCTTGAATATAACCAGTCAGTCAGGATTCAGTTACTCATATCAGATTCGGAGACAGTTGGATAAGACAGAGTTGTATATCATCGCGTTTATATACAAAGCTCTGACCATTTGTACGCAAGCATCGGAATTCTTTGTTAGCCATTTTTTTCTGGTTGTCTTTTTTGCAGTGGTGGGCCTTACCGCAGCGCCTCGAACGTCAGTCTAATCGGATTAGTTCAGTATAATTCAGTATATTAAGGGTAGAAGCAGTGCTTTGAAGACCATATTGAAAACTGTATGCAAATATGCCCAAAATAAAATCGATAAATAAATATGTTACTCAATAATAGTGAACAACATATACGTATGCACCTATTTTAATAGTCGATGATCGCAAAATCATCCTGTGTATCGAAGATAATAGCTGTAGATAAGCAGATATAAATTTCATTTATAGGTGTGAGCGAAGCGTTGATATGCTCTAGCAGTGCTTTACTAGTATATATACGTCGAAATTGCGTTCAAAGTTGTCTTTCGAGTTCGCCATTATAACCTTCTTGGGTAGTCCATTCCAGGCACCGATTACTCACTTTGAAAATGAATGGCTGCGGACATCTAGATGGAATAAGTTTCCTTGGAGTTTGAGGAAATTCCCAAAAAAAGTTACGTGATGTGGCAAATGCGAAAGTATCATCAAACTGCCGGGCACAGTCCCGATTCCTCAAAATCCTGTATGTCTGTATGAGATCATCTTGAACCTGCCTGTATTCAAGAATAAAATGTTTGAGTGCCTCAAGCCTGCATTCGTAAGTTAAAGAATTTAGGCCTTTCACAACATTTGTTGCCCTGCCTTGGACCCTTTCCAGTACCTTGTAGTCTTTTTACAACCACGGACGGCGCCCCTGGACTCTATGTACCAGACGTGTACGCGTAAATGTCCGGTATAATTTGCCTAATAGTAGATTATCTATATCGAAAAATGTTCGTTTGACCAAGCATAAAACCAAAAACAGAGCCAATAGTGCCAGCAAAAGAAGGAGTTTGTGTGAGGTTTTCTTCTGTCTTTCGGAGTTCGAACCGCACAGAAGAAATGCTTTGCGAACATTCCCTTTTATTACTGAGAGTGGGGGGGGGACGATGTAACCGTAAGAAATACAAGTTATCTCCATCGACACAATTGCACGATTCCCATCTGGGATCCGGGCGTGAAGTAACCCCAGTACCTTCCAGCAACTCGTTCGACTTTGTGGTCTGTACAAATTGGCTTTCATATAACGGCGATCCTATTATCAAAGTTTAGTGAAACATTTTTCATATTTTTATTCCTACATTGGAGGATATCTCTTACTCTCTTATTCTCTCATTATCTAACTTCTAGTACAGATCCCCACATTTTTGATTGCGACGAGAGCACATTCAACAGTTTGAATAGCCTACGGCCGATATTAATAAAAGTGGGAATTCGAATTGCGTCCTCGATAGGAAAATGGACTTTTCGGTGCCCTCAATTAATGAATACGCTCTTCCGTTTTCACTGGCATTTAAACATAAATATGTCAGTGTTTATGATATCTTAGAGACACTAAAGGTATGCATACGTGTTTTCTGACAGTCAGAAAAGGCCTACAATGCCTATATAAACCATGTAGTTGTTCGACCGATTGAGAATCAGAATGAATATCAAGAAGTCACTGTTTTGTGTTATGTAAATGAAAGTGACTCAAGCAAGGTAAAGGAAGACCTTGAAAGATATGGTAAATTGTCAATATGCGGTGGAGGTCAACATTTCGGGCATAACGGTACGTAAAATGATTTGTTGAAAATTTCCTATTATTTTTAAAGCTCCTAGCTTTCCGCGAACACTCCGTGACCTTGACGAATTTTCCCACCGAGTTTTTTCTTACGGAGGTGACTTAAACGCGGATCATCCGGTAGGCCACTCGTTGTGACATTATAATGCCACAATATATATATATATATATATATATATATATATATATATATATATATATATATTTGTGTGTGTATATTTAGATGGACTGTTCAGTCTGCTGCATATGCATTCATATGCATCAACATGTCTATCCACATTCAGTCAATTGCCTAAATCGTGAAGTTTGCAAGAAAAATCTTGTCATAAAACGGTGTACATGCTGTATTTTTTAAGGGTCTTACCGCCTTAAATAGATGACCATCCTTAAAAAATATGGTGTACACTTCTTCTAAACTATAAATCGCAACAAAATATTCACAAACATTTTAATCACTATCCTTCACGAAAAATTAGAATTCCAGATAATGGCCGCAGTACAAATTACACAATTTAGGCTTGACATAATATTTCTAAGAAAGGAAGGCGGCCGGTGCATATCTGTCTGACTGTTTGACACAACAGCGGATTTTTCTTGCATTGATCACCTGTTTTTTGCTCTGTGTCACTTTCCCGTGGTATATACAAGAATATCCTTTTAGGACTCACATGTGCACTGTTAGCAGGGATACCAATCAGTTCGTGACCGCATGCGGAGAAACAGAATGTTATCTACTATGCTATATTATCGCTGCAAGTTTTAGCAAATTCATACTTCTTTCGAGTGAGTAGCAAGATCATTTTCCTGCTTACTTAGAGTATGCATTCTAGTATATGAATGCAGCAAAAAGCGGGGGCATTTGAAAAGATATCAAGGAACAACTTGTTTTTAAATATGTTTGGAGACAACTGCAAGAGTGGTTGCTCTCAACCTTTAGTAGTTGGCCATACAATCAATTACCGACAGGTTTTGTGGACTATTTTCGGTGCAGTGTGCTTTCTGAAAAGTTTTTTACACCCATGGCCATCTGCGTTGACTTGTAAAGTGAATGCTCTTCCAGAATAAGGACCCGTAATTAGCATACTTTCTGGCAAATCAAAAATATTCTCCAATAAGTTACATGCATTAAAGCTTTTTTATTGAGAAATTTGCCCGGCGTAGTTAAAATTCCCGCATAAAATTACCACAAGAAGCGCAATCACTAACCACAAAAGTGTTCAATACTGACTGTGGGACTGGGTATGGCTAATAGCGGCTAATAAGCCTGAATTTCGAAGGTTTATTCTGAAACAGTACCAAAGTGGATCCGAAAAAGCAAAGGGAAACCAGAATGGCCATTTCTGGCTTATAAGCCGTCATCAGCAAGTCATACCCAATCTCGAGGGTTGGCACCCCGGAGATTTGAACCCGGGAACTTCGGAAATTGTGTTCAAGAGACTGCCTCTAGTCCACGGGTTCCCTGTTTTGTCGGTTGTGATCGGGAATATGATGAATGAATGTAGGTGTTTCAACTGATCTAGTTAATGAACAATTAAGTTCCGCTTTGCCAAGGAGCTCGCAACGCAAACCCTCAATGATCGTCAGATAGTGACTAAGTTGATATGATGAAGTGAATCCGACAAAGCAAAAGCGGAACTTAATTGTTCCTTGACCCAATCGGTGAAAGACCTGCATTCATTTATCATATTCCCGATCACAACCGACAAAGCAGGGGACCCGTGGACTAGAGATAGTGTCCTGAACACAATGACCGAAGGTGCCGGGTTCAAATCTCGGGGGTGCCAACCCTTGAGACTGGGTATGACTGGCTGATGACGGCTTATAAGCCAGAAATGGCCATTCCGGTCTCCCTTTGCTTTGTTGGATCCACTTCATCATATCAAGTTAGTCACTATGTGACGGTCATTGAGGGTTTGCGTTGCGAGCTCCTTGGCAAAGTGGAACTTAATTGTTCCTTGACCAGATCGGTGAATCACCTGCATTCATATATATATATATTCACGCAGAGGGTTATGCTTGGCTGATAAAGGCTAATAAGCCCGAAACAGTTCTGTATCAAGTTACCCCCAAATGCTGTCATACCCCCCCTTACTGCTATATATATATATTAACATAGGTGAAGATACGAGGTCCAGATAAATTATCCTGATCATCATCCCCCAAAGAAGGCGAAGAAGAAAACAAGGCGCTGTCGTGGACCACACTGTAATTGTGCTGACGTTTCGGGCTTATTAGCCTTCATCAGCCAAGCATAACCCTGAACACCAGCTGGTCGGACAACACAAACAAACGCACTTACAGACGGCGCAGTTGGTCCACCACTGGTGTCTATCAGATGGGTCATAAGCACTTCATCGAACCGCAGTTCATCAGAGCCTCGCCACCTGCCATTTGCTGTCACTGCTGATCGGTTATATATATTGCCAACATAACACGTGACTCGTAAAGCTGTTTAATCCGTTTGTTTCTCAGGGTTTCACGGACGAAGTTTACAGTACCAGGAGAAAGTACTTCGGCAAAATCGCGGCCGACTATAAACAGTGAGTTCCCATCCCTTATCATGCATCACAATAACTATTTTCTATTTGTAAAATTTGACGTTCATTTAGCGCGTAATAAATTAAATGGCTTGGTTAGTGTGCATTTTTAAGAATATTTAAATGCATTTATATTCTGTAGCAAGAGAGACTCGAAGCCAGAGCATTCGCTGACATATGATAAACGTTTTGAGAATATTAAAATCTGTTGCTTTTCATATGAAAGCACTGCTATTGAAAGAAAATCGACAGCTTATTGAAGTAACTTTTACAAAAGCACATTAGATTATTATTTCAGCGACCTCGCTTAGCTGATTGGTCCATACGCATTCTATTTTTCCATTTTGTGAAATCGGCTAAAACTTCATCCATTTTAGTGGTGAACCAATACCTCGGATCGAGTACTTACCTGAAGAAGTAGAAACATGGAGATATGTTTTTGACCATTTAACGAAATTATTCCCGACACACGCCTGCCGGGCGTTTAATGATAGCTTCGCCCTTCTCATTAATAAATGTGGATACAATCGCGATAGTATCCCCCAACTTGAAGATATCTCGAACTTTCTTCATGGTAAGTTTAAGCATTATATTATAAAAGTTTTATATTGTCAATTAATGTGCACAATCCGTTCATCCTGTTTTTATTTTGAAGAGCAAACTGGTTTTAGATTGCGGCCTGTGGCAGGGTTGCTTTCTCCCCGTGAATTTCTTGCTGGTTTGGCTTTTCGGGTTTTCCATTCAACACAATACATTCGTCATGCATCGAGGCCGGAGTATACTCCCGAACCAGATGTGTGTCATGAACTTATTGGTCACGTTCCTATGTTGGCAGACCCGCTGGTTGCACAATTCTGTCAAGACATAGGGTTGGCTTCCCTGGCAGCCAGTGAAGAAGACATTAAACGTCTATCCACGGTGAGTTTGACAAGAATGTTGACCAGTATTAATCCTACATATATTTTGAAGGTAAAAATAAATAAGAGTCAAAGGCTGCATTCGCATGCGCTACTATTGAAGGGTCTAATTGTGGGTTTAGCTGTATAGACCATTTCAGAGCGATCTGGACTTCAAAACGCGATTCTTTATTTTTAGCAAAAAAATTCTACCAAATACCGATGAGGTAGTTGGGAAAACGTGATCATATATATATCTATATATAAATATATAATGGAAGGTACTTTGAAAATTCGTTTGACATCTAAATGCTGTTGAAGAAGGTTTTGATAGTAACAGAGTTCCATTGAGGTTCAAGTATATATCAAATGATATTTTCTGATAGCTGTTTCAGACGGAGAATCCGCGTTCATCTCTTAGAAACCAAGCATTTTCGTTGCACTCAACCAGCGTTTGGAATAACTTAATAAAGGTACGCTTCTGGAAGCGCAGCCATCGACAAAGCGCTAAACACAAGTAGCCTAAATGTAGGTTAAATTATAAGGTTTTTTACCCATTGGGTTGGTTAAAAGGAAAGAATAAAATAACGGCGGGGTTTACTTTTGATATCAGACTAAAATACTGGAACTTATTCAGAAAACATGATGTCTATTAAGAGGAGATATATTGCATGTCTGAAGATGCAACGAGCAATATCGGCTATCCATTTTCAGACTACGCTATCTTCTACAAGGGCCATAAGGTGGGTTGATTATTCTTTACATCGAACCTGAGGTTTGCTTAGCCAATGCTGCTGTTCCCGTAGCTGCACTGTTCCGAAAAGCAGATAGTACCGATTATGAGGGCATAAAATATCTGCAACGTTTCTTGATAGGTCTCTTATCAGTAAGGACTCAATACAGTAAAACAGTTGCCTATACATACAAGGAATTCTCGCAATCAGTTTTACATGACCTACTAAAGGCCAACTTCATGTGACTGATCATTAGTTATGCGGTTATTGCACAAATGCACTTTGATATGCTCAAATGGAAACCGATCATGCGCAGCAAGACAAACTGCGCAGTTCACAGAGCAGGATTCAGTATATAAAATTGACAAAACAAAGGAAATTATGCTTAAATCATAAATGAAATCACATTTCTGGTTGTTATATCGGATAAGGAAAAAAATTCCCCCAACCGCTGACGATAAAATAACGTCTTACTGAAATATACAAACGACAAAGAGCCCGTAGGCTGTCGGACAGACAGTGACTACACCGCAAATTCCACATCGCCAGTCTGTCTCGCGTCAGGCCATTGGGCAACAATAACCATTAAATTCTTCTCGTAGATGAGGGATGGATGTGCTAATACGCTTGTGACTTATATTACATTAATATCTGGGAAAGATTTGAGCTCACTGAGCAGCCGATACCCTCGGAGTTCCGGCACGGATGCTCGACAAAACGCATGTCTTAGGGCTATATAGCACCTGCATTGAACGATTATGGGATTACTTACATAAATATGCACGCAACTGCATCATCTATAAAAAACTTCCGATGCTGGATTGATATTTTAAGAAGGTTTCTAGACAAATAAGAAGGCGTCAACTTTGCAGCTGAGGATACATGGCCTTTATTCGATCTGGTCTCGCTCTTCACCTCAAGTCCTCTAGATTTAGCAAGACAATACACCGAAGAACTACTTCGGGCGCACGTCACCGGCCAGTCTACCCACGCTTCGCTTCAACTAACTTTTACTCTGCTAGCTTATGTCTTCACCAACTGAAAGATGATCATATAGGTTCCCCTATATCTGGATTTCTAGTGGAAGCTCTGAAACAGGAATCATAATATAGGAATATTCCAACGATTAACTTAAAACTTTGGCTGAGTTATTTAGCTGAAATATTTGTCCTCGTCAAGGAAATTTCCTTAGACCTGCAGCCCGCAACTTTGTACTCTATCTTTCCAGGACTCGATATTACTTTCAAAACGGAGTTCGATAGACGTCCCCAATTATTTAATGTGCCACTACGTCGAAAAACCAAATAGATTACTTTAACCTCGGTCTATCAGAAAGAGAATTCGGAGGTCATCTTACACAACAGAATTTCTGTTTATAGCTCGTTGAGGCAAGCTATCAAGCGGCACTAAAATACTTAATCCATGAAGCATCAAGAGTTCAATATTTCGAACGTTGCGCCCGCCCAGGCACCAAAACCACTCCCATAGCGACTTCCCACATGCATGAAAAATGCGTCAAAACATTAAATACAAGTAGCACGCTAATTAACAACCAATTTACGCGCCTCTTCCACATCCCACGAACAGAATTGGCTATCTCAACATAAGAGTTACTGGCTAGTTGTGGTGCCAAACTTCGAAATCTGTCTCAATCCGCATACGCGAACACAAGTTTACGGTAAGGACGCGTATCGCAGGGGGTTAAGAGAGCTAAACCCTAGCAACTGCGATCTTCAGACCATGATTCCTTAGGAGAGAAGAAGTCGGTGGAGGCCAGAATAGTAGGAATAGTTTAGTCTGTGTACACAGAGGAACGGAGAACCTGGTTTATTTATGACAACCCCGCCTGCCCATGCTGTTTGTAACTCTACCTTGGTAATATCCCCTCCTCTATATTGAACTATTCTTCCTCCATTCGATTTCTTTCACCAATCGAATGCAAGGTCTCGGGAGCGAGCACTTGTAGTGGCCCCTAGCAGCCACTTGGAACCCAAGATCAGCTGCTGACGCCTTTCGCCTGCGCGCCCACTGCCACCTGGGGTCAGGCCTCACCTAACCCGCGCGTCCCCGCCAGCTTTCGCCTATCTCAAGGTCGCACCACTACCGCTAGGCTGGACATTAACCGCGTGTTCAGTAATGGAAGAACAAGAAGTTTGATTTTCATGTTTCAACAGCCAAATAGGTTAGTGTATCGCAGGGGTTGAGAAAGCTAAACCCTATCAAGTGCGATCTTCAGACGATGGTTCCTTAGGAGAGAAGAAATCGGTGGAGGCCAGAATAGTAGGAATAGTTTATTTTGTATACATAGGAATGGAAAATAAGCATGAAGAAGGTAGACTTTGGAGCGCACAACCAACCAGGAAGCCAGCCGGGTCATAAATTCCGGTTTAGCGGCAGGCATGCCAGCGGTCATTGACTGGGTCTGCCTACACATGCCGGGCCAGGGGCCATCTGTGATTGGCTGTTCCCCGAAATCGAGGACAGCGGTAGTGAGCTTTGTCAAATTTCGCTTCGACGCGAGCCAGTCACGACACACGCGACCATCTATACCGACTGCCCGACCGTTGATTCCGAGGATGTCGACTATATGCTCCACAGCGTGGTGCTGCCGGGATGATGACTTCCGTGTAGATTAGTTTTATGTGATAGAAGACTTATGGTGCATCTGCCTCATCCTCTCTTCCTGCTTCATTTCTAGGACGGAAATAATGAAAAGAATTTCGGTTTAGTCTAAGCCGTGTCCTGGCATTTTTGGGTCTCACGTTTTCCATTTTGAATTTTTCAGTGCTTCTGGTTCACCATTGAATTTGGACTTTGTCGGGAGGACAATGCAGTCAAGGCTTATGGAGCTGGACTTCTCAGCTCCATCGGTGAACTTCAGGTAAATAAACATGCACATCTTCCTATACACCCCCCATTTGACACTGTAAATGAGCTGTGGAAGATAGTTAGCAAGTGTGTAAATTAGGTTATACTCCTGTAAGTAACCAAGTGAGAAATGAGTGCTAGGCTTTCCTATTTCATGACGGTTCCTAAGATCACATCAGATGAGCATAAAATACTGAAAAAAAAATAATAAGCAGATTGCGTTTATCACAGTTAAGCTTGTCTATTGTTTTTTTTTTGAAATTTTCAGTATGCACTGAGCGACAAACCACGTCTGCTGTCCTTCGAACCAGAAGTTACGGCGCTCGAACCATATGTTATTACAGAATATCAATCCACTTATTTCGTAGCAGAAAGCTTCGAAAAAGCCCGAAAACAGTTCCAGTAAGTTTCTGAGACCTGGAAATCCCTAAAACTTTGGTTTGAAAAATGTATACACTCTTACGAAGAACCCGAAAAGATCGTGTCTTTAATGTAGGGAAAAGAGTTTGCATCCGACCCCTTTCGTAAACTGTTATTTGCAGAATCATGTTCCCTATTTTCGGTGATGAGGGTCAGAGAAAAGGTGTGTTTACTCAGTAAATGCTGATGGTCCCTCTGTTGGGTTTGCAGAACGTGTAGCAGGTTTCGTACTTTTCAATCTCAGCCCTTAGAAACAGGTAAACGTTTGCTAAATTGCTATTTGTGATCAAATATACCAACATCCACCTTACTAGCCTAGATCCCTTGTACTTAAAATCCAAATTTATCGGAGATTGAAAACTTACAGTAGTTAGAGGCAAATAAGCCGCAAGAAATATTGCTTTCAACAGAATTTTCGTCTCAGTACATTATGGGGCGAAAGCACTCCGAGGCCTTTTGGAATTTTGTGATACATTTTCGTTTTAGACGGATAAATGAAACCCTTCTAATAACCAACTTCCTTGATAGACAAAAGAGATAGGTGTGCATTTATTAGTGTTTGGGTAAATCGCCGTTCGACCCCAGTAAATATAGCATTGAAGCAATACGGAACCTTTGATCTTATGCACCTGCTAACCTACAGAAGCCATAATTTGAGAGGCAGATTCACTCATAAGCACCGAGTACTGACAGCCAGACGCATCCTTTGGTAGCGAATAGTGAAAAGCCTTCAGTGGATGTTAGCTGCAAACTAAGCGGGCTCTCCGCTCTGACAAATAAGTAACCGCAGACTCAATGACAGCGCTGCCTGGACACGGAGAGCCTTGTAGCCCACCGGTAGTCTGACATGGCGGCTGTGTTCCGCCCTTAAATAAGTGTGCTTGCAGCTAGTTTTTTCAGCCAAAGTACTATAGAATGCAACCTCAAAGAAACAATCTCAGTGTCCGTGTGGGACGGATATCCAATTCGGTAGGACTGTCTTAAGAGGTTCGATTTGCTTTTGAATTATAATGATAAACTACATTTACAGTTTCAGTAGCTCGGCTTTCCTTTTTTCATTAAATTCTGAAATATAAAGTCGAATGTCCATCCATAGGTATCAGTTGCTTGAGCAACATAAGTCTATGTTGATGAAGTTGCTTGAATTTAGCTCCTCAAAACAATTATAAGTGGCTTAAATTTACTATTCTTTGAGCACTTTCAACGCAATAAAACATCCATTTAAATTCGTTTACCAAGAATTAAATGTTTAACCACCAACTAAATGGGAGCATCGATATTTGGGCGGCCCTACAAGAAAGTTTTGACTCCAATTTAAAAATTGTTGTCCACGCCACAGCCATCACAGTAAATGGTGCACTCTACAGTTCTAGACCAGCATTTAGGGATACTAGTCTGTGTTAGTTGGCCTACGCAACTGGGATCGGAGACTTGGTACCGGATAATGGAGGATGTGAATGCCCATAAACCCTGGTACTCGAGGTCTGAGAGGGTACAGTCGCAAAAAACGTAACGTCCATGCTTGCTGCCTTTTTGAACTTCGATTCTCAGAATAGTGCTCGAGGAAAATCGAGACCCCTGGGGAGTCAACTTCTAACTGATCCCTTACTATCGAAAACCCACGTGACTCCTCTGGTAGACATGGTGTGTTGATCTCCCCTTCGCAACACGCGAATCATACACTACTCGCGCGGAAACCAGGCGAAAACCGGATAGTTTACGTACGACTCAGGGGGCACTTTAGCAACGTCTCCATTGTCTCCGCAAAGTCAGCAAAATCAGCTGTTGATCAGTATAGTAATGAAAGCCTCTACTTGCGGATGCAATACCTAGCTGAAAAATAGCTTCGTCATGGTCTGTGGATCATTGCCGATGATTCTGCTGATCATACTGAGCCAGGCGACTCAGTATATCACTTATTGGTCGCTTTGGTTTTGGTTCTCCATTCGATAACGTTGAGGGCAAATTGAGATTTGCTGACTAGAACCAGATAGTCCCTTCCAACGCATGTTTGCCGTGTCACCACAGTTTGCTCTCTTGCTATCCGAACGACGTCATACGCCGGCTCAAAGTTCTGTAACGGGATTTATGACGGCAGATCGAGGCATGGTGTCAAAATTGACCATGTCCATGACACAGAAAATGCTTTTATTTGCATACGTGGATAGTTCATTTATTATCCGTACCCACGTTTCCATGTAGAAGACGCCTTGATATCGTACCACTACAGACGAGTCTCTGATCACAAAAATCTGAGCTCGCTTTTTGGCTAGAGTCGAGTGAAAAGGCAGTCGCTAATAATCAGCATTTAAGTCTTCTATCTGTAGAACAACTTAGATAATGGCTCTTTTTACCCAGCGGCACCGCAATCACTGAATCCGTTCAAGGTCAGCCTATGCTGGATTCTGCAATGAGTATTCCGGCCGCTAATTACATAAAATTAAGGTTAGAAGTTACCACTGAAGTTATTGGGCCAAAATACTGCTCCTCTAGATCAGTTGATTCTGCTGAATTGGAAGTACCGAAGAGAAGGCCAACTAGAATTTTCTTGCCCAATATAATTCGTGTGGACAGGGGGGTGATTCTTGGGCTTTTGACATTTTGTCTCAATTATACGTTGAAGGCTAGACTGGATTGAGCAGAGCACGAATGCATTCGGCATGATTATCATCTCACGTTGCATTGTCTTCGGCGTCCTTGAGTTAGACTACTCTGTAGGACTGTCTTTAGAGGTCCTTTTTGCCTTTGACTTATAACATTAAACTACTTTTTACATTTTCAGCAGTCCAATTTTCCCTTTTTTCATTAAATTCTGCAAATATAAGGTCGAAGTTCCCTCAGCTACCTGGGCAACAGGAGCTTATGTTGATGTATTTGGTCATAGTTAGCTCATTAAACAATTGTGAGTGACTTGAATTTAATAGTTTTTAATCACTTTAAACAAATTAAATATTCATTTACACTCGTTGATCATAAATTACATGCTTTACCACCAATTCCGTAAGACATTTGGGCGAGAGGAATATATATTTGGGCGTCCCTGCAAGACAGTTTTGCCTACTACTCAACCGACAACGGATACTGGAAAGTGTATATGCCTATATACCCTGGTGCCCCAGCTCTGAGGGTGCATAGTCGTTAAAAACGCGAGCCGCATACTTGCTGTCTTTTGGAAGTTCGATTCTCACAATAGCACTGGGGAAGAATCCGGACCCCAGGGGGTTAACTTCCACTTTTCTATCAAAAACGCACGCGACTCCTCTGGCAGACGGATGTATCGACCACCACCTTCGCAACATGTGAATCATACACTATTCGCCCGGAAACCAGGCGGCAACCGGATAGTTTACTTAAAACCCAAGGAGGACTGAAGCAAGGTCTCCGTTGTCTCCGCACAGTCAGCAAAATCAGCTTACGAGCAGTACAGTAATGAAGCCCTCCACTTTCAGTTGCATTATTTTCATAGGTCTGCCCAGGTGTCGCTGCTTGTTTGTTTTAGGAAGCCCAACCGATCTAGGTATATAACTTTCGCTATTAATAGCTGTATGCGTTCTTAAATGTTTAAGAAAACTGTCGGCATCCAAAGTTTTTTCCAAAGGCTTGTTATTTTTTGCAATATTCAAATATTTGTACGACTAGGCCACTTTTGCGTTTGAACATAAATCTAAAAGCTTACCGGGTACTTTTCATTATGTGATTTACAAAATTCTCCATTATTGGCCGTAAAAATGACACTGATAACTTGAACGGTTGGCCGGATGACGGACGCTGGCATAAGTATTTATGCCCTACGGCAAACAATTGCCTTTGCCAAATTAGGTCAGGTCAGGTTTATTGAGGAAAATATAGACAAACACCTTTGAACTGCCGATTGGTAAATGGTAGTAAAGAAATGCATCGGTACAGCAGGACATTTCAAAAGAGGTCGTTTAAATAATTGCAGGTGAAAGTTGGTTAGTTCTGAAAAGTTAACGTACACGACTACTCATTTGTTCCAAGTAATCTAATCACGTGTGGTGATGTCAGTTGACAGGAGCTAGTAGGTGTAACTGAGCAAAAGAACAGATATTGGAAAAACGTCTAAGGCATGATTACGAAAATCTAGAAATTGGAATGTATTTTACGGGATTTCAGGAGAAAAAACTGTCGTTTGTGGGATGAAAGTGCATGCGAGATAGGGCCGGCGTGCTGTTGAGGATGCTTGCGACAAGCCAGGGGGAGCCCATCGCGTTCAATATCTTTATCCGAAGGGTCACACAAAGAGGAGACCGTAGAGTCACAAGAATATCCCGCAGATCTGACCATGATACGCCCTTGCTGTTGGCCGGGTCTGCCGATAAGGGGACAAAAACAGAGGAACCCGCCGTGGTCGTTACAATATCGCGTATCCTAGAGCCACAGGTGCAGTAGAGGCGATTGCCGAAACCATCGTTGCAGTTCGTATAAAGTCAAGAAGACAGCGTGAATGTAAACACGTTTATCTGAACCCACTTGACAGTTTTTTTAGAAGTTTATGTTTCGGCGGAGGCTGCTTCACCCTTTTGACTGTACGCACATTACCTGCTATTTTTAGCGAATTTTCCCAGAAAATCAAGAAACCATTTCAAATAGAGTACGATCCGGCCACTGAATCCGTGCGGGTTATTGATCCAGCTGACCATGTCTCAAGGCTTCTGGAGGAGCTGAAAGTGGACATTCAAAGAGCGCAGGAATACATTAAGCATTACCTGCAGAAAGATTAGCCCTACAATGATTCACCATTAATTTTTTTTCACAGATCAAAGATGTCAAGTTTTTTTTTTCACATTCGGATTTTTGTGATAATTTTTTCTACTTGATTGATTGCTTGCAGCTTGTTCCGATGTACTGACGATTGTCCTACGAAACCTCATTTCTTTCTTGTTATTCCTAAGGTCTGACAGACCTGTACTGATTTTTCAGAAATACACTTATGTGTCTTGCTAGAACATCGACCTAAACACTGCTCTATTGTTGATGATGTAAGCTCATTAAATAATCCGTCTATACACGCATGTTCGTTTGCATTTTAACGGGAGAACGTAACTTTTCGAAAGAGCCAAGACGAATTTTGACATTTTTCATTGACAGAATACATAAATAAATCTAAAAACTCAAGCGCATACATACTGCACCATAGAGTTTGTCACGGCTTAGCTAAAAGAGTATGACTACTCTCCCAAAGTGCCTTTCACCCGTGACGACTGATATTGGTAGCCTCATCCTCTTTCAGCAAAGTCATGATGTTTAAAATCGCTCTGAGGCCTTAATGCGCTGTGCCGAACTATGCTTTGACTTAACTGCCTCTGCACTCTTTCCTGTAAATGAGTAGTAATGGGTTTAAGTCAACAGCAGTAAACCTATGCGTTTGATGGTGGATACGAGGTCCGAAAGGTTTCCAAGAAAATCTTGGACGGTTAAAAATCTTGAGAAGAAGACGACTCGATCGCTGAGACAATACGTTTATTCGCCTGACGTTTTGACGTCCGTCGCGGATTCATCATCAGAGACATGAGCAGCAAACAGTAGCAGAAACGGATAATACATGCACAGGAGTTTGCAGTATTTATAAGATACAGTCATTACTGCAAACATACAGCAACAATTAACGTTAATTGCCTTCTTGCGCGTGGATAGTTTGTTGGATGGCACGCGGGCTCTGACCTGTTGAACTTTCATCACGGGAGGTGGACTCGGGCGTGATGATTGCTCGGCCATCTGTCCCTCCGGTGTTGGCGTAGGATGACGTGGTGGCTTGTTCGTTCCCCAAGTGACGACTTGCTGTGGTCAAATTGAGTCTCAGCACCGAATAAGGATTGGGCAAATCGTTGCACTTGTTTATGGATTAGGGGTCTGTGAACCATGACTCAAGTAATTCCCGGCTCATCCTTGTGTCACCTCTTGCGAGAATTTTGGCCTCATCAAATTTGAAGGTGTGCCCGGGTCTCGCCGAATGAACCGCAACTTGAAAATTGGCATCATTTCGCTGCAATGCTGCTGCGTGTTCAGCAATTCGCTTCTTAAGAGGTCTGCCAGTTTCTCCGACATAGTGGCTTTGCCCGCAACTGCACCAGATCCTGTAAAAGACTCCAGATGTTTCTTGCCGTAGCAGTGGGTCTTTCGGTTTCATTATCTGACGCCTTCTAGATGCCTCCGGCCTGTGTGCGAGAAGGCAGACGACAGCCTCCGAGTCTTCCAACGCCCATAGAGCGTCTTTACGCAACTCCGTCAGTGGCTGATTGGGTGGTTGCTGTTGTAATTCAGTACTTGCATTGTATTTGTCGCTTTCCTGAATACTTGAGTCTTTAGACCACCACAATCTTTTCGACAAACAAGGACATCAAGATAAGCCAGCTGGTTGTTCTCTTCCTCCTCCATCGTAAAGTGGATGTCCAGGAAGACGCTGTTGAGACGTTTCTTGAACGTGAGCACCTGATCCCATTCGATGACGACGAAGGCGCCATCCACATACCACGCCCAGAATTTCGGTCCGTGGTGTTGCGATTCATTCGGCGAGACACGGCAACACCTTCAAATTTGATGAGGCCGAAATTCTCGCAAGACGTGACAGAAGGGTGAGCCGAGAATTACTTGAGTCACCGTTCACGGACCCCCAATCCATAAACAAATGCAACGATTTGCCCAATCTATATTCAGTGCTGAGACACAATTTGGCCAAAACAAGTCATCACTCGGGGAACGGGCAGGCCACCGCGTCATCTTACGCCAGCACCGGCGAGCCAGACGGCCGAGCAATCATCACGCCCGAGCCCACCGCCCGTGATGAAAATCCAACAGGTCAGAGTCCGTGTGCCGTCCAACAAACTGTCCACGCGCAAGATGACAATTAACGTTAATGGTGGCTGTATGTTTGCAGTAATTACTGCATCCTATAAATACTGCAAACTTCTGTGCATCCATAACCCGTTTCTGCTACGGTTTTCTGCTCATGTCTCTGATGATGAATCCGCGACGGATATCGAAACGTCAGGCGAATAAATGTATTGTCCTAGCGATCGAGTCTTCTTCTTCTAAATTGCTTCCTGGGACTCGCATGTTCGCTTGTATTAGCAATTCCAATATTTAATTTGGAAAGTTTATTCGGCAAACATCTGTTTTCATCAATTCATCATCAGGCCAATACGATTGCAGGGATAATGAAAGTCGTACAATTGGACAGGTTTAATGAGGGTTCTTTGATTACAAATCCTCGTTTTCATGCCATTCGCATGGCAAGATCGGCATGTAGAGGTCATTGTGCTAGGGAGGGGAGGAAATTAGGGTAGGTTGCGAGTGTTGGCCATGGGTCAGGTACGTGGAGTGATAAGTACTGTCACTTGCACGGAGTGAACTACTGTCAATAGGGGGTGGGGGTGATATGCGATTGCCATCTGGTGTCGCCCACAAAAGTGAAAGGGCTTGTGTTAGCGTCTTCTGACAGCACAGGATTCGCCAGCTGTATAGCCACTGCCTCGGCTGTTGCTAGCATCCATTGGCATAGGCCCTTGGAGAAGTGGGCTGGTGTCCGGTAGACAAACTTAAAGGCTTCGCTAGTATCGAGGAGGTGTGCGAGAATAGAACTCAAGATCGATATAGTTTCGTCTTTACCTTACCAGACTGGTGTGTTCCCGTACTCTCTTTCCCAGGCGCTTCGTTGTTCGACCAAGATATCCTGCTCCACAAGAGCAGGTGAAAGAGTAAATGCACATGGACGTAGTTTTCAACGGGAGTCGGTCTTTACCTTCCAATCGTAGAATTCGTAAAGAACTTGCGTAAATTCGCCGCGGGGAAAACGCTTGTGATCGCAGTCTTCAGACGTCGCCTTATCGACTCGCTTGTTGCATCGCTTAAGAAAGTCAGTCTTATGAACACGTCTTCCTTTTCTGCAGTTAAGGTAGCAGGCTGTTTGGTGCGGTCGCCAATATTCTTGAAGATAAACCTTTCTGGGTATCCATTTTCAAGAGGCGTGTTCTGCGGCCGTTGGAGTTCTGCTTCGACAGTTACAGGAGTACAGATCCATCGTACCCTAGCTGCTACTCCCTGAAGTAGATTTCGTTGTACATTTAGGGGAACAAAGTTATGAAAGCTGGTGTATCGTCCCCTCCAGGTTTTCTTTCGGAATACCCTACGCTGCATAGATCAATCCTTCTACCTTCGTAGAAGGATATCAAGGAATGCAGTTTCATCACCTACCGCAGCCTCTGCAAAAAGTTATAGCAATGGACATGCACTGCTAAACTTCCTGACCGATTTCAGTGTTAATGTCTGTCCTACAGAAGATGTCATTCACGTATCGAATGTAAAATTCGACGTCATTAATGGTTGCTCAGACTCATTTTCTCAATCTTACCCATGAAGGCATTTGCTAGAAACGGGCCAAGTGGTGAGCCCTTCTCCACACCGTCTATCTGTCTGTAGAACCAGTCATCGCACATTATGTGTGCACCTGGTCAGTAGTTGTTTCGGGATTTCCACGTACATATGTATCGTGATCCGAATAACTTCCCCTAGGTAGTGTATTATTTCTACTACGCCGATCTGGCCATGCGGGCGACGTGAAAACGAGGAGTTTTAGTCCAACTGTACGATTTTCATTATCCCTGCAAATGTACTGGCCTGATGATGAATTGCTGGGAACATGTTTGCCGAATAAACGTTCCAAATTGTTTCTCTGGGAATCAGAACACGTGCAACACGCCATCGTCAGAGAAAATAGCGACACTAACAATCGATAGTTATCGAGGGTATGAGCTACTGAAACATGAACAACGCTGACTAGGAGGTGATCGTGCAAGTGTAAGCTGAAGCCAGATCGGTCAAAGCTTTTCTTGCTTTTGAGAAGAACGAGTGTTTTTGTGCGTGCAAAGCTAAACCCACTAAACGTTTCGAAAGTTTGCGCAGTCATTTGTGACTTGTGTCGAACAGACGATTAATGTTCATGCATGTGCAACGGGACAAGACATTCACCGTAAAATATCCTTCAGGACAGCTTAGATGTGGGTAAGCTGCACTCTCCCTGAAGTCAGGATACATGCGACCTCTTTGATGATACCGATAGTTGACAGCCTAACTTACCTACTGGACGTGAACGCTCGCCCGGGTGTCTTACAAATCAGCCCAGATGAAGTTTAGGAGGCGCGCGTATGCTCATATTCCCGTGTGTTACGCTTGTTGCAAAAATGGGATGCATGTCAGCTACTGAGACTGGCACATATTACTAAAATATACTATCCGCTAGTCTTAGTATGATTACTAGAATTAGCACTCTAATCACTGGCATATTACCTTCAGCAGCAGTGTCCTAGCCCAAACGTACAATTTAACACAGCTTTTGGTGGAAAAAGGTAAGAGGGCGGAAACGAAGGCAAGCCCTGATTTGATCTGGGCCTCAAACATGGATTTACTGCGAATAGCATAAACCCAGATTGACTTTTTTATTGAAATCGAGGGGATATAGGTCCCAGCGTTGACTTCAACCGGCGACACCTCTGATAAATGCTAACACTCAGCTACACTCCTAGTCAATAGCAGTAACAGCTTTGTTTTCCTTGAGTCTGTATTGACACCTACTGAAGGCGAGGGACGGCAGATGGTGAGGTAGTCCCCATGCAAAGTCTAGTGTCACTTTACACGAAGTTATGTGGTGTTTTTTGCTCACATGGGAGAAAATGGCCAACGCCGGCTCCAATCTGGTCTTATCGACTCACGGTTCAGGTGAGGAGTGCTGTTGGCGCTAACTACGTCTGCTATCACTTAAAACTACCCCCTATAGCCAGACACCATCACCGTACTAACCTGTTAATGCGTATGGTGAACTTCATCAAAATCAATGGTCGAACTATCAATACCGAATACAACGTAATACCTACTGCGGAACCCCCCATCAATCGCTGAAAGCACAATACAAATTACCTAAGACGGCCATCGGCGACTACGATAAGATACCTATGATAGATTCCAAAAAGCATGTGCTAGAAACACTAGGACTGCACACCACTGTATACAGGGAACCACAGCAGACGCGTCTTCGACCGCGTTCCCACCCGCCCCCAGGGCGGCCAAGGTCTGCTAAACAAAACCTCCCTATGGTGGATCCATCTCTTCTCCTCTCAATCTGTTTTTTTTATGACAGAGCAGCCCCTCTTGACTACGCTGTTCCGACTCCTCCTCCTCGCCGCCGGGATTGAGGCCCACCCGGCGGAGTTCCGGATCCAACAAGGGCTACTTGCCTGCCTGCCTACCACTGTATACAGAGATGGAGTCCAATTACTACTGATACAAAGGAATCAGGATTTCGCTCTTTCGGAAAAGGAGGGATAAGCAGTCAAGGTTGAACTGAAACAAATGACAGCCACTGGATCATGCTCTTACATCGTCACACAGAAGACTTTGTTGACAATAAATATGTCCATGAACAAGATCCGTCTTGAAGACATACAATTTCAATTCTGGATGCTTGCATGTGTCGCGCAAGTTGGACGAGATAAGTGTTCTCAGGCTGTGTTACCACAAATAATTACCTGACCACAGCCGTGTCCAATAAATGTAAATACTTAAAAGGTGCCTAGTTCGAGGACGAAGGAGTAATAAGACATGTGGCTCGGATTTATGGCGATCTGAGCGTGATATGCACCGAAGGTTCGATGGCTACAATGAAGGACTTCCCGAAAAAGGCACTGACTACTCGTTTATTTAAGTAGGCAATAAACAGAACGACAGGGGTGTATTAGTGGAAAAAGCGAAACTAGTAGTTAGAGGAGAGCGGCGGCGCATTGCTTATTTCAAACTTGGTTGCAACTTGAAACCGGGTGGAGGGGGTGGAGAAGTGAGGCTGGTTAACCCACCCTTTGGTTCGCAGGAACAGCGGTGGTTTTGTCCACTCCTAAAAAGATAATCAGGGTTTGTAAACTTTGAAGACAGTTACATTAAGGTAACATGGGGAAAGAAGCTCTGCAGTACCTGGAAAAAGCTACATGAAGAATTTATAAGTGTCAAGAGGCCGATTCGCGCTGGGGACTGCCATCTAAATTTCATTCCGTCAAGTGATATCGAATCTCCACGGAAAGTCTACTGGAAGCATATCTCTCCCCAGACCAAAAGCATGTAGGCCTTCCGCAAAACTATGCTTTCCTTTTCATTACGGGTGTGCAAGCACCTAGTTCCTCAACACAGTTTGTCTTGAAACGTCAACCATTTGATTGCTGCAAAAACAACCTCCTGTTCAGTTGTAAGGATATACTAGGCGGCCGAATAAAAACACCTCGTGTGATGTTTGCGGGTCAAGTAATTTTAGTGTTTCTTATATAATTTAACGTCATGTAAACACTAAAAACGATAATGAACCGGCTGACCCAGATCTCTAAATCTATTGCCCGGGGTTCGGGCATCGCCACTGGAGGACACAGTGAGTTAAAGTTTTAGAATGCAATGCTGCAGACTGCAGCACTTGCGGAAGAGTCTATATGAAACCACAGAAATAGGTTAGATCAGAGGAGTTCACGTTCATGTTAATAAAAGTGAAATCTTCGTATGAAATTAAAATATGCAAATTATGAAATAACAATGTCTACTCAAAGGCTAAGGATAAGAAGATGTCAGTACAAATATCACCTGACTTTTTAGATTTATCCTCAAATTTACCATTTAAGACAACTGTCACTGGTGGCAGATTCGAATATGAGCAAAACTGTCTTGCAAGGCCCCTTAAAATAAACCGTCCCGCCCACGTGCCTTATTTAAATCATAGTCAAATGTCAAATACTGGATTAAGGGGTATAAATGCGTTCTAAATTGGGTGGAAAGTGAACAATCAAATCGACCAACATAAACTCCTGTTGCTTAGGTTACTAATGCCTATTGACCAATAAGAATAGTAGACAATTCATATTGGCGTGAATTCGACCTTAGGCTGGCGGAATTTATTTTGAAGCAATCTTAGGTAGGCTGCATTTATGTCAAGCGGCCCCACAAGACAGCCCTACCCGAATATGAATGTGAAATGTCAAACGAATGATACTACAGTTCCTGCGAGCGTTTCCCCTTCTTTTAACCCGCTTCTCGGAACTCTAATTTTCGGCTGTGCTTCCCCTCCCCCATCCAGATATCTAGTTTGTAATTGTAAAAAGTGGGGGAAATAGGACGGGCACTTACTGAGGGCCAGGCTTTGGTGCTCGGCCTTGCCCTAGGTCATCCAGGATCTTTTCAACGTCTTGGGGCGTCAAGTCTTCCTAGACAGGACGAAAGGCACAGAGGAAGGTTAATTATATAGGGTTGATATTTGTAAAAAAATCAATAAAAGATTCGCAAAGGTGAAGCGGTCGGCTCAACCATGAAGAAGTTGGAGGAATGTACAAGGGGAAGGCAAACTACACAAGAAATTAGTAAGACACGGGAAAAGGAACCTTACGCCTTCTTCGGCAATAAAGGACATAAGGCGCAAAACTTCAGGAAGAGCAAGTATTCCGGTGCCCTAACTCACACATGAAAACTGTCATTTATCTCCCGGGAAATTAGGATGAGATAGAGGGAGCGAGATAGTGTGTGTACATTTTTAAATGTCCTTGGGGGCTTTCAAGAAAGCCAAACAATGCGGAAGCAGGGTAGCACGGTGCCCCCAAAGATCCCAAGGGTAAACACGTCTGACACTTACAGGTAGGACACAATCGTCTCACACTACCCCAATCACTTGACTCCGATGGCAAGAATATATCAAGACAACAGGAGGTGAACGAGAACCGAAGGGCTGACTGTTGGGAATGTCCACATTCCCGAGAAGAGTCAGTGAAAAGCACGTGCGCGCGCGCATTCCAGTCGCGTAGTTATGGTACGCAGCTGCTAGTTGCAGCCACAGTGTTCCCTTAGAAAATTGTTGCTTCATGTATGCGTTAAGTTGCTCGACTCACCTATAACGTTCGTTTTGAACTGGACTGCACATAAAATTAGCCCATGTAAGGACCCACAGGTTTCGAAACATTCTTTTCATCACCAATCGTGTTTCTTAGCTCTGATTTGTTGGTGGTCAGAGACGACAATCGAGCACACATACGGCTAGTGTTATTAAGGAATACCAGATCGGGTCATAACCGAACTAAATAGGCTATTTACGCGAGCTATACGGGATCGGATTGCACTACTCGTATCACGCTTCCGTAAGGGCGACCCAGACTTTATATCAGCGGGTGTCATGGAGGCCATACCGAGGCTCTCAATCCTTCAATAACGCCGAAATATAGTCAGTGACCGACCTTGCGAAATTTTAATTATCATTCGGCAACGCGTTTTGGATTACTTCAACGGAGTTCACCTCAATTCATTTTACTTAAAAGGGAACATAGTCTGACGGGATGAGCTATGGACCATCAGGTAAGTAAAATTGATCGCTTTAGAATAATTGCTATTCTTTTATTTCTTGCATTTATAAATTTTTACGATTCACATTCTGCAGTTTCCTTTCCTACATTGAAACTTATCCGACTAAATAAAACTCAAATATTGGTGTGCACCGAAAGCAACAAAAAAACCAATTACATAATGTTGATGATCTAATTATTTATTTATTGTTGATTTCGTTAAGAAGGCATAAAGGGTTAGGGTGAGGTTTAGTTTTAACATTAGGGTTAGATTAAGTTTTAGGGTTAGTGTTATGGTTTAGCCTAAAGGTTTATTTTTTGTTTTGTTATTGGTTTACGGGTTGCAGACATTGCTCTGTAATGTTCTCATGTAATGCATCTCATGCTTGCATCAAATAATTGGTAAATCTTCATATTTACGCTTAAAACGTTCCGCAATAATGCGAGACATACTATTTTTCCCAATTTCCTTGGCTCCCTTGCCAGCATAAAAGCAGCCAATCAGCGCACGTTCAGTTTACTTGTTTTGTAGACAAATATCCCTTCTCGAGTCGATGGGCATTTCAAGCCATGCACAGAGCTTCTTCCTTGTTGCATGCAATTGTGTAAACAATTTTCTTTCCAACTCTGATTGTTTATCGGTGTTTTGTCTTGGACAGTTTTCTAACCAATAGCGAGTTCAAATGCGTTAACACTTGCATAACGCATCCCCTGTGGTGAATGCTCCCGGAGGTACTTAACAGACACCCGATTCTCATCTGCGGCTCATGCAAGCTAAGCTCGGCTTAACAACCACACCCTGGTAAGCATCTAGACCAGCGGGCTAACCATCAGTGTCTACGCTTTGCCCCCCTCCCCCGCTTTCCCAGCTCTGATGAGGTGAAACAATTCTAAGAGGGCCTGCACTAACTCCTGGTGACTGTGTCGAAAGCGGACAAACTGCTTCGTCTTGGCAACTTCAACGTCCACGTCAGGGTAGACCACGCTGTCTAGGAGGCAGTGTTGCGTCTTCATGATCCCAGTGCCATGGAAACAGTTCATGGACCTTCTATAGTCGGCCTCCGTCGCTGGAGAAGAGACTGGGTGGAGCTTTCCAGATCCACTGCCGCCAAACGTCACACGTGGAGAGGTACCGGCTGTAATGTTGGTTGGTTGGTAGCCCAGGTTGGATCAGGGGTTCCCGCCGGAATCCAAACTGGGTGCAGTTGGAAGACGGAGAAAGGCCGCGACCTCGGCCAGCTTAAGCCAAAGGTCCACGGGGGTGAGTTGGGTGCCTGGCCGGGAACTGCAAGCGAAGAGGTGACGGCAGTCATGCGGCGATACGCCGCAGTCGGGACAGCAGTCGGGTATGGATGGGTCGAGCCGGTGTTGGTAATGGCGAAGGAGCATGCAGTAGCCACTGCGAAACTGTGCCAGGGTACAGCGAGCCACCCTTGGGAGATGTCGTTCCGAGGCCGCACTCGGAGGTGGATAGCCACCCAGAAGGACCGGGGGGTGGTAGCTGGATTTTGCATCCACAAGGGCTCTCTGGTGAAGGCGCTGGTAGCTTGTCTTGATGGCGGAGCCATCAGCGGGTAGATCCGAGAGAGACGAGGCGACAGCTGCCTTGTGGAGACCTCGGATAGACGTCCGAACGTTATGGCTAGGCTCAGGAGCTTTGCAACGATGGTGGTTCGGATGACCAGTTTGTGAACAGGTCCACCAGAACTGCGCAGGGACCGGCAGGACAGAAGCCTCTGCATAAAGGTGATCGATGGACGACATTTTATAGATACCCGTGGTCGTGCGGAGGGCACCATTCTGTGCTGACTGAAGGCGGCGGAGGCTGGAGCAGCTGATTGTGGGAGACCAGATTGGTGCCGCATACGTGAGATGCGGCTTGGCCAGTGTCTTGAATGTGGTTGCCAGCATCTCTCGAGCAGCCCCAGGATGTGCCTGTGAGAGCCTTGAGGACCTTGGTGCACCGGCTCACTTTGCTTGCGACCTCCCTCGCATGGTCCGCGAACGTGAAGAGGGAATATATACGGACGCCGAGGAGCTTGGGCTTACAGACCAGCGGTAAAGCCTCACCGCTGACGATGATAGCCGGGTGACGATTGAACTCCTTCGGGTCCAGCGTGAAAACAGTGACGGACGACTTGGCTGCCGAGATCATGAGTCAGTGAGGTAGTCCACAACATTAGGCATGAATCCAGAGAGGACCTGTGCAGCCTGATCGATGTCATGGTGCCGGCAAAAGAACGTAGCATCGTCCGCATAGGATACCACTTGCACAGGTGCCCGGGGGAGTGGGAGCTCTCGCATGTAGATGTTAAAGAGCGTCGGGCTGAGCACAGAGCCTTGAGGAACACTGCAGGTCTGCTTACGGGGCTTAGAGAGAGTGCCGCGGAAAAGGACACGATCGTGGCGTCCACGGATGCAAGCCACCAACCATCGGACCAGGCCAGTCGGGACGTTCAGGGAGACCAAGTCCTGCAGGAGCTGATCGTGGCGGACGCAGTCAAAGGCTCGTGGCAGGTCAATTGAGACAGCCACGGTCCGCGAAGCGGGCTTCTGTTGATCGAAGCCCTCGAGGATGGCGTCGCTGAGCTAGAAAAGCGCCGTTGTTGTGCCACGACCCGACCTGAAACGATGTTGGTGGCTAAAAAGATCCACTGCAGACGTCAGAATTGGTAGGAGAAGTCGTTCCAAAATTTTCGCCAGTGGACTGAGGAGGGCGATTGGGCGATAGGAGGTCGCTTGACTGGGGTCCTTGCCAGCTTTGACCAGCGGAATGATGATGGACTGGCGCCAGCAATCGGGGATGATTGAACTGGCCAGCGAAAGATTGAAGACGGCTGCCAGGTAGGCAGCAACCTTAGGGCCGATATGGCGTAAATGGATAGGAGCCAGGCCATCCGGTCCTAAAGCTTTCGAGACTTTCGTTTTCCTGACGGCGGTGAGGATAGCATTGGCCGAGAAGGAAATGTCCGGGGGCGGGGCCTTATGGAGGAGACGAAGAAGGGAGCGCTGTTTTTTGGACTGGGCGCCGAGCGGGGCGAGAACAGCTTGTTCATCTTCGTGGCGATCGTACCGTTGTTGGAAATGAACTTTCCGTCTCCGAAGCTAATAGACTGGTTAGGTGTGTCAGCCCGGGGTTTGGTCAGATTGCGTAGAAGTTTCCAGGTGGCAGCTGCGTTGCCGCGGAAATTACAATCTGCAATTTTTTCACGCTAAGGTTCCCGTTTGTCGTCATTGACGGTCTTGGTAATCAAGCCGTTGAGTTCGCCGACACGCGGGTCAGGTGCATCTCGCGCTCGGATCTCGCCTCGCTCTCGTTTCAGTTGGGAGGTTTCGCGTGGGTAGTTTGGGCGGAGTATGGGAATGCGACCGTTCGGTATATGGTGGTCTGCTGCTGCCAGAATCAGCTGACGAACGGCCCACTCCGCCGTGTGGACACAGGTGGGGGGGGGGGGCGGTAGCTGATCGGTTCCCGCTTCGCATTCGGCGGTGAACGCTGCCCAGTCAGCTCTCTTGAAGTTGATGAAGTGCCTGTTTGGAGCCTTGATACGGTCGGTAGAGGTGACCAATTCGAGCACTATAGGGAGGTGATCACTCCTAGGCTGATTTCCGTGCTCCAGGTGGTGGACGCTACCAGGCTGAAACTGGCAAGGGAGACACCGGGAGAGCTGGGGGCACCATTGGGTGGGAGCCGAGCTGGGTTGTCCTCGTTGAGGACTGCGAAAAGAGATTGTGCTAGTTCATCGGCCAGGACTTCGCCCTGGGAATCGGCCGCCAAGTTGGAGCACCATAGGTCGTGGTGGGCGTTGAAGACATCTAGCACCAAACTGTCTCCAGAAGGTACGTAGGGAGCGATAGCGGCGGAGAAACCAGGAGGACAAAAGGAAGTTGGAGGGATGTACACGTTCACGACGATTAGCGGCATCGGGCCAATGTTAAGGGAAATCGCCAGTACTTCCCTGGGATCGGCACCAAGCAGGGGTAGCTGGTGATGGGCAATGGATTTGTCCACCAGGAAGGCCAAGCCGCGGTCGCGACGGACGATCGTGTAATCGGCACAGGACGGGACCTTAGTGGAGTTATACCGCTTTGTCTCTTGGATAGCCGCCACAGCTATGCTGTGTGAACGCAAAAAGGCCAGGAGTTGGTCAAGCTCGCCAAGTAGGCCGTTGGCATTGAACTGGAGGATCTTTAGACCAGGCGGTGAGACAAGGGCAGAGACCAGAGGATTTGGGTTCAGGACCGGACGGGCTGGAGGTATGGAGATCGGTGGGGGCACGGGACAGATGGGACACGCGAAGGCGGGCGACCAATCGGCAGCCGTGGCGAGGCCACTGCAGCGGAGATGGCACCAACCATTGCAGGAGCCGCAACGTACAGACTAGTCGCGGCGGCCCACACGGACTCGGCAGAACGAGCAGTACCAGAGAGGTCCAGGGTTGGCCTCGATTCCGGCGGCTAGGAGGAGGAGTCGGAGCAGCGTGGCCGGGAGGGGCTGTTCCGTCATCAAAAACACGGGTTGGGATGACGGGGGTTGATCCAATGTAGGGAGATGGGTGTAGCAGACCTTGGCCGCCAGGAGAGCGGGTGGGAACGCGGTTCGTAGACGCGTCTGCTGTGGTTCCCCCGGCTGTAATGTCATTGAGACCGGCTAGATCAGGCATGATAACAGCCGTAAGAAGTACAAGCAAGTATGGTTCCAGCGGTTGTGATGATAACGGCCTCTGTTCTGTGAACCTACGCAAAATATCCTCTCCTGCTGACCCACACCTTCTTCCGCGTTCCCACGCGGGGGAAGACAACGTGGATTCATCATATATCGGGGCACTGGCAATTGCTGGACTATGTTTTGGTCCAGAGACGAGATCGACAGGACGTGCTGGTGACCAAAGCGATCCACAACTAGATGCATTACCACCTCGTCATATCCAAAATGAGGTTGCGACTTCAATCTCGCAGATGACTGGAAGGCTAGCGACCACTGAGCAACTTAAATATTGTTCAGTTGAATTTGTCTGCTCATTGCTCGGATTTCAGCAATTAATTGACCCAGCGGCTGGAAGACCTGCAAGTGCCCGATAATAACGCGATGTCAACTGCGGAATTTTATTCCATAGCCCTTGACGTCGTTAGACTGGTGTGATGATGACGACGCGGACATCAGCAATCTACTAGACAAGGAAGACAGACCGCTTACATGGACGGCCGGACGGGCGCCAGCAAAACAGTCTTCTTCAAATGCCGAAGAATCTTTTCGACCTCATCAACATCATCTACGGCCCCTGCATCAAAGGTACCGCATCGCTGCTCAGCTCCGATGGAACAAACCTTCTGATGGAAAAACCCAAAATTCTCAAGCGCTTGATCGCGCATTCAAGAATAGCCCCCAATCGCCCACCAGCTACCTGTGACGCTGATCTCGATCGACCCATGGCTGATGGACCAGCTTATGACATTCCAGAAAATATGATGAGAAATGATTTTATGGGTTCTCACAGAGTCCCGTTTGTAACTGTCTACGATATGGACTTCATTTGTTTTAGGGGGTGTGTTCTTGTCGCATCCTCTTGAACAGGAAGGTATGCATTTTCACGAGTTTTGGGCAACTGCATCTGTGTAAATCACTTAAAATTGTGTGAGCTTCCGGTAATTTTCTACCAGACAACTGTTTCACTCCCCGAATTGTATCTGGGAGGGAAAAAGACGCTTGCGACATTCGGCTGATGCCTTCTTCGAAGATTGCGGATCGATTTTGCATGGCACCCTGGAAGAGCGCGACCCAGCGCCTCCGATCTACGAGTGCTTTTTTGTTCTCTCTTAGTTGATAATTGGCGCAGTCCTCTTGGATTGAAGACACTAGACTGTCCTGTTAGCCACGTAAAATTGGTTACTCTCACCGCCATCGGAAGATTAATCGATCTTGTCAATTTTGCCAATCAGCCAGCCGTTCCGTACCTCTATCAGCCTCCGCTGCACTAGATGTCCACAGGCGGCATATGCGGCTTTGCGGGCATTGGTGCTGTAGCTCTGTCCTTCTTAGAGTGTACACGCCAGGTGTCTTCGTGATTGCCACTAAACCAGTGCGCAGTCGAGAGCCACTATTGCGGTGATCTAGATGGTTCCGCAGTTCTTCCTACTGGGTGTCTCGATACCGTCATACGTTACTGGAGTTTGCATTTGTTCTAGGTGGGAGTTCCTACAAAAACTTGCGTATTCTAGCCAAACTAATCACGATAAGTCAGGAAGCAAGAGCTAATCTCTGCAGGCTCGATAGCGAACAGTGGGTCGAATTCAATGAAATGGTGGCACATTGATACGAAAAGCCAGCTCCGTTATAAGCGTGTCCTAAGGAGCAGTGGCTTGTGGGTCGACGGTAGCGCACGCAAAGTATTATTTCATGGACAACGTCGTGGCCGACTAGAGGTTGGGTTCCTGACGGTGGGATAGACCGGTAATACACGCTTGAGTGCTTCATTTGTACACAGCGGGCAAAACCTCCGGAGGGATACACTGATATTCATTATTAGGAGGTTTGGCAGATTTGCTTAATTTGAGTTGACCCAATTGTGAAAAAACTCGAGGCGTTCGGCGGGATTTGAACCCGCGTATCAGAAAAAGCCTTTACCGGCGGCCAAGTGTGATTAAATTCATGGCGCGAGGCGGGGCGTTTGTAGATTAGCGGTTAGAGCGTTAGCCGCCAGTAAAGGCCTTCTCCGATACGCGGGTTCAAATCTCGCCGAACGCTTAGAGGTTTTTCACAATTGGGTCAAATCAAAAATCTGACATTGTTCATCTGTTAAGTGAAAAATAAACAGTTTTGTACGATTCGTTTGAAAAGCGGAAACCTGGTGGCAGAGGAGGAAAATATGCATAACATGTTGATTGGGAATAACAGCTGCGAACTGTTTGAAGTGGAAAGGCTGTTATTATAAACCGTGCGAGAAAAACCTACATAATAGTCATCGTTGATTTGCATCATCGGCGCGTTCGCACAGGCACCAAGACATTCAACCTCCGAAAGGGTAAACAACTTGTCCTCAGTCGTCTGACCGGGCTTGATACCTGATAAACGGTAAAATCACAGTTAGTCAGCATATCTAAGAATAGCTCAACCTCCATTACTTCAAGAGCTTTACCAGCGTTAACCGTGCATAAGGCGCCGTTGATTCTTTTTGTATGGACTTACCGATATGTTACGCTAAGTCATGGTCAAATATCAAAACTACATAAATTAAAGTCATATTGAAATAACAGCAAACTTTATGCACGCATTGTTGCAAATAATGCTCTTATATAATTCAAGCTGTTTTAACTTCTAGATTTTTCAGTCAGATGGCTTCCCGAACCAGATGGCTTCCCGAACCACAAACAATGAAGAGAAATAGATGGAAAGGGAGCTGGAAGCAAAAAGGACCAGTTACTGATACCGTAGCCATCAAAATCCGCACTATGAAATATAATTGTCATCGAAAGATTGATACGTCATCCCCATTGCTAATTTCATGTAAAGGTCAATTTAACTGCTGGTTCAATCACATTTGGGAGAAAAAATCGTAGGGTGGAAAACTGTGAATACAATATTATTGCCGGTGAAAGGGAAGTAAAACAAATTAGACACGACATGAATGCAGACGGAAGAGTATAATTTTGAGATGATAGCCCTTCAGTTATATGGCTGCAAAACCATTTTATAAAGAGCACAAAAAATAATTCTGTTTACAAACGCTACGAGTGCTACGCTATGAAAGGTAAAAAGTAGAAATTTGAGAAGCGGTCATTCACATTAAAAAACGCCCTTGGCACGGCAGAAGACACAACGGCGATTATTAAACTACACACAGGAGCAAGACATAGATCTTTAAAACTAACTTTTGAAATGGTCAATTTTTGGGTTTCATGGCGTTTTTTTCATCTCAGATACTCAAAGTAGATGGGCTCTGGGAAACTAACCTAGTTTTTTCGTTACTGCTTCCATGATGACATCCGAACCGGCACCACCAAGCATACAGGGGGTCGTTGTGCAAATTTGCACGTGGTATTTGCCAATGGGTTCCCTAAAAAATTGTACATGTCACAGAAAACAATTTGGTCGCTACAGACAAGAAGCATAATGAAAATTCAAGGGAGCGAACACGACAGCTGGCTTTATCATGAAGATAATCGTAAGGGGTCTGGTCTGATGTTCCTATGAGAACGAGGAAACATGAGTGTGACCAGGTAATCTAACATACAAGTCTACTACTACTACTACTACTACTACTACTACTACTAATACTACTAATACTACTAGCGTGAAATAATTCAAAATCAGGGTGTTGGGAAATAATTTGAACAGGATGGAAACAAAGAGGAACAAATGTATAGCTGTGACAAGGATGACGAGTATAACTGTGATGGCTATTTCGAAGAATTCCAGTAAAGGAGTAAATAAAAATCAGTAAACACTAATCTCCCATGACAAGTATTACCTTCAACGATCATGTCAGAATTACACAGAAAAAAGGGGCATCAAGTGGTGCAGTAAACATAATGTACGTGACACGAAGCCAGGAGAGAGTGCAAAGGAGTTTGGCGTTGCAATCAAATTTGAATCAATCGTATCAGTGATTATATGGCGGAGTAGTGACCGCAGGTTTTAAAGGAAAATAAAAGCGACAGGTTGGAATCATAAAACGGCTTTAAGGTAAGGAAATACTCTTGTATGCATTCTTGAGAAATGGCAATTAGCATAAACCTTATGGGAACACGTCCGCAAGAAGAATGATGCGTATAAAGGAACAAGGCTATAACGAGAACAGGTGAACTCTGACGAATCGGTTGAGGTACTGAATACGTCCCAGTGTTTCAGTGTCTTACAAATTTTACCTAAGAACGCGTCCTCAACGGCTAACAGAATCTTTGGCTACGTTTAGCACGTTCGAAATAAAACGTTCAGTACCACTGACATGATAGCCTACTTACTGGCCGATTACGACCACAAAGCAAGATTGAAATCACCAATACCTGTACGTTTGCCAGACATAATTCTTTCTCACCCTTGTGACAATACTGCCATTGATCCGTACGTACCAGCAGTTTTGGTGGACCTGTTCGCAACCCGGCCATCTTAATCACCACTGTTGTCTCGCTCCTGAACCCAGCCGCAGTGGTCGGTCCTCTATTAGAGCTCTCCACAAGGAAGCTGTCCCCTCGTGTCTCTCAGATCTACCCGTTGATGACTCTGCCATCACTAAAGGCTTCCAGCGTCTTCACCAAGGAGCCGTTGTCCAAGAAAAACTAAGCTACCATTCGATGGTCCTTTTGGGCGGCTATCCACTTCTAATTGCGGCCTTGGCACAACAACTCCCGAGGGTCACTCGCTGTATCCTGACTCAACTACGCAGTGGCTACTCAATACTTCTTTGTCACTACCAACCCCGGCTCGACCCGTCCACACCCGAAAGTTTTCCTGATCGCGGCTTCTCTCAGCATGACTGCCAGCATCTTTTCGCCTGCAGTTCTTGGCCAGGCGCCCAACTCACCACCGTTAACTTTTTGCTGTGGCCGGTCTAGGTTTCGGCTTTTCTCCAACCTCCAACTACAACTACTTTGGATTTCGGTGGGGACTCCTGATCCAACAAGCGATAAGACACACATACTTACCCGGACTCTTGCTATTGTATGCTGCAATGTGCGAACATTTCTGGAACCTGGTACTCAAAGTCTGACAGCGCACAGTCTCCGTGAATATCACGTGGATGTTTGTTGCTTGTCAGAGGTCCGACTCCCCGACTCAGGCGCCCGATAAAATCAAAATCCCGGGGGTCGATTCTCATTTCACCTTGTATCACAGCGGTCCGAGTGACTCATCTGATAGACACGGTGTGGCTATTGCCCTCTCGGAAGAAGCTAACCGTGCACTACTAGCATGAGAACCAGTCAACGACCGAATGGCCTATGTTCGACTAAAAGGCCATTTTATGGACATCTCGGTCGTATCTGTGTATGCACCTACGTCGGCGGCTGAACAGCAAGAGAAAGATCATTTCTACTCGCAGCTGCAGGAGCTAGCCGAACGACTCCCTCGCCGAGAGCTGCTAATTGTTGCAGGGGACTGGAATGGCCGGACTGGGCCCGGTGACCCAACAAACAGCCATCTTCTTGGTCGTTTTGGGCTAGGCTCTCGAACGGACAATGGTGAGAGGATGCTGCAGTTTTCCGAACAGAACCGACTATTTGTTACCAACACATGCTTTCAGCATCGTCACAAACATCTACTGACTTGGTATTCGAACGATGGCTATACTGCCAGTCAGATCGATTACATTCTAGTTGGTTCACGGTTTCGCAGCTGGGTCCACGATAGCAGGTCGATGCAAGGTGCCGAAACTGGTAACGTCCACGGGTCTGACCATGTTCTCGTTCGCACGCGCCTGAAGGTTCACCTCTCATCTGTGCCCAAACTGCCACGTGCAAGACGCCTTGATGTCGCAAAGCTCCGGCAAACCAACACTACCGAGGCTCTAAGCACAGAAATCCAGTCCCGTCTTATGACCCAGGCTGACAACGAAGGCAGTAGAAAGTGGCCATCACTAAAGACATCCATCTATGGGGCAGCTGAGAAGATTCTCGGATTCACTCAGCGGCGCCGCAGTGACTGGATCAGCGGAAGAACCCTGCAGCTATCGGTTGAGACGACTCGAGCCAGGCCCCGAAACGATGCCTCCTTCCGCCAACTGCGAAAGCTGACAGCAAAGTCGGCTAGAGATCACCGGCAAAAGTATTGGTCCGAAACGGCGACTTCTATGGAGCAGGCTCCTAGTGTTGGTGACACCCGAAAATTGCACCAAATCATACGCCAGGTTAGTGGCAAGCCCCAACACTCTGTGATTCTGTTCGCGATGTGAATGGAGGATTCAGTGCCGAAAAATCGGCCAAGGTCGATCGCTGGCGTGAACACTTTGAGCACCTACTCAACTTTGACGAACAACCCATCACACCCTCCCTCTCCTCCACAGCGGAGTTTCAATCATCTCCTGCCTACGCAGTGTCGTGTGACATCCCTTCCGAAGACGAAGTTACCGATACAATGGAGAGGCTACGCAACAACAAGGCGTGCGGAGAGGACGGTATTCCTGCAGAAATCTACAAGTCCTGTGTCGACACACTGGCAACTCGGCTACATGAGGTGATTTTACAGGCGTTGCGAGAAGAGACCGTTCCCGATGACTGGGGCTCAGGTATCCTTGTACCTGTCCACAAGAAGGGAGATAAGACAAGATGCGAGAACTACCATGGCATAAGTCTTATCGATGTTGCTGCAAAGATCTTCGCGGTTGTTCTTCTCAGGCGCTTCCAGTCTGTACGTGACTCCAGGACACGACCCAACCAAGCCGGATTCCGAGCTGGGCGTGGATGTGCGGATCAAATATTCACACTGAGGCGCACTCTAGAATTCCGCCATAGCTACCAGCAACCGACGGCCGTTTGTTTCGTCGACTTTGCCGCCGCATTCGATTCCATCCATCGTGAGTCCCTGTGGCGAATAATGGAACTGGATGGAGTGCCGACCAAAATCATTGCGATGATTAAGGCTTACTATCTGTCTACCGCCGCACGAGTCCTGGTCTACAACAATGTCTTTCAGTCGTTTGATAGCCGATCTGGTGTCCAACAGGGCTGCGTTCTTTCGCTCATTCTGTTTAACTACGCCATTGACTAGATTCTCGGCAAAGCCCTACATGAAGAGGACGGTGTTGAACTTGCACCCGGACGCCGATTAACTGATCTTGACTACGCCGATGATATTGCGCTGTTAGCCTCAAACTTTAATGGTCTACAGTCAGTAGTGTCACGGATAAATGAGATCGCTATGTCGGTAGGCATGTCCATAAATTCTGGAAAGACGAAGTTGTTCTCGAGCTGCATCCCTGACTAGGAAAAGGCACCCCTGGGGATTAAAGGCCATCAACTTGAAAAAGTGGACAGCCTTAAATACCTCGGGGCGAGGCTGCTACCGAATGGGCAGAGCAAGGACAACATTGTCTCCCGTATCGATGCTGCTCGCTGGGTTTTCTCAATCCTTCGAAAGCGCCTATGGATCCGAAGTGACATCTCCATCGCCACGAAGATTTGTGTATACCGTGCATCCATCCGGTCAGTTCTCCTCTATGGATGTGAATGCTGGGTTGTGCGCACTGAAGATGAGCGAAAACTGGAGATCTTTGACCACCAGTGCCTGAGGACAATCCTGCGAGTTAAGTATAGCGACTTCATCTCAAATGAGATAGTCCGCATCCGCTGCGATCGTATCTCGAGGCTATCTCAGGCCATTCAAGAAAGGTGACTGAGGTGGTTTGGACGCGTTCTCCGTCGTCCGCCCTACGAGCTTACCTATGCTGCCCTCGACCCGGCACCGCAGCCCACCTGGAAATGTCAAAGAGGAGGGCAACTGAAGATTTGGCTAGACACCATCCGTCAAGACATGGAATCAGTTCGTGGACCTTCTATCTTCGGCCTCCGTCGCTGGAGAAGAGACTAGGTGGAGCTTTCGAGATCCGTTGCCGCCAATCGCCACGCATGGAGAGGTACCGTTTGTGACATCATTGAGTGCGGCTAGATCAGGCATGATCACAGCCGTTACAAGTACAAGTAAGTACACACTTACCCGTTTTTCGAATGTATGAGCTCACTTAATAAGCGGTTAGATTCTGATTGCGGCCATTCTATTGACTGCCACGAGTTGCTATGAGGCGAAAGCAGACAATTCGTTCAGTTGAGTGAGATGACTGAAATGGCCAATTTGACTCCTTTGGCATCCTCGGTTGTCTATACCACAATGGAATGACAGGAAGGCCCTGATCATATTTCCATCTTGAAACGTAAGCACATGTGCTCACCCAAAACGCTTAGACCACAGAGGCTTCCCAAAGGCCTCTCGATGTCGGAATTGCAACCATTCTGAATCGAAGTGGCGAAATGTACGTGGTTGTGAACTACGGAAACGCTCCTGAAGGAGGACTGCCTGACCGACAGTGTTAAACGTAAGTGTAACTTCACGGGCAGAAACGGTTCACTTACTCGAATAAGGGGTGCCGGCTCAGCCAATCAGAGTACCGAATACTACCTAATTGCGCATTGTCGTGCATCGATGGAAAAACGCTCGAGCTATGCTAGCAGGGACTGGGGTTGAACTTTGCTTACTACATAATGTTAACTAAGTTCGTATTTAGTTTGCAAATGCCCATCTACAAGTCAGGCGAGACACAAAAGAACGAAACTCCAACCTGTAAGATGTCATGAGCAAAAGACCGAAATGCATGAATGACTGAATAAAATGGCGAAACCTGACGCACTAAGGTTTATGATATGATAAGGTCTGAACAAACGACGGTTCGTAGGTAAGCAAAAGGTTTAGATGGCACTGAAATAAACCAACCACATATTTGATTTTGGAAAGAAGTTGAAGATAAAAATTAATTTTACCTATTAAACATTGTGTAAAACGTTGCAACTTCGAAAACACGGATCTCAGGGACGCCTATTAACTCCGCAACCTTGGACATAGCGCTCAAGGGTAACCAGCCTACAGAGGATTCGCCTTTTAGGTTAGTACTAACCATGTTGCCTTTGAGCTATATCCAGAGCTGGCATTATCGCAGCCGATTTGTGGGCAGGTGGATACTGTGCCAGCACGCTCTCCAGGCGCTTCCGACTTTCGGGAGTAAACTCAAACTTAACAGTTCGATTATTATCAGCGCTGTCACGGTGCTGAGGATACGAAGTAAAAAAGAAAATAGAACAAATTACGACAAACTGTGAGGAGGAATAGCGCTTGGCTACAATGGAAGAACGGCCACAGAAAGCCTCCTTAAATGTCCGTAAGAGCATTTTTGGTGTAACAAGCCCGCGATCTGATTTGCCCTTGCACTTTATAGTGCACTAAAATAATTCAAATACAGGACATTGGGGACACTGTCCTGTAAGTTAAAGCTTCAATTGGTTCTAATAAATCGTTATATAATTCGGTTTTTATTAGTATCTCCTGATAAGTGCGGTTTTGTGTGACCATATGATATCATAATATGCTCTACATCTAACACTTGTATCAAACCGGCTATTAAGGGAGCTATATATTGTTCCCTATGGTGCAACGAGATCGGTGGATAATCGTGCCAGGATCTTTATTATTTCTGATAATTGGATCAAATTAGTTTATAAATTTGTCTTGTTTTTGAATAGGCTTTTTGAATTTTCGAAATTACTTCTGGTGATCTTATCTTCGAGGGCACACAGCATCCATAAGGACGGGTTTTAAGTACATGCAGTACATGCATCCTTGATTTTAATCATTTTGTTGTCCACCCTTTCTCCCCTTTTTCCACTCTCTTGGTCAGTTGCATCCTACATTTCTTCTTATCAGTCTCGCCTTTGGTTCTTAGTCCGGCGGAAAAATGTTTCTTTGTGCCAACTCAGTGAGACGCTTCTTATTTCTAGCCGGCGCACCGTCTGGACTTATTTCTGGAATGCTTTTAAGGAATCTTTGGGCTGGTTTCAGGTCAGGAGTTGACCTTGCATTGCCTAGTTAGCAATCTATTATACAGTAATAAGATCCACGCACTATATTTGAGTATTGGTATTGTCAGGGAGAAAATATTGGTCATGCACCATTCGTTATTCTGAAATATGAAATGTAGTCTCTGGAACACTCTTTATCCCGGAAGTTTGGTTATTAATTACCAGAGAGTTTTTCCTTTACTCATCCATGCCGGTACAGCTCAATGTTACGACACTCTTTTTTATAGATGCTGTCATCTTGGCATTAGGATGAGCTGAGAATTGTAGAGCACATATTTTTCTGTAAAGTGCGGCCTTTGGACTGGAAAGTTACAGAGTTACGCACCTCTGCTATGTTTAACACAGCTCTAGCATAATTACTTCCCTGGTTTTGAGGCTTTAGACATAAGTGTCATACGAGGCCATCATGCACAACTTGTGCGCCTTGTACAGTAGTTAAGTACAGTAGTCTCCGGCTATTAAGCCCACCTCGGGCCCAGACCAAATTGGGCTTGATAAGCAGATGGGTCTATTAACCGTGAGCTTAATAACCGGTGAGAACTGTATTCTTCGGTTTGCTGGTTTCCCCTTAGGTACTCGAATATTAATGTACAATACCAGATAATAAAACCACACCTCCCCAGATGTTGCCCCACATTCTTCTCACTTACTGTGGTAGGCAGCGATTTGGGATCCCTCTTTACGGTTTATCGGGTCGTGATCGTACTGTTCATTATCCAAAATCGTTTGAGAACTTTGAGCTCCACGGCTGACGAGAGCTGCTGGTGAATGAGGCAATGAAAAGAAGTGAGGTATTCCACGACATTGTCCTCAGATTGATGCCTGCAAGCTCCGAATAACTAAATACTATTATTAATTCAGGTGCGCCGGATCTTGGCTTACCTGTAGCTGGTTGTCGGCAATTTAAGGAGTCACCATGAAGATTTAAGTTTCTTTTGTGGACTAACTGTCACGAGGCTTTCACTTTGGTTGATTTAGACATCCAGCTGCTTTTTTAGTGTTGTGCTATGCTCCACTGCCACAAATCCACACATCATAACACTCAACTAAATACTTCGAATACCAGAGGGGACAGGATGACAATAGCTGATTGGGCAGCTACTTAAAAAACTATTGCTAGGAGATGAATTTCATTGTTTACGTTTATACAACCACAAGCACGGATTCTCTATGGTTATTTTTCCCAATAGGCAACATGTTTGCGTTCGCACATGGCCCAGCGTGTATGGAAGTGTGAACTACCTTAAGCAGTGGCGTGGGTGCCACTGCCCTGCACTTACTGTTATATGCGTTGGCTGTCACTGCATAACAGCCCATAAATTAAGATGCTTCTGAAGTGTTCTGTTAGATATTTTCGCTTTGAATTCAAACCTTTTGTTTTAACATTGATGACGTTTTTCTGACAAACTATATTCTGCTTCATGAGCTTCTTTGCATCCATAAGTTCGTTTTGTGTTTTTTTTAATATTTCGATCAGGATGTGCACATAACGCACGGTTCATCCTAGAATCTGCACTTGTTAAGGTCATTAAGTCTGGCCTGCAGGCTCGAAAAAAGCGAAAGCAACTTCTAGATATTAAGGTACAATCCTCACGCGTTCCTACTAACGAAGTGATGACAGTCCATTCTTGATGAGATATGGTAAATCTGCAAAACACAATGAGGGAACAATGCACCTACTTGTTCACAGTTAATCCTAAACATTGATAAACTCTATAAAGTTTGCGCTAATATGACTCAGCCATCTGTATGTGTCGAAGTTTCCTGATAACTTCCGCAGATGTCAGCGTGTTTGTATCGGAAACACCAAAACAAAATGAAAACCTTTCCCAGTGGGGTTCCGCAGGGGAGCATTCTGGGTCACATTCTGTTTCTGGTATATGTGAACGACTGCCTTGACTGCCTCACCTATGAGAAAGTCATGTGTGCGGTCGATCTGAAGATTTTGAAGCCAATTGAAAGTTTGGAGGATGGATAGACATTACAAAATGACTTGGATCACTTGCAAAAGTGTTGTGAAAAATTACTACTGCAGCTGAATATCAACTAATGTGAAGGCAACCGCGTACTGTCTATTCACAGAAAGGTGGTACCGTTTGAGTATGGTTACCCATTAGGAGGTCACCGATTCAGGCATGTAAGCGAATGACGGTAAATGCATGACACCCACACGCAAACCGTCAACTCACTGTGGCAAAACCACAAAGAAGGCTGTGGGCATCCTAGGAGTGATCCGTAGGTTTTTCCCCTATTTTGATGGGAAGCTTTTTGGGTGAGTATTCAAAATATTTGTTGGGTCGATGTTAGAGTATTGCATCCAGCCGTGGTGACCCTCGATAAAGAAAGATTAAGCAGTGCTAGAGAAAGTTCAAAGGAAGGTGACCAAATTATTTAGCAGCCTAGGAAGTCTACCATACGAAGGTCGACTAGATAGGCTTAATATTTTTCTTATCTATTATAGACAAAACAAAGGAGATATGATCATGGTGTTTCAACTCGTCAAGGGTGAAGACTGTTCTCTTCAGATGACTGATTTCTTTGCATTCACACAAGCAACACATCTCCGAGGTCATCGATGAAAACTGAAGAAACACCATAGCAAACTATAAGTGCGAGGCATTTTCTTCTTCCATCTGGTCATTGAAGACTGGAATAAACTTCTTTCCTCAGTTGTTCTTGCTGAAAGCGTTGACACATTTAAAAGAAGACCCGATCATATTTTACATGTAGGTCATACCTTTGGTAGACAAAAACGATCTGTATAATGTGAAGTAATGTATATGGCTTTGAAACACCTGCATGATCTAAAAGCATCTATCTGTAATAAGGGTTTTCAAAGGGTCTGCCTTTCTCCCTTATATGTACTGAATTATCCGCACCTCGACGATTTTTTTCCTAGACCTTTATTTGTGCGTGTATCAGCTCTGTGCCGCAATAGAATTTGTTAAAAAACAGCGTGTACTTTTATTTCAACTTCGGGGCATATGCCACAGGCCAAAACACTTGCCAGAGACAGAAATTAATATAAAATCTATGATTCCAGCAGTTATACCAGGGACGGTACCTGTGAAGTGAGAACGAAGTAGTCGCAGTTGGATCGCAGGTAGAAGCGATGCTACCTGAGACTAATTCGAAGAATAACCGCTGAGGGCAGGTGAACGAGTGCATTGCACGACGCGACTAGCGATCAGCAGACACGATCTAGCAAAGTTAAAGGGGAATTTGCAACCGACAGTACTTAAAGAGCGGACTATTTTTGCGGAACTTTATTCAAAAAAGCTTAATTTTTTACTTGTCTTTTGGAAAATATTTTTATATGCAATCGTTCATTTTTCATCGAATTCGAAACCGGCCGCCTTTTTCTTGACTTCCTTGAAGAAATTTCTTGAGTAATTTTGGATTGTATCTGCCGCGCAACGCATATTCACAGACACCATCTAACTGTCCATGGATAAGAGGGGGTTAGTAGGAGAACATCGTCATTTTCTAATGTCCACCGAAGCAGGTTGGATGCTTTTTCATAAAGATACCAGTAAAAATTCCTTATATAAAGCACCACGTATTTTGATATCTATAACTACTTACTGATTTGGTTTATGGTTGAGATGTCCACATGTATTTCCGCCACCATTATAATTCCTTTCGCGACCATTAACGTCCTCCCATTTTATATACAAGCCAAGAGATGACAGTCAAGATAAAACCTAATAAATGTTCTCCTTATCAGTGTTTTTATAAATCATTTGAACAATAACGGTCACAGTGCCCTGTGGAAGGTTTTTTTCTAGCATGCGTACTAACGGTCACTATAGACGGCCTGATAGACAAAGCCTAGAATAACAGGAAGGTATATTTCCATTCCAATTCATTCTCATTTGCGGAAGGGCAGAAATGAACAACCCCAGCTTAATTGCTACCTTTATATAATTTATCAGGCTTGAGTGTGTTTAATGACACCCAGTTTCCACACATGACGGTTCTTTACGGCTGTATCCATTCTTAGGTAGGCACCTAAATAGAATATTGCGGACATTGAAAACATGACATCAAAATAAGAGTTATGATAAGTACTGAACCATGTTTTCACTGAAATACCTGGCCGAACTTTGATAATTAGTGGATAACTGGGGCCTTCGTTTTGACTTGTTGGACTGCCGAAGGGTATTGCGCATCACCTGCAGTCTGTACAGGTGCGGATCGTTGATCCTTTATTTTAATTGTAGGTTAATACTTATAATTCATATTATTTTTTGCTGCAAGTCGTTTTTTAGTTTTTCTGGAATTTTGAAGATCGATTATTTCTATTCAAATCACTGCATTTATCTCCATGACCTTGAAAGAATTAGAACTTATCAATATAATCTAAAAATTAAATGCGCACTTTTTGAAGGCATGCTAACTAATTGACGATATTTTGGTTGGCAAATTATATAGAAAAATGACTCTGCCTGCGCAGTTAGCATCTTCTCCCGTGGCCACAACAAATTCTTCAACCTCAAGGGTATGTTTAATACATTATGCTGGGTAACTGCGATCTGATGCATGAAATATTGTGCACTGGATTGTTTATGGAACCCTACATTATAATTTTATGACACCATTTATGGAAGTTAAGTAAACCAGATAGGCTGATTGAATATTTGATTATTGCTTTAGCATTTATTTTCTCTTGTTTATTAGTTTGAAAGTATACTTTTACTAATTTGGCCTTATTATAATGCAATATTATAATACGATTCATGGTGAAATATAAAGATAAAATAGTGAATGGTGGGAAACGGAACAACGAAAACAGGAACCTTGTATAATCAAGCTTAAGTTAGCTTCAGAGGTTCCAGTGATGATCAAACAAACCCGAAAATACATGCAAACCGGAGATGATGTGTAGTTTATTTGCGAATACAATATCTTGTTGCCAGACACTCGTATCCTTCTACTTCAATGGGCTCATATGATTCTTTGGTGAAATAATAACGCTTCATTAATAAAATATATGTGTGGTTTGTGACACCCTCCTCAGGTAACCCATTACAATAGCTACTAGCATCTTGTGAAGACATTATCCCCTGTGGAGCCGTATAATATTTAGCCCATGGATATACCGAAAAATAGGCTGTAACATTTATCTTATACTTCGCTGTTTACTTCTTACGCGTTTCTCTTATATCTGCACATTGTGATTCTAGACCGCTGTTTTTATAACAATGTAAAAGTAGCGCTTGCTATAAAAGGTGCATATTTCACAAGGTTCGATGAAAGTTAAAAATACTTAAATACCACTTTTGCCCAAACAGATCCCTGAATAATACCTTTTCAAATGCTCTTTGTAGACTCGAGTTTCTTTGCACTTATTCGAGATCATACTAAGCAATCGACTCAAGGACTCAAAGTAGATGTTTATATAGGGAAAATTTCACTTTTTAACGATTTGAAATGCTGCATGCTACAAAACTTAATCATATAGCATTGTTAACGGGTATACATTCGGTCTTACGCTCCAGAATATTCTAAGCTCACTTGCCAGCGTTACATTGATACCATTTCCATTAACTATCTCCAAACGTTATCCTTAGTTAATTGTGAAGAACCGCGCGGCGATCTAAAAAGCTGACCAAATGTTTTTATTTCATCTGAGGCTTGCAGCTTGAGACTTGTACATAAATATGTAGTTTTTGAGACCCCAGGACTAGGGTCGGCAACCCATGGCTCGCGAGTCATATATGGCTCTTTTGATGATCGCTTATGGCTATTTTAGAAACTTCCGACTTTAGGATATTTGGTTACTTTTAGAGTTCTAGGTAGTGGGTTGTACTCAGATCACTACAATCATCAGGCCAAATCCCAGGTTGGAAGTTAAAAGACACAAGTCACATGAAGGAGTGTTCAGAACGCCCAATTGCTGTCCCAGGTAGCTGGCTGGCTAGTAGCCCTCGTTGGATATGGAGCCCCACCGGTTAGGCCCCAGTCCCGACGGTGAGAAGGGGAAGTCGGAGCAGCGTGGTGGGGAGGGACTGCTCCGTCGTCGAAAACAGAGATGTAGAGGAGGGGAGATGGATCCATCCTAGGGAGGTTTGGTGTAGCAGACCTTGACTGCTGTGAGGGCAGGTGGGATCGCGTTCGAAGACGCGTCTGCTGTGGTTCCCGTCCCAGGTGGCTGTGACCACTGGCGTAGCCAGGGCTAGTGTTGATTGCGCCCAGCCAGACCCGAGAGAGCTTGAGACAGCGGTGACAGCTGATTCAGTAGGATTGCGTAGCAGGTTCAGTTGCTATGTTATTTGTGTCTTGCAATTGCCCGAGGGATGTCACCTGCAGAGATCTTTGCTGCATCAGCCGAGGGGTGGAGTATTTAAATGGACCTTAGGTATTTGGACGCGCGCGTATGCTCAGGTGTGTGTGCGTGACTGAATAAACTGCGGTCGAAATGGCGGCGGTCTCGGGGCCACTAGAAAACCGAAGGGAATGGACGCTCGCGCAGCTGTTACCGGTTTCTTAGACGCAGTTGTAAGGTGAAGCCTCGAGGGACGCGGGTGTCAGTGTAAGAGAGCACTGGAACAGTTTTTTGTGATAACACATGTCTTTGGGACAGCGGGGTTTGGAGAACGAAGGGGGGAGGGCGCGCATTGTAGCCGTCCATCTCCGATGATGTGCCACCACCGAGACGCGTATTAGAATCAATTTAATCTCGACCGGTCTCTGGAGTTTTAGCACCTCTAGGTTTGACCTAGCTGGTCCCTTTCCGACTTGCCGACAGCAATTGCTTCTGTCTTATTCTGCGTCCCAAGCGACAAGCTTGCTAAATAACAGACGCTCTACTTAAGCACGACAGCCCGCAGACTTGACCTCAGTTTGGTCAAGTTCACACTGGCAGACGAGGCTAGCTTACACACATAGGCTAGCTGGCTTTGTTACATATAGTGCCCCGTGTTTATTTCCCCCAGAAGAAGCAAACAGTTCATTCGCGAACACTTGCCTTGTGGACTAATACCTCAATCTTAACATCTGACTGCTTTCTTTCATCATACGGCTCGCACACCTTTGAACGCTGCACTCTCTCTCATTTGCCCAAAGTTAACCTCTGCAACAAAGAGTATGGTGAAACGAAAAGGAGATGAGGAGTATTGTACACTTCAGGACGAATGGGCCGAAAAATTTGCCTTTGTGCAGAGAACAGATTATGCGATGAGCCTCATTCGCAATGACAAGATTACATCGATTAAAAGAGAAATGTAAAGCGCCACTTCAACACGCGCCAAGATACGTTTGCATCAACATACCCTGCGGCAGATAGCCGAAAGAAAGCATGCCAAGACCTAATGAGCAAGATACAAACCAGCCTGAAGCAACTCCGCGTAAGGACCCATCAAGTTGACTGTAACTCCGCGAGCTTTACTGGATCTTTAGCAATATTCAGGAACGAAAAACTATTCACAGATGGCGAATTTGCTAAAACTTTCATGCTGGATGTAGCCGATAAACTTTTCGATGATGTTTCGAACAAAAACAAGATTATTAAACGGATCCAAGACATGCCTTTGTCGGCCAAAACTGTTCATGTGCGTACCATCATGATGACAACCCACGTGGAGGAAACGCAAGTGAAATGCATAAATGTTGCGCCGTTCTTTTCCCTGACTTTGAATGAGTCAACAGACACAAACCATTTGGCGCAGTTAAGTGTTATTGCAAGATATGCTGCTGGTGATACACTGCACGAAGAAAGTCTTGCGGTTCTGCCAATAATAAGGTCCACAAGAGGTGAGGATTTATTCAAGTCTTTCATGGATTTCGCTCCAGAGAAAAACTACATTTGGGTAAACTTATCTCAGTGTGTTCTGATGGTGCTCCGTGCATGGTGCGGAAAAACAAAGGATTTGTGGCGCTTCTCTGTGAAGATGAAAAAAGACCCATCCAACGTTTCCATTGCATTCTACACCAGGAAGCTCTTTGTGCTCAGATATGTGACGGGCATCTTGGCGAAGTAATGTCGCTGGTCATTCGTGTGATTTACTTTATTGTTGCTCGAGCCTCGAATGATCGAAAGTTTAAAACACTGCTCAATTAAGTTGGAAATAAATATCATGGTCTGATTTTGCATAGCAAGCTACGTTGGTTGTCAAAAGGCAAGGTGCTTAGCCGTTTTGCAGCTTGCCTGAACGTAATCCGGACGTTCCTTGAAATGAAGGGCATTGAGCATCATGAGCTAGCCAAAACTGAGTGGCTCATCATGTTTTACTATCTCGTGGATATGGCCGAATATCTAAACTTACTTAACGTTTAATTGCAATTGCTTGAACGGTTTATCATGGATCTTGAAACAAATTGTTGACTGCATTTTGAAAAACTACGACAATACCAACATGCAGATACAGTAAGTGAGTCTACTCAAAACTTTGATCTCCAGCAGCCAGTTGGCTTCACATCTAGTCTCCTACAGTCGTTCAAAGCACGCTTTGGAGAATTTCGACAGCACACTTGTCTTTTTAAGTTCATCACCCACCCAACCGAGTGTTAGCTGAACACAGCTGATCTACATTATATTCCTGGCCTCTCCATTAGAGATTTCGAGTTTGAGTTACTCAATGAAGATTTGGAAAGGATCGCACGACATAAAGTGGAGTTGGCAAGCAAGCTCATGTTGACAGAAATTGAAAAAGTTCAACCCGAAGACTAGCTGATAATCGAAAATCGGAACACGCTTGCGGTCACCTACCACACACTGCAGCGTGTGAGTATTGCTGTATTCAAGCTGTTTGGATCTACATATGCATTTGAGCAGTTATTCTCACATCTTAGATACATCGAGTCCACAATAAGATCAAGTCTAGTGGATGAAAGCCTCATCGCTTGCATGAAGCTTCACATCACCAAATACCGGCCAGACTCTAAAACCTTCAGCGAATCCATGGAACGCCAGAAGTCACATTAAAAATGAGTATTATAAGAACATTATTAAAAAGAATAAATTCAGAGGCTTATTATACTCACATTTGATAGAAGTTCCGTTTGAAGTATACTATATGGCTGTTTCTGAAATATATTTCCAAATATTTGCTTTCTTGGCTCTCTGAGTTAAAAAGGTTGTCGACCCCTGCCCTAGGACCTTCAGAAAAGATAGTGCGATTCCGAAACAGAAGGTTTAATCTGGAAAAAATGTGACATAGACGATCCAAGATGACGTTCTATGTGTGAGACTGGAAACGCAAAGGCACGCGTGAGTCGCAAAACCGATCTATGAACGTTAGTCCACCATTTTCCCTACTGCACTGGGTCAGTAGATTGCAATCGGCCATATAATTATTCCTTGGACAAAGAGGTAACTAAATCGTGCTTTCTGTCATTCATGACGTTAGACATTCGACGTCTTAGCCAAGAAGTATGCGTTATTATTAAAATAATCAAAAATTACTGTCAAAAACTCTAAGGTGAGCCTGGAACCCGCAAATTTTAATAATTTAGACAGCGCTCTGTCTTTTATTCCATAGACCAAAATACATAGAGATGCAATTAAATTGGAGCAAAGAGCTTTTTGAGAGCAAGATACAGCGTACTAAGGCGTTATTATATTCTGATCACGATAGAGACATCTGGGATTGCCTTGTTACCAATTAGAAAAGTATGATTTTTAACAGCTTCTTTCTGTGAATATTTCAAGGCAATTGCCCTACAAGCTTTGCGGTGGTGTATCCACTGCTGCTAATACTGAAAACAGTGACTTTTCTGAGCACAACTGATCAATACGCTGCTAAATCTTTAGTGATATTTACGTTAAGCATACATTAAGCTGCTTTTAATTTTTAATATACAGTGGTTACTGTCCCGGTTAATGAGTAGCTTTACCACTTTTGCATTAGATATGCCTCCCGAAACGAACGCTCGTCATAATATCCTAAAATCAATATCTCTTTGAGTCTGAATGTTTTCGCGTCGGAAAATCCTTCATTTTCTATTTTCGGCAGCTATGTCGAAGTTCCCTCCATTCTAAGGGATGAACAATCTGGAAATTTTAACTTTAATGAGAATTTACGGTTGAGTAGTTTGCTTTTTCCATTTTAAGAACATTAAGTTGAGGTAGAATAAATACTGACCTGCATGAAGGCTCGACGAAAGGCTGCTTGCCTACTGTAGTAAATTTTCACGGTATTAACACAACTGTCGCTGGTGGTCGCTTGTTTAGTCATTCAGTTAACTAGTAACGTTGAAATGCTGAAATTGCACGTCTGGACCATAATGTGTATTTATGAACAGAAGTAGACTACTACCTTTTGAAATGTCAAAACCATTATCAGTACCCATGCGCTAAAGGTTTTCTAGAGGATTATGTTCGGCGACATATGTCATTGTATTTAACTCGTCTTGCAATGTCCAGCCTAGTGGTCTCCCCTGAAATCAAATTCAACACTAATTATTCCGAACTACCTTCGTACGCATTCATCTAAGTTTACGTGACGCATTCTATATGTTTATGAGAGTTTTTAAAGAGTAGCTGAGCTACTACAGAAATTTCTGGGGCAATAGCGAGTACCTTTTTCTTGTTAGGGTGGGGGTTAGTTTTGATCGTGGTCTTGGAAAAATATTTATTGCGAAATTGTGTTCATGCAGGCCAGGAAAAAGCTAAACGCGCACTCTTCGAGGTAAAGTAAGCCATTGTACAGTCCTTTTTCAACTTAAATCGGACCTAACTGTCAGGGGCCCTTTCCGAGTGGTGTCGGAGTATTCTACGACGGCATTGTTGGTTGTGGACAGCTGCTGCCATTTTCGGACCTTGGATATTTGTGCTAAGTCCTGCTAGTAGTAGCCCGACGAGCTTAACTCAGAAGTTGTATATGTTTATTTATGCGGTTAATATGTTTTACAGATTTGGTCTTACCCAAGCAACTAAGTCTCCTAATTGAAGATACTTGGTCGGCTTTTTTGCCCTGGATAGCTATATGGACCCACAATTCTTCCAAATGAAGGTGGAAATATTTGTAAAAATCATATCCAACGCAGTCTTTTAACGGTTTAACGATGAACACTACCAGGTGCCTTGCTTGCGTGAACCAGCGATAGCTTTAATTTACCTCCGCAATTTAATCCATTCAACAAAACGTCCTTTCATGTTACCCAAGGCTAGTCTGTGTTAAGACTGACGCTTACTGAAATTTGTTTGGACACACCGAGTATGCTAACACGGGCTACATTCCCAATATCGGACAAAGGGCTCATCATCATCATTACAAATAGCCCACTAATTAGATAGGCTACTCGGAACTATCGTAATTTCGCACTGATCAAGTTTCCTTTACACATCATTAATCTCCGGACTGAGTTCAACGAAATTATAAAATTACCAAGAACATGTAAGAGGGAGCAATAGATTCTGATGAGCGAAATTGTTTGAAATTTGAACAGTCTGTCAAAGTTATACCACGCAATATATTGCCTGAATTTTTAGTAGAAGCAAAGATGCCCGAACCATATATATAGGTTGCAGTCCGTGGTGCATATCATCTTCCTCTTATGCCCATAAACCTTCTTTGATGTCACTGCGAACTAGCAGCGGAATAGCCTACTTTCCGCTCCATTGTATCTATTTCCCGATTAGAAAATAAGTATCTAGGTTACCTGCTTACAGTTAGCTTTCAAAATATCCCAAAACGTTGGCTCATTCACTATTTTTTCATCTGCGATTGTTGACATGCTCGTTTGTCGTGCTGCTACCGAGTACGCAATCACCTAGTTTGACTTGCGCAAGCCTTTAGGTCCACGCAGAGGGAAATTTTGTCCTTTGTGATGCAGTAGATTATTTAATTTTATTTGTGCACCCAAAATCCGCATATTCTGTACGTAACTTTCCATACCATCAAGGGTTTATTCAAAAGCACTAGTTGACTGCAAGTTATTTTTTTCCTTTTTGCGTTAATTACGCGGAAGTCTTTAAAGATTGCCATCTGATCAGTTTATTTAGGTTTTCGACAGTATGGCTTCTGAAGCTTCGTCTGTGTAACTTATACATCTGTTCAACTTTAATGTCTGAAGAAATCACATTCGATAAATTTTGAAGGGCCATAAAGGGCAGGAGCATAAGGGCATAAAAATCCAACCAATTACATGAACGGTCTCCAGGATAGGTTGAACACATTCTTTTAATTTTTTATGCTGCAGTGGTTTACAAGCTCGTTGAATTTGCTGTCACATATGGAAACACCAAATTCTATGCAGAAGGAGTTTCACTTTTTTCTAAAGTTGTTTTGATGATACTGCAGTTAAAACGGCAGAAATATTTTTGCTGGTAACTAGTGTATTCAGTTCGCTTTAGAAGCAAGTTGTATGCAACGACCTATTTCCTGTGCTTAATTAACTTTCAATATGCGTCAACGACTGTCGTTATTTCTTAACTTAACGTATCAGAGGACTATTTTCTTTATTTCAAAAATACTAGTAAAATTTTACTATTTCTTGAGTAGTTTCGTTAAGGCTTTAAAACGCACTCTCTTAAACCGGAAATAATCCTATGTATAGCAATAGTTTTTGACGTAATTTTTATAGCCTTTCCATTTAGCGACTTTCTGTGACTTTTTATAACCTAGACCGAAGGAAGCCAGGCGATTCTCCGTGCAGCTAGAGCGGGAAATCTGCAAAAAGTACTGGAGGCAATTGACCTGGCTGGCGTTAATATAAATAGTTCGAATGCGGTAAGTTGTCCCTATTTAATTTATTAATTACAGTCTTCAATGGTGTTTAGTGTCTGACGTAGAAGATTTTGTTAACCTTGTTTTCATGACGCAGAACAGCGAATAAAACTGCCAATTAGAGCACGCAATTACTTCGTTGTTGTCGCCTTTGTGTTTGTGAGAAACATCGTAGTGGAAGTAGTTGATGCAATCTTTTTCATTTTACTTGGGCTGTCATTGTGAAAAATTCAGTCCAAAGCTACAGAAACCAACGTATATTCTAGAATGCCACTACGGAGCCTCTGTGGCTAAGCTTTTAAGTATCTGCAGCACTGTCTTAAGAAATTATTTGCATAAATAAGTAAGTAAGGACCGCAGCAACTGTAGGATTTGACACGGTATACGCTAATTCTTATGAGGTTAACTGGGCCACGGAGTATTTGTTTCGTTTGTTCAGCCAGGTCCGCACTCAATTAGGCTTCATATATCAAAGGCGGAGACTGGCGTTTTGCATTTATCCCTTGTTCCCGATTCTATTTTCAAGTATGAAAGCTGTCCTTTATCATAACATATTTCAAGAACTGTGTCCCCCTAACCATAAGGACCCAAAGCAGAATGGAATGATCCTTGTTACGTTTAACAGCCCAAAAGACAGGCGAACTCCACTTCTGTGTAATCTAATATCTCAGGTTGCATATTTTACCGAGTAATACGCCAATTCGGGTTCAAAATTCGGAGGTGTCCTGCCCTGTAATTGGGGTATGTCAGGCTGACAGTGACACATTGCCAGGGCATTTGCACTCTAGTACTGCTCTTGACAGCAACACTTTTCGATTATCTGTTGTTTATCGCCATGCGGTCGCCAATGATGGCCGGAACGGTCTTATTCCGTTCTGCGATCCATACGCATTATTTAACGCCACTTCATGCGCAAAAAACTTTTTTTGCCATAGTGTTAGGGATATCCTGAGATTCAGAAATAATGAAAAACTGAAGGCAGCACATATGATCTCAGGAACTAGTTGGTATCGAACTACACACCTGTTCAAGCAAAAGTCTGAAAATTTCGCTCAACGTAGTAATTATGTCATATAAATCCTTCGGTTTCTAAGGTGCCACTGAGACCTAGGAGTCTAAAAAAGTAGTTTAATAGAAAAATTGATAATAAATATAGGAGTTATATAACACGTTCTAATCTGGCCAAAATTAAACGTGTGCATTGTCGTATTCATAATTTAGCAGAGATAAAAGCTCACGGGGGCCTTGAAAGAATTGCAAACGAAACCGTAAATATGATGTCAGTAGTGCTGTTTATTATAAAGTTTTGACTCTATCTTTGGTAGATAATCCTTTGGAATCGACCACAGATATAGTCGAGTCTCTGAAAATTTGAATTGAACGCTTCAGCATTCCATCAGTGATTGTTATTCGGCCGGTTGCGTTTTCTCCTTACTGGTGACTCTTAAATAGAAATATAAAATAAGGTAAATAATCGGTTATCCGCTGGTATTTTACAGTTTAAGACTGACGGATAAAAGCAACGCTGATGTGATTTTCTATCACTTCCGTTTGTTTTCATTATGCTCCTTTTCAGAATGCATCAGAGGTTTATATTTAAAACCAAAATTCATAATCTGTTTTGTCATATTGAACTAAAAAAATGGCTACTTTTTATATATTATAGTTTCTTGAGATGATAATGATCTGAATGCAAAGTATCTTTCCCTGGTGTTTTTTACACCTAAAAATATTTACAGAGATTATCTCTTGTCATTTCCTTAGACAAGGTGGATGGTTTTGTCAGCAGCGAGGTCTTATAGAGAGATTAGGCTACGCATTACATTAAGCTGATAATTAATGTAGGACTTGTCCATCAGTCTATTAATGACTTAATTTGCAAGCATGTATGCTCGATACCGGACAAAAATACTTGAGCAATTTTTTATCGAATAAATTCTCGCATTTTATCTTCTAGGGTTAAAACCTCGCTTGCCTAGCGAGATTTGCCCAGAAAATGCCGGTATTAACGGGCATTTATTATTAGTTCTGCTGGTGTAAATGGGTCGAATTGCAATGTGTTCGTATAATACCCTCTTGTTAACGCGCTTCAAACGCGCAAACCCTAAAGGTCTCGATGATCCTCTAGAAATTTTCCAAGCGTGTTTACAGACGTCCATGTGAAGATCGCAATCACAGTTGAAAGCGTCCTTACTCAAGCTCAAGTCTGCCACTCTAAGGTGAAAGTATATTTTATATAGTAAATAAAAACCCAAGCTTATTCCTCATGAGACACTGACTTAGCGTAAAAAATTAAATTGCATTGGCTCTCATATGCACCGCACCAGTCAGATGCGATAGATATTCAAGTTGTACCACCTTCCATTAAAAGGCTTAGGGGAAAGCAGTGTATTCAGAAACCGCTCCTACGCATTTAATGATGTGTCTTGTGAGCACTTCGAGACTCTTGCATAAAAATAACCTCTAGACGATATTTCTTACACTCTCAGTGTTGGCCCTCTTTTATTATATTGGTGAGAATGTATTCAATAAATAAGCTACGTTAGGTATTTGCGGTGGTACTCAAACAGTTTACATTATATCAAATAAATATTGCCAAATAGAACACAGAAAATTTAAATGATCGTTCCAGGTTTGTTTATAGTGATAAAACAACCCAACCACGGCTCTTAAACTGAAAAAAAAACACCACGACTTTGCATCCAATCGACATCCCGCAATTGGATCAAAAGAGAAACAATATCTCCGACTGACTCCAGATTCCGACCGACAGTGCATGCATCCGCCGGTCATGTCTACAATTTGGACTTTGAATAGGTTATTCCCGTTTGATAGCGCAGATATTTCTGGAATCTGGTTAGTATATTGTTCAAAACGGACGGGAAATAAACGAGGAATGACCGCATGAGTCTGTCCGTAAATGAAGCTGCTTTGCTGCCAGATTACATGCACTGGTTCTGGGAGTGAAAGCTAATTGTATATATTCCACTTCTTACTTAGGTGGTCTCCGTGAAAAAAAACTTGATTGCTACTTTTTGAAACTGCTTTTCCCAGGGTAATTATATACTGTTAGGAGGAAGATTCGATTGCTGCGACAACACCTTTATTCGCCTGACTTCTGGACACCCGTCGAGGTTTCTACATTAGAGCAATGATCAGAAAGCAGTAACAGAAATGGGTTCACAGGAATTTGCGGTATTTATAGGGCGGAGAGTCATTACTGCCCACACATGACGCGACACAGGCCGCCGCGTCGTCTTACGCTAACATCGGTGAACCAGATGGCCGAGCAATCATCACGTCCAATTCCACCACGTGGAATCAAAGTTCAGCAAGTCAGGGCCCACATGCCGGTAATCAAGCAATCAACACTCAAGAGGGCAATTATCGTTAATTGTCGTTATTTGTCATACGTGTGTGGTAATGACTCTGTCCTATAAATATTGCAAATTACTCTGAATTTTTTACTCGCTTCTGGTCATATCTCTGATGAAGAATCCGCGGCGGATATCGAAACCTCAGACGAATAAAAGTGTTGTCTTAGCGATCGAATCTTCTTCTGCTCACTTACTTCCAGAGACTCGTAGGTTTGCTTGGATTGGCTTTGTGCTATTAACCAGTTAAATTTGAAAAACACTCTTAGTAGACGCTTACAGTCGGTAATCCGTTTACTAACTTTAAAAGTTCTCAAATCGCATGTTAGCATTTTTATTTGAGCCACGTCTTTTAGACAAAAAGTGCGACAAACAACCTTTTAAGGGAAGCTGATCCAAAATGTAGTCTAATCCGCTAAATTGTTTTTCTTTCTCATATTCCTTCTCTCTTTTTGTTTATCTAACCAAACTGGGAAAAAACCTTCAGAACGGTCTTACCGCCCTGCACCTGGCCTCCAAGGAAGGCCACACGGAGATAGTTCGTGAACTCCTGCTTCGCGGCGTGGACGTCAACCGCCCTACAAAAAAAGGCAATACTGCGCTTCATATCGCGAGCTTGGCAAGCCAATTTGAAGTAGTGAAGTTGCTACTGGAACACGGTGCCGACGTGAATGTCCAGTCGCAGGTCTTGTCTTCTTTACTTTTTATCCCTGTATTCAAACTTCTACAGCTTTAACCATCTTGGTTAACATCATTCAATATTTATGTATGTGTACGTATATTTAAAAGACGCATTAAGGACGAGAGATCCAACTGTCAGTTTTGCGTTAGCTTTAATGAGGGTTATATATATATATATATATATATATATATATATATATACATAAATCGCGATCTCTCTCTTTCTCTCGATAAATGAAAATATGCCTCTAATAAAGAGACACTGTAAACTCTAACTTGCCAACTCCTCTCCAACGAAGTCCTAAACATTCATGCAGGCATAAGCGCATGTCGATACTTCCGTTTCCCGGAAACGATGAAGTGCTGAAGGGGATAGCAATGGGCATGAATAGAAAAGCACTAATGAGGCCTCGGACTTGGCCAGGACATTTTGGCTGAGGGAGTTTTGACTAAAAAGCAGGCAGGTTCGTATGGCCTATGCTGCTTTTTTTAAACCGGCCATCAGATATCAGTTCTTGTAGGACTATGCACAATAGATTAACAACTGTTACAGAACTCTGAGTTCCGAACTATACCATCTTTACACTTTTAAAGGGGATTTCTAAAACAAGTCGTTAGTCGAGTGCCCACCCTGCCATTTCCCTCACCACTTTGTGTTCGTTAGTTTTCTTGCACAGAAGACTACGTTTGTGATAAAGTCGAACTTAGTATACCTCGTTGATGAGCTTTTACCCGACCGCTAACGGAACTCACCTCTACCGCTCTGCTATCGGACCGCGCTAGAAACCGCACAGCAGCAACTATTAATTTAAACCTAGCTTGCTGTTGCATCCGGCTTTAGTGTTACAAACTTGCTTGTTCACATTTGAGCGAAATTTTGTGAGATATTTGCTCTTCGGAAGACTTCCTCTGATAATCATTTAATTTGTTTAATGATTAACTTGATAAGTGCCAAATGTACTATCGACTATATGCAGCTCCCTTCATACGTAACTACTAATTTTGACGCCTCACAGACGCAAATGCTTAAAATATGGTAGATATCCCTATGCGAGTACAACTTTTTAAGAAGACTTAATTTTCTAATGTAAAGATGCCACCCAAATTTTTCTGAGCATTCTCTCAAAAGATTGATCGAATCAAAAGTCTATGAAAAAGATCCACACTACACAAGCTGTCATTTTCTAGCGAATTCCATTTTTTGCCAATATCAAGGAAGATCCTCACTCTAAAGTAGTCGTAACAGGAAGTGCCATAGCGTCATGCCACGACTTAGTCCCCTGCGTAATAGTTTCTGGCTGAGATAAAAGCTTATGAGTTAAGTCAATGTTTCGCGAGTTTCGTCACCTACTGCGGATAAGCCCTACTCATACTCAAAGACTGTCCTTATATCCTCTCATACTTTCCGTTTTATCGCTCTGCAGAATGGGTTCACTCCGCTGTACATGGCAGCACAAGAGAATAATTTAGAGGTTCTGACTCTGCTGTTGGCCAATGGAGCTAATCCAGGCATTACTACTGACGACGGCTTCACACCTCTCGCCGTGGCCATCCAACAGGGTCACGAGCGCGTTGTGGCTGTCTTACTGGAGAGCGATGCTAGAGGCAAGGTCTGTCTGCCCGCCCTTCACATTGCCGCCAAAAAAGACGATGTCAAGGCTGCCAGCCTGCTGTTGAATGGAGATGTGAATGTGGACCACCAATCAGCTGTAAGCCTTATTTTTTCCCTCTTTATACGCACGACGACGAAGCAAAGTGAATAGAACTATATAATTGAATTGTTTCTCTCCAGGCATCCTTATAACGCTTGAACCTGAAAGTAGGAATGTTCTCAGTTTGGTGAATACATGCGAAGTGCAGACGTTTGAGATAGGTTAATGTGACTTTGAATTTCTACTTTTTTAACCTTAAGTCAGGGCGTTTCACGGTCGTATATCATTCGAATCGTTGTCCCTTCAAAGAAAAAGCGTTGATTTCGCCGACTTTAGGCTGAGAAACTATGATTTAGGGTAATTTCTGCATGCGTTAGTCTTCAATAGAAAGTAAGCGTAGATTCTTCAGGTTAAATTTGACTTCGATTGTGGCAAGACACGAAATAATAAACCTTTGGTAGTACAAGTGGCCTTTTTTTCAAACTACTAACCCTCCTCATAACCAAATCCTTTTCTTACTTAGGCGTTGTCACAAATAAATTTTATTTTTTTTCATGCAAATACCTCCGTTTTACAGCGTTCTGAAAACCCGTTTGATGGTGTTGCTGCATTTCGGACACAAAACTAGTTGACAGGAATAAATTTTATCGCACCATTGCTTAGGCTACCAAACAATTGAAGTGTTCCGTCTAATTCTCTATGTTGACTATAAAACGAAGTTTGCGGTTGTATATATTTTTGATGCAACTATTTTGCGAATTACTTTTAAGAAGTCTTTCTGGTTAAGGCTTTTATTCGTACATTCCATTTTGATTTATCCTTCCGGTGCCAGAGTTGCTTTTAAAGAGCCCGAGATTTCCGTTCAGTACTCAAAGTAGCTCAGTAAGAACCCCATAGATAATTGTAAAGTTTTAAACTCTTCTTAAACAAGTCATCGAATAGGAACTCTCCCTGAACCTCAGTTCGCCTGTACATATATGGCAATTAGTTATATGAGCGTCGCATAGGCCTGCTTTCATGATATGATGACGTAATTCAGTACTGAATAATTTTATTGAAGATTAATATGTGATGACTGATTGAGAAGTTAGGAATATTTTTTATGTTGATATGCCGATAAGTAAACTGTGAATGGACTTCTACTCTACTGTCCGAATTTGTTTGAGTTGCCCATGCATTGTATATCGCTTGCTTTCTGGTACCAACATTTTCTGATATTGTGTCCGTTTCCGAGCTAAGAAACGCTTGCAGTACCCTTAGTGAACATTTGGATACAAGGGAGCGTTGACTTAATATTAAATCATTTTTTGTTAATGCATATGTGCTCTTGGTAGCTTGGTGTTGAAGACTTTTTAATCACTTCGAGCCCTCGCTGTAATAGTGCCAGTCGTAGTAAAATAACCTATATGTTATTTCTTGCAGTATCTATTAACGTATGATCTCTGCGCAAACAGGACGCAGTCTGGGAACATACACCGGTTGAACAGAATACTTTTTCACAAGCAGCCATTACATGGAGTCCTTGGTTTACTTATGAAAACCAAACAATTAGCCAAACCAAAAATCAGCGGATGGCTCGCTTACGACGATAAAGGCATAAAACGAAGTAAATGCGATCGCTAGAATAAGTACTTTATTTGCCTGACGCATCTATTTCTTCTGAGCTATTTCCTTCAACTCAAAATTTCACTAGTGTCAACAAAGTCACAACTGAACATCCTGATCTCTCTGGTCTTCGTCGGTGCTCGTTACATTTAGCTGCTGGAGGCAATACAGCTGCTTGTGTGTGCTCTAGATTGAGGTTTAAAATGCAGTGACCGGAGCGTGTGTGTTTAACTGTTCGATTATCAACTCTTCCTCGATATAAGTTTTATCGTTGGCTGCCTCACAACGAGCCTGCTTAGGCATGCCTATTTTTTTTCTTGATACAAATGCATGAGTTTACTTGTCGCACTGAGTTTTTGTGTTATTAACCAATCCCCTTGCTAGTACCAAATTCCTTCAATATATTCCGATGTAAACTACCAAGAAAACGAGCTCGTGGCTCAGGGGTTCGAGCGTTAGGCTTCTGCTCAAAAAAGTTGCGAGTTTGAGTCTCTGGTGATGCACCATTTAGTGTTAGGTATGACTGGCTGACGACCGCATATGAGCCAGAAATGACCATTCCAGTCTCCCTTGTCTTCGCCGGTAAGGCTATCTTCTTTCACACCAATCGATCCTCTAAATTGATTTTCGTGTTGCATTTAGACATTGGAGAAAGAAAAGTCTTATGTTGTACTGGGAGACAGAAACTCAAGGGGATGGGCAAATTATTTTTATTATGAACGCATCTTCCTAGCCAAGCGTTTACGTATGTCCAACAACTTCTATCGGTACTGTTGATAGAAATCAAAAATAGACTATCCCTAGTACGTGGAAGATTGGAGCATTGAGTTTATACAAATCTACTCGAAATACTTTCTGGAGGAATATTTTTACCTAACAATCATAAGACGGCCTTTATACCGACATAGTAGAATAAAACCGCACAGTCGACTCTGTGTCCAATTGTTACGATTTCCAAAAGGATTGAGTTCCAAATTAAAGGTGTTCTTACTGCAAGAGTTTGGGTTTGAAATTCATTCTCTTAACTACTTAAATAGTTGCTTTATATTTTTGTTCTTTGATGGCCTTTTTTGTCCTTATGGCATCTTTAGAAAAAAACCATAGGGCTTTCCACTCTATGCAATAAAAAGTTAGTTTTTAGTTTCTGCGGTGAGGCCTCTGAGTAGTGCTATCTAAAATAAAATACTGCGGGGACCGGTCAAAACTTTTCTTAAGTGTTTTGAGAAAGTTTTATATGCTGCTTAAAGCCTTCCGAAAAACGTGTGAAGATGGCCGTCATAGTAAATATAAAACGTTTTAAATAGGCGAACATTACCGAAAGAGAGAGTGGAAACAGGAATGTTCAATTCCGGCCCATAAGTTATCCTCAGCCAGCCAAACCCGACCACAAAAGTGTTTCTTGTATTGCTCACTTAGAAAAAATCCATATGAAGTTTAATAAAAATGTTCATTACTTATGATGAAAAGCCTAAATTTGACCGAAAAAGGTTTGTGTGTTTTGTGTTTGATTCTGATTTTAAGCTAACATCAGGCGGTTAAAAAACAGGATACAGCATATAAAATCCAATTTAATCACGCAATCGTCTAAAACAAAAGTTGCTAGGCCAAAAGAGAAATAAATTCAGGTCAATCCCCAGTTAAAAATGATGAAATGTTATTGATTGATTCCTTAATAAATAATAGTTAAGAGTCAATGAGTCATCTTTTCCATGAACTTAACTTGACTGAAATTATGAACATCTGTATTTCTGATGAAAATATTAGCATATTATGAGCCTTATTCGAAAATTAAAGAATAAAAGCGGGTTTTGCTTTCCCACACTAATGCATTTTACTCTTCATTAGCTATGAAGTAGGAAGTTGGATCATAAAATAAGCCAACCCAAGCTCGTTGCTATTAGTATGCAAACCATCTCGAGTATCACTCAAAGGTGCGAGTCTCCGTAAGATTTACGTTGTTTTGCCTGTCCGATTTAAGTTTTCTGGGAAACATTTAACTTAGGCGTTAAAATCTTACTGTTCCTTCTACGAAGTTCTATGCTCTGGAATATGTGCCAGTGCGCATGCTGCATCGTAGTACAAATATATTAATGTCTGCGGATTTGCGCACTTTGTGGCAATGGAAAAAAATATTTTCACGGTTAAAATGTCCAATATGAAGATTTTAGGGCTTAAAATCGTCAAGGAAATCGACATTTGCGCAGTTACTGAAAAAAGAAAATTTTGATGTTCTATTTTGGCTCATACTAGAATTGGTGACTAATTTTGGCCCATAGAGAGTTAACATCGCTTCCAATTTCATTTCACTTGGTAATGCATTTCTATAAACGCGAGCAGTGAGTTCAAACGTCAAAATGGTATCCAAATTAACCGCTATTTCCGCAGTTAGTGGAAAAAGAAAATTCTGGTGCTCTTTTTGGACTCATCTTAGAACTGTTTGCTACTTTCTGCCCGAAGAGAATGAACTGTGCTTTCATTTCAGATTGTCATGAAATTTTATAAATAGGAGCAATGAGTTCGAATTTCAAACAGTAAAATTCGCATAAAGTAGACCTACTGTGTCGGTCAGATACGTGCCGCAATAGTAGGCCTTTTTATTTTTGAAGTTCCTCCTAATATGTGACTGAGTTATGTGAGTACAGATAGGCGTATTGTTAATTTCCTTGAATTAAAGCCTTTGCACCTGTGGTCCGAAGTCGGTTTGAAAAGGACCACCATGGTATCTATTTCTTACTAAGATAGACAATTTATCGGAGAATACAACTCAAATATCGCGCAGTACATGCAATAAGCTACTCGGATTTTGTAAGATTGCAAAACGTGTAATCGAAGTCTAGCAAAAGGTTAATAAAACATTTTGCCTATCCGATTTAATTTTCTTGTGAAACATTCAACTTACGCGTTCAAATCTTACTGTACCTCCTATGAAGTTCTATAATCTGCCTGAACTGTCAGACACCATTGACTTTACCTAGTGAAATGTGCAGTTGCATTTTTATTGCACTGGGACTCACGGTGAGTCTCCTAGCCCAGCGGTTGAGCATTGGATGTGCAAATGCCTTCTCTGCAGTGTGGGTTCGACTTCCACCGAGGCCGCGAATTTTTCGCGATCGGGTCAACTGAATTATTAAAATCTGCTAAACTCTTCTAGCAGTCATTCTGGTGGATTACGGATGATTGCTTAGGAAATCCTGCCTAGGTAGTCAGTTTGCTGTTCGGTAATGGTAGATTCCATACGAGCAGTAAGTTGGGCCGGTAAAATCAATCTAATTGTGACTGAATTCATGGTTCACAGTGAGCCTTGTAGCTCAACGGGGCCGGAATTTTTCACTATTGAGTCAACTGAGCTACGTGTAACTTGAGCATCACTCATCCTTCTGCTTCGTGCCTTATATTATCAGTCGATGGTGACGAGAATTTTGTACGGATTCCCTGTCCATATGTTTTAGCTAGGTCCTGTAACGTTCGTTCGGCATTGAAATTTTTCCACATTCCTGAATAACTTGAACCCTACCTGCTATCATAGCTGCATTCAGGGATTCCAAATTACAAACTCTGAGAGACATCTTACATTTATATGCGCTGTTAAGAAAAAGCAGCGCTCGTTAAATGTTGCAGTAAATATGCATTATATAGTTTACTCTGCAAACAGCATTAATAAATTGAAAGACATGACGCTCTATGAAGCGATTATTCATAACCCCACAACGTCTCATGACAAGAAAGTTTTACAAACCGAAGGAAATCTTTTCTTCAAGTTTGTTCAAACATAGCATCCTGACGTGAGATAAATATCTCGGGCTTAGGCTGAATGATAATGAATGTTAAAACTGAAAACCCATTTCAAAATTGTGATTAATAAGATAGCACCTCTACTGTACTTTTAGCACATATTCGTTCACTTCGCTTGAGAAACTATATTTAATTGAGTATTGTTTCCCTTGGGACTTATATAAAAGTGGTTGTTGTCTTCAGAATGAAATAATGAACAGAGCATTTGAAGCAGGCAAGTGCGACGGTTTTTCCTTCTAAAATTCCCAAGGAGTTGGTTTCACTGTCTGCTCCTTTTGGAATATTTTCCACCTCATTGGCTCATAAAAATTAGCCTCGCCAATAAACTGCGATAATATTTTCTGATACCACAGCGCGCATGTACACATAGGAAACTCATAGGTTATTCACCTAAATCTCCCTCAAATATACTGTATATTTCAAATGCTAAATAAGAAAAAATAACATACGGAAACGTAAAAAACCAGCACAACCTTTAAAAAAACGAGAGAGCACCCAGGACAAGGCTAGGTCTACCACGTGATTGGTTGTTGGCCCGAGTCGGTTTTGTCACCGTATTGAGGCAGTCTCGGCATAACACAGAAGTCTTACTGTTTCCTCACAATTCTCAGGAACAATTTTGTGACAAGGAATCCGCTGTGTGAAGAAATGTCCGTTACATAAGGTCATAAAAATTTGTCTTCTGGCCATTAAAGCTATTTGCACGGATGTGACTTACATGCCTACCAGCTACTTTTGCGTTCGGCGGATAAAAAGATAGGAATATACTTTGTTTTTAGAATATTTGTTTTTAAGTCTTTTCAGAAAAAAACTTCTTCTATAGTCTGTGGTCAGGATACCGTAGAAAAGCGGTGATAAAGTTACCAGATTTAAAGCAGACTGTGCAACTATCATCTGGACTAGTCAAGTCTGGGCTGTTGCATTCTGATCCCTGTACGTGCAAAATATTGTGTCAGAACTGGTAATGCGGAATATCTTTATGGCGATGTATGATAGTAAATTCCTCGCGCGTCACCGTGAATGGAGCGGCGAGCCGTTGCAGCAATTTACTCAAAGTAAAGTGGATGAACAAAAGCGTGCAGAATGTGCTTAGAAAATTGTTTGACCGTTTTGAGCTGTTATGGTATTATGAGATGACTGTAGCGGCATTAGAAATACTGGCGGTGTACAAAGGCTCCGGAAATAAGCGCTTTAAAATGAGCAAATATTTTAAGCAAAAAAGATTAATAAGGAACGAGAATGAGAGGGAAAATAGAGACATCTAAAAGCCTCTAGATTAGGACCTATCGTGTGTTAGTGGAACGTAGCCGACGAAGGTAATGTATAAGATAAGGAATCGTCACAAAAGCATGATTTGAGCACGGCGAGTAAATTGCACGTCTGAAGACAACATAACGCTAACATATCGAAAAGATTATACTGCATTGTGAAGAATTTCAAAGAAGTCAGACATGAAAGATGGTCATAGTAGAAGCACACGTGGGACTGATGCCTGATTTTCAAGTAAACACTATGTCATAAAGGCCGTACAACAATATGGTCCAACTAAGTCTATCGAAAATCGAGATGAGTTTCATTTTTATACGTTAGCCAACACCACAGTGCCAACATACGTAATATATGGACAGCCATTATGCGGAATAAAAAGAGGTGGGAGGATAAGATAGAATCCTGAAGCACGTCAAACTTGTTAGAAAGAAGAATAGCTTTACACTTATCAGACTGGGCAAACTGAGTGCGGTGGCAAAGTGATCTGTAAGCCAAAAAGCACTCAGGTAATTTGCTATGAAGGAGGTGGCAGATTATTAAGCAATAACTGCACATGCACATGTATAAAAACTCTTATATGAGCATCTTAAAGCAGGGTGAACTACAAGGGAAATCGCAGCTGGGGCGCTGAGCCAGGTTCATATGCAAATTTTCCAGGGTTCAAGAAGTTGGCGGATAACGCACACTAGAATTCAGGGCAACCCCTTCAGCGAGCTTCATCAATGGGGAGTGGACATGCAGCTTATAGAAGGAATTAGCAGAAGACTAATATATTTTAGGAATGAAGCTATTTCTTAGCCTCAGGTATCCATGAAAGGCATGTTACTAAGAACGGGTGACAGCTGTAAAGAAACACGACTTCAATAGGAATGGCAAGACAGCATCCGGCCTCGCGGCTGTTGATTTGCGGTCCTTTTAAAGTTGTTTCTCCAATGAAACACAGAAAAAAAGACGTTTGACTGAAGAAACAATCATCTAAGAGAATATCAGACTCGTTTGGAGAAAATATAAAATGAGTACCGGCATGCTTTTTGGTGAGTGAAAGCTTGAAGACTCGTCCAAATGTCAACCAAGATTAAAAGAAATAAAGGGTTAAAGACGAGAAAAGAGAAAAATATAATTCAGCCTTGAGAGCTCCCTTTCTATAATGACTTAAGACCTTCAGGCAAGCGTGGTCTGCAGAGTTCCTTTGGCGCCTTAAGCATATTAAGTATGATGAAGAAGCTCTGTAAAATTTAACCATACCAGTTTCGAAAGGTTACAATAAATGTTATGGCAACATTAGTTTATGTAGCCCCACACAAAATTCCCTACAACCTGCATGTTTTCCTATGTGAACGGTGGTTATCGGGTTTTATGGGCGGGAAATTAGGACACGCAGTGGAATATACTTGAATAAATGCTAAATGAATTTTAATTTTTACTGTATTTAGAAGTGTTGTTGATTTATATCTGCAGACATTCATTATCTGTATTATCATTTAACTTGTTGCTGAAAACCCCGATTATTAAACAGCAGGTTTCTTGAATTTCCCGAAAAATTGAAATGGTGGTTAGGAGATCGTCTACTCCAACTAACCTGTGGTCCAGCTTACCGTTCTAGAGTAAGATCAGCATAGTCCGCCGTGCGAAGCGCCTCGCACACCTTCAATTTACATGCGGAACAACCTGCTCCCAGCGGCCGTGGGAAGCAACATCGACTACATGTTTTCACTTTACGCTCACTTCTAAAAATTTCATTCTCTGCCTATCCTATTTCCCCACCCCACAAATTTCGATAACCACCGTTTTTGCAGGATAAAATGCAGGGACAAGGGGTGTATTAGTGGGTCTACGAAAGCTACTTTTGCCAATGTTATCACGCAATGTTGTGATTTAATGTACGATAGTGTAAGAAAATTGTCGATGATGGCGATTATAGAACTCTAGAACAAACGAAAGTTTTTGGGGTAATATAACGAACAAAAATTCTCTTTGGTCAACGGGCATTCACCGACTGTGTTTCATGTCGTACTCGCCTGATTATGCCTCGGAATTCATTCCCGAATCCCGCCCGGAGCCGCACGGTCGACAGTAATATAGGCAGAATAACACTACCGACAAAGCAAAGGGAGACTGAAGCGGTCCGAGAATCAGTCCCAAAGCATAGCGAAATGAACATGTCGGTAGGTGCTCGGCTACAGGCCTGATCGTCATTAACAAAAAAAGACCCCGGATGAGACCGGAAGTTAATTATATCTAGTTGACGACAGCTTATAAGTTAAGAATGGCCCTTGCGAATGCCAGCTTTGGTTAAAAATATGCGCTCAAAATCTGAGTCGATTTTAGCAAGTCCCCTTAACACAAATTAGTCCTAACAGATATCGGATATATACTTTAACGGGCTAACAATTAGGCTGGTTGATGGCAATGTGAATAAAAGAAACGTTAAAATAAGTATTGAAAGACCAAGGTCCTGAAAGCGTTAAGGTATAAAGAGAAATACATTCGCTCGATTAAAATTTCCGCATAAAATAATGAGATGTTCCCAAGACGATAAAACATGTTGTTTGAAAGGGAGCCAATAGACAGAACTGTACATTTTCACAGAGGGAGGATATGCACTAAAACAAATATAATGCCGTTCAAATTATTCAACACACGTGACTTGCGCATAGCCACAATAACACCTGTCACATCTTTGGGGTCGAAAATAAAGGCCTACAATTTCATAGCAGCTCTCAGGGAGACACTTGGTCATCTCATCCCAGCGGCTTAATGCACATTTCCTTTCATTTTGAAAGCTGCAGAAGGACGTGTGTGTCATTATTTGCGAATCGCTTTCACCGTTCATTTATTTCTCTCGGCGACAGTTAACGTTCCTCTAAGTTTAATCTCTTCCTAACAGAATTAGTTTTCTTTTAAAACGGCTGATGCCAGATGGATACAAGGAAGCTTGACATTGACAGCATGTTCTTGAGTTGACGCATCAGTGAGATTTTTCAAACGCAGCGATGTTTTCATGTGCAACAGATGCCGAAAAATGTATTTTTTTTATTCTACCAGGTTACTTAAGTAGGGTTGTAATACTGATCATCGTGCAAACTAATCCTAAGGGGTTTCAGCAAAACTAGGATGCTGGCGGTTAAACGACTTCATTTGTGTCTGCCTGCAAAAGGCATATTCAGTAAAATTAGGCTACTCATTGATTTGCGGTTGCAAAATGAGTTCCTTCGAAAGCCAATGTGGTGAAGTTACTGAAATATCTTGGGATCAGGCTGCATGATAATCAATCTGACAACCTTGCTTCAGTAATTTTGTCGAATCGAAAATGTGTTTCAGAAATATGTCTGAAATCTCATTGTATAGAAAATCAAAAGTGTAATTAGTTGTTGATTGAAATATGAAAAGTATGACAGGGGGTCATAAATACGACATAGTGGTCGTCAGTTGCTTTTTTCAGCATCACTCTTTAATGGTTAATGTTCAAAAAATTATGTTATTGTTTTTATTCTTTCAAAATTGTGCAAGCGTACTGTGCAAATGACCTCATGATCGTAATTTTAAAGAAATCGTTAATGAGACCATGCTGTGCATTAACCATATTTTGCATCTGACGAGTGAACATTAAAAAATGGAACTTCAAATTCAAAAGCCGGCCTCCATATACTAACCAGTTTACACAAAATTATAAACACACTTTAAGATGGCAAAATAGATCAAGCCCCCTTAATACTTTCTATTGGGGATTTTTCATAAGCCCTGATGCAACTCTGCAGCCGCCTGATATATCGGCCTTTTTGGGACTAACTGTCCCGCCAGCGTTGACGGCAGAACATTAAAGGATCATGGTCCGCATGGACTACTGTTGGACAGGCACATTTCGAGTTCACTGTATCACTGATGCAAAGTTTTATTGCTCTCTCGAAGAGCACACAGACATGATTTCTTGTGTGGTTTGTTGAAAAATAACCTATTAATAAAGTTTGGTGAAAACATTTGCATATTATATTAGCAATTTTTAGATAAGATAAGAGGCGCCGTGGCCAAAAAATAGTTCAGATAATTTTTTAATTAATAAGGAAGACTTGTCGAGCGCCGGATCAAGTGGTTCGTTGTCTTGAGCTTTCGAACTCTTACAGAAGTCTAGATGTTTGAAGATAGACTCCTGTAAGAGATGAAAAGCTCAGGACAATAAAGCAGTTGATTTGGTGCTCGACAGGTCTTCCTTTTCCATGCAGATACCTGGAACGCGAACGTTTTAATTCATTCGGGAGTTCCTAATGAATGTACTTTTTAGATGGAGTGATCCCTTTCTCGAAAACTCAGTCGTAAAATGGACTCATTTTTCCCAAAATATTGTCCCGCAAATATAATCTTTAAATCCTTGCGAGAAAAACGAATGTTCATCGGAAAACATATGTACACTAGCATTTTTTGAATGTTTAATATAACAGCTTACATATAGAAGCATGGTGATGGTAGCCAATCAATGCTCGTTGAGTTTCAGCATGTAATTTATGCAGCAAAAGCCTTACAGTAGTGGTTCTAACTCATAAATCCAAGGATCTTTACAAAAAAGCACCCTCTTACGTGAACACAGCCCAAGCTGCATACCCCAAAGATTTTCAGCAATAAAGTAATGGTCGTTCTCCATAATAGGGCATATTGCGATTTATCAAGTAATATAACATTGTTTAGAAATACCAGATTTTTTAGCAAAATGGAAAATTCCCAAAAAGTGAAAATCTGGCGTACTAGGTAGACTTAAGTTTCAAAATTAGGGAAAGCCTATTCATGCAAAAAATCGAAATAATAAATTAGCACAAGTAGAATTGTGCTGGAAAGTCATCCTTTTGTAAAATTTTAGCCTCGAGTATTTGCGCATATTATTATATTTTTCTATATTAGGTATAATATACTGTATGGGTTCTAACGAACAGCTCAATGTTCGAGTATGTATTCCCACACGGTTTCATGAGAATGACTAGTTGTTTTCTTCCATTTATTCATTGCTTGACTTAAAGTGAACTAAGGCAACCAGATTTGCGCAAGATTTTACCGAATGAGAGGTCACCAGAGTAAGACATTTTTTGAGCTAACGTGCGGAAATGCCGGTCAGTGAGTAATAATCAGTAGGTATCAGTAATATAAACGTGCCATTTTGAAAACAAAGCTGCATTTCCTTCCGCCAAATGTCTTTGTAATTATTTTGGGATTTTGATTACGTTGGGGTTCTGATCTTTCTTGAAATAGTTATTATCACTTTATGATTTTCGCCGGTTTTAGTCAATCGGCCATAAATAAATAATTTCGTCTACGTTGTTATCTTAACCTTCAAAAAAGATATTTCTTAAAAGCGTTTGCCTTAATAGCGAGTTTTCAAACATTATTTCTTAAGCAGCTGTCTGTTTAGGTCATGGTTTCAGAATCACACAAACAGGTTCAATCATTGCCGAAAAAAGTTAAAGTTCACAACGACAGTCGCAGTCTTCAGTATATTTGTTTACTTCTAGGCTCATTTCTAAGGTAACAAATACGGAGCAGAGTGGTAGAATATCAAGGACGATTTTGTACGAACCAATAAACTTCTGCCCCTTCCGTTTCAAGTTTTCCTATTGATTGATTCTACTTTATTGAACAAAAATATTTGGCATCTTTTGAATAGGACTTGACAGAGAAAATTAACGACATGTCTCGAGCGTCTTATATACGTTTGTATATAGTCGTAATTTTCGGCAAGGTAAAACAAATTACAGCGTTATAAGTTTAGGCATTATTTTCTGGCACAAAACTTAGCGGATTTGCAAAATAAATTTTTGAAACTAAATTAGCTCTTTTCATGAACATAAAACAAAATTTATGTTGTCTGAACACATAATTAAAAGGTTTCTGGTTTTTATTAATGTTTTTTCATAGTATAACATGCACAAACAAGAAGTTTTTTTCTGCAGCGCTTAATAGCGTAAGAAGTTCCATGGACATCAACAAACTTTGGATTTGGTGCCATTTCGCCGCTTTTTGCCCCCAGGATACTGATCTGAATGGAAGTCTTTTCTAGTAAAGAGCATTTTGCGTCTCAAGTCAAATCAATGAACAAAGTAAATAACCTCAACTACGTGTTACATTCCCCACTCAAATGTTTATCTTCACATTTCATCAGATATATAGTCTACTCTACAGATCCTAGTTCTACGAGACTGCGGCCTATAATATTTCAGTGGGATCGCGTCTTCGCGAGACTTATTAAAGCCAACTATGACAAATTTTATCGCTCTTAAAATGTAGGCTCGTTGCTGGAGCTCGACGCAGCCCGGTGGCTGAAAATTGTTGGCGGACGGCCAAAGCACACTGTCGGGTAATACTACTCTCTGGCAACTTTTTACAGGATGTACCTTTATTACTATATTCTGTCAACTTAAAAATCATGGGGGCGAGGCCTGAGGATGCTGACAATCGCCACTGACGCCTACCGCATGTGAAAGACGGAATTATCCCCAACTTGCGAATTTAATACTTTTACGGTCCAATTCTACTTTTCATACATCCACAGGCGTTAGTTGAAAATCACGTTATCGCAAAAACAGTCCGACTCACAGTGAGCTATCTGTGACAGATCGAGCACAATCCTGACTTGTTCAATCAAAATTATTAACGCTGGACCCTTGATTCCACACAGATTTAATGAAAACTAAAATTATTTAATGCTGGGTGCAAATTATTTAATCCTATCCCACACGAGTTTAAGGATCAAAAAGCGTTTTCTGTGGACATATTTAAGCAGTCAAACGTAGAACTAGGTAAGACTCAAGTTGACAGACGATGGGTGAGGAAAAGGAGATGAAGGAGAACTAAGGAGAGGAGGAGGACATTACGTCTGCCATTTGCAGTACTTTTAGCCTATCGCGTTGCATGCGTGCATGTGTAGGTGCTAAAAACACGTACGTCGCTGGACCGCATTCTGCGAGGTCGCATGCTAGTGCTAGAGGCTCGAGACTAGGCAGCGACCATGTCTGGGCTGCGGAATTCTCGGCGCATTTTTCTAGGTAATGCTCAGCACTATTTCAGCTTAAGCCACCTTTGCGGCATGTTGCACTAAGTCGTTGTGGTTTTATTAAGGCCGATCAGATCGACCGCATAGTTGGCTATATAAAAGTTAGTGAAAATAACAAATGAGGCCTTCATTTCCCAAGTTGATGAGCTGTAATCAGAAGGAAAGTGATATTTTTGCTATTTTGGTTTATAGAAAAGCCGAATTTACCAGATGTTAAGCGCCTTTTCTCTAAAAGAATACGTGAGACTCGAAGGATGCTAAGCGAAGTAGCCAGGGCCGCTTATTTCATCACACCCGTAATGTTTTATGGTACATTACAAAAATTATCATTCTAGGCATCCGTATATATGAGTCTGATCGCACTCAAGAAATAAATTTAAAACTTTAACCCAGTATTTGGTAGTAAGTCCGCCAAAACATATTCTTCATTTATTATTGCAAACAACTTCGTTGACTGCTAGTCCTCCATCACTATAAATACCTATAAAGACATTGGAGTGAAGGATGTTTCTCTTGGCATACAAAAAATTGTGTACACAAATGTTTATGATTGCATCTAATAATTATATTTGATTGATAGTAAACAATTCTAAAAACCTCGGCGGTCTCCATGGGAAGGCTCTGGTAAAGCCAACCCTCTAGCCAATTGAGGTACGAGGTCCCCAATGGGAGTCGTCAGTTTAGTCAAGCGTGGGTCAATTTACTCGCCCAGTCCATTGCATTGTTTGAAATCCGCCACTGCTGGTGCAGTGAGCTGACTGTCCAAGCAAGATTACCTAATCAATCGATCTAAAATTCACCAGATGACTACCAGGCACACTTAATTAGCCGGGAGGGGGGTTGATACCTTTGAGTAATTCACTGGACCCAATTTTGAAAAACTCGGCGACCTCAGTGGGATCCGAACCCACGCCGGCACGGGATTCTTGCCTGCGCAGTCAGCTAATTGTATTAGATTTGAGTTCACCCAAGTTTGAAAAAACTCGAGATGATTTGCGGGATTCGAACCCGCGTATCAGAAAAGGCCTTTACCGGAAGCCAACACTCTAACCACCGAGCTACAAACGCCCCACCTCGCGCCATGAAGTTAATCACATTTGGGTCGATTTTACCCGCCCAACTTTACCGCTCGTATGGAATTTACCAATACGGAACAGTAAGCTGACTGCCCAAGCAAATTTGCCAAACCTCCTAATAGTATTGTATTATAATTTGTGTGTTATAGTATGCTGAGCGGGTAAATTGAACCAGATTTCATTGATCTCACAGCTGGTGTGGGCCTCATAGCACAGTTGCCTAGAGTGTTGGCCATAATAAAGCCTTTCCTTTGCTGGCAAGGGTTCGAGTCAATCGAGGCCGCTGAGTCTTCACAGTTGGGTACAATCAATTATTCAAATCTACCAAGCCTCCTACCAATTCTATTCAAATTTATTAATCACTGATAAGCCTGGAAACAGATGAGCATAAGCAATATTATTTCTGTCACGTTCCTTTCGACATAATCAAGCAGAAACCTGTTTGCTATTGTCAGCTGTGTCTTAAACAACGGGGAAGCCTAAGAAAGGACAGTCAACTCTTGTTAGACCGTGTTGGAATAGATATTCAAATTATAGACTGCTTTACACTGCATTTGTTAATGAACGATATTGAATTGCAACCTTTCCCTAGGGATTCTTTTAAAAAATGTCATTCCAGTTGTGCTGTTTTTTTGCTCGGGATTTTGCATTGGCAAGCTTTTTGTACGGTAAAAAATGAAGTTTAGCCATGGATAAGGAAGCAGACGTGTCGAGTACCGGATCAATTGATTTATTGTCCTGAGCTTTCGAACTGTTACAGGAGTTTATCTTCAGAGATAAGAAGCAGCAACCAAAAGGAAGGTAATTATGGTGGCCAAAGGCCAATCAATTGTTAGCGGTCGTCAAGGGGAAAGAAAAATCAACCAAAAGGATGGAGGTCGGGAGTGGACAATTATAGTGGTAAACGCTAATTAACTGTCAGTGAAGACAGCGGTCGTTCGGGGTCATAAACAGTAATCAGTGTAATGCCTTGTTCCCAGGGAAGAGGGTCCCGGTGACCCTGCCTCCTCTTCTGGCCGGTTCTTAGTGGGGTCCTTTTCGTTTGCAATTCTGAAGTCAGAATTGCAAACGAAAAGGACCCCACCTGTAAGAGTTCGAAAGCTCAGGAGGATAAATGAATGGATATGGTGCTCGACAGGCCTCCTTCTTTATCCACGCAAATACCTGGAACGCGAACTTTTTCATTCAGCAAGTTTAGCCAACTACAGCAATTTTTGACCTTTTTTGAAATTTGCCGCTTTTATAAAATATTTGTATTTCTGAACTACCTTATATTAAATTTCATATTTTGCTTACGATTTCAGTAACTTTAAAGTCGTCCATTAGTGGTTCAAAACTTTTGGTCATTTGTTAATGTCAACCGTCAATTTCGGCGATGTCCACCACGAGCTTCCGTAAGCCAAAGGCAGACGCGGTGACTGTAGGTGCATTATCCTGAAAAAAGACTCGCAGGATCTACCTCCTTTTTTCTCATCACTCCCGCAAGACAAGACGGGAGATGGGAAAGAGTACATGTGACTGGTGTGGCCAAGGCCGCTTCTAAGCATGCAATCATGCTCAGAAAGGCTAGTTCCGTAAGATAAGCACGAAGCGACTGGTTGGGTGGCCCTTGCGACTACACAGACGAGAGCGTGACAGCCGCCGCCGCCATCGCGCCGCCCACAAATTCGCAAGGCGCAACCAGCCGGTATTCACTCCTCTGGGTCAGAAAGAGAGAAGATAGAACTAACCGGGCAACCATGTTTACGGCCTATAAACCCAGTGGGAGCGCATGCGCTTACATTTGCATACCTTTCAGTAAGCCACCGAAGTTGCCTCACTTTAAAACTCTCAGAGTAACACCCGATTTGACCTGCGCGACTCATTTTATAACCTTTTTGTTCTCCACGGTTGATGACGCTTACAATGACAATCTTCCTATAAAATAGGTAATGCTTAATATTTTAGTATTACCTTTTGGAGAAACATTTTTTGAAACAAATCTCGATTCTGGCATTATTTAAACGTAAATTTTTCGTCTCGAGGCCTTTTTCATGATAATAAGCCGTCTTAGCCGTTTTGCTACGAATAATGGTGGTTGCAAGTATTACTGGAAGCACGCCTATTGTTCCTTACGATAAAATATTTCCTCTTTGTAACAATCTCAGTGAAAATTTTCTCCACAATGGGAGGTATTCAGCCAAATCACTAGATGGTCTACCCTCGATTTGGAAGTCGCTTGTTTCTATATATTGTTGCTTATGATTCGAATTAAATATAAGTAGCTATTTTGCTGATCAAAGTTCAATCATCCTCTCAAGTTCGTGGTCTAAGGATTCTTTTCCGGAGCACGTTAGGGGGGCGTAGACGCCACTGAGTCAACACTTACCGAATAAATACAAAACATTAAATTATTGTCTCATTTCCATCAGATATTCGCCTTTGACTATCCATACCCGAAAAATCAAAACAAATTTCTTTACACAGAATATTCTTTATTACTCTCATGAATTTAAACTACTGTTTTTAAAGAATTCGGATAAGAAAAGCTGGTGGTAACCTTTGAGAACATTTTCAGGACTCATAATTATATGGCCTTATATAGTTTATATAGTAATTTTATTAGGTGGATGAGGAGTTATTTAAATTTTTTACCATGCATTTAAATGCCAGCAGAAACCTTTTTCATGTGACACATCTGCTGCAAAATTCCAAATCGTGCGAAGCAGTACTCGTCCGTTGCAAACCGCTGCCAACGAATAGTACAAAGCTCTAAATTAATTCTGAACAAGGTTAAGCGAGCTAAAAATATAAAATAAATAGTAACAAGAATATTATGTTGTTTATAAATACTGTATCTTTAGAAAGGCAGCAAATTCTGAAAAATTAATTTTAAACTGTGCCGAAAATTTGGCAGTGCAAAACACTGAGTAATTAAAGTAGCAAACTAAGAGGCCCTTGGCGATAGGTTTAATGTGCGGTTGTAAGCAAACCAACTATATATCGAGTACATATCCACGCACGATTTCACAGACATTGCCAATGTTTTCTTCCGTCTATGCATTATTTAAAATAGGATTGGTGAAGACAAACAGGACTTTCTTTGAGCTCATCGGTAAGAGAGGTATGCAAGCGCAGGTACAAAGTGGAACATTCGAGGTGTTTCAGTTTTTATTTTTCCAGTTAATATACGACACTTATTTTCTGGTGAAAATCAAAGGGATTATTTCGATCGTTATATATGAAGCTTTTCATTATATATGTTTGCCGACGGGCTCCATTCTAAGATTTTAAACGCACAACCGAGTTCCCTTATAAATACAAAGACACTTTGAAGATGGATGACAGTCTGTTCTTTCCAGTTCTAAATGACGCACTAGCGAAAACGGGCTCATGCAAAAGTAGCTTACAACATGCTTCAAACGTAACGTTACGCCTGCTCCGAGGCCCAGTCGTAGACTAACCGCAAAGGGCAGAAAAAATGTCAGGCTGTTTAAACAATGGATTACCGGCAGGCACATTTACAACTTTTCAGGTCACCAAAGCACACGGATTTGCAAATCTGAAGTTTTAAAATGGGTGAAACGTCTAACTTTCTAAAAATAACCCATCCACTTGTGCCGTTTTCCCCCCTGAAGAACGTTCAAGTGCGACAATTCCATTTGGTTAACCGTACGAAGTTAAATTACTGTCTTCTCATAGGAGTAGGCGCACGCGTGAGCAAACTTCGTCTAGCATAGTTGTTGGCAGTGGAAACCACCGTAATAGAAGGTAGCTTAGATTTCTGCTCAAATTTATAAACATTTCATATTCTAGAAAATTTTAATAAACATTTTCTAAATCCAAAGGATTACCTTTCAGAATAGGCAGGGTTACGTTTTTAACCTTCAAGATTTTTAAATATGGCAATAGCAGCAAAATGATTTATTGGATCCATATCATTTTGAGAGAGCTCGTCAGTTTCCGCCTCTCATTACTTAACGTGAATCACAAAAGAGAAGATACACAATGAATTCGTACAGAAAAATCGATATAAACACAAGGTCATAAGGAGTGGCCAAGTGACTAATCAATAACATGAGAAGTTCAAAAGCTATGGTCAGCAAAAATAACAGGGAAAAACACCTGAAGTAACAACTTAGGAGGAAAAATGTATGAACAGGGTGACAACATACTAAACACCATCAAAAGACGCCTTCTCAAGCCAATGAAAGGACGTACTATGCTGCTGATCTGATAATTTGCAATCCAACAAAGCCTTTACCAGTTCCTCATGCGAAAGATGCCATGCCGATGCACGCCACTTCAAACTGCATTTATGAATTTACATGTACTTGCGGATGCAAGTACATAAGGCGAACGCAGAGGCAATTGGCCACCAGAGCTAAGGAACATTTACCTAGCTGGCTAATGAAACAAGAAAACAGAGTTCCCCGATCCTCAATTACTGAACATCTGTTAGACTCGGGCCATTCTGTTGACCCCAAAACGTCCTTCCGAGTACTTGTTCGAGCACGAACGACTCGCAATTTACGCTACCTGAAGGCAGCCTACATACGGCGGGTCAAACCCGACCTATGTAAACAGTTGGAGCATGTAGTGAACCTAACTTTGCCTTGGTAACATTGGCTCCCTGTTTATACATTTTTCCTCCTAAGTTGTTACTTCAGGTGTTTTTCCCTGTTATTTTTGCTGACCATAGCTTTTGAACTTCTCATGTTATTGATTAGCCACTTGGCCACTCCTTATGACCTTGTGTTGATATCGATTTTTCTGTACGAATTCATTGTGTATCTTCTCTTTTGTGATTCACGTTAAGTAATGAGAGGCGGCAACTAACGAGCTCTCTCGAAATGATATGGATCCAATAAATCATTTTGCTGCTATTGCCATATTTAAATTTGCACCAGGGAAACGTTGCTTTAAATTGCTGAAACACGTTTTTAACCTTCAGGATTTTATATACCGACAATTAAATGCCTAATTTACCGTCAGCATATTTCATGAAATGGATTATACACTGCTATTCAAGCAACCTTTGCCAAACCTGTCACTTTACCCAATATACATTTTTGTTTCTGATAATCCATCGCTACACAAAATCTCAGTCAAGGAAATATCACCCATTGATACTCATATTAACGACACTATTAAGAGCTCTGGCAAAAATACCAAAATTCAAGGGAGTTTTGTAAATTTTCTTAAGGAGAATTTCAGATTGCAGCATTTGAACGTTTGTCTTAGATTTTCAGGTCTTAGTTTATTCTGTCATTTTCTTCGCATTTTTAAAATGTGCATCGGAAGGCTGTCTTTACTGAGTCTACTTCTACTTTTTATTGTTAATTAGAATTGTTTTCCAGCCCTTTTTTCTTTGCTTGGAAAACGTTTAGTTGTAAAAAGTCTAGGTATATGGGGGTAACAGCCACGGATATATGTAAAATCACTGCCCTAAGCGCACCTATCGCCATCCTTTCGTTCTAAGTTGCTTTCTTAATGCTGCATCCAACTTATTATGCTGCTTTGCCGCGATGGTAATGGCAGCTGCTAATTGTGGTACGCAAACGGTCGCGTGACTGCTACGAACTGTAAATACCGCGTTATCTGTGCATATATCATCCCTATTCTGCGGTTGTCTGGAATGAAGGGCTGAAGCCGGAATCCGTAATGTCAGGCATCAAATTTATTATTCCAGCAATCGCATTTTCTACTTCTACTGAAGTCGGAATTACATTTTGTGTTACTGTTATTTGCTTACTTTTTCGCTAAACGCTCTGACGGAGACGTTTTAATTTCACCCTTAATGGACTTACTGCTATATCACAAACGGCTATCCTGAAATGAGACTAGGACCACGATTCCCTCCCAACTAATAGTCTGCAGTTAAAAAAACTGCATTTATCTGTCTTTTATTAATACACACTAGCGGGGAAGCCCGGCTTCGCCTTGGGCTTCCCTACATGTTGTTGTGTCTTATGAAGGCAAACTTTATATGAGAACCTCTTAAAGTAGCTATGTTCAGTTTTATTAGGTAGATATAGGTAAATACCTCTGAACTCCCTCTTTGTACATAGCTGTGATGCAGAACATGTGGCGTTGCCAGTAATGAAACTGCGTTAAGGGAGGCAGAACCTTTGTTGATGTACTTGCAGACGTACTTTATGGACTTCGCTGAGTTGCAAAATTCAACATTGATGTGGGCGTTGAATACTTTTGACAGTAGGGGACAATACGGTACAATCCAATGGTTATCAATTACAACCCCATCGGTTCGCCTTTAATTAATAACTGCTTCGAATCCGCCAATCTCAGGTTTTCGCCTTCTGTAGAGAGGGTAACCATCGCCATCAGTCTGAGTTGTACCTAGGAATCGCTTGGGATATTTCTTGCATCATTCGAGTTTTGATCGGTTCAAGCAGAACAAGGTCAACGAACCGGTAGGGCAACTCGGCGCATATGAATTTGTCGACATCAGAAGAGTTCAGTTTTTCCTTTAGCCAGACCAAAATGTGAGCATGGGACAGTCCTCTCTTTCGCCACTTAGCTAGTGACATATCAATTATTAATAGCTGTGCGAAACACAATCGGCTGAACCAAGTCACAAAAGCATCAGCCCAGGATGGGTACATCCTGAAAGGTAGATCGGGGAACAAGCAAATACTACAATATACTACAATATAAAATATATATATATATACTAGCTCGAAATCCCGGCTTCGCCTTGGGCTTCCTTACATTTTGTTGTCCCTAATGTAGGTAAACTGTAAATGAGAACCTCTCAAAATAATTATTTTCAGTTCAGTTTTATTAGAAAAATATAGGTAAATCCCTTTGAACTCCCTCTTTGTACATAGCTGTGATGCAGAACATGTGGCGTTGCCAGTAATGGAACTTCGTTTAGGGGGGCAGAACCTTTGTTAATGTACTTGCAGACGTACTTGATGGACTTCGCTGAGTTGCAAAATTCAACAGTAATGTGGGCGTTGAATACTTTTGACAGTAGAGTAGAATTCGGCAAAATCCAAGGGTTATCAATTACCACCCCACCGGTTCGCTTTTCATTGATAACTGCTTCGAGTCCGCCAATCTCAGGTTGTCGCCTTCTGTAGAGAGGGTAACCATCGCCATCAGTCTGAGTTGCACCTGGGATATATCCCGGTACATTTACCATCCTTCATGCAAAGACTGCTAGAATTTATCTGACCACATGTGTCATGCACCATTTGAGTTTTGATCGTTTCAAGCAGAACAGGGTCAACGGACCGGTCAGGCAACTCTGCGCATATGAATTTGTTGACATCAGAAGAGCACAGTTTTTCCTTTAGCCAGACCAAAATGTGAGCGTGGGGCAGTCCTCTCTTTTGCCACTCTACAATGAACATATGACACCTAACGTCACCGAAAATTTTGAATTTTGTGATGTGTTTCATCATGGTTTTCAACTTAAGCTGTAATACCCGCGCGGAAAAGTCATGGCGATCCTCTGGCATTTGACATAGGAGCAGCTCATCGGTAATTTCAGGCCATGGTGGGTTGCAAGTAGATGTAATGAAGAGATCCGGGCGTCCAAAAGTCTTACGTAAATCAACGCATCTTGAGTTTTCTCATGGATATAGCGAGGTAGACAGCGCCCGACTAGTCCTCGAGATCTTAGCGGCCTCGCCCTTTTTGCTCCTCCACCCCACCCCCGCTCACCCCCCGTGGCGTATTCACACCCGTCTGTCTCGTCGGATGTCAATCGCGAGTCTGAAACAGCTGCCTGCCACCAATGGTAAAGGGGACAAACACAGACACAGTGACACCGGCACTGTCCCTTTTGTGATCGATGTACGGACTGGCGCGCGAAAGGCAGGTGGCGCATCGCGCGTTACCAACATACAGACAGGTGCGCATGCCTGCGTGCAAAAAATGCGGAAGGCATTTTAATCTGACCCCTGGGACCAATGATAATGGAGGTCCACACAGAGGAAGGCAAGACTTTTATGAAGTATACAGGAGGAACTGGTTTGGATTTGAAGGCTAGCCTCAGTTTGAGTCAGTGAATAGCTACAAATTATAAATAAGACAGAAGTAATATTATTTGAAAAATAATAATATTTTACTTTTAGTTTTCTGTTCAGAAAGAGATATCTTCGTGTGAAACCAATACTTATTGTATATCTGTGCGTTTATTGCACTCCATGTTTTTGTTCATTTTGTCCTCATGGTGCTTTCGACAAACCCACTGAAAATAATTATCTTGTGTTAGAGTACCCTTCGGCCAAATTCCTCCTTTAACTAAAGCAGCTTAGTCTAATATTTCAGCTTCACCTTTCAGTATGAAAAAATGAAATTACATGGACCGATTGCGTTAAGTAATGTGGTATTAATTCCTTTTCAGATCTGCACTCGTGCATATAAATTCATATTTTTGTTTAATTATTGTATTCTGAAGCTGAAAAAGTAGAGCCTGTCTTACACTTCTTCCCAATTTAATTTACCTCTGTAATTCAAATTATTACTTCAATCTGAATAAATAGAACTGTCTACATTCGTCATGGAGAAATTGACTGCATCATCTCTCAATTTGTCTTTTTGTTCCAAACTCTTTTTCAGAATGCATTCTGAAATAAAACTTGATATATCAGCTAACACTGTTTCTTTTTGTGAAAACTGAATACTTTTAATCTTTTCTTCTGCGATGTAGTGAAATATATTACTACGAAACACCTGCAGATTAATGAGTTGGCCCGTAAGGAATCTTTCTTAAAGCATTGACGAATATTTTACACGTTATCCAATGCTGTCAATAACATACTTAGTACAACTTCAAGATTAATTAAAAATTGGCTTTTCAAAAAAATTATCTATGTGTACACCAGCCGAGTAGTATCCCATGATCCCCTCGAAAATTTATCATGGAGCCTATAATGTTCTTTTTTGATACGTTTTAGTATTTCTCATATATTTTAACAGCTGAAATGCTGACTTCTCTTGTAGGACTTTGAACTTAACATGACGGTATACGCTTCAGACTTGCTGTCTCTGTTGACACTGGCGCAGTTATTGTTTAACAAGATATTGATTGCAGAACCGCAATGTGGTCTTCATCATTCGTATTTGCGGATCAGCTAACGAATATTCAGTGCAGCTATATTAACACCACAAATATATCCTCCAAGTGGCAGTCAGGATAGAAAAACAGGTCACCGTGACTATGTTTCTACGCTCTTTAATCTAAAAACATTTAAACAAAGATCGCTGCAGTCTTGTTTTCAAACATCCTGCAAATAAAAGGGATAACTGCGGTCCGTGTTAAGTCCTTCCAGCACCCAATCTATTCAATGTGTTCTAAAACGTAAGAAAACCAACGGTGAAACAGACCTTAGAACGGTATACAATGGTTTGATTTCTAGCATGCACATCGTAAATGTTAGGAGATACTAAAATTCCGGGAAGGAGTAAATAAAATAAATGAGAACTTGACATCTGAGTAAAGCATTAAAGAATTTTGGATGCTGCATGCGAATGACCAAGTAATAGAAAATGTTTAACTAAACGAAACGTTCTCGGATAGTGAACTGTTCTTTCGCATGCATCATACTTCCGACTGTCCATAGGTTTAACTATGTGAGTTCCAGGAAGCAGTTCAAAAGAAGACGACGCGACCACTAGAACAAGAGTTTTAATTTCCTGACGTTTCGGATTCGGTCGGGACTCCTCACTCATAGGTAATGGTAACATAGTCTGAGTCTGTTTCACCTCTATATGTGCATGACTCAGGCTATGCTTCCATTACCTATAAGAAAGGATTCCCGACGGAATCCGAAGCGTCAGGAAATTAAAACTCTTGTTCTAGTGGTCACGTCTTCTTCTGAACTTCCGACTTCTTTATGCTTTGCCATGATGAACATATTGATAGAAATTTGTACTATTAACGTATTAAGCACAAAGTTACGTTTTACATTCCTAGGCTGTTAATGTTTTACTTTATTGATTACCTCTGACATTGACAATGATACTATGCAGAGAGTTGAGTTTATTTGTGCTTGCTGCTCGCACGTGATATGCACATGACGGGTCGAGCTTTTACACAAACAAGGTAGGAGCGGCTCGACTCCCAGTTGAATGGGAGTGTCATAGCAACTACACTAAGAATGTAGCAGTGCAACTTTTCTCTCCATTCTGTGAGGAGAACCACAATATCCTACCGGTTAGCATCCTGAAAAGAAAGATATCCGGAAAATTGAGTTGTACTCGTGAATTTTCGAACAAGTATCACATGTTCGTCGTCAGACTAAATCAAAAGTGAGGGCTGGGAAATGTCGCACTAGGGGTTTTGGGGGCAGAGGTAACAGCGAACGGGGAGGAGGGTTATGGTGACGTGACTCCCGCGGCGATAGGTTGTGCTGGTGAGGGGAGGGGGGGTGTTAACGTTTGGACTGTGGGCCACGTGTTCGGGGGGGGGGGGGGGCTGGATCAGAGTTAGTGAAATTCTACTTGACCGAGCACGGACAGCCTGCTGTTGTCTCAGGCTGGGTCCAGATTAGTCGATTAGTCCAGATTAGCATCCCCTCAAGCCACGGCTTTTTTCGCATCCTTTTTAGATTCAAGCGCATCAGATTATTTATGCTGAAAAGCATACACTGTGACCCGAGCTCATTGTCCGTGCTGGTCAGTCGATGCGGCAATTGGTCGTAGTGACTCATAGTGCTAAACAGCCCGCCTACATGTGTCTCAAACGACTTGATCTTCATATAATAAACCAGATTTAAAGACAAAGATTAGCGAAATTCCTCCAGGGCACCCTTGTCGGAAGAAACGGGCTTACTTGGTGCTGAACTACCGATAGGCGGGGAGCAGATCGGCGTGCAGACTTTAGAAAAGCAAGCAAATTTTAGTCCCATTGAAAAATTATTCCTATCGTTAGTGGTTGGGAATTAGTCCAATCTAAATACAAATAGTCAGCGTTGACTAGTTCTCGTTTGATTTCTGTTACATATTTGTGTTTATTAGTCACATAATAGTAACAGAGCCCTCCTCTACCTCCCGTGTTATGCCTCTGACATTGCTTACATATCTGAACATCCTCAACCCCCTTCCGGATAATAAACGTTCATTAGCTGTTTTATGGTCTACAGTTTTACTCAATACTAATTTAAGGTGGAAGCACCCAAAAAAGATAATTATTTATGTTCTTTTTATTCAAGGTAATATTTAAAAAATTAATTTTCTTCAAAATACTTTTCATTAGACGAATTGTACATGTCCTATCTGATTTTCCACAGTTCGACAAATTTTTATATTCTTCTTGGTGCATGCTGTTTTGTACTTCCAGCAATGTTTTCTTAACCATTTTTACGTTCTTAAAAGGCTCTATCTTTGGCTTTTGTTTATTTTTGGAAACAAAAGGAAGCCGCATGGGGCTAAGTCGGGCCAGTAGGGGGGGGGGGGTTTGAAACCGTTGGCATGCCATTTTTTGTCAAAAACTGGTTGATCTTGAACACTATGTGGGCGAATGCGTTGTCATCATGAAGCAACCGGGCCCCGATCGTCACATTGCTGGTCCTTTTCTCTACCCCTGCCTCAAGCATTCGCTTCAACACTTGCCGATGGTAATGCTGGCTCATTGGGGTATTACGAGGAAAAATGTCAGCCAGAACAAATCCCTTGATGTTGAGAACAAAAGCCATCGTGCACACGTTGCTTCTTATAGTTTGTCATTGCAAAATCGCCGAGAGCATCGGTGGGTGGGGAGGTTAGTGAAACAATACCAGTGCAAGAGAACAGGCGAATCCCAGGAAGAAATTGAGAAGAAGAAGAAGATTCGATCGCGGAGACGACTTTTTTATTCGCCTGACGTTTTGACATCCGTCGCGGAATCTTCATCAGAGATATGAGCTGAAAATAATATCAGAACCGTATGATACATGCACAGGATTTTGCAGTATTTATAGGGCACTATTATTACTGCACACATATGACAAATAACGACAATTGACGATAATTGCTCTAATGTGCGTGGATTGCTTGATGACGGGCATGCGGACCGTGGTCTGCTGAATTTGCATCACGCGTGGTGGAATTGGACGTGATGATTGATCAGCCATCTGGTTCCCCAAGTGGGCGCTTGCTGTTGCCAAATTCAGCTTCAGCACCGAATATGGATTGAACGAATCTTTGTACTTGTTTATGGACGGGGGGCCGTGAACCATGCCTCAAGTAATTCTCGGCTCACACGATTATCACCTCTTGCGTGAATTTCGGCCTCATCAATCCCTTTGTCCGCTCCGATTGTTTCTCCTGAACACTACTTGGCTAACTGAGCAGGAAACATGTTTAGTACACGGACTTAATGGGAGCGGATAGCGCTGCCAACCCACTTACCCACAGAAACTACTTCTCATGTTTTGCGCACCCCCAGGTAAAGGTATGGGAAAGAAGGATCGAAAAAATACATCCGCCAAACTTGACTTCTTCATTCTTTTCTTTGCAGACAGTATATTTTACTATGTCGATAACCCGCTCTTAAGTTCGGTTACATGCTAGCAATTCGGCTTCTCAAGCTTGCTTGGTCAGTAGGCTGGTCATTAAAACGTGCAATAGAAGCACACCATATGTGGTTTGTTTCACACGGCAGCAAACAAAAGCGGAAGACTGGAATTATACAACTCCTGTGAGCAGCATAAGCCACCAATATAATCACTGGGGCAACCAATTATCTGCAGAGACCTTAGTGATTAATGGTTTTATGATTGCGCTCTCGAATGCTATCATGAACTGGCAGATGAATAAAATATTTTAGCAAAAGAATGTGTTCATTGCCTTTTCACCCATACCTAGACGTTGTATTCCTGAATATGCATGGTCATTCTGAATGAGTCAAAGATCGATCGATATCCCTTCTCAGCGAAAATAAGTCCCAAGGTGATTAATGATAAGCAAACCGCACTATAATGAGGGCAAAAAAGTTATCAAGCAAACAGCAATAAAACCGGACCATTGGAGACGCTTAGAATTAAGGCAGCATCTACTTCGGGATTATTTACGCATTTTTACACTTTTGTAGAGATCGCAATCGTATACGCAAATAGGATGCTCATCAAGCACCGATAATTTAAAGATGAGACACTGACCATTATTTTCAGCTCCTCTTCACCCGTTGGTGAAGACTACGCATGAATTTAAGTGAATATGCAAATACCGATCTATTTGACGTCTCAGGGCACGCATGAATGCACATACACGCCGGACTAGCTTGACGCCGTGAATGAGCTCCTCAGAATTGAAGTGCTCAATGCTGAATCATTGTTACAATCAACTTTTTATTAAATATTAAAATTTATTTGCTTATGAAGGGTGAAAGAATTCTTGCAAACCGTGGATTTTCCGCAAGACCACCCTGAACAATGTGAAATCTTAGTGACGACAAGTCTTCCTGTAACTTTAATATAGAACTGAGTTGGACTTTCTCTCCTATTGGGATAGATTCAGATCTGACTGCATCCTCTTATCCCAGGCTTCTGTGAAATCTTAGTTGTCAGGTCTATCAACACCTGTTGTAACCCTTGTGTCTTGAAGTACAGTTAAAAGTAATCCACAAAGTACATTTGTGTGAACTGAAAACAGCTAGTGTACCCGAATGAATGAAAAGGTTCGCGTTCCAGGTATTTGCGCAGATAAATAGAAAGACTTTATTCGATCAAATAAATTTCGTGACGGCTCGTCAGCTGCGGCCCGTCACGAAATTTATTTGATCGAATAAATTCTGCCGTATTTGCTTGCTTCAAATTTCTTCCTGGGAAAAGATGTTTCACAGATGGAAAGACGTTGTTTTATTGTCCTGACAATAAACCAGCTGATCCGGTGCTCGAAACGTCTTCTTCCTTGTCAATGCAACTAATGTACCAAATATGTGCATGGCTCACTAATTATGTTCGAGGTTAGTCACGATAGCGTTCTTGCTTGAAGATATTATTATGTAAGCCTAACACATGGTTGATATAAATATACTTTTTCTTTACATCACCTTATTTAGAGTGGATTCACAGCTCTGCATATTGCCGCGCATTATGGCAACGTCGCTATGGTCGACTTACTGCTTTCCCGAGGGGCGAATGTTAACTTCCAAGCCAAGGTAAGACAAAACACTGTGGACGCCTTTGTATGTTTCTCCTTCTTCCTTTTTAGTTATTGTGTTCATATTTATCAGGTGGCAATGCTGGTTTTACCATGAACCGCCACTGATTTGGACAAATTGCAATATTTGGTGACCCATATATCACTCTACCATGTAAAAATGAAGTCGTTTTTACCTATTTATTTTTCGAACAATCCCTTCATAATGGATTATAAAGTGCTGACTTTTCTGTTAATGAAGGAACAGGGATGTTGCTCGCTTTATAAGCGTGGGTTTCTTTTTGGGAATTTCTTCAATGACCCTTAGCATCTCTGCCTCCAGCTTTTAATTACCTTTCACTATATGGTACTCAGGCTGTAAGATGCCTGTGGGTTCATTTGCATACTTTTGATTGGGCGAATAATCACAGTGAATAGTTAACTGACGTTCATTTAGGCGAGCCTGGTCTTCACTTTAAATCGGCATTCCGAAAACTTATTAAATAGTCAAGAATGTGCCTTAGCATCCGAATGGTGGCTCTGTCCTTATGATCAGCTACATCGGCTTGCTGCCACCGTGGTTAAACTGCCCTCCTCTAAACAGTACATTAATTTTTCAAAACTGCTTCATATCGGCTGCTGGTCACTGGCATCTCCGTTCTACAAGGTAACCGTGACTTAGATAGAGGGAATTGCATGGCACTCAGTTACCCTCTGGTTTTTGGTGTACAAAAGCTGAATATTTTAGGTAAAATGAAGTAAATCTCCAACTGGGGGATTGCACGTTGGGCTGTTGCTTCATTTGGTCGTAATTTTAGTCCAGATTGTTTGCTTGTCCCTTTTGCCGACAATTGGTCTGCTTTAGTTCATTTGCTAATTAGATTTTGTGCGGCTGAATTTGTAAATATACTTGCATGCGCTGCAACAAAGTCTGTGCGATTCCAAATTCGCAAAATCTTATTTGATCAGACGTTCCTGATTCTTAATCAATGTCCTGCCGCATGCGTTCAGTAAGTTTGTATGTACGTGCCCAACGCGATCTCCTAACTAATCGCAAATCACTAACGGGTAAATATTTCCGGAAGTGCTAAACCAAGGGGTGTGTAGTTTAACTTGCGCGCAGAGTCCGACGATGGTGCACATATATTATGTGCTTTAGAACAGTTGGTCTTTGCTTTGCGAGATAATTTTCGATAAATTCTGCTAGTTGATCCGGCGTACATGTTTCAAAAGATAATAGAGCAATTTAAAAGATTACATGTAAGGCGAATGATTTATTAGTTTGATGACTAATGCACTTAGAAGTCATTATTTATATAATCTACTCATCTAGCTGTTAAACCACAGCTAGGAAGCGTGTGGTTTATCTTGCGCGCAGATTTTAACTATGCAAATGGGCGCACATATAATCGATACGTTAAAACAGTGGATCGTTGAGTTGCGAGATAATATTCAATTAATTTTGCCCCATGTTCCGTCGAAACTGTTTCTACACCATTTTCTAAAGATGATATAGTGATTTAAATGATTAAGTGACAGGCGAGTTATTTATTAGTTTGATACGAAGAGGACAAACAGTTAATTATTTATAGAACCTACCTATCTAGTTGCTAAACCACAGCTCCTCGCTTTACCGGAGATTAGTATGAAACGCATTCCGGTAAAGCCTTATTGTCAAGACACCAGTGAATAAACCGAATCTGCGTATAGGTAGGTGACTAAATAAGGCAAATACCTCCCCCATAGGAACGGTCTAAGATCCTGGCATGCAAAGAAATTACCGATAGAAACTAACAGGAGGAATAAGATGCCATGATAGAGAGAATACTTGCTTTATTTATCATGAAAAATCATGAATAATTCAGCGAAAAATGGCTCCATTCACGGAGAGCAAAGGATAGGTTCAGCAATGGGTCATGTAAAACTCATCTATGGAGAGACAGATCAGCTTTCAACTTCTCCATTTCCGCTTCTTCACACGTGAGGTAGCGTGCTAGGAATGGGAGTACCGAGTGCTGATATGCTGATGTGTGGCAAGTCATATAATGCAAACCTCGACTCATGGGACGGGAAGACTTCGCAGTCATTAACTTAGAGTGGAGAGCGTGAGCGACCTCAGTAAGTATGCGATCGGCAAATTGCTTGACTGTTTTAAAGTGGTGCTGTATTATAATATCAGCTAAAAAAACATTGGAAACACCGGCAACCGAAGAGCGCATTTGGAGGCTACGCTTAAAAATGACTAGGTCTTCTTTAAGTTAGGCTGGAAAAATAACTGGAGAGCAGTAAAGGGGAGAATACAAGCATCTATAAAACGCCAGATTAGGGCTTGCGGTGTGTGATAGGAATGCAAGTGGCGGATATAATATAAAAGTTTACGGATTTTCATAAAAAAAGCCTTCTATCTGAAGAGAAAATTTTAAGTGGGATGCTAAAGTAACACCAAGGTATCGGAAAGAGGATACTTCGTTGGCAGAATGTTACAAGAATTTTACTGCCATAGGTTTATGGATTCGCACTCGAACTCTTTATCAGAGGCCGTTCAGATAACAGTTAAATGAAACCGGTTACTCGTACTCAAGTGACTGATTATTCCTAGAGATAAGCTGAAAAGCTACGATCCTATTTGCCTGGAACCGACATTTTAACCGAAAGGAAACGCCACATTTTCCTCACTGTTTTCCCACCTGACGTCTATGCTTCATCCAAGCAACCGCATTGGAGTATAAAAATGTCGCTGCAACTAAAGTAGTTATTAATGTTGGATTCTTTCTAGTTATCTGTTGATCCAATACTGTTTCACATTTACATCAAGTTACTGTACGTTTGAACTGTCTTCTCAGATCGTCTACCTTTTGTATTCAGCCGCTCATATTAGCAAGTGTAGTATTGGGTGTCCCAAAATTATTTGCACCATTTAAACGTTAAACAATTTCTTTAAAATTAGTTACTCAACAACGATTCCTATGCATCTTTAACCTCATTGGTTGGTGTTTTATTTGATAAAAACCAGTTGTACACAAAGTTTACTGCACAGTACAGCAGAATAGATTTTAAAGAAACTTTGTGGTAGGCAGCGCCAGAAAACAAATCATAAATGCGATGACCTTCTCTAAGCTGGTCAGGAGGTGGTTGTAGACGACTGGAAAAAAGTCGTCTTCGCTAATGCATCGCTGTATGAACTATTTAATCAGCCAAACACTAACAATGATGTTATTCGGACTCCAAGTCGTTACATGGTTGAGAATGTTGAACTTCTAAAGTTGAGCCCTATAGTCATGGCGTGGGAAGCAAGGTCCTTTGGAGGGCTCTCTGATCTCCGAATTATACCATGGAGTCAGCAAGGGAATGATTAATATTAAAAAGGGGAGATTAGAAAAGAAAACCCGCTTAAACAATTGAAAAATATTGTTTTAGCAGGTCAAAATTTGATAATTTACTTGTTCCGGACTTGTCAAGGGGTAGTTTTATGCAGGACGGGGCCACAGTTCATACAGCTTTGGATAGCCAGAGGTTGCCATCAGTAAAAAATCTACATTTCTGGAAGAAAGACATTTGGCCACTAAATATTCCTGCCTTTAATCGAATTGAAAATCCATGTTCAATTTTGTCAATATGGTGAACGAGAAACTGCCTATTCCTACTACTGTCGCTGGATTGGCGAGATCTCTGCTGGATGCCTGGAGAAAAATCCCCATGAAGGTCCTCCACAATCTCGTTTGTTCGATGCCAAGCAGGGTAGAAGCTGTCCGCAAGGTCAGGAGAAATTCCCCTGTAAAGTAAATTGTGAAATATGTGTTACGTTAGAAATTGTGAGTGTACTAGAAGGATACAAAGAATTTCGGAACACACCTTAGTCGCTATCCAGAGAGGGTAAAAAAGATTATAAACGCCTACATTCTTCCTTTCTGTGTGTTATATATGAATGCTTACCTCTGTACTTTCTAGTTTATAACTATTGCTTTTACTATTATACTCAGATTTCCACTAATGAGACATGTAGCTTCTATTCTTAACTGCCTAGAGATCAGGATAACGTATTGGTTTTCACCTCTTTATGGTTGTCTCACTCCATTTTTGTCCATGATAGCTTGAACGTGTTTGACTTAGTACACGACAAGGTGACATTTCCTTATACACTTAGGACAAATCGATAGGTTCTATTTTCAGTTGACTTTTCATCTTCTCAATACCAGTGAATATGAGATGCACTCGTGGCCCAGAGGTAGAATGTTTGCTCATAAACTAACCACATCTGAGATTTATATGGTTGGCTCAAAGCAAAATAAACTAAAAATAATCATCCCTGAGGCTATTTTTTGGTTATTGAGTTTCTGGTATAATGGATTGTGATGATATAGACCAATGTATGCTCTGTGACTAACGGATCGCAGGGCCAAGAGATTTATTGTCTTTTTATACTCTCAACGGAAAAATGGCTGCTGCTTTTACATAAAAATAGCAACAATTTCCCTGAGGTTTATCATAAAGATAGACATAACTTGCGTCTTGCTCTCAGACAAATTACTGTTTTTTTTCAGTGCTTTATATAGTATTTTTAACTCGCAATTTTTGATAAAAAGATCTCAAGCCCCATACTTGATAAGATTCAAACTTTGACGCATTTTTACCCGGTAAGAATTGAAAATAGGCAAAAACAGCAGAATCTATTGATATCAACGAATTTCGGGACAGCTCATCAGCTGCTACTTTTCGCTGCATAAGAAGGATAACGAGGACATATACAGCCGTGATGAATTTCAGAGAATTACTGGCAACAGCAAGGAACTTGGGTCAGTTTAAAAATTAATGGATTAAGGACGGGAACGTTATGTAAACATATGGGAAGCAGTAGATGAGGGAAGTTAACGAAAAACACGTGGGAATTAAATAAAATGACCAATCACCAGGGCAACTGGAGGTTGACGACATGGTCAAGCTGCTTGCATAGGTCAGGTTTCTCACACCGTATGTGTGCAGCTTCCAAATAGCGCGGGATTCAGTTGGTTCGGACCCGAACAAGTACTCGAAATACTGAAATTCACAACTGCTCTATGTGTTCTCGCTACCTTTCTTAGACAGCGGCAAGTAGCAGCTGAAAAGCTGTCGCAGAATTTGAGGAGGTCATTGGCGTCTTCATTGGAATCAACAATTGTGAATATGCCATCCATATATCTTCCATATAAGTTTGTCTTATTAAGTCTTGATGACGCTTTTTCTTCTAGATTACCCATAAAAACATCCGCAAATGTGGGCTCTAGTGGACTGCCCATTGCTACACCGTCAATTTGTTTGTAAAGTTGTCCATATAATAGAAATTTAACATTTTTGGTGCAGCGTTACAGTAATTGGCGCAGTATTGCAGGTGACAGGTGTGTTTCTGGCGCATGGGCACAAATAATGTCTATTGTCTCGTCCAGCGGTACATTTGTAAATAGTGATTCGACGTCTAGTGAAATCATACATTTGTCAGTAACGTTTTGCAGCTTGATGTCCTCGATAAAATGAAAAGTGTCCTTCGTAGAATATGTGGAGAGCCGTTCTCGAATGGGCTTTATTTCCTTGACAAGAGCCATACCTACACTTCATGAGCTTCGTGCCAATTCAGTGGAAGCGTAATCTGTTACATACCCTCTTTCAACGAGCAAGGAACATTTGCTCTAGTGATACCTTACCAGGAGAGCTTTCTCGCCTCAACTCAACCCTACTAAACTGTGGCTACCCGGCACGCTTTGATCAAAAGTATAGCAATCCCCTAAGGCCAACATTTATGGAACAGTCAATTTCAAAACAGCCCGTCATGATATCCTTACCTCTCAAGGGTGACGACATTTCCACCTTAATCAAGCGACGGTTACGCTGTACGATAGAAAGGACCTACAACGCAGCAAAACTAGTCTTCTTAAGTTCCACTAAACATATTCCAGTAAAATGGGCGAAGGATGCCTTACCATTGCTTGCCACCTCAAATTGTGTTTACGAATTCACATGTTATTACGGATGCAAATACCTTGGGCGCACGCAAAGGCAACTGGCAGCCAGGGCCACTGAGCACTTGCCCAACGGCTTTTGAAGCAAGAAGACAGAATACCAAGGTCCTCTGTTAGAAAGCATCTATTAGACAGCGGTCATCCTGTCGACCTCAAAATAGCATTTCGAGTACTTGTTCGGGTTCGAACCAACCGAATCCCGCGCTATTTAGAAGCTGCACACATACGGTGTGAGAAACCTGACCTATGCAAGCAGCTTGACCATGTCGTCAACCTCCAATTGCCCTGGTGATTGGTCATTTTATTTAATTCCCACGTGTTTTTCGTTAACTTCCCTCATCCACTACTTCCCATATGTTGACTTAACGTTCCCGACCTTTATCAATTAATTTTTAAACTGACCCACGTCCCTTGCTGTTGCCAGTAATTCTCTGAAATTCACGACTGCTCTATGTGTCCTCGTTATTGTTTTTTATGCAGCGACAAGAAGCAGCTGATAAGCTGTCGCGAAATTTGTTGATATCAATAAATTCTGCTGTTTTGCCTATTTTCAATATTTAAACTGTTTGCTGAACGCAGGATTTCACTGATGCATGTCGAATGGTCAGGAGCATAATGAACCTTAGAAACTCGCTAATTCTTGGTCACGTTTGGACAACTACCATATTTGTTTGTCCAAGAACCAATGCGGAAACTTTGCAAGACGTGGATTTACCCCCAGAATGAGTGATGAAACATTTGGATTTGAGTCGAACTGCTACGTACTTTGGTCCCTAACTCCTGTATAAAGTCACGGAAAATTTGTTTAAATTAGTCTGTCTGAGCTGAGTTTCTGAATCAACATTATAACATTCCCAGCCCTTCCTTTTTATTTTTGTCTGACGACGAACACGTGATACTTGTTCGAAAGTTCATGAGTACAACTCGATTTTCTGATGATCTTCTTTCTTTTCATCATATCATCTTGGAATGCAACTTACTTCACTTATCCGTTATGATATGCATTATGTCTCATAATATTCTCAAGCCTAAAGTGAAACTGTAAAGTAAAATTGCAAACGAAAATCGAGTGACTGAAAGGTATTCGTTCAATTTCAAACTCACGTAGATAAGAAGAAACTAAACACGTAATCTGCTGCGTCTCATAAATTTCGCGTGAGTCGGCAAGACCCTGCAAGATTTTTTCAGTCTTTTTGTTACCAGTTACGCATGCCAGCGTTTTTAGTGTAGGTAATTTGTTTGAGGCGTTCCAGCCTCAATTCGGTATCATTTAACCAAACACTAAGTCTTATCGAAGCTACACTCAACTATCCCTATAAGCATAGGCAACCGCCTATCAGAGGAACAAGCAAAAATTGAGTGATAGCTTGATTGCCATTTTCGTATGCATTTCACGCTCTCCCTACAACAATATTCAATTTTGAAACCTGTCTGTGAATTTAAGCATAATTAATTGCTCGAGAAGTGGCATCTGGGTGCAGAAACTCCTGAAACTTCACCAGCGTTAACTTTATGCAAACTTTTTTGCTATTGCTATACACCTTGTTTCTAAAAATTACTGTTCACTGCTAGCTTTTGTTGCTTTATTCCATTCAAAAGAGACTAATTTCTACGTTCTTGTGTTGCCTTGCATTTATGGCATTTCCCTCAACCTATTTTGTGTAGGCTATCCTATTTCTCAAGAAAGTACTAAAATGCAGTTCTGGGTGTAAATCTTAAAGTGCTCCATGTCAGGCGTAGAGGAGGCTGAAGCAAATCTCCACAAACATTTCCTGACACTTGGTTTTCGATCCGGTAACAGCGTAACTCTGTCCTCTTTGGCGATCACAGCTACAAAATCAGCCCTCTTTCCCATGGGGTCAGCGCTCTGTCTGAATGCACAGACCATTATGGGACCTCGGTTTTGTCCTAGAACTCCGTTTGTCGCGAGATCCTCTTTGCAAACTGATGTGAGAGCGCAATTACGACTTCCGGTCGTCGATTAACCGGATGGGCCATTGTTTCACTGTGTGTCAAGCTCCACGAGAAGCTACATTCCTATTGTATTCCTTTGCAACTGTCCAAGCTAACATTTAAAATCACATAATTATCCAGCAGTGCGTCCCCTGTGACCGAAATCATATTTTGTCTGGTAAAGGAAGTATAATAGTAGTGAGCGGACAGCTTTACCTCTAGTATGCATACACTTGCTACTTCCAAACTGGACCCGTGGACAAAAAGCATGTCTCTTTTCAACCAGATCAATTGCGAATTATGATGTAGCCATATTTGAAAAAAAGATCACCGTCTACAGTGATTGAAAGAATATTTGGGTCCTTTTGTAAATGTATTTTCCTCAGATTTGGCACAGTGGTTCCTGCAAGCCGTCTGTATTTCCCATTGAGCGTACTTTCCAGTCAGTAGCTCACGAAACCAGTCAATTGGCTGCGGTCTTAACATTTTTCAGGGTGCCTGGAAACCAGCACGTTACAGTCAACCAACTTTTAAGAAACTTTGTCAGTTTTATTGCCGTCCACTTGACCACCGTTGCCATGCTATTGGTTCTTCTCTAGTCTACAGGTAAAAGACTTTAAGGTGTTATTTCTAATACTGCAGCCTGCATCGCAGGGCATGATGAGAAAATTAAGCTTGAGAATGTCCAGCAAGGCATTAAGGTCAGAGGTTGCTTTCCCATCCTCGCAATTTCTCACGTCAGTCTAGACACAAGTGTATGCGAGTAAGGTAACGGCGTACTTGAACCTTGGGCCCGTTGTGCGATCGATTGGCATCAGATTTTTTTATTATCGTAGGAATTGGCAGATCGGTTAAAGGGACCTTTTTTGTCTGGGGCTGAGCCTATGCAAGCAGTTGCATAATTCCCAAACATGTATTTTGTGGTGAATTTTGACAATGACAAGGAAGTTTGGAGTAGCCATATCTGGCTTATTAACCGTCACTTAAACAGCCATATCCACTCTCTATAGGAGTAAAGTTCCCAATTTCTGATGAATTATCCATTTCACCCCCCCCCCGTCCGAAAGAAAGTGAAGAAATAACGAGATCACTTCATTAAAAACCCATGTGTTTCTGTTGCCGTTTCGGGAACTTCCTCTTGTTCATCATCAGAAAGGTGGAATGTCTGTTCCTGCTTGGCACAAATTGTTCTGTCTCGCCGCCTGCCTCGTTTTTTAGGCCTGTCTGGCGCACGAATTCTGACTTGCCTGCTGACTGAACATTGGCTTTGACCCCTCCGTGGTCGACCACTGGCGCACTCGTATTACCTCTGTCGCCTGTGCGACTGCCGTTGTACCAGTAGTGTCTGTGCTCGTTGGCCCTTACCTCACAATTTGGGTGGGCTGTTCTAATGTCGCCGCGTGTGCTAAGCACGTTCGGCTGTTTAGGCAAATCAGAGGGTAGATGTGTCACATCGGTCGTGTGACCGCCGGCTGGCTCTTTTCCGTGCTGTGAAGGTGACAACTATTGGGGAGCCTCCATTTGTTCGTTATTGCTCGTGGTCCCGTCTGGCCTGCCTTGACCCTTGTGCGTAGTGCCTGGTAGGTTAGATGCAGATCAACAGCTCTATTAATTCTGCCAGGTGAGAACCAATTTCTGAGCACCAGTCTACCCATCTTGGCATTGGCTCAGCCGTGGTTCTCCCATTATATCTGGCCATGCACCAGGACATGCTGTCGTCGCGGATGACTTCTAGCTGAAACTCATGAATTCTCGTGCAGAAGAATTTGCCCGGTTAACCAACATACCTTACGCTGCACTTGTGGCAAAGTATGTTGTAGCTTGCTGCTGAGTGTTCCGTTGCTAGTAGCAGGTTTTTAGGCCTCATTATCTGCTATCCGACAGTAGATTCCGGTACAGGGGGCACCCCCAATCCCAAAAGCGTTCGGGATTCTTGGTATTGTTTCGGAAAAAATTCCTCACATGGGGGATCGCAAGGCTTAACTTCGGTTTGTCATCGTTAGATCATTCATGAGTAAGCTTTATTCGAGAATCACGTACGAAGAATCATCGATAGATAGTGGCTTTTAATCTGGAGTTTAAGGACTTCGCTTTCCCCTTCCTCCTGTAGTTGTCACTACAGTCTCTGGGAATTCTTTGAAATAGCTTTCTGATAGAGCTGCGCTTGTGAACAACTGGATGGTTACTTCGGAATTTGAGGATGCGTTTAGTTTTCATTTCCTTATGGTGAAGCGTACTTCCTATCCTTCCATCAGCCATCCTTATAAAATTTACGTCAAGGAAGGGCAAATTGTTGTTGTCTGGCTCTTCCCATGTACCTTGGGTGTCAAGGAATAATGAGTTCAATAAAATATTGAAAACCAGCAGGTCGCTTTTCGTATTTAGAACAAGTGTGTCTTCGATGTATCTGAATCAGGCATAGAGTTAGCCCTCTTCGTTCTTCTCTGACATGGTGGGCTTGTGTTTTCGTCCTACAGGTCAATCGAATAAAATATCTGCTTAAGTTGCTAACTCTGCTTCTTATCCTGATACTGTTGTGCACAATGAGTAAATTTCATTAATCCAATTTAAAATCGGCAACCTTTCCCATTTTGTCAGGGTATTTTATTTTGGCTAGTCAAATTCGTGTTTGTTTGCTACTCCCCGTCCCCTTTTTTAAATATTTACTAGAAACTCAATAAAAACCTCACGTGATACAACTATTCCACATCATGGACTACTTAGTCTTTGCTAAAGTAAAAAATATCCGAGCTGGTATAACATGCTAGAATGCTCTCTGATGTTGCAATTTACTATTCCAAGCTTAAAGCCCAGATACGTGTTTCGCTGGTATTCTACCGCGGCTTGACACAGCTGCGAAGGGGTTCGGCTCGTCGTTGGGTCCTCCAGCTTTCCCTGTTTGCTATGACCACGTAAAGCAGAAGAAACACAAATTCGCCTTTGAAAAAGCAAGGGTAATAGGCCGGGCCAACGACAAGATGGCCAGACTGCTGCTAGAAAGTTGGTCCTCGACTGGCACACTAAACAGAGCCATGGACCTTCATCCCGCCTACCAAGCGCTCCGCGAAAGGCTAACATCGGCTCAAAACGGAGCAATAGTTTGGGCGGAGAGAGATAAGCAGGGCCAACAGCCGGTAGCCGCGAGCGAAGAGGGTGGGAAACTCTCACGAGTCACAAAAACGACTTGAAATAGCTCACGACGGCGCGAGCAATTCAAACAGCCAAGAAAATCGATCGGCGCAGTCGACTGACGCATGGGCGAATGGAGGTTTACATCTTTTTGACGCACACAGGAATACAGACACCTTGCTCTGTCAATGAAAGCGAGAGAGCTTTTGAAACGTCAGCCTGAATATACTTTGGTCTCAGAAATCGTCTCCTCTTCTTCCTCTTCCGGGGATGATGTAAGGAATATTTTATCTGGACCTCGAATTTTCTCGCATATTAATAGATCAGTATGTATGGTAAGGGTTGGTCAATCTGGTAGCGGACCATTTTATGTTCCATTATACTCTGGAGCTTACTATAAAGCTCGCGCAAGCACTCACATAGCAAGTAGGAAGACAGGATGAAATGGAGCCACCAAAGGTAAGGGAGAACGGAATGGCTATTTCTGCCTTATTAGTCGTCATCAGCCAGTCACGGCCAATCCTAGATGTGGATCACCCGGTACCTTTGGTCATACGCGCCCAACGGAACATAAATGTTTCTCTACCAGATCGGCGAGCCTCTGCCATTGATCTTATTCTCGATCCCAACCGAAAAAAACTACGAGCTCGTGGTGCAATGGTAGAGTATTGCACTCAATGACCAAATGTCCCGGATTCGAATCCCGGGTGGGAAGTAAGGTAACGTAAGAGAGACTGGAATGGCCATTTTTGGCTTATAAGCTGTCATCAGCCAGTCATACCCAATTTTAGATGTGGGTCACCCGGATTTGAACTCTGAACCCTTTGTCATACCGGCTCAATGGAACATAAGATTTTCGTTTACCAGATCGACCAGCCCCTGTCGTTCATCATTTTCTCAATCCCTACTGACAAAAGCAACGAGCCCGTGGTAGAGCACAGCATTCACTGACTAAAGGTCCCGGGTTCGAATCGCAGGTGATCCAGACCTAGGATTAGGTATGACTGATTGATTACAACTAATAAGCCAGAAATGACTATTCCACTCTCGTTTGCCTTTGTCGGTTCCACCTCATAGATTAGTATATTAAATGCCTATAGTCATAGACCGAAATTAGATGTATATTTTTCGGCCGAACTTCATCAGCCACTGCAGGATAACCACGTAATATTTAGACGCTGCCAACGGGTAGACAGTAGTAGAAACTGCTATTGTCATTTATCACAGTTGCTGATGGAATTCGGCCCAAATGTATACGCCAAACGTCGATCTATGCCTATAGGCCTTGAATATACTAATTTATACCGAGAGCATAAATTATTTGTCTGAGGAAATTATCCCTTCTTCTTAAATCCATGCACCAGACTACGTTTGGACTCAGAAGGCGTCAGAGATTAGCCCCCTAAAAACAACCTGCGCTCTTTTTCTGACCCTAAAAGCATGTCACAAACTGACCCTGCAAGCGCATTACAGTTACGGTCGCTCAGCCCACAAATCGCACTATGATCTGAATATATGAAGCAGACGAAGCCTATTTTGTTCGCCACAGCCATACTTTCGAGATGCATTCTTACCAGTTCCGCTTGAGCCGTCAATTTACTATGGTACCCTCCGCCTCTTCCTTATACCGTCTACTGCTGTTAACCCGCTAAGCCCCGCCCAACCTGCACACTTCCGTTAGTTGGGCGGGAGACTGTGACGGTTCTGGTCATTGCACTGAATCTGTGCACCTGGGCTTGGTCAGCCTGAGTGAGCATTACTCACTAGCCGACAGCGGACATGAGGGGAAGAGATGGTGGGGAGATAGTGACGGTTGCGTCATCTGTATGGTTATTGTTTTATGAGGGTCTGGTGGCGTAGGGGCACAACCTGAAGTTGGATGCCAAGGTAACCAAAATAAGTCAGCCAGGCGTGTTCTTTTGTCTGCTCCGCCTACAATAAGAAGAACGAAAAAATCACACGGTTCACGCACTGTGTCTTTATGATGTTCCGCTGTCAAAAATGAATTCTACCCCCTATCCCCTGGTGTTTTGCTTGCGAGTGTTTGCAATCATAGGAAGCTCTACTAGAGATCCGTGCCACATCCTATCGATAGTTTTTTTTTTAAAAACAGCCAGTTGATGGGGTGCCATTAGTTTCTAAAATTCAGAAGGAGGATGCTGCGTGGTCTTTTAATTTGCAATATATTTGCCAGATGATGAGAAAATATGATCAGGCACTACCAAAGTGCTCTTTATCTTTGCGTACGTGTTCTTTCGATGCCCACTTTCTTTGTGCTGTTTGACATCTATAAGCGAGGCACCATAATCTGCGGAATTGCGTTTGCCCTCCAGAGCCTGGCTGAAAAACCCAGCCAAAATTCGGTGAGGGTATGGTATGTTATCCCATTGGGTTGCTGTTCGAGAACTTCCTACTTATTATATTTAGGAAGGTGTGGTTTATCGCAGTCTGTTTTGACAATAGTTCATGAAAGGCCAGTTTTTCACCGTTACCATTGGAATTTTTAAGGTTTGGATTTAAGATTTCAGGTTGAGGGTCTTGGTGTAGGGTTGGAGTTTGAGCTTGAAGACTACGCTTATGGTTATGGGTTGGGTTCGAATGTCAGGATTAAGGTTAGGAAGTGGGGTTACGACTAAGGTTTTTCCTTGGTGTTGGTGGGGTCACACAACCTCGTCCCAGCAACATAACCCAAAATCTCCAGAGTGAATCCAATGAAGCGTAGACTTCGAGCAAAATTTTGGCCTAAGTTTTCGGAGTCTTCTTGATGCACTTCACAGCCTCCTTCGCGTACCAATACGCGCAGAAGGGTTTTTATTCTGCTCTTCTATGGCTTATTGTGTCTACCTCATTGTATGCCAAAGCTGTCTCCAAAAGCCGTTGTTCCAATAGAGGAGAATATGCGAGTTACAGAAAGC
>JAYGXS010000006.1:14292551-14332755 GCA_036362985.1 Ligula intestinalis | reverse complement strand
TACTGGCCCGCTGATTAATTGCCGAAAACATGTGTTTGCCAACATGACTTCCTAGGATGTTGCGCCAGTCAGCCAGCCGATATTCCCTCACAAGGCTAACCTCGACACCGTTACTACTGCGAAGTGAGTTCAATTTCAAGACAGAGTGATTTACGCGGAGAAACGCAAAATACCGCATGGTCCTGTACCGGACTGAGTGATATAACTAGCACAAAGCTCCTCTGTGAGATTATAATGGTCTTCCTGCTTCCTCGCTTGCTTGCTTTTTTCGAGAAAATCAGTGCAATCGGGAGTTTGACCGTTGCCCTAAGCATAGTCTCGTAGCACTACAAATTATAGCTGTGTGTCCCATCAGGATAACGATTTCTTTCGACTGGGTAAAATATGCGGTTACCAATCCAGGCCATCGCCTGGCTCCCTTTACACACCCGCGCGCGATGAGTCTTCTGTCAGAACCGACAGTCAAAGTCGCTGCCCAAGTGGTCAGCGTTGCCTTATGCGTGACTAGAATTATAGTGAGGGAATTTCGCGCAACATCTACCTTGTTCGCTCCACTCACCGCCGTCCTACTCCAACGGTTATTTTAATACATCTCAGGGTGTAGGAATTGTCTGCCTATCGCACACATTCTACTCCCACATTGACAGGACTTAGGCTTCAGTGGCTTCGGTTTCACACCTGGGAGAGTCAGTAAATAGATTATCTGGAAAGGAGTCACTGAAGCCTAATCTGTAGCCCGCAGGACGACCTGGTCACCCCGTCGCTTGACAATCTTCCCAGCTCTCAGCTTTCTGCTAATCATCATAAATCAGATGGTTGGATTATTTTTATGCTAGGAGTACGCTCTGTGTGATCTATCTCGCCCTGTCGCCTGTTATCGTTACAAAGCAGATCGACTGATGAATTAAACTGATTTTACTATCGAGCGAAGTATTTGCTATTTCACCTTCCTTTTATCTCGCTTCGTTTGTCGTGGTAGCTCTGACTTATTTCTACGCTCAGTGCCCTCTACGGCCGGCCAGTTGACTCCTTTGACTCCTCCTCATTTTAATTAAGAATAATCCGTTATCTTTTAAAGTACAAACTACGGGCTATTGCTATCGATGTTACGTTCGTCGTTTGGAGTTAACTAGGCCGAAAATAGTAGATGTATAACAAGTTATATTTTAAGGAAGAGCGACCTTTGGGAAAATCAATAAATTTATTCATTAAATGTTCGACACTTGATCCCCAGGTCATCGTCAGACTTGAGAGAAATGGGCAAAGAACAGTCGCCCATTTCTTTGCCCATTTCTCTCAAACCTGACGACGACCTGGGGATCCAGTGTCGAAAATTTATTGAATAAATTTATTGATTTTCCCAAAGGACGCCTTTCCTTGAAATTACATTTCTTGGGATGCCTACCTTTCAGTTCATATGAAACAACTACGATCACGAGGTTAGATTGTCGCAAACAAGGTTCTGGTGTGTGTGTGGCTCTTTATGCAGTTCTCTCCCCTGGCTCCAACCCTATTTGTTTTTGTTTTTATCATTTGGTTGAGACTTTCTGCTCTTGGTGGGAGGCCAACAGTGTGTATTTAGCCTCCAGAATAGTTGTTTCTTCTGCACAAGATGTCACATTTTGCATATCCACAAGGTACGACTGATTCAAGGGAACCTCTTTGCATGGCAACATTCTTAACCAATTATGGCCCTTGTGTGCTGCCAGAGTGAACTTCATCAGTAGATTTGCGGAAGATGTACATAGGTGGGTTACTGTTGAGTTTCCTATTTGTACATGCGTGTTGTGGCATCAGAAAAATACTATCTCAGTTTTCCGGTCAGGCCGATGCGGTGAAACATAGTTAAAAAAGAGTAGATAGTGAAAAAAATACTGTCGGTCTTGGGGATAGGGGACGGCGCACCGCAGAAGTCATCGGGATCATCACCGAAGTGCAGTAGAGATGCGGTCAGATACTCCCTTGCTGATTGCAGAGTCCATCGACAAAGTTGCATAAATAAAAATATCCGCCCAGATCGATGACAGTCCACTGCGAGTCGAACCAAGGGAGAACGCTTGGGGGCCGTGTGGCCAGGTTCGGCTGATGCGATGGCTGATGGGTGCGTCATGGTATGCAGATATCCCGTATTATTTCCAATTGTCTGGATCTCCTTATGACTGCCCCCACTTCCGTACCTGGCTGGATGAATGTGAGACACATGTATTGCTCCTCGCCGGAACGAACTATGAGTTTTTCTGGCTTTGGAAGGGTGATCTCGACTACCAGACGAAAAAAGACATTTTTTTTATTTAAAGACCCTTGAATTCCCAAGATATATAGCTGGTTTGAATTGTTTATTCGACACTTCTTTCTTGTTGGCTATCGTTTAGAAAGTAATTGAATTCGGAGAACGCCTTTGTAACTTGGGTTTCCAGTCTTCTGCGCTAGTTCTATCAAGATAACAAAATTTAGTTTAAGCACAGGTAGTATTTGACGTACCATCTATGGTTATCGAGCCGACACTAGAAAAATCAATTTCAGAAGCCTCATTTCATTGTTTTTGGAATTCAGATCAGGGAGTTGACTTTAGTGCTGTTCAACCGGCTAAGGAGGGTGTGATGTATATTCTAGAGTACATTTTATATATTTTTCGCAGCTTCGCGTTTGTGTGAACGTTACTTTTCGTTATCTGGACAATACTTACCTTCAGATTTTTTGAAAAATATGTTTATTTTGTGTTCCGATAACCAGCTTTTAATGTTTTTAAGCTTTAACATCAGCAATTAAAACTGCAATATGCTACACGTCTGTTTTACCCATTACATTGTCGCAGCATCTTTAGTTATTAGGGCAACCCTAAGCCCTAAAACCTTCTGGACCGATTCTATATGAACCAGGAAGAATAAATAGTGGAACGGACGAAGTTTGCAGGCGGGTGAACGCACGCGGAGCTGCGAGGGCGGCGTCTGAAATGTGTGATACTGTAGGCAGTCGTCAGAGCGCCTCTAGCGAAGTTAGGTGTGAGTCAACCTTGCGGACGCTTGACGAGGTAGGGCAGCCGATGTTGGTCGCCGCAGGCGCGTAAGTGCAAATAGTCGCGGGAGGTTCAGCGTTGCTGTAGTTGGATCGCTACAAATTCTGCAACATGATTTCTTTCTCCACTGTTCAGCCCTAGATGCCGGCTGATGGTGTGCTTGACCAATGGGACAGTAGGATCCCACTCTGGGTCTCAGATCAGCACGCTAAAATCCCACCCCGCTGAAACACAGGACTGGATGTAATAAAGAGGCTACAGTTTGGGCAACACAAAGGAAAGGAAATACAGGTAAAAATCGAAGTTTATAAAAGAAGGAAAGCGTGGGTAGTTACTGAAATAATCTACTGCTCGTCGACAAAAAATCGCGTCATAATTAAAATTCGCAAGTAGGCAAATATTGGGAAATAAATTAATTAAAAAATAACTAACTAAAACTAAAATAAACTCACTAAAAATTTAAAATAAAGTAAGGTAAACTGACTTATCTAGAAATAATTTAAAATAAAGATAGTAAACATAATAATGAACTGAACTCTGAACTTAGTTATGAATGAGTTAAATTAACTTAACCGGTGTAAATGTGTGCGCGGCGCTTCGCTACGCGAACTATGCTAATCTAACTCTAAAACGATAAGTTGGACCTCAGGAAAGTTGAAGTGGACTATCTCCCAAAGACTAAATTTTTTTGCAGGGATATCAAAAAACCCGACAAACTATAAAGCATAAGTAAGTAAAAATGTCAAATTTTTTCACACACACATGCAATAAACTATAACTAAGTAAGTAAATTTCTTGTTTATTTAAAGCGTGCTACTTTTTTGCAAAAACAATAGATTTGAGTTTCAATAGGTTATTCGGGAAAGAGAATTTGTATTTTGTGAATTTTCGAAGCTGGAGACCCACTTCGAAAATTCACAAAATACAAATTCTCTTTCCCGAATAACCTATTGAACCTCAAACTATATTACCTCGAATGCCTACATTTCAACACATACGTAAAACAATAGATTATTGAAACAATTTCTGGGACCCAAAGTAGGATTCCACCACTGGGACTACTAAATGAGCTTTCGGCTGCTGCTGTTTTTGTTTCCTTTTTAGGTAACGATCGGATACTTGACTTTAACTAATATATACATATGCTTACCTCCGCTTCTCTTAGGTGATGTCATTATGATTAACGTTCAGCTTAGCATTAGGTGGTTGCTGTTAGGGCTAGTGTTAAAGGTTATTATAGAGGCAGAGATAACGGTTTAGGTTATGAAAAGTTGCGACTGGGCGTAAGGTTTCAATTAAGACTTTAAACATAGCATTAAGGTTGGAGTTTAGGCCGTCAGTGTTGTCAACTGCCGTTATATCTTCAATCGCGGTCGTCACAATTATCCGATTTAATGGCATATTCTTTTTACTCTCGCCTTCATTATGACTGCTGATCGCGTGCTGGGATCGGACCATTTGTAATACCTAACAAATGCTCCCGTTTTTCCTGTTTCTGCTCTTTTGTAGCTCCTAATATTCCGTAATTTATGTTCCGCGCTGGCGTTTTTTTGTCGTGGTGATGTAGTTAAACAAGCTGGTGGAGTAGCCTATTTCTTACCTGTTGCTTCCTGAAAGCAATTATGTGTCCTTTTCATTTACTCCAACCATAAAACCCCCACTACCACTATTCACAGACTACAGGAGTCGTTTTCGCTCATTTCCTGCGTGGGCCGTATATTTGGTCGTCGCCTCCATTTCTCGATCAATACTGTTTTCACACGCTGCATTCTCTTAGGCTACCTTTAGTTTCATCATGTCGCTTTTAATGCCTTATTCAATCCTTTTTTTCTGATTCCTCCTTCTCCTCCATCCCTTCTGACTAAAGAATAACATCACTCCGCTTCATGTGGCTAGTAAGTGGGGCAATGCGTCAGTGGTGGACCACCTCCTACGGGCAGGAGCCCAGCTAGAATGTTTCACTCGTGATGGCCTCACCCCATTGCACTGTGCAGCAAGATCGGGACATGAACAGGTTCTTCAAATACTCATTACTACTGGAGCCAACGTTCTTGCGAAGACGAAGGTAGGCTCTGCAAACAAACATACTGATAGCAAATGCTCTATATATATCGGTTTTGAGATTTCAGGTTGCTCAATCTGGCGCGAGATGCAGGAAAAATAACAAATGAACTCTAAAAATGGCTTGTTTAGACATTAATTTAAGAACACTTTGGATTTTTTTCGTCTAAAGGCTTTGTACAGACAGTGCTCCAGCGCTCACTTACCCGATGAAGTTGATAATAATTCGAAAGAAAGGATATTGATTGATATATTTGCCCTCCTTTGACAGCCTTTTCGATTGCTTCGCACAATGGTACTATCACTCTATCGCATAAGTTCGAGGGCTTTCTGGATTCTACAAAAAAACTTTTTAAACGACTGAAAGTTAGAAGCCACACAATACTGATTTCTATGGGCAGTTGCAGAAAACTTGTAAACTATCCACAGGTTAAGAAGAAGATTCGATCGCTTGGACAACATGTTTATTTGCCTGACTTTTCAAGATCTGTCTTGGATTCTTCCTCAAAGGTATGATTAGAAAGCAGTGACAAAAATGAGTAACACATGCACAGACATTTGCAGCGTTTATAGGGAAAGAGTTATTACTGCACACTTGTGAAAAAATGACGACAATTAACGGTAATTGCCGTCTTGTGTGTTGATTGTTTGATTACCGGCATGCGAGTCCTGACTTGCTGAACTTGCCTCACGCGTGGTTGAATTGGACATGATGACTGTTTGGCCATCTGGTCCCCTGGTGTTGGCGTAAGACGATGCGGTGGCCTATAAGTTCGCCACCTGGTGACTTGCTTTGGTCAAATTGCGCCTCAGCTCCGAATATGGATGTGGCAAGTCGTTGCCCTTGTTTATGGACTGGAGGTCCATTAAACATGACTCAAGTAATTCTCGGCTCTTGCGAGAAATTCGGCCTCATCAAATTCAAATGCGTGGCCGGGTCCTGTCGAATGAGTTGCAGCTTGGGAATAAGCATCATTTTGCCGCACTGCTGCCGCGTGTTCGGCAATTCCCGTCTTGTGAAGTCTGCCAGTTTTTCCGACATAATTGCTTTTACCGAAACTGCACCAGATGCTGCAGACGACCCCAGATGTTTCTTGCCGTGGCAGTGGGTCTTTTGGTTTCATTATATGACGCCCTATCGTTGCATCCAGCCTGTGCGTGACTGCAATTCCAAATGGCGCAAGAAGGCGACCGACGGCCTCCGAGACATTTCTGGCGTAGGGGATCGCTCGTCGAAACTTGGGGTCGGTGCGACTTTGCTGTCCATCTCGTTTGCGCAAGCACAACGGAGTTGGTAGTTTGATGTTTGTAACCTACTAGTAAGGAATGACAGTATTTTCAGTGTATCAATAAACGTTTTTTTATCATCAGAATGGGCTGACGCCGCTCCACATGTCTGCACAAGGCGATCATCCAGAATGCATCCAATTGCTGCTACAGCACGGCGCTGATGCGGGCAGTCTTACCGTGGATTATTTGACACCACTCCACGTCGCCGCGCACTGTGGTAGCCTGCGAGCGGCCACCCTTCTCCTGGAAAACGGCTGTAACCAAGACGCCAAAGCCCTGGTCAGTCCCCGAAGTCTGTCATTTTGCTGTTATTTTATTTTGTTAGCGGGGTTTGAGAAATTTCCTTAATTTATTCGGTGCAATTGTGAAAAATTCACGGCCTTGGTGGAAAACGAACCCACGGAACAGGGGAGGCTTTTGCGCGGCCAACGCTCCACCATTGAGCTACAAGGCTCACAGTCAGCCGTGAATGCAATCACACTTGGATCGATTTTACCCGCCCAACTTACCGCTCGTATAGAATCCACCATTATGGAACAGCAAGCTGACTGCCCAGGCAGGATTTCCCAAGCAGTCATCTAGAATCCATCAGAATGACTACTAGGCTCACTTCATTGTTGGCGGGTTTGGTAGATTTGCTTAGGTAATAAACACTCACCCCCAATACTGTGTTTTGCAGAAAAAAAGCCATGATTTTTTGACCGAAATCAACCGTTTTAATACTTACTACCCGGTTTTCTAAACGACTTCTTGCTTACAGTAAATCCTGCTTAAGAATGCAGCATTCGTCTCTCCTACCTTCCTCTAATTTTTCCAATCAATTTTTATTGTCCTACCGAAATGTTTCCGTTTCTACAATCTAGATTTCTTTTTGCCCACTTACAGTTCATCCATACTTGTCATGTCTTAAGGCATATCTCTCAAATCTCTATTAGGCATTAATGATGATAAAGCATTAAGCCATACGCACTGACAAACCCCGTCCACATTTCTACCCTCTACAGAATGGCTTTACGCCCCTGCACGTTGCCTGTAAGAAAAATCGAATAAAGGTTGTGGAACTCTTCCTACTGTACGGTTGTCAAGTGGATATGACTACTGAGGTTTGTTCTATTTTCTCACCTAATCCGATTTTGCCATTTCAATGAATTTTGCTCGGAAACTGACTAGAATCCTGCTGAAAAGCAAGGCAGATAAAGGCGGGGTGAGCAGCCTAACTGACTTGTTGACTTTTCGCTAACATTCATAACTTAATATTATTTTTTGTTAAATTTTTATTTGAATTCAACTTCTCTGAGCAGTAAGCCTTCGTTTCGATGCTCTACCGTAAAGTAACGGGCCCATTTTCTTGTCGAAAGGAGTGCTCGTTGACTACAAAAGCTTCCCCCAAGTCAGAAGTCTGGTAAAACTGATTAGGTTGGACATTATACGGTAGGAAAAGAGCTTAGAGCAGGTTCTTCAGCAACAAGCTTCTCACAGTAAACAGTCCAGTTGATGTGTGTGTGCACCTGTGTGGGCAGAATTAGAGGCAATTCGGGGCATGTTCTGCAACCAATCAGGAAATGCGTCCCACGGCAGATCGAACAAGAGGGTCCGGAGTAGATTTCGAGCACGCAGAACTGCAAGGCTTCATGGCGAAGGCACGATGAGCCACACGGGGTCCTGTCGCGAGTCGGCCATGAGCGCGCGCGGGCCTTAAAAGCGAAGAAAAGGTGAGTCAGCGCTAGTGACGCTGATCCGAGGGCCACCACATTCATTCTTCTCGGTTTTCAGGGAAATAATAACTAACGTAAGTTGTTCGTTTACCGGTCGGCTTACAGTGAGAAACATATTCATCCCGTTTTACTTGGGAAGTCTAATGTGGAGGCCCACATGTTCTGCACTAACACCTGATTGGTGAACAACCCTCCTAAGCTGTGTTGTCGTTTGGAATTCTTCGGTTTACCCAGAAAACACTTTCTGTGTCGTAATGGTCCTTTCATTTACCTAGAGCACATCCGCAAGCTTTTACTGAATGCAAGTGTTCTAGCTCCCTCCCCTGTGCAGATATAAGTTTGCCAAAGTATTGAGTACACAGCAGTTAAAAACGCACGATTTTCTGATTCTTGGCTTCTGCATATGAGCATACTTTAATTTCTGGTCATAGTATTTATTAGCGCTTTCTCTACCTTCTGTATCCAGTGCCACTGCATTTCACGATTGTCAGAGTACGTTATATTAACTAAGTCTTCCCTTTTTCCTGTCTTTTGTCAAGTCGGGACTTACGCCTCTACATGTGGCTGCATTTATGGGGCATGTGAATATCGTTGTTCTGTTGTTGCAACATTCGGCAGATCCAAATGCTCGCAACGGTTTCGATGAAACTAGTCTTCACTTAGCTGCCAGATCTAATAGACTCGAAGTGATCCGCATTCTCCTACGGAACGGGGCCCTCGTCGATTCGAAAGCTCGGGTTTGTTCTATTTTCCTGCTATTCATTTGAGCGCCACATATATGCATGTCACGTGCTCTGATAGTTCTCTTTTGAATTGCTCTATTGTTGATTGCATTCTGCCACAGAACATGCGCGACTTATTCCTCCATGTTTCAGGGCAACCAAACGAGTCTGCATATTGCGGCACAAATGGGTAACTGTGAGTTGATCAGCCTCCTTCTTCAGCACGGGGCCAATGTTCAAGCAACGACGAATGATGGACACACTCCACTGCATGTCGCCACAAAGGCCGGCCATGAAGATGCTGTGCTCCTTCTTCTCAATTCTGGTGCCCACCCTGATGTTATGACTAAGGCAAGTTCAGTGACATATCCAGATGACGAATGTAGCTTTTGCGTTACTGATTATCTCATTTACTCGAATAGAGGGAGAAAAACTTATCTAGCATCTTTACCAAGGACTGACTGCGGCTGGCTGGTGATGGTACATAAAAGAAAACCTCCTTTATGAGCTATCACCTGACCGCTAACGAAACTCATCTGTCCCTCTCTGTCTTGAGCCTCGTTAGAGGCCCTGGCAGCCGCTACAGCTAGTAGTAGGCAGATAGCATTGCCGGCAAAGACAAGGGAGACTGAAATGGCCGTTTCTAGCTTATTAGCCGTCGTCAGCCAGTCATACCTAGACCCAAGTGATGTCTCAAGTGAGCCTCGAACTCGCGCTCTTTTTGATCATATTCAAACGCCCTTACCATTGAACCATAGGCTCACTGTCTCGCCGGTTCTAGGTCAGGGGATATTGACGCTCCTTGATGAACGTTCACCTGACCGCTAACGGGACTCATCTGACCCGCTCTGCTTTGGGCCTCGATGACAAGCTTTGTCTAATAAAAGCGAAAAACTGAGGTTTTGTATCTTCTGTCATTGTTTGTAATGCTTGTAAGGAATGGGTTCATTGGATGGTGGCATTGTTCACAAATCCATCCTCATCACAGGCCTAAAATGAGAGGATTTGGTTGTTGATGGTGACTTGCGCGCTCGGATTACTTTATAGTGATGGCAGAACTGCGCGGAATTTACTGCACTATTTTTTCCGCACGCACCTATCAAGGTAGAGTCCAGAAGAATCGTGTTAATCGGGTGCAGTGGTTGTCAAAACTAAACAGCCCGTCTGTGCATGATCAGCACCTCTGGTGCTTGGTTTATAGACCATGGTTTCATGCAAACAAAGAAGGGAGGCTTCAGATCCCAAATGAGTGGGAATGCCCGAGAGATTACATCCAAAAGTAAGTCATGGCAGCTTCACTCTCCATCTTAAGAGGGCCAAGGTATCCCATCAGTTGGCAGCCCGCAAGGCTGTGGTTATCAGCGCACATGTTAGTTTGAAAAAGCGTCATATTCGCTATCCTTAGAAATATGTGATGGAAAGTTTATTCAGCAAGCATATGTTTTAGCAATTCATCATCAGTCCAGTATAATTGTAGGAATAGTGAAAATCGCACAGTTGGGCAGGATGAATAAGGTCCTTTGATTACAACTCATCGTTTTCACGCCGCCCGCATGGCAAGATCGGCATGTAGAGGTCCTTGTGCTGGGGAAGTGGGGGGAAGGGGAGGAAATAAGGATAGGTTGTGAACGATGATCATGAATCCGGTACGTGGAGTGATAATTGCTGTCACTTGCACGGAGTGAACGACTGTCACTAGACGGTGAGATCGATATGCGATCGCCACCTTACGTCGGCGTCGACCGCGGAAGTTAAAGGGCTTGTGTTAGCGTCTTCTGACTGAACAGCACTGGATTCGCTAACCATATAGCCACTACTTCGGCTGTTGCCAGCACCCATTGGCGTAGGCACTTGGAGAAGTTAGCTGGTATCCGGTAGACAACCTGAAAGGCTCATTAGTATCGGCTCAGTGTTTCGTTTCGACACGGCGTGCGAGGATAGAACTCGAGATCGATGTAGTTTCGCCTTTATCTAACCAGACCGGTATGTGTTCAAGTACTCTCTTTTCCAGATGCCTTTTTGTTCGGCCAATATATCCTACTCCACAGGAGCAAGGAAAAGAATAGATGTACATGGATGTGGCCTTCGGTCTTTACCTTCCAGACTAAGGAGGGGAGAGTTCGTGAAGAACACGCGTAATTTCGGTGCAGGGAAAGCGCTTGTGATCGCAGTCTTCAGACGTCGCCTTATCAGCTCGCTTGCAGCATCGCCTAAGAAGGGCAATCTCATGAACACGCCCTTGACTGTCATGGTGACGAAGCCTGAAGAGTCGACCTCACTCGCTCTTCCATCTTTCATGTGCAAGTCTGCACTCGGAAGCGGCTAGTTAACTAATACGAAGATGGTTTGTAGGTGGCTGGCAGGGTGTGAAACTACGCCTACGTGTGCCACCCGATGCCTCGTTTGCGCTTTTGCTATTTTTACACAGCCGAAGTACTGTGATTGCTGTGCCTTAATATGGCCTTCAATGTTGGTCAGGCGCAGATTCCGTGTTGTCCATTATAGGGACACAAGCCCCTGTGGACAGCCTCACCGCGACCTGCAGTCAGTACCCAGCAACCGCTACCGGCACGGCAGGTGTCACCAGTACAGTTATTTGTGCAGCCAACCCCGGGGTGAATGCGCACCCATCATACTCCGTTGACAAGAGTGGTCAAGCAAACGATGGACGAACCGGAATTCTGACGTTGTTTTTTGATTCAGATTTTGCGCACAGAATTCGCTCAAATCAAGAGGCTTGTCTTTTTTCCCGTTTTTATTCTTCCAGTCCGGATTCGCCCCCCTTCACCTGGCTGCCAAGTACTCGCGCAACAAACCGGCAAGGATGTTGCTGGAGGCACGGGCTCTGCTCGATATTCCTGGACGCAATGGCTTAACTCCACTTCATCTGGCTACACATTACGGATCAGCATCGGTTGTGCAGTTGCTCCTCGAGAATGGCGTAAGTTGTAGGCTGAGGCTCACCCCTCAGTGAAGCATTAGAAAGCTTATATATCTATATATCTGATGAAATATGAAGATTAAAATGCGAGTGAGGAGTTTACCACACATTTGGTGTTGTTTATTTTGTTGAGTTAGTGGGCTTGAAGCACAAAATGCTGTTTACTAGAAAAGATATCAGTTCGGATGAGTATACTGGGGGAGTAAATATGGGCAGAATGGGGCCAAATCTAACGTTTCTTAACATCCGAGGAATTTCTGCGGTCTAAAACTTCTTGTTTGTGCGTTTTGCATCAGTGGCTTCGATAGCCATTACCTCAATTTCGAGTTTTTGTGAAAATAAAATATTTTATGTTAATGAATAGGAATTTGTCAACCAACCTGTCTTATTATACTTAAAGTACTTAAATTACTACTATCATAGTTGGGGAGGACGCTGCGTGCGCTGATTTCGCGAATGAAATTTCATCAGATATACAATCTACTGTATGCTTTTAATTGTTTTTTTCACCGGATATGACAATAAATATCAATTTCTTTGATGACTTGTCCAGGTGTTAATTTATCTTGAGGTATACTTACGCAGCAGCAACAGCAGTAAGATTATCGTATACTGATGACAAGATTACGTTAAGAGGTATAATATATAATATGTATACCCCGTCTCTCACATACCATACAACTGACTGTCCCTGTTTCGTGTTTCCTGACTTCTTCGACTCTGTATCCAGCAGTATCGCTTAGGTCAAACACCAAAGATAACAACTCTCAATGTGGCACGGTACTATTAAACAAGTAGAAAAGGATAAACAAAGCGCAAAACTCAACAATAGATACACACAGTCAAGAACAAAGGGAGTCGGCCGAATCGCCTGACTCTAGACGAGGAAACAACCCACGTTCAACACCACAACGCAGGGCAAAACCAGTCTTGGGAGAGCGTTTGTTTGTGTCAGTAAGAGAGGGGGGTGACGGCTGCTTTTATCGGACTTCAGAAGGCAGTTTGTTTGGCATCTGATTGGTCTGAAACAGTGTTAGGAAAGAGGGCGCTTTCGTGTGCCGATGCCCATAATTGTCTCTGTAAAGGGGGAGGGGGTGTTCGCGTGGTTCTCGGAGCAGCCGTGGCTTACTGGGTCACAAAAGGAAGGGAGTGGGTAGCTGGCTCTCTGCTACAAAGTCACTTCACGGGTATTCATCTGGGTTAGTTAAAATAGTTGTCGCTTGAAGCAGCGAGGGACCGACAGTATTGTGGGACAAGTGACTAGGAGCAAGGGAGCCAAACGGGGGCTCGTTCTGGCACCAGTGTACATTCGGCTCAGAAAGAGTCAATGGGAGAAGGCGCCCGCATTATTGGACGAAGAGCTTCATGGCACGCGTCTCGGAGGAAGGTGGACAACTTTCGCAAGAGGGAAACAATCCTATTTAGGTCAGATAAGAGTTTACTGGAGAAGGACGTGGAGAATTTGAGACGCGTTCAGCCGAAGATAACAGCCCCCCAAAACACTGATTTGGGCTTCAACTAACGGGTTTTAACATCTCTGAACGTCACCGCGGGTGTTCGATGAGGCCTGACTCCCCGTCCTGATTCCGGCTTCATTCCAATAACTGGCATGACTTATTATTGAAATCTTTAAAAAATCCCATGGGATAAATCTTACCATTGAATGTCGCTCAGCTGTGCTTCCTCCTCATCACATACCAGAGGCAAGAGATACGTAAGCCGACTAAATTAGAGGTTAAAGGCACTGGTTGACCACACATTTCTGTCTGACTCCTCCAGTGCTAGACACATCCTTGTCGCTCAACTGACACGAAAATGTCTTCACTCGGACAGTTGTAGGGTATCAGAATGTTGACTCGCCTCCTTGGTCTTATGCAACAGCCACTACCTGCAAGATGATAAGCAATAGTTCGACCTTCTTTGTCGATTATGCTCACCGTGTGGTTGCCGAATGGAGTGATCGTCGACTTTAGGAGGTTCGCGTAGTCAGAAGTCAGGTAATACCAATTAGGTTGGACAGTTTACCGTAGGAAAGAAACTAACAAAAGGCTCTGTCGAAATAATTTTTTCACAGTAAACAAGCCATTTGTTGTGTGTGCTCTGTGCCTGTGTGCGCGGCTTTCAGGATCCCGGACATGTCCTACAGCCAAGCAGGAATTTGCGCTGATGGATTGGATCGAACTCACGGGAATCTAATGCCAAGGCGCGTAGTAAGGGCCTGACCTTGGGAGGCGACCGCGTGGGCGCAAGGCTTAACGAGCGAAGGAACAGTGATTGGTTTGCAGCCCTGCAGCCCTTTGGCCAAGAATGTGTGATAGACAGGACTTTGCACGGGAGACGATTGTAACGTGCAAATAATTAGCAGCAAAGAAAAGGTAAATCAGCTGATCCGAAGGCCGCCACATGCTCCTCGACATGGTCGGCGCAGAGCTGGTGCAATGCACGCAAGTTTGTTCAGAGTGATAGCCGAATTGCGTAGCGCCTACCCCATTGTTCCTTCCCTGCCCACTGGCATCGGCTTCATCGACAAGTCGAGAAAATCGGAGTCGGGAGACGAGCTGCGAGAACCCACAACTAGTCGTGCCCCTTCCCCCCCCCCCCCCCCCCCCCCCTATGTGCGTCATTTCTTATGGGTGCGCACCCGCCATAACGCCTGCCATGCCCTGATTTAGACCCCATGGTGTTACAGCGCATCTTTCACCTGACCCCGTTTACGGAGCAACAGTTCGACGCAACCGAGCAACCACAAGAGGTTCAGCTCCAGAAAATTACCGATTTCTTCCAGCCTTGTTTATTAAATGGGATCAGGATTTTTTCCGCTTTTGCTGCTTCTTTTTCTAGGCATCCACGACACAGCAGACAACAAATGGCTACACGCCGTTGCACGTGGCAGCCCATCGCTGTCAGGTAGAGATAGCACGGATGCTTCTTCGTGCCAAGGCAGATCCCAGAGCGGAGTCACGGAACGGATTCACGCCACTACACCTGGCTGCACAGGAGGGAAGTGCGGAACTTACCAAACTTCTGTTGGACGCAAAGGCTGACGTTAATGCGAGGGCCAAAGTAAGTGGCTTCAGTCACCTTGACTACAAAAAATGTATGGAATGCTAAATTAAGCAATATTTCTGGCGAAAGGCTACTTTTCGTGGGAATCTGTGCGCAACAAATAAGCTTCTTGACCACTAAAGGTCGAAGAGGGCTGTGGCACTTGCTTTCGAACTGTATTTTAGCCTATGTAAACTGCTTTCAAGAGTAAAACTTTGGTAATTGTTAAGTCGCCCATGCGCGTTTGACAACTATACTTGAATAACTACTATATACATTTAAGTAGGCATAGTTAAACTCAGTACTGCACCCGTGAACACGGAAATTTTTAGCTTCCTGCGGCTACTTTTAGTTTTATTAATTTATTTTTAGTTTATTTTTGTATTTTAATTTGAGTTATAGTTTTACTTGGTTTACTTTTTAATTAGATTTATTTTTTTTAATGACGTGCGATTGATTTTCGACTTATCGTACTTCGATATCTGTTCGAGTGCATTAGAAACTATTGTGAGTTTAAAAAATGGGGATGAGCCAATCTTTTATAGTTTTATTCTAACCTCCAAATTTAGATATAGAGTCAATGTTGACGTATAGCCTATTTGCAGGTACATTTGCGCAGTTCTTGTTTCCTATTGGTTGTGTTCGTCAGTTTAACAATCTCGCGCCAGAAATTATGATATTTTAATCAGCATTCCTATTATTTTCTGCTTTTTTACGTCCTCGTTTTAAATTTATTTTTATATCCTTTACTGCGATATGATCCAACTCCAAAGCCTCTATTAACACCAGTCCCGTAAGACAGAATCCTGGGGTTGGGGGTATCTAAAGGGGCACAGCCGATTTTATTTTTACCCAAACTTGTAGCTACCAGGGTTTCGTGCTCTGGAGTCTTGCGGTCTATGATTTTCTTCGGGGATATGGAACGCTTATAGGCCTTGCGCAAGAATCCGGAAAATTTAGGGTTGAGTTTTGGGTCAGAAGGTAATAATTGTTAGCTCTCCTGAAATTTGGCCCAAGGTTACGTGTAATACGTGGGTGGCGGTCCCATTCCCGTGTCCTTTCGAGCGGGAGGGGCTGATACATCAGTACTTTTGAGCCCTTCGTGCAGCTCTTTCATTCAATGAGATGTAAGAGTAATCTTCTACTGCGCATCTTCCCCAAAGAGGGAGCTGGTCTGCAGAGTATTTAAGTTTCACGAATGGATCAATCGCAGACGCCTACCCTGAGAACGATGGTTGATCACGTACTAAACACGCTACCGATATTCCACTGGACATTATTAATTCATATTCTTTGTATACTGCGAAACTAGATAGATGAACACGTCGTGTGTGGCAATACTTCGGCGGCCCAACGGAAGTCCGAGTACTTTCTGGAAATTCCGGCTGCCTGATTTTGTCCAGCACCCGGAAGCCGCTGATTTGCATCGTGCAATGAACTACCTTAGAGGACTAAACAGGGCGTTGTTGTGGCACCTCTCGAGTTGACCGCTTCAGTGTGTGGCAATTACTCATTACTATTGTGTATGGTCTGGATTGCTTAAGTCTACTTGGTCGGCAGTTTTAAGTATAAAATTCCCACGAAGTAAGGATGGCTGCTTGAATCCAAAAGTTGCAAGCTTTGGAAAGAAGCAGCCTAGTCGATTCCGTGTGCATACGACCAAATCGTACGAGAAAACAGAAAAAATGCAAGGACGGAAATGACAGTTGTAGGCTTTGATGAAAACTATTTTCTGTCATATTTAGCCTCAAAGAGGCCTTCACAGGACTACACTGCAACTTTGGGAGCTGAAAGACAACAAAACCTCAAATTTCCATCGACATTTTGACAGTTGTAAGCAACGGCTTCGGAGCAGAAAAACAGTCATCCATATACGTCTTCTCTTCTTTGTAAATGTATTACTGGATTTCTCGTTTAGCGAAGTAGTTATGAATATGTGGCCATCGCCAATCTGGTAATGGAACAAATAAGTTCCGTTTTTACGCTGGAACTCACACTAGAGCCTGTGCAGGCCATCACATAGTGACTATGATAGGATAGAGGGGATGGATGGAGTGGATCCGACAAAGACAAGGGAGACCGGAATGGCCATTTCTGGCTTGTTAACCGTTATCAGCCAGTCACACCCAATCTCAGGGGTCAGAATCCCCGAGATTCGAACCCGGGACCTTTGGTCATTGGGTTTACCACCCTACCTCGGTACCACGGGCTCGTTGCTTTATCGGTTGTGATCGGGGATATGATGGAACAAAGGTGCTCATCCGATCTATCTGGTAAGGGCACATACTTTTCCCGGAAGTGCCTTGACGCTCGTACTTGAGCGATATCAGGCTTGTCGCTTAGCGACCTCAGAATAGGATGGAGTGGATCCGACAAAGACGAGGGAGACCGGAATGGTCATTTCTGGCTTGTTAACCGTTATCAGCCAGTCATACCCAATCTCAGGGGTCAGAATCCCCGAGATTCGAGCCCGGGACCTTTGTTCGTTGAGTTGGCTACTCTACAGCATTGCACCACGGGCTCGTTGTTTTGTCGGCTGAGATCGGGAATATGAGGCATATTTGGGCATCGCCGATCTGGTAATCGAACAATTAAGTTTCGTTCTCGCCCTGAAAATCACCTTAAACCCCGCGTAGGCAGTCGCACATGAACAAGAAGGATATCATGAAATAGCTCCGAAGTATTTATATTATATATAATTATACTATAATTATATAATGAATCAACGGACAGTTTTCCTTTTTGACACAACAGAATGGGCTTACTCCTATGCATCTGGCTGCACAAGAAGACAGCGTCAAAGCCGCCGAAGTGCTCTATGCTGCCGGAGCCGAACTTGATCACATGACTATGGCCGGATATACCCCCTTGCACACCGCTTGTCACTTCGGCCAGGTATCTCCTAGATGACCTCTCTAATGCAATTTGCCAACAATTCTTTTTTTTGGTGGCTACTTTTGTTTGAACCACTATTTCCTGATATTAATTCAGAGTTCAAATAACGCAGTTGGAACCGAAGTGTTTCGCGACTGCCCATCAGCTGCTACCTTTCGCTGTATAACATTAATAACGAATGAGAGAATAGAACAAATTGAATTCGTACAGTATCATTGCATTTGAGGGAGATGTAGGTGAATTATCTAGGCATCCCCTTTTTGTACATGCGTTTCTGTTATCACAAAATAGGAGCTCAGTTTGTTGGCGAGGCCTGTTTACATGAGCCAATGGGATGGAACATAGTCAAAAAAGAGCAGACTGTGGAAAAAACTCGGATTTTTTAGGAGAAAAAACTGTCACTCTTGGGAGGAGTGTATAACAGGGGGATTTTTAGGCGAAAAAAACTTTCATTGTTAGGTGGAGGATCCAACTCTTTGGGATTTTTTAAGAAAAAAAACTTTCGCCTTTGAGGAGAGGGTCCAACTGAGAGGGACATCGCAGGCAGTGTGAAAGATGCCGCCAGATGCTCGCTTGCCGATTGCAGAGTCAGCCGACAAGGTTGCAAAAACAGAAGTATCCGCCCAAATCAGTAGCAGTCTGCTGCGGGTCGAACCAGGGGAAGACGTTTAGGGACCACGTGGACTCTGGCCACCAGGTTCGGTAAATGCGCTCGGTGGTCATGGTATATTGGCCCTTAGGCTAATAAGACATCGTATGGGAAACCAAAGTGGGGAAAGAATTTAAAGCACTAAAAGACAGGAGAAGTGTGTATACTTAGGAGCTGAATGCTGCTAAGGCAATTTTAGGTTAACTATGTGCTCCAACTATTTACATAGTTTGGATTTCATCCGCATTATATGGGCTGCCTCCAGGTAGCACAATGTACGAATTGTTCATGCCCGAAAACGTACTGGGAAGGATGGTTTAGAGTTCACAGAAAGATCCGTATCAAGCGACGGGTTTTGTAATGAATGAGCGCAAACTTCTGTTTGCCTGCTTTAACAACCATCTAGGCAGGTGTTTTATAGATTTGGTTTTCAACTACCTCTGTCTTTGGCCAATGTTCTTGCACTGGCGTGCATTGGCAAAAAATCTTTTGCATGTGGAACTAGTACAGGCTTTGTAAGACTGTGAAATATGAGCTCAAAGGCATTTTATGTCCTTTCAATAGTACAATGCAGGCGTCGTTTGGCGGTACTTAAAATCTTGCCATCCTTAAAGTGCAAAGGTATAAAAACGGACTTTTTCTGAACTGACTCTTCTGTCAATTTTGGCCTCAGGTGATTGCTGCACTTGTGGACAAAATTTTCTGAATACCCGCGCTTAAGTCAAAGTGCCTTGAGGCAATGCGTCTATAGAGCAACTGTTTCTTACCCTTTAGGAGGGAGTGTAAATCAGGTTACGTTTCTATTGTGTTTGAACAAAACTCAATTAATGCATGCACTGTCCTTTCTGTGTATTTTTACGGAAAAAAAGTTCTTGTTTGGGAACTATCTCCTTGTCTAAACATGCGAACGTCCTAGAAGGAAAGCTGGTTTTCCCGTTCCTTTTCCGTCGTGAATTTGATCTTGGGGTACAAATTATTCATGATAGAAAGCCAACGTCAAGTCGCTTACTGTCATCAATCATCACGAAGACATCATCCGCATATACACACAGTGGATGAAACCCGACCTATGTAACCAGTTGGAGCAGTTGGTTAACCAAAATTTACCTTCGTAGCAGCCAGTTCCAAGATTCACATATTGTTCCCCCACTTTTTAATTTTAAGCTTCCTCCCAATTTTGCTTCCCATAAGGTGCCTTAAGTTTCTAGCTCTATTAGTTAGCCTGTGTGGCAATAAACCATGAACTTGCTGTTTTTTCATCGTTTTTTCTGCACGAATTCAATTTGTTGTATTCTCTCATTGGTTATCCATTTTATGCAGCGACAGGTGGCAGCTAAGGAGTAATCACGAAATTTTGTGGTTCTACTTACAGTATTCTTTAATTCTTTGCTACTTTTGCTTATGTATACAACAGTGCTCTATGCAAACCAGACTGCTTTGTCATTGTCAAAACCTTGTTGCCTTCTCGCCCACTTAAGAGGTTATATTGACTTAAACTACCCTCCTTGATAGATGAATATGGTCAAGTTCTTGCTCAGTAAGGGCTGCAACGTGAATGCCCTTACGCAACTTGGTTCCTCTGCCTTGCATTTGGCTGCTCAACAGGGTCATCCGCAAGTCATCTACGTCCTTCTTGATCATGGCGCCGACCCCAACATCCTTAACAAGGTAAGTGTCGCACTCTACCCTGTTCCTCCTAACTACCTGCACACTCGAAAAAGTTCTTCTTTTTCGCGCAAAAGCCTGCGCACTGAACTTTTTATAAGGTTTTGTCCGGTTGGACTATTGCAGGGTTTTAAGTAAGTTAAACTCTAGCAACTGTGATCTTCAGGCCAGGTCCCTTAGGAACGGAGACGTCATGGGAGGCCATAGTGGTAGGAAGAGTGCGTTCTGTACATAAGGAATGGGATAATATGAAGAAGGAAATTGACTGTCAGACGACTGCACTGCTGCAAGCCAGTGGACGCCGTCTGAAGTGCTGTCTGTTCGTCAGTCTTCACGTGAGGTCCTGTGTGAGTCGACTTGCAACTAGCCGTTCCAGAGGCCGGAAGCAGCAAGCGTTCCCGAGTGTGCCTTCGACTGGGGCTAGTCACGACGGGCGTTCACAAGTGCGTTTCGTGTCATCACAGGACTTCCAGTCCTGCTAAGCCGGAGTTAACTTCACTTCGTCACGTATACAGATTGACAGCATTTATGCTTATCGCGCTGTTTTCAAGTTCATCAGAATCATACAGAAACACGGCCATTAATTTTTGATGTCATTTTCCATACAGCTATCTCGTTATGCTCTTTAACTTCTTTTGTCGCTATTGGAAAGGTTTCTAGTCAAATAAAAGTCGAACGCGAATGAATACTTCAGACCTATTCGCTGTCGTCGGTCAGTAAAGCCGCAAACCTAGGCTGAACTGAACTGTGGATTCAGGGTGGTAGATTTAAAGTTTTTCCGTCTGCCATGGGTTTAAGTTAATATTGCAAAAATTAGCAACATTCAAAGGCACATAGGGATGTCGTCCGCCAACATTAACTTATTTTAAAGGGCTGTTCGTTTTGCCTTTATACCAGCTGATTAGAATTTGTGCCGATTGGGTTCATAATAGAGGGTAAGAAAAGCTGGATTATTTTAACTGGAAATACCAGGTGGGATAATAGTGGCTTGGACTGGCCTATTTTGTGTCGCTACCACTCTGATCCGAGCAGATCTTTAATGTACAATTTGCGTATGTTAGCTAAGAAGTTTTTATGAGGGCCCGTCTACCTGTATTTTGACCTGGCCCTCGGATCTGATTTAGCCAATCGAATTATAAAACCTAAGACCAACGCTGAATCCCCGATGAAGCAATATTGTTTTGCTGACAATAATAAATATGTCAACTAGTGGCCCCACATTCCTTGTTTTCCGTTCAGAACGCCGAATCCTGCCTACCTCATTTAAGCCCTTAAGGGGTATGTCTGAGGCATTAAGCGTAAGCATTCTACTCGCTTCCATTGTCTAATAGGGGCACCAACCCATCATTTAACAAAGCATTTGATAAGGGTAGCGGATGAACAGAGATTGCAAGATATATGGGGTAGAGGTCCTGTCCCACTGCATAACTGTAGGAATGAGTGGTTCCCATATGAATCAAAGGTGGCTGAACTTGACGCATTGTTCACATGATCGTCCGAGTTCTTGTCGATAGTGGTCGCGATTAATATAATAGGTTATTTGGAAATCTGGCTCATCGACACCAGAACTTTAAAAATGTGTTCACCAGCGGGCTCCTCGTGCTAAATACCTCCAGACGTTTTATGGCATAGCAGTGGGTCTTTCAGCCTCATTACATTACGCGTGATACTTGTTTGCAGTCTGCGTTAAATTTCAACTTAAAGTGGTGTGAGAAGATGTATGACGGCTTTCGTAACATTCTTGGCGTACGGGAGCGCTCGCCAAAATTCAAAGCCACTGCGGTTTTGACTCTCGTGTTGTTTGCATATACACCAATTGACGGACTCGTACGGGAAGCTATATGTTCTGAGCACCTGATGAAGGCACTGTAATTGAGCAAAGTTATCTTCTAGTTCACTTTGGTGCACTGTAATACTCAAGGAGAGCATCCTAATGAAACCAACTTTTCTCGCAGTTTGGTGTTCATTGTTAAAGTCGGAACGTACATCGTATTTGTCGTTTACCTTAGGACTTTACTTTTTTCGCCTACCACAATCTTGGCGACCGATTCGGAATGCAGAAGGACAGTTGACGAGCATACGTATACTTTCGATAAATTATCTTCGGGCCATTACTTTTATATGGAAGGGGAAGGTACAGGATGACAAGCAATCAATTAATTATCGTTCTAATCAACCTAGTCTTGAAAATGGGGGCTTGGGGTTTGGGTTGATAAAAAGTGAGTAGTGACAGGGTAATTATGAGAGGGAGGGGGGAAAGAACGCGTGGAATGTTAGCTACTTTTTTTCCTTCCCTCGTCATTTGCGTGAACTGGGAGCATTGGGGGGTTTTTAATTAACTTCAAACACTGTGCTCCTTTTAATTAAGGTGACAGTATGATCCACATACTAAGCCGATCATATCGATTTGTGGTGCTAAATGCCGGCTACCTCCACCGCTGGTAAACCACCTGAAATATGAGGTTCGAATTCAATCTGTCAATTGGTGTGACTTTAACCTGTTCATACATTGTTCTGTGTAGTGAGGCATGACTTCAGGAAATGAAGGATTTCAGCTTGCCTCAGGCGTCTACTCGTTACGTCGTCTTTACTTTGCGGGAATGGGTCGATTGTCTGGCCCGCCAGATCCTGGTACATAGACGTAAAAGGGGCGTGACAGCATCAAAGGGCACTATGGCCCCTTTTTGGCATGAAACTGCTCCGTTTAAGTTTCTGCAATTATTGCGTCAACGTACTGACCATGGTGTCTAAATCTGCGGTCCGAATTGAAAGACCCCAGTTAAACAGCCACTTTTCCTGACCTTAATTTGCTTGCATTTTATTAATAGGATGAGGTCTGGGGAGCGCTCTTTTCATGCATCTTGATTAGAACATAAAATCAGGTCAATGCCAGTTTTTGCCATCCGTCGTTTCATCAGCAATATTCCACTTTAGTACTCCATGATCAACCACATTGCCTTATTTTCGCGTTGCATCGTCTATACGGGGCTGGTTGTGTATCGAACGTAGCCTGTCTCCTACCTTACATTAAGATGGTGGCATGCTTAATTCTAGAGCTGACGAGACGAGCACTATTTCAACAAGTAGGCACACCTCTTGTCCGCGAAAAACAGGTCTTAATTAGCTTATTGCATCGTGTTCTACCTTGCAACATACTCCACACGACCTCATGAAGAGGGAGGACTCTCAATGGCTTATAAGGCTCTTCGTCTTCTGTATCGTTTCCATCTCACTGTGGATTGTCTTCACTGCTGCTGTAGCATTAACCGTTTTGGTATCAGCTTCCTGGATGAGACTCTCGAGTAAGGTTAAGGTAAATAAGGTTAACCTCTGTCACTACGATCTTCCAAGCTCAGTTCCTTCGGAGAAGAAGAATAACTGGGTACCCAGAGTGGTATGAGCAGTTTATTCTGTACAGGAGGAATGGACAATAGAGATTTGACTGTCAGACTAGCGCATGTCCGTAGGCCGGCAGGCTGTGCTTGAAGTGACGAGAGCGTGGAGCATTGCCGGAAACCCAGAGCATGCTTTGTTCCTGCAGCCAATCGGGAAATCGGTTACACTGGTTGGTCCGTGTTCTCGTGTGGGTAGATCAAAACTAGCGAAAACTTGGGCGCGCAGGGCTTTGCAGGTCGAGGCGCGATGAGTCAGGGTGTGCGGGACAGTCACGTGCGGGCCCGTATCTTGGCAGCCGCTAGAAGGGCGAATCAACGCAGTGCTGCTGAGCATGGGTTCCCGAGTGGCGCTAGCGGGCCACTATAAGACTTCATGCCAGAACACCTGCAGTTTTACCGCCTTCAGCTTTTTTGACGACAGGTTGGGTACCAGGTTTTGGTTTATGAATGACACTCTATTGGTCAGTCTGCGCAACAAACTCTCTGTTGGGCAGGAGTTTCCTTGGTTGCGCACATATGTTCTTATCTATATTTAAATGCCTACTCCAACGCTTCCCGTAAGACAGAAACTTGGGGCATTTTACACGCGATACCGCTTTCCCAACCTAACCCTTACCCTAACCCGAACCTTTACCCGAACCCTAACCCCAGCCCTTACCCTAAACTTAACCCTAACACTTACCCTAACCCTAACAGAAATTAATTGTGTAGGCATTTAAAAATAAATAAGAACATATGTGCGCTACCAAGGAAACTCCTGCCCTCTGTTGCTTCCTTGAATATCGTGGGTTCGTTCAATCACTTTTGTTGAAACAGTTTTGAATTCGTCTTGACCACGAAGTCACCACACTTTGCCTTCTCTTGGTGAATCCTCTGAATTTTTCTCAGCGATTGCGTCTTTCTCTTGAGCCAGCTTCCTGAACGCGAATTTTTGGTCGTGGCAAAGGTGGCACTACCTACTGTCCCGCGGGGAACTTCTCTAAATCCATAACTGGTTCCTAGTTTTCATTGATATTTCGCCAATCAAATGCCCCAGCCTTGCATGTTTTGACCTACTAAACTGTGTCGCCATTCTTGAACGCCCTCATAGGAGAACCCTCATAGGGAACTACCATTTTTTCATATAGACGCTAACGGAATTGGAACGTCATGGGAAACAGATTCTTATTTGTGAAATTATGTTTTTGGTACCGCTCCCTCGCCCACCTTTATTAGAAGTATTTGGCCTGTATTTGTCCAATCTTCTACCGCCATGATCTGGCCCTCCACTAGGAATCGCTCATTAAATAGCCCCCGGCTCGGACTAGGTAGATGCCGAGCCGCATTAAAATTTAAAAACTTCTCAAAATGGCCCCGTTCCTTAGAGAAATACTAAATTGCCTCTCCGTCTTTGTAACGGTTCATCTTGTTTGGAACGTGAAGCTAGTCCTTTGTTGTCTAGTTTTCGGCCTTTCAGGTCTTTTTCAGTCCTTTTAGACTACCTTAGATCATATTATTTGCGCGAATGTTATTATATTTACTGTGTTACTGCATTTTGTCCAAAGAAAACATATAGCACCTTTCCTGTAGTCCATTTAACTAACGGCATGCTGTTTTCCCCATCCTGATTGCTTTTCCCATGTGAACATTCCCGACCCCAAAGTCCTTAACTGCTGTTCCTTCCATATCCGGTTCACGAACTTCGAACTCTAAGCGGTACTTTTGACAAGATAAAAAGATTACACTTTAAAACACCAACGCGTGCAGGCACAGGCTTCTGCTGAAAGTTTTTTCTGTCAGTACATCCCTAGTAGCAAAATGGACAGAATCCGGTATAAATCCGGCATATGTATCCGAATTTTTCCAGTAGGATTCCATGATGGGATCCGCTTGGATTTGCTACTAGGGGAAACGTGGATCAAGTAGATTCCGAACAGCTGGAATTGCCCATGATTACGGTTGTCCGTCATTCGTCTGCTGGGACATTTATAATTTCATCGTCGCTCTTGACTTCACCAATAGCCTTTACTGTCGTCAAAAAAAGTAAAACCAATCAGAAATTTTGATTGTCACACCAGACTGGTTGGCGCAACAAGACAGATGAACCATTGACTTGTGAGAGGGTGAGTTATGTTAGGTTCGTGAGCTAAGGAGAAGGGAGAAAAATGACAGCATTCTGTGCTAGTGGGGTCTAGTAGCAAATCCAAGCGGATTCCATCATGGAATCCTACTGGAAAAATCGGATTTATACCGGATTTCGTCCACTTAATCTGCACTTGCTACTAGGGATATATTTGAGTGACTTCTTATCCGATGAGTCTACTTCTGCTACACAGCTGTGAGACTCGCGGTGTATTTGAGCGATGACGATAGGCCTCAACGAGTGCACAACAAGTTATGACGCGGTAGCTTAAGTTATAGGGAGACCCTAGCGGCTATGGCCTTCAGGCACGGTCCCAAATTGGAAAAAAGATGGTACGCCAGTTGAGAGAATGTTAAATCCTGCACAGAACCATTAGAGACAAGATTGGCAGCAGTTTGCAAGCGACGAGACTATCAGTGGAGAATGCGTCATAGCACGTCGAGCGAGAAGACATCTGATTCGGCCTTGAAGCTGATTGGCCAGTTTGGAAAGCTATGATTGGCCGAGAACCAGACTGTCATTGGTGCGCACTCACGAGAGGCGCAGCGTCGCAACAGGCGCTCGGAGTAGGGCCTTTGTCCTATTTTGTAGTCATTCAAGGGGGCGTTTTTAATCGCTGAAAACAGCCGCGGTTTCGTAAAGTGTAACCCTTAGGTCAGGGTTATCGCCTTCACAGGTGCTTTTTTCAACTCTTAACGTTATTTTAACCTTTCTTCAACACTGTCTACCCTTAGTCCGGATGGACAGCAGGTCACGTTGCTCAACACCAGCACTACCTCAATATTTTTGAAGTACTTCGACGCGTCACCACATGCGTCGACACTTGGGAAGAGAGCATCGAAGAGGAGATTGACGGGACACAGCGACGTCCTGGTGCGCAGAAACCAATGGCGACGGGGACGCCTTCCCGTGATAAGATGCAGCATCTTCAGCTTGAGCGACCCGACATTATGGTAGAAGGTCCTGTCACAGATACCGAGGATGATCAAGGTATGTTTCGTGTGCACTTTCCCCCTCAATCCGGTCCTCAGAGATACACATTGATGTTTCCTTTATGCTCTGTAGTCAATTCGCCATTGGTAAGCAGAAAAGATTACTTTTTTAAGAGAGTTGTGTCGAAAAAGCAGAGATCGCCCAAATCAGAAGTCAAGGAAGACAGAGTAGGTGTGGCTGGCTCTTTACTGTGAAAAAGGTGCTATAAAAAGGGTCTCCCTAAGTGCTAGCTGTGTTTTCAGGCAAGTTGTATCGCTCCGTGTCCCCTGTTGTAATAACTTGACTTTGGGACGTGTCGTCTGTCTCCTGCAGCCAGTTAATAAAATGACGCGCATTGATTGGCTTCGAGCCAACGCGCCGCCCAAGGAGCGAATCTACCTGTAGCGGTAGGTGGACAGGAGAACACGAGTGTCGCTAGCAGCGATTGAGGCAGAGTTTGTCACGCACGAGCATCCAAGGTTTGGCAAGCGAAGGCAAGATGAGTCAGCGCAGTGGCGCTGTCATGGACTTTCATACCTTCTGAATTTGTACTGATTTAAAAGACGAGGCCGAGACGGCCAACTCCACGAACCGCTGCACTAGGCTCATCTGTTGTGGATAAACAATAACCTCGTGATCCCATTTTCCTCTGTTATTTGGGTTTCCCTCTCACTTTTACCGAGGAAATAACCAATATTCCTACCATTATCGATTTGGCGCGGGCAATTATTTACATGCATTGTCATCTAGAAACAACTTATAGGATAAAAAAAGTTGCGGCATTTATTTGTATTAAAAAAGTTAACGAAAGAACTACTGGATCAATAACTTTATTCGTTGTTCGTTTCCAGTGCATTCGCGAATCCGCGAGAAGCCTCAAACTCGTTTTCGTGGGAGCATTGCGGTGCACTAAAGTGAACTGAAATATAAGGTATCTCAATTACAGTGCCCTCATCAGGTGCCCAGAGCAAATAGCTTTGCGCACAAGTTCGTCAACTGGTGTATAGTAACAAAACAAGAGTCAAAACCGCAACGAATTTGGCTTTTAGTGAGCTCGCCCGTATGTCAGGAATTTCACAGAAGCCGTCATCCGTCTTCTCTCGCCAGTTGGAGTTGGACTTTGACACAGACTGGAGGCAAATATCACGCGCCAGGTAATGAGGCTGAAAGACACTGCTATGATATGAAACGTCCGGAGGTATTTAGTTAACCTATTGTAGTTGCGAAGAATGTTAATTTGTCTGAAAAAGAGATTAGTAGTCCCTCGCGAATAGTCGACCATACGTCCCCCGTGAAGAGGAATGATGCCAACTGTAGAGTTGCGGTTCACTGGATTGGACGTGGCCAGTTTGACCAGGCCGAAATCATTCAGGGAGATGGCAGGCACATGCGCCTCGAGCTGTTTGAGTTAGGGTTGCCTGGCCCGAGAACAATAACCTCCTCCTACCCCTTCCGCCATATATGGAGCTGAGATTTTGTCTAGAATGGGTAATTATCTACGCGAAGAGCGCGCTGGTGAACGTATTGTTAAAGTTTTGGTGTCTGTGGGCCAAATTTCCGAGTTGTTTTTCACCTTCAAGACTTACACCAGTGATGAAACTGAAACAGTTATCGATACGAATGCGGTAGATCAAGTGATCAAGCCCAGGCATTTGTGGTGAATGTGAGAACTCCTATTTGTATCAGGTATGCAGTTCTTTCCCGGTTGCATCCTAGGGCTTCTACAGCTTTCTTGGCCTCTGTGTTCTGTACCTGTAGCTCCCTCTCATCTTAAATTTGGAAAGGCATGAGACGAAGTTTATTGTGCCATCAGTCGGGTCTCTGCGTATATCTTCATTAATTACCTGACGAATGCTTCCTTGCTGTAGTAGGCATTGCTGGTTCACGTACTAGGCATATTATTGACTTAGCTGTGGATGGGCTGTTAGTGGGACAAACTTATGCTCCATTTACCTCACTCACCATTCTCATGACCAGCCCTTTTCGATGGCAATACAGAGTCAAGACGGTTGAATATGGACGTGGATTTAGTAATCAACAAGTCTACGACCTCTTCCCTTGCATCAGACATGCTGGCCAAGATAAAAAATGATCTCGAAGCTAACAAAAGTAGAAGTTATTATAAGAAACCCATCAAGATGGAGCCACTACGGTCTGACCCGGGCGCTCGTGCAGAACACAGACGTCATATCAGCCGACAAATTTTTGACCACCTTTTTTATGCATGTCGTTATGCGTTCCTGTGCGTCTGGATTACTACAGTAGTCGCCGGGTATTAAGCCAACCTCGGGCCCGGACCAAATTGGGCTTAACAAGCGGCGGGCGCACTAACCGGAGAGTCCTAGTTTTTGATTAGCAAACGCAAGATAGGCCCTATGTATTACATACGTAGTGTATTATATGTAAAGCTTGGTTATGTACAAGAAAAGAATGTTGTTTGGCTGTATTTTAGGTAATAACAGAAAACAAAAAAATATTTTCGACACGTTTAAAAAAGCGGTCTAGTGTCAGTTGTTTTTGAGAAACTTCACTTGCATCTTGTTTTGCGTAAAACTGGCCAAAATTATGTAACCAGTTGCGCAGACAGAGAGATGAGAATCTCACTCTACCCTGTTGGCAAACTGGGTTTTGTAGCCGGCGACTGGGCTTATAAGCTGGTGGATTTCGCTATGTAAAATTCTGTCTCAAGCTGATTTGGGCTTAATACGCGGCTGGGCCTATTAACCGTGGGCTTAATAACCGGCGACTACTGTATAGTGCATATTTCGTTGATTTGATGTAAGGGGGATATCTCGGTATGGATCCAATCTTGTTTATATTTATTACCTACCGTACATGAACCTTTCTTAAGTTGTAGTGTCGGCAACAGAAGTTTCCTCAAATAATAAGTCAGGTAAGACAGAGTTGGTAGGAAGAGCTTTACTACGCGAAGGGAGCTTTACAACAGGCGCTGCAAAACTATTGCAGTCGTGAGCCTGTGTGTCCGCTGCTGCGAAGCCCTGACTTCCGAATGTGCCTTGTGGCCTGTGCAGCCAATCGGGTGGAACGGCGCGCATCGATTTCCTCAAACTAACGTGCACTTCAGGAAACAAGTCACCGGGGGAGCGTAGGACATCGCGAGCTTCTCGCGACGCTGGACGAAGGAGGTGCGGGGGGAGGTTTGTCACGTGAACGTACGCAATGACGTGGCTACCGAACAGAGGATGAGTTAACACTGCAGTACCGAGTGCATGGTCCCACAAACCTTTCGATGGAAACACGCGACTGCTCGTCTACCGCAACTGATAGACACTTCGACCTTACCGGATAGGCCCACGATAAATTGAACGTGAATTAGTTTGCTGTGACGAATACGTGGGCTGCGTGTAGCTCATTGCCATTTTGAGCTACTTTAATCACACACACAAAGTTTGGCCCGCCTAGGGTCAGAAGTCAACGAGCTGGTAGAGCTGATTCATTATATACACAGGACAAATCGCCCTGAATCGGCAGTTTGTTTGTGTGCCAGAAAATGGTGTGCGTCCAGGTAACGAACGGGATGATCGTCGACTACAGAAGGTTCCCCCGGGTCAGAAGTCAGGCAAGACCAATTAAGTTGGAAAATGTACTTTAGGAAAGGAGCCTTCAAAAGGCCCTGCAGAATCAAGCTGCTCACAGTACACAAGCCAGTCGATGTGCGTGCACTGTGCCTCTGTGTACAGCCAATTAGGAAATGGGTCACGCCGATTGGTGTACAGATCGAACAAGAACGTCCGAGGTAGAATGCGAGCACGCAGGATTGCAATGCTTTGCAGGGGAAGATAAGATGAGTCACGCGTGACTCTGTAGCGAGTTGGGCATGGGCGCGCGCGGCAGCGCAGGCCTTGGCTGCGAAGGAAAGGTGTCATCACAGGTGCTGATGACAGGACCGCCACACAGGGACGCACGCGTAGCGGGCCTGACACGTCTAAGCCAGCATGAGCAAGTGACGAACTGAATGTCATACATGCGATCGGTTGATCCATGGGCGAAATCGAGTGCGCATGAAGAGTCGCAACTGGATAATAGGCCTTTCAACGCCAACCTGTGGTGTAGCCGTGCTTTAACTGTGTGAGCCTGTAGGTGAGAACAGTTGTAGCGGCCGTCGACTGATAAATAGGCAGCCGCTTTTAGCTAAACAGGCCGCCAATGTGTGCCGCACAAAACCGAACTCCTTTTAACTCGTAACATGCCTGCAATTATGTAAACGACTTCTTTGAAATGTTTGGCTGCGCCGATGCATTTCTTAACTACTGTGTACCAATAGGGAGTTCAAAGGCATATGCCTATATTTCCCTTAATAAACTTGGATTTCACTTAAGCATGAATGTCATTGCAACGAGGCACGCTGGGAGGAACTGTTATCTGGTCAGTTGGTGGCCCTGTTACTACTTCTACACGTGTCGGGCCTTCATTAAAGGTCTCTGGTCTCGCAGTTGAGAGTGTCATGAAAGCGCATTAAAAAGCAAGCATTGCAGCCGGAACCACGGTAGTAAATGGGGTCGAGTTATTTGATCATCTAGCATCCTTCTGGGCTGTAGACCTTTGAGAGTTCGAACCCGTCCAAATCATGTTAGTGGTGAATGCGCTACAGTCTAAGAAGAAAGAGTATCTTGGTATCAACCTCCTTCTTTCGTCTCGATGTCATTGGCCTGTTCGAGTTTTGCCGCTTGAAAGTAGATTTACTTTAATGGATGACGTTCCATGAAGAGTTTCGTTTACTTTTGCCATATTAGGTAAACAAATTTGGCCATGACCTCACAGACCATTGTCACCGGAGGTAGCTAGTATGGCGTCGATTGCCTGACCAATACGTTCGTCAGTCTAGCCGGTGGCTACCTGGCGCGTCAAAATGTGGTGGATAGTAGAACGGTTTTCAGTGAAGGTTAGCTGCGAAATAAGCAGGCTACTGGGTCTGGAGAACAAGCAGTCACGGAGCAGCAGCGACAGTGTTACCAGGGCGTGGAGGGCTGAGTTCTGGCGCACCTTACAAAATGTCGCGAGTCCCAATGACGGCACTATGACATGGTGACCGTGAACCACCATTTAATAGGTTTGCTTGCCACCGCCGCCTTGTAGTTAAGTCAATCAGCCAAAGTGCTAGAAGGGATAACCTCGAACAAATAATCCGAGCAGCTATTGGGAACCTATCTGTATTCCAACACCACAAGAAGCCTCATGCAAATGTCTGCTTGCAGTATTATGCTCCAAGCTACAGCGTCTGCGGTAACCGAAACGCTCCGCAATCCTTGTCTAGTGGTGCGGACGAGTAGTATGCGTATTGGATGCTGGAATTTGCCAACACTTCTGAAACGTGGTTCCCAGAGTCTGACGGTGTGCAGTCTTCATCAGTACCCTGTGGACATTTTTGCCTGTTCGACTTCCGAATCCCCGACTCAGGCGTCCGGAAAATAAAAATCCCGAGAACCATTTCCCACCTCATCCAGTAACACTGCGAATTTTCTGGTAGACTCGGTATGGCTAGTGCCAAATGACACAAGCCAGTGAGGTGGAGCAAAGAGAAAAAGAACGGACGGTGAAAAAAAATCCCCTTGGATTTTTCAGAAGAAAATAAATTTCGAGCACTAGTCCCCGACTGACACACGCAACCCAGCTATATACTTTGCACCCCGTCTACCAGACGCTTCGTACAAGGTTGGGGTCAGTTCGGACAGGACCAGTACGGCAAACGAGCACGCAGAGCCGAGAGCCTGCGTTCGCAGAACATAAGGATGGTGGTTGGAAGTCACGTGACCAACATCCAATACTGCCTCACCGAGGCACCCGCGAACCGGAGGACAACCCAAGTGAACAGCAACGACTGATCAGTCAGCCAGTTGACCTCGAGGAGGTCCACAGGTGCATTGGCTTGCCTATACTTACGGCCCCAAAGGAGAAAAATGTCACGCAAGACTGCAAGCAGCTAGACTCCGGGAGCCCAAATGTAGTGAGCAGTGAACGGGCAGGTCAAAATCCTTGCGTTAGGTACGGCTATAATACGAGGCAGATGGTAAGACTGACAAAACCAAGACCACCGGACGCAGCAACTACAATAATCCGATGATGGAAGCGAGAAGGGTTCCGAAACGTCAGTGAAACTACAACTCGGTTCATGACATCGTCCCCTCTCCTCCTTCTTCTTTAGGAGATGATGAACACGATAATGTACAATGTGAATTAGGGCATGCTTAGCCAGGCTTGAGTTAGAAAAATTATCTCCTGGTGACTGTGATCAGGTGAAAAAATAGCAGTTGCATAGCTGATCTTTTTTGTGGCTAAGACTCTCACTATTCGTTGGCTTCATAATTGGAAGATCACGGTACTAAACTTTTATTTAAGGGTCATGCTGCCGACGATAGGTTTTGCTTCAGTTTTCTGGGCAAGGATCAGAAGACTAGCAGAATCTATTGACGTCATGCGATTTCGCGAACTCTTATTAAACTGCAAACTGCATTTACTGTGACAGTGAAAGCCTGTCAAGCGTGAGTGACAGGGCAACAGTTGGTCAGAAGGGCGAGAGCGTGGTGGACACTGGCCATACGGTCGACCAGTGGTCTGTATTTAAGGTCATACTTAGGGCGTCTCCTACGGCTTGCGGAGGCCACTGCAATACGAAGCAAACCAGACCTCTGTAAGCAGCGAGCTCATGTGATCAACCACGCATTGTGATGGTAACGATCACTAAACCCATTCATTCGCACGCCTCCCGCCTACCCCCTCTGACCGACGCCCTATCCTTCCCCCCCCCTCCCCTCCCCTTTAATCACGCTCGACAGACTTTCACTGGAACATGAGCTGCCTTGCTTTGATAACCCCCCCCCCCCCCTTCATCTACGCCCTCACCGTGCCTCCAAATCGAAGACTAATAGCTCCGACTTTACCCATCAAGTTTCACCTTTCTAGGTCAATAGTTAATCGGATAGTTAAAGAACTGAGAACGGACGACCGTATTATCATACTGCCCGCAGATAAGGGACGGTCAACGGTCGTCATGAATCGCGAAGACTATGACGAGAAAGCCAAGGCCCTACTTGATGGCAGACAATCCTACAGACAGGCAGAAAACTCAGAAACAAAAGCAGTATCAAATCAGTTGAACAAACTACGTAGAGAGTTCAAATGCCAGAATGTGATCACAGAGAACGAACGACGTCTGATGAAACCAACAGGTACTGCCCTGGCTCGCTTCTATGGTCTGCCAAAGATCCATAAACCGAACGTTCCATTGCGGCCAATCGTTGCCCTAAAAGGCAGCCCCACTTACAATGCGGCTAAATGGATGTACTCGAAATTAAAATTCCTCCAAGAGAACTCTGCTGTCTCGGTCCGTTCAGCCTCCCAATTCCTGACAGGTCTCCATGGCAAGAGGATTGAACCAGACAAAATGATGGTCTCCTTTGACGTGACATCCCTATTTCCATCCAGTCCGCCGGGTTTGGCAAGAGATGTCTTGCGCAGGAGACTTGAGGAGAGTTACGACGAAACCCAGAGTCCACTTAAAATCTAACACCTCATGAGACTCTTCGAATTTTGTCAAAATACCTGCTTCACCTTTGCTGGAACAACTTATGAACAAATCAAGGGAACTCCGATGGGCTCTCTAATTTCCGGTCTAATAGCAGAATTGGTCCTGCAGGAGCTGGAAAAGATTGCCTTCTTCCAACAGCCCCGGATCTTTTGGCGCCGTTACGTTGAAGACATGTTCGTTATCGTCAAAAGGAACACGCTGCAGAGCTTTCACGATCTCCTCAACTCAATCTTTCCAGATATACAATTCACGCGGGAAGAAGAAAAGGATCAGCAGCTACCCTTCGTCGACGTGCTCGTCATGCGAACTCCTGACGGCACAATAGAAACGAGGGTCTACAGAAAGGCGACGATCACCAGACAGCTTCTCAGTTTTCACAGCAATCATCCGATGGCTCACAAACGAAGCTGTGTGAGAACGCTGTTTAATAGGATCCAGACACACTGCAGCAACCCGGATGAAAGAGCACGTGAGGCTCGGCATCTGCGCGAACAGTTAATGCAGAACGGCTATCCTAAAGCCTTCGTAAACCGATGCCTACGGCCCCGCCCTCCGAGGACCCAAACAGAACCACCTCCCACGATTTGGCATGCGCTGCCATATATCAAGGACGTGTCGGAAGCGACCAAGCGTATTGCTGCAGGACTAGGCCTTGGAATTGCGCATCGTCCCAAGGCTACCATGCGCAGCCGGGTCATGAGGATCAAAGATCGGCTAAATCCCAGTGAAGAATCGGGTGTGGTTAATTGCATACCATGTGTAAACTGCCTTGTAAATTACATGGGTCAAACTGGACGCATGCTGGGTTTGCGCATACAGGAACACAAGTCGGCTGTTCGCAAGTGGCCGCCCACACCTACGAGGCGGGTCACAAGTTCAACTTCGCAGCTGCGAGGATAATTGCCCACGCAAGCCGCAAGACGGGCCGAGAGCTGATTGAAGCCTGGGTGTCGGAGGACAACTCAGTTAACCGATGCATCGAGCTTGCGCCTTCATATGTTGCCCTGCGCGGGTATCTCCGGACTCATGGCACTGGTGGTCCTGTCCCTCCATGCTAACTTTCCCCCCCCCTCCACGCCCCTGTGACGGATAATTGATCTCTCCCCCTATAAATTTTGCTTGCTCTCGTTATCAGTTAATTGCTCCCCCTTGTTATATATTCCTTGCTTCCTTTGACGGTAAATTGCCCCTTCCCCTGTAAAAATGTTGCTCGCTTCCCTTGACGGTTAAGTAGCCCCTCACCCCTGTTAATTTTGACTGCTTTCGTTGACGGTTTATTGGTCCCTTCCCCCTATGAATGTTGCTTGCTTTCGTTGACGGTTTTATCTCTGACGATGGACTCCCGCAAGAGTTCGAAAACTCAGACAAATAAAACTCAGATTCCGGTGATCGAAGCTTCTTCTTCTTAATTTATCTTATTAGTAGGCAATGGCCGTCTGTAGTTGAAAAATAGGTCGCGAAATCGTTGGACGTCGATACATTCTGCTAGTCTCATGGTCTTTGCCTTGTTCGGATTCTTATTTCCAGTTATTTTCAAGGTTTCTTCCTGGCCGTCGCTTCTATCTCCCATTGGAACTTGTTGCTTATCGCAAGCAGCTGAGTTTGAAGTCTAAAATTTTCCTATATTACTGATTTTGTGTGCAAATTGAATTGCAGCCTCGGGAGGCAATGCACAGGCATCGGTAACGACTGGAAAGTGGGCAGATGTCGTCAGAATGCATATATGTTGACTTTGGGTTTTTGCCAGCACAATCTTAGCACTGTCTATCTGATAGATACTTTCTTATTAACTGGAAAACTTGCATTACTCGTGCCCAATCTAGCCTTTCTAGCTTGAGCACATATGATCTCACCATAGTGGTTGCCGCATACTTTTAGTGGATATGGAGTTCCCAGTCATGCCACCCTCTCCGCAAGTCTCCCGTGCCAACTCGCAGCAAGCCATCGCTGAGGAGGTTAACACTGATGGAGCCAAACACCCTCAATACCAAGACAACCAATGGTTGAAGCGGCATTCTCCGGCCCAGGAGGATTATATTACCATGGCGAATAAAGTCGTTCGGGTCAATGCAAACCCCGTATTCTCCGACAAACAATCAATAGTCTCCGGTACGTATCTGGTTATTTTACTCTTTTTTTAACTGTTCATCAGAGTCCTTTGCTTATATGGCTTATCAAACGAAGCTTATTTTATTAACTTCTAGTTTCTTTAGAAAGTGCTCGCTAACTTGGAGTACATTAGTCTACTTGCATGTTAATAGGCGTAAACTAAGAACTTATAGAAATATTCGGGCCGACTTCTATTGGTCATATTTGGGATCACTGCTTAAGATTCATAAAGCTACCAGCTGATGCAGCTGCAATGGATTCGGTTTACCAACATGCCTTTCACTGTTCTTATTGTCCTAAGGAGCGGCACCTTTGTTCCTATCTCTTTTCTAGGTGAGGATAGCATACACGAGGGCGTGGTGTACAACGCAAATCAACCACTTTACGCCCAAGGGAAAGCTCATGAGATTCCCAGCGGAGGACATGCATACACCTACAGAGTACGTTGCTAATAAATTTCTTTGATTTCACACCAGCACTGGTCTATGTTCGTAACATTTTATTTTCTGTGTGTTTCCATTCACAATAGAATAGTTCGTTGCTAATACAGGCGAAAATGTAAGTCTCCTTGATGAAGGTTCACCTGACCACTAGCGAAACTCATCTGTCCCTCTCTGCCTTGGGCCTCGACAGAGGCCTTGACAGCTGTACCAGCTAGAAGTAGGCAGATAGTATGGCTGCCAAAGGCCAAGGAGGCTGAAATGGCCATTTCTGGCTTACTAGCCGTCGTCAGCCGTCAGGAAGTAATCGGACAGAAACAGATTTGATCTCTGGGAAGAGAATTTTATTCGCTTGAAGCCTCGAAATCCGTCGTGCATCCATCGTCAGAGACAATAGCAGAAACGGGTAATTCCTACACAAGGGGTTGCAGTATTTATAGGACACAATCGCTATGCTGCCGCATACTTAAAACAATTAACTTCTCCCCCTATCGCAGATAGGGGCAACACATTTGAACTTGGTGTGGCCGAAATTCTCGTGAGAGGTAACAGTCGTGTGAGTCACGAGTTACGTGAGTCCTGGTTTACGAACCTCCAATCCATAAGCAAGTGCAGCTACCTGCCCAATCCATATTCGGTGCTGAGACTCAGTTTGGCCAAAGCAATTCGCCCCTCGGATGCGCACAGCGCATCACGTAATGCCAACACTGGGGATCCAGGTGGCTGAGCAATAACTATGCTCAACTCCACCACGGGTAATGAAAGTTCAGCAGGTCACGACCCACACGCCGATCATCAAGCAACTAGCACATAAGAGGGCAACTATCCGCGATAGGGGAGACGTTAGATGTCATAAGTATGCAATAGCATAGCGACTGTATCCTATAACTACCGAAACTTCCCATGTATGATATGCGTGCTTTCCCAATACCTCTCATGATGGATCCGCGACAGCTTTCGAAACGTCAGGGGAATACAATTCTTGTCCCAACAATCACATCGGCTTCCCCTAGGATAGATAATTCTAGACAAACACATGTTTTCGCTAATTCCTCATGGTACATACAATAAGTAACAGAAAGGCTTTGCGACGAATAAGTAGGTGTGCCTATACAACCCAATTTAATTCGACTTGCTTTGCTTATTAATTTTGTTGGTTAGAACACATTTATGTAAAATATTTACTACTCCGTCATAGCGAATAACGGCAAGAGGAGACTCTGTTGAAGCATTAAACACCCGATTAAATTACCACAACTTATAGAGTTGGATCCGTTCATTGAAAATTCCGCTTTATGCACAACAATATACCGTAAATAGCCTTCCTTAACCTAAAGTCATCAAACAGTAGTACTTGGTCTCACCTCCTCTACTTTAAACCTTTGCTTGGCCGACCTCAACATACGAAGAATGACAGTGGAGTACCAAAGAACCCCAATATTGATGGATTTCACCCCGGCAGTGGTTTCAGTGACCTTGGGTGGGAGTTTGAACCCGACAATGTGCCGATTTACCGGCGTCCGGTTGCCTCTGGGTAAGTGCTCCCCTTAGTGTTCATTGTTTTCCTTCATTATGCATAGAACGTTGCATTGAACTTTGTTTCTCCAACTCATCCTCTCAAACCCTTCAGGCTGCTTACCTCCATGTAATTCTACTTGTATGTCACACGATTATGCTCCAGCAGTTTGCCCCATTAAGACTTTGAAGCTCTCTTGATGGGAATCCACAGAAAAAGAAATAATAAAGTCGTCCGGGTTGTTTAGACAACTATACTTCAATAACTACTATATGCATTTTAGTAGGCGTAGTTATGTATAGTACGGCATCGTACAACATTCTGATCTTTAACTTCCTGCGGTTACTTTTAGGTTTATTAGTTTTAGTTGATTGCCTAGTATACTAGTTTACTTTTCGTTATAGTTTTAATTTTTTTACTTTTTAATTCAAGGTATTTTTAAAGCGAAATGCGGTTGCTTTTCGCCATGTCATACTACAGTATCCGTCCAAATTCATTCGAAGCTATTGTGAGTTTTTAAAAATGAGGGAAAGCCTATATTTCATGGTTTTATGTTGATCAGTTAATTTCGATATAGAATCGATGTTGCTGTGCAGCCTATTTGCAGGTACTGTCGTGCAGTTCTCCTTTCCTGTTGATTGTATTTGTCATTTTAATTATCGCACGCCAAACATAAGGTTATTCCTACTATTTTCTGCTTCTATGCGCCGCCCTTTTAAATGTCTTTCCTTCCCAACCATAGAACTAGCATAAAACTCCTATTAACACAGGTCCCGATCCCGGGGCTAGGGATATCTAAGGTGTACGTGTAACTTTATAACGGGCGGAAGTAAAAACTGAAATCAACATAGAATTTCAGGTACTCCATGCGCGCAATTTCTGTATGGTCAACTAACGGTAGATTATGATCCAGAAATGTCTGGTAAGGCGTCTTTACGCCAAGTGCCAGTGAAAAGAGGGTTTTGGAGAAGGATTATTTATATGGCCGTCTAGACAGTACACAGGAATAGGAACGCCCGTACATGTAGTAGAGGTGCCTTTGCGTTAAATTTTACAAGGTTCATATATTCCCTAGCGCAGTACTATTTTGTCTACCTGAAATGTAACGCGAAGTCATCTGTGTTACGTTTTCTCTGCGTCCATATTCGCATGTCCTGCTTTGGCGGCCATATAAGTAATCCTAACCGTGTAAATCCCAGTGATTCTCTCTCTGTCCCTCTTCGACTCCAGTAACATTTAACGCACCTATATCTTACCCCGGATCCACCTATGACAGAAAGTCTGGTTTTCGGTGCAGGGCTGTTTCAAAACATGCGAGTTTTTTCATAAAGAATGGTGACGATTCTAGTTAACATGCACAGGCTGAACCCACCTAGGCGGCTATTTTTAGAGTCCGAAGTCTCCCGTGAAATTCAGCTGCCGCTATTGCTTCGCCACTCACAGTGCTTGCACATCCACACAAAACGTCTTACCTACGCGAATTCCAGCTAGTTTGGCCTTCAGGCAGACGTGGGCTACGCAGTTAGCCACAAATTTACAGAAATTGCTACCAGCAGTCGCTGTCCAGAACGTAGGCTGTCCTTTTAGCTATGTAGCCTCGTTCATTGTCACCTTGCTTTAGCAGCACACAATCCACTACCATTGTCTGGCTGCATGCAGCTTATGAAATCGTAGGTTCCCGATCGACTAGTGCTAACCTTAGTCTACTTTAGATTCATTAGGGATATTTAAAGGGCATAATGTTGAATTCGTAAGCATACATACATATATATCAGTAAGGGGGGGGGGGTATGACAGCGTCTGGGGGTAACTTGATACAGAACTGTTTCGGGCTTATTAGCCTTCATTAGCCAAGCATAACTCTAAACACCAGCTGGTCGGACAACACAAACAAACGCACTCACAGACGGCGCAGTTGGCCCACCACTGGTGTCTATCAGATGGGTCATAAGCACTTCATCGAACCGCAGTTCATCAGCACCTCGCCACCTGCCATTTGCTGTCACTGCTGATCGGGTATATATTCACTCAGGAATGTGTGAACACCGATCGAATAGACTTCAGGACTAAACAAAGTTCATGCGGTGGTCAGCGGTCCCCAACGG